>OW679198.1:114258170-114511223 GCA_940337035.1 Agriotes lineatus
TTTAAAGAAGTTTGAGATTCTCTCTTATACATACATCTGATTTTTAACCAATCTAGATAAGTTTTTATCCGGCAAAATTATACTGTCCCTTACCATTGAGAATAGAATCCTTATTAATTAGAGTATTGCAGTGATCTAATAGCTTTTACTTGGCTTTATTTTATTTAATTCTTATTCTCTGAGTTTTATTTTAAAATTTTGATATCTTACCTTTTTGCGCACAGTCTTTAGCATTGTAATAACCTTAGTTATTCGACTATTAAAATCAGATAAACCATGAATACCGGATATAGGACAATTGTATATATTAAGTAATTAATAACTGCCTGTATCATGCGTTTAACAATTTTGTTAATTTAATTTTAGATTAATATTACTGTCTGTTTATATCTTCTATAGTCTCTGCTAGAACTATGCTCGTTGCAACCAAAAACTGGACTACCGTTGTAAGAAATCGAAATTCCAATGATAAAACTACAGCACCACTCCTTTTAGGAGCAATATTTTAAGCTGCTTTTTATTTTTGAAAAATGTAGTTAAAACATACAGTGCTGTGGCGTCGGATTCATAACATTCTTAGCCAAGGTGCTAACACAAGAACAAAGAAGGTGTTTGTTTTTGCGATATGCCGAATCGGATAATTAGAAAAAAATGCTGACGATTATTTTATCGCTCCTGTTTTGTATTATAAAATTCTACTATTTAAAACTACCAGTTTAGGATTGGCTTGCGGATGTCTTATACTGCAAAAAACCAACTTTTTATGCCTTGCTGTATTATTTACTTGATCCAAGAATCTGGCCTGTAGGAGCTTTAGTTTTTTCGTGGAAACTTGACACAGTCAACCTAACGACTTAAAGATTTTTACGTAAGACTCAAAATTTTAGATTTGATTAGAAATTCAAGAAAATGTTTCCATTAAACAGGTATCTGAACCTGATTTCTAAGCAATAAGTTTTTATGCGGTAAAAATGAACTGTCCCTCGCCGTTGGGTATAGCATCCTTATTAATTAGAGTATTGTTGTGGCCTAATAGCTTTTATTTGGTTTTATTTAGTTCTTATTTTCAGGGCTTTTTGTCTGCAGTCTTTAGCATGTAATTGTAATAATCTTGAGTATTAGTCGTGCAGATTTTTCAAATGTATTATCTGCTAATATTTTCTTTAAGTATTTTATCACCTCTCTACCGAATTAGCTTGCGGATGTCTTATACTACAAAAACCAACTTTTATGGCGTGCTGACAAAGTCATATGATAACATTTCCTACACTGCATACTATAAGTCAACGACCTTGCTTAACAAGCAAGTCTGCACATGCATAACGTAAATAAATGTGTATAGGTGGACTAGTTACGAATGATTTACAAATACCGTTGTAAGAAACCGAAATTCTAATGATAAAATTAAACCACCACTCTAATTAATAACTGCCTGTATCATACGTTTAACAGCTTTGTTAACAGTTATATTTAATAAATACGTAATTTTTATACACACCTGTAACGTGTAAATCTCTACAGCATCATAATATTTCTTTAGGAACTTGCTTATTTCTAAAGCGAGGGGGTGCTGTACATAAATCCAACCGAAATATATAACTATCGGCTCAATTTTCGAGACTGTGTATTTAATAAAGTACTGGAAAAAACACGTAATATTTACTTTGCTACAAACAATGTTGCAGATTTCCCAATGTCTCTAAGACCGCAACACTTTTGTATTATGTTATATACTGTCTACCGCTTAAACAGTCCTCCAGTGGGATCGAACACATTACCTATCTACTAAAAGATGCTTCCAATCGGCCTATTCGAGTTAAATATCCAGACATACATCTCGTCGAAAGCGTAATAAAACAAAAACCTAACAAGTTATTTAAAATGGTTTGGATTTTTATATTGCATCTTTTTAGCTGGAAATAATTCGATATATACTATTAGACCACAATTAATTCGGTTTATTTTTTACCAGCTTTGCACATTTTAATCTCCAGACAACAATACCTTCATTGTTCTCGAATTTCGTGCTGATTTTAAAACAAGGGATGCCATTGTTCTACTGATAACATCCTGCAAGTCTCAACTAGTTTTGCATTGCCAGACGATGACTCACATCCTGTTGAGCCTGGGAACATTTTGATAAACGTAGAAATCTTGTAAAATTTCAAAAATGACACTTTTAACCCAAAAATTTGACATTTAGTCCAAAAATTCCCCGGAAGTGGCAAGTGACCTAGGTGAGGCCAATGACCTTGGCTCCGGCTAGATCAATGACCTTGACCCCGGCTAGACCCGCGACCTCGCCCGTGACCCAAGTTCGTTCGGGATACATGCAAAGTGAGGCAGAACCCGTGTAGGTACACTACTTGTCTGTCAGTTTGTCTGTCTGTGTGTCTGTCTGCCTCTCTGTCTGTCTGTCTGTCTGTCTGTCTGTCTGCCTGTCTATCTGTCTGTTTGTCTGTCTGTCTGTCTGTCTGTCTGTCTGTCTGTCTGTCTGTCTGTCTGTCTGTCTGCCTGTCTGTCTGTCTGTCTACCTGCCTGTTTGTCCGTCTGTCTGCCTGTCTGTCTGTCTGTCTATATGTCTGTCAGTTTGTATGTCTGTCTGTGTGTCTGTCTGTCTGTTGCCGGTATAACTAAAAAACTATTTGTTGGAGGAAGACGATATTTTGCACGTGGATTATGTGCCTTCTTCGCACGAAGTCGAAAATTTTGATGAAATACATACCGGGTGAGCACCTTAAAGAAATAAAATGTTGCTTACTTTTGCTTAAACTCAAGCACTATTACTTAAATAAAGCTTAAATAAAACTTATCACTAACTACCGGACAGTTTCCAAGTGCTTTGAAGACTAGTAAAATAACTCCTGTGCCGAAAGTTAAAAACACCAAGGTGGCTGCTGAATTCAGACCAATAAATTCTTTGCCGTATTTAGAAAAAATGTTGGAAAGGGTAGTATATGATCAAATTATTAAATATATCAATGAAAATAATATTTTGATGTCTAACCAGTCAGGCTTCAGAGCGAAACACTCTTGCGAAACATCGTTACAATTCACAATTGCGCGTTTAAAAGAAATGGTGGATGAAAACAAATTTGTTATAGCAGTCTTCTTAGATTTAAAGCGGGCGTTTGAAACTGTAGATAGGAGAATTCTGTTAAATAAATTAGAAAATTATGGATTAAAGGGAAATGTTCTAAAATGGTTTGGAAACTACCTGTTAAATAGATATCAAATAACTAACATAAATGGTGTTGCATCGATGAAAAAAGAAATAAGTAGTGGTGTACCGCAAGGAAGTATCCTTGGCCCTTTGCTGTATCTACTTTATATAAATGATATAGATGAATATCACACATGTGACTTCTTAAACCTATTTGCTGATGATACATTATTAGTAACTTGTAATGCAAATATTAAAGAAGCGGTAGACTCTATGAACAAAGAATTGGAAAATATTGCAAACTATTTTAAATTGAATAAGTTAAAGCTAAATACGAATAAATCTAAAGCAATGTTGATTACAACGCGGGGTAGATTAAAGGGGATAAACATAAGTGACTTGGAGTTACACTGTGATGGTGATAAAATTGAATGGGTATCAAACTTTAAGTACTTGGGCATCCAGCTAGATCAATGTCTCACATTTGATTGTCACTTCGATTATATTAATAAAAAATTTTGTAAAAAGTTGTTCTTTTTCTCCAGGGTCAGTCGGTGGGTCTCTGTACAAACCAGAATCATTATTTATAATACAATTATTAAACCACATTATGATTATTGTTCTACCATCACTTTTCTTCTTAACAAAACACAAATAGACAGGTTGCAAAAATTGCAAAACCGAGCAATGAGGATAATTTTAAGGTGTAATAAATATGCACAAATATCATACATGTTGGAAACTTTGCAATGGCTGCCAATTGAAAAATATCTTTACGTAAAAGCTATGGTTTTTATTTATAAAATTGTCAAAGGCCATGTGCCCTTATATATGCAAGAATTTGTAACCTTCGTCAACGAAAAACACGGCTACGCTACGAGGCAGGCAAATAATTTGTACATTCCTAGGTTTGCTTTAAACACAAATAGGAACAGTATAGTAGCGAAAGGTTTTCATTTATATAATACATTGCAACTAAATATAAGAGAGGCGAAAACAGTAAAGATGTTTAAAAAACTATTAATAAGATCATTTTCCAATGTTTAGTTTATAATGGATACAAAGATGTGCTTTAGTTATATTATTTAATTTATGGTTTGAGTTTTTGTATTTCTTTATATATTGCTTATTTTTAGTATTTCGTTATTAATTTATCAATTTGTACTGTGGGCTGTAAATATTTCAGTTGAAATAAATAAATATCTAAATATCTAAAAAAAAAAAAAAAAAATGAAAATAATATTTTGGATCTAATATATGTATACAGGGTGAATACTTTAATAACATAAAATGTTGTTTATTTTTGCTTTAAATGAGAAATACATAAACGTAATAATTTGCTCATAGCTCTGGCTTTACTCTTGACGAAAATGGAACCCAACAGTGATCCGAACGGTTAAGCGCAGCCATAAATTGTTGAGAGTTGAAATTGCATTCGCAGGCGCTTAAGTTCGAAGCCCACCGCCGATAATGTTTTTTATTTAAAAATTGATGTAATTCGCATTACGAAGTGTTCCACTTATTGTTTCGGTATTATTAGATGTGTTTACCTCTAGTTACCTACTTTCATTTTAAAAGTTTTTAGTGTCACAATGTCCACCTGGGAGGAAGGTTATGAGTAAAGCCCTTTAAAGATGTTTATTATTATTATGCATATGTAGCCTTATATAATATTTGAAATATTCAATACATATATTCTCATATTTCGCGTTTATTTTAGTGTATTGTTCTTATATTGTTAAGAATTGTAAAGCCCTTAGCAGAAAGAGTACAAATATCATTAAAGGGAAGTCCCGTTGCTGAGTGCTTTCGCATCCCTCTGCCCAAAGAAACGACTTTTCATCGTCTTGAATTTTGAGAAAAAACAATCGTAAATTCAGGTAACCAATCCCTGGCACCAAGTCAGTTATCTTTTGAGATTTATTTAGTCCCAACTTGTTGGTAAATAACGACGACCCTGTGTTTCTACGGACTCACTAGTTGGGGTGAAACTTATCTCAGAACTAAATATCGACGGGTTGGGACAATGCAACCATTAAAAAGTATTAGTGCATCAGATGTAACACCCACTTAAGTGGTTTGAATGTTTCTGGCACGGTCCAAACTCGAAAGTGGCGCTGTACATGAAATTTACTATGTTTGATATTTAATTCAACTATTTTATCTATACATTTTAACGAGAACCCCATTTAACAATTGTTATAAATGTCAAACAGTAATGACACATATAAATGTGCGCATGTTGTTTGTTTAGACCATTCCTGGCCATCGCTGATTTTGGTAAAAGTAACAGTTGTAATCGTACTTCCGGAAAATGAAAAATTGTAAATAGTAGTATGTACGAATGCAGTATGTTTTTGCCTACAAGAAGGTTATGTACACTTCAGCTCTAAAATAAAGTAAGGGAGTGACCAATTAACATTGAAATCTCTACACTGCATCGTGTAATACAATCATCCGGTATATTTGATTTCATTATGTGTATGTATATTGTATTAAAGTAAACCAAAGAGAGTCAACAGTTTACAGATACTGATTTGTTATTAAAATGGACAAAGACCAAAGACAAGGTAAAACCATAATTTACCCGACTAATATGGGATGATATTGTATTACAAAGCATTATTAACGTTGAACTTTACAGACAAGTAGGTCAAGCTTAACTAATTAATAAAGTTGTATAATATTAATGAACCAAATATTACAAGCAACATGCCCGGCATTGCTTTCGTGTCTTTGGTCTTTCTGATTGCAGGGATTACAGGTAACTGTTCAACCTAGACTGGCTTAGTAACGCTCAACAAAGATAAATTATATTTTGCTCAGCGTAACGCACTGTAGCAATAGGATAAAGAACGGTCACGAGAGATCTTAAAATAAAAACAAGTGGGTATGAGTTTTTTGCATAATTAAAATATAAATGTGACACTAGCTGCTAAATAACATAATGAAAAAAAAAATCTGAATGAAATACGAGCGGAAAGGTCAAACACTGAGATGGATTTTAATTTGTATTACGCAGATAACCGCTTTTGGTTGTGCTCCGTCTTTACCTCATGGATATTATGGATATTCGCTGTTCTCTTTAAATTCGCATTTAAATAAATTGGATGTCGCCTTGCCTGCAGAGCGAGTTTCAAAATAAGCACGATTTCTCGCTACATCAGCACAATATCGCCTCTGGCCCTTCTATACGTTCAAATGGTAAGTAGGCCAAAGTTGCCAAACCGAAAATAATTCGCATTGTAAAGTTCGAGATGAAAAATGTTCGCCTGAAAAGCCCTGCCACGCATTATTCGTCAACGAACGCCTTTTATGTTTTCCATGGATCGGATTTTCAAGGGTTTCAGTGGTTTGTGGATGCAATAAAACAAAACGAAGCTCGCAGTTGTTACCGGTTTCGAACAAGCAAAAGCACACGTGAGAAGTTGACGCCTCGCTACGCTAGAGAGCGTGGGCCTTTATGTACAACTCTGGGAAATAACAGAAGAAACTCGAATAAACTGCGCTATTACTTCGCTAAAACATTTTCTCACCGTGCTGCAGGTGACGAAGGAAATTTAAAAGAATATTCCAGCTCTTGTGGATGGAAAGACATATGTCACCCTGTCGTTTAGAGAGTAACAAAGGGGAACAAATAAAATATGTGGGTCGCGCCCCTTTGCGGCATATATTATATTTAAAAAGCACGCACGAGGGTGCGAATCAAGTAGAGCAACCTTCGCTCAGTTAAGCTTTATTAAAACTATTCCCCAAGAGCGCATTAAAATATGTATAATTAATTCAAAGTTATCTAGAGACTTACTTTATTCATGGACTGTGCGAACAGATAGGGTTATCGTGATTATTAGGGCACAAATGACCTAATGGTTATTATCGTTGAGTGCTAAAGAGGGCAGAAGTTATGAGTAGCGGCCTTATACCCAAATAAACCCAAATGGGGCACAGTAGGATTTTAACTAAGTCTGGTTTTGCTTAAATTATGTGGGCCCTGATAATAGCACATAGTTTCGAATGAAAGTACTAGTTTCAGCTAAATTCTATTTGTTTTCTTGAATCTATGTGTGCAAATTAAGTGCAGATTTTTTTAATAATTGGTTTGTAAAATGCATTTTAAATTACTGGGAGTTCCCAATTTAAAAATCAGTTTCGCCCCAACGAGTTGTCTGTTATACCCTACACCCTTTCTTTGTCATGCGTTCAGTGTTCAGCAACTAAGCGTGTATTTCCAAGCTTGTACGATATATATCGTATACATTAGTAGCCATTATATGACTCACTTTGAAAATTTATTTAAACCGCAGAACTATGTTTGCTATACGTTTAGACTTCGCTGTACAAGCAATTCTGTATTTGAGAACTTTTTAAAACGTAATATGGCATTAATTGTATACTGTTTATTATTTATGTATATAGTCCACGGAAGAGATCTGTTTCTGTTGATGTATCTTGGTTTATTTCTACAATTTTGTAAGAATAAACATATATTTCCAATACTTCCTGCCTCTTCAGTAATATCCCCTCAGCAATCGATTTGAATGCCTTTATCTACCTTTAAGAATTCAACAGTAAACGTAGAGATTCCGTTAAATTAGATCAAATGTACATCTGCAGTTTCTCAATACTTACAGTCGTCTCGGTTTTTAATGGGTGTCATAGGTGGGCGTGTCGCTATTTTGCTTGTTTTCAATAAAGAATTTCTTTTTAAAAACATTATAAACAAGAACCTAGTTTTGTTCTGTTTTAAATATAACAGGTATTGATTAAAAATTCGTGCATGCATGTGTTAGGCAAGTTAAGTGAAATTAGTGAAAAGGTAATATCATTTTTTGAAATAGCTTGTGACAGTGTAAAGGGATTTTTGATAAATCTCAAAGGATAACATGCCACCAGCTAACCTAGGGACCTCAGGTTGGACTTACCTTAAGAGGTGCTGAAATAATAGGGTGACAAGTGGTTTAATTTGGAAAATTTACCCCTAGATTCATGAGAAAACAAACTACTAAGTGACTCAAATTAAACCCAAAGAGTAACCTTTATCATATAATACCAGTAGGACCTTAATGCAATACTGCAATGTCCTTAACAGAACAATTTAGAATAAATATTCCCTCTGAATAGGTTTTACACTTCAACAAAAGTTCCTTTATAATGAATTTAGTTCATCCAGATGCCTGTATGTATTTCCCCATACTGAGTCAAAATTATACCAAAAAATTGTGGCAGATATCCAATATTAAATTATGTATATATGTATGTATTTTCGGTAACCTCATCTACCTTGTGGTGTAAAGACTGGTGCTGTATACGCTTGCCTCTGGCAGTACATTGCTCAACTTGCCCCGGATTCGAGTTACAAAGTTGGAGCGTACCTTTTGTGCTTACGCAGCAACCATTGTGTGCGGTGTGTGTCTTGGTGATGTGTTGAGCTTGTTACTCTATCTTTTTGGTCTGTGGTTCTGAGTAGAGCACAGTTAATTTGGTGCCCAACTGTGAATGGTCTCACCGAGCCCGATTCCAATCGCAAAGGCTGCGAAAAAGTTCCGGCCCCCTCAGGATTCGAACCGAGGACTTGCTTAATGCCTGCCGACTTAATAATTTAGTTGGGGAGATAACCCTAAAAAGTGATTCTGAAGTATGGAAAAAGAAGGAGCACACATGAAGAAAGTTGTAATTTCTTTAACATCTTTACATTTTTTGAGGTGTCTAGATTAATACTGACTGATGAGAGAACCATAGAAGCACTTATGTGTTTTTCTCAAAATTTACTCAAGTAAGTATGTTCAAGTTTTGCATCATTGAAAAAGGAATAGAAATCTTTATCAAAAGAGTACTTTTCCATATAAGTGCTATTCGTTACACTTTTGTTAAAGAATCGAATTCGAAATAGGGATGTCGGGTATAAAACTACATGCCAAACAACTTCTATTTCGATAAGAGAATATTTACTGAGATATATAACAAATATTTTTTACTTTTTGGACGTCTTGCATTTAAAGTAAAATACGCTTTTTCTTGACTAATTAATTTCAATACTTTGATTTTCTGTCATGCAGAGTAAATTTTTTTCAAATTTAAGAAATGCAACAGACAATTAAGAAAAGACAAGATGTAGGAAATGTACAATTTCAAGAAAAAAGATCTGCGAAAATAGAGGTTTAAGATTGCCTTGTGTGAAAAGTGAAGTAAAATGGATACCTTTCATTCACTATTTGTATAGTATGAGGAAAAAGAAAATTCATGAGGGTCGTCCATGGAATTTCAATAGCAATTGTCACAGTGACAGCTGATGTGCTTAATTAATTAATTATACTACTTGAGAGGTAACATTTATAATTTTATTTAAAAATGTTATTACAAAAAGTCAAATCTTTTATAGTGGAGATTTATTCAGCCCGTGCTTGCTTAATTGAATTTAGGAAAACATTTCCCGATGATGTAATATAAGAAAACGATTATTTTCATCAAGTGAAATACCATGGCAACCTTCGGAGACACGGGTAGTGTATCACATAAACACAAGACTGGGAGACCATCTGCTATACCTGAGCAACAGATTGACGAAAATAAACCGATTACGACTTGCCCAAGAAGTGAATCTCAGTTATTGGTACTTGCCGTGCTATTCTAAAACAAGATTTAGAGATGTACTAATACAGACGGCAACATATCATGAACTACCTTCAGATTACAATAGAAGAGTGTCTTACTATAACTGGTTTCTTGAATATGTAAATGATAATGTTTTGGACTTGAATCTTGGCTTTACTTGAATGGGTACGTGAATTCTCAAGTAATGGAGCACTAACAACCCACATTTCTTTAATGATGCAGCTTTAGATACCCCTAAAATAGGTGTTTGGGTAGCTTTCTCATGAAGAAGGATTATCGGTCCTATATTCTTTGAGGGAACGGTAAACGCTGAACGATACCAAAACAACGTTCTCCAATTATTTATAAACCAACTTCATGATGACGAGTTACAACAACGATATTTCCAGCAAGACAACACAAGGCCTCATGTAGCTCGAACTACCTTGAAATATCTAAGGCAATTCTTCGAGAAAGATTAATATCGCAAGACCTTTGGGCACCGAAATCATGCGATTTACTCCTTTAGACTACTTCTTGTTTCCGCTACTGAAAAAAAATGTAAAGCCCCTGTTCACACTCTTCAAGAGTTGTAAGAAAACATTGTAGAAGCATGTAATGGAATAGCACCAGCATTGTTACAAAAAATATGAAACGACGGGTTGCTTTGTATTTACAAGGAGAAGACAACTAGTTTCAACATCTTGTGTAAATGTACCCACTTATTGATACTGTGAATATGTAAATCTTTACTTTATTTAATACAGGATTTAAATAACAAACCCATGTGTTGAGTGAGGTTATGATGCTAGTGTCACTGCGCCCGGCACAGGTTGTCATTGACAGAAGGTATAATTTTCTGGTGTTATAATACCCATGGCTTCAAAATTGCAAAGTCTCCTTTCATGAATGTTCTTTTTGCTCATACGATGGTAATTTCAATGTATACAGGATTGGAGCCCCTTACTATAAAAAAAGGTAAAAGGTTCAGCGTCATTTTAATTGCCCCAACTGGGGGCGGGCTGCTATAGGGACCTTGCGTTCCTCTTCAGCCAAGAACGGGAATTATAAGATGGGTGGAGAATGGAAGAGGGGCCAGAAAAGGTGGAGAAGTACTGCCCCGGCATTCGTCTCAGAGAAGGTACTCTGTTGACTCAGGAAAACCACCTAAAAACCTCAATCAGCGCAGACGGCCAGGGGAATCGAACCCGCGACCTCCCGAATGCTAAGCAGACGTGCTAACCACTACTCTAAAAAGCTCGGTCCTCTTACTATTTGGGACTGCAACTTAAAATTCACATTCTATAGTAACACAGATACTCAATGCCGGGTTTGGTAGCTCAGTGGTTACGTATTCTGGCTACTGATCGAAGGGTCGAGAGTTAGATTCCCGACCCCAGTGAGGTTTTTAAAAATAAAAAAATGCGGATAAAACCTCTCCAGAATGCCATCATTCGGAAGTGATGTGGGTGCTATGTTATTACGATGTGTAGCATGTAAAAGATCCTTTGCTAGGGTTGGAACTCCTTAGTATCGGCAAAATTGTAAGTAGGACTTTGACCATATGAACACAGCAGCCGGTGTCTAAGATACCTGGTACTTCGCATGCATAAAGCTTGTCCATAACAAACAAACAAACATATACCCAATATTTATTTAAAGAGATATTGATCAGAGTGGCTGCATCTTGATGACATTAAAGCAATTGATAGTGAATTCTGACAGCTGCTAGTTTAGGGGCCAGTAATGTGTCTTGAATAATAACATTCAATGCGCTGTACTCGTATAAAAAACATAGAAAAAGTATAAACCTGTCAGTATCCATGCGTAGTTTTTCAGCAATCGTTACTTAATACAAAAAAGTGAGGCAACAGCCATTAAAAGGAGCCAGAATATTAGGCTCGTATGACGTAATAGTAGTTTGTATACTAATGCACTGAATTTTAGCTTTTTATCACGAATGTGGATTTAGTTGCCGAGGTCCGTAGGGCCAAGGCAAATAAACCACATGAGGGATAAAAAGGAACTTCAGTGCTGAGGAGTTCATTATCTTTGTTTTAAATCGAGAAATCGCGAAATTACAACACTTTAACCAACCTTTGTAGGTTATGTTGACGTCGGTGGACGTTTACCCAACGCCTCGCCGCGTACAAAAAGTCGTAAAACAATCTATTACTTCACTGTCCATTTTTCGTACTTTAATGACGATTTTGACGTTATTCACTACCGATTTTAGAGAAAATCGTTATTAACGACATTAGTCTGTTATTTGAATAACGGCCGTGTGTTGTTCGTGATTTTTCGTAATGCAAACTTATACATTTTAAGAATAGCTTGTTAAAGATAATTTATAGTTCACATACTCGGCTGATGGCCGTTATGATCCTTAACGGCCGAGGCTATTATGAATAACTTTTCAAATGTTTGTTTAGTCCAGTTAAAATACAATAACTGTATAGAAGTACGAAAAAATATGAACAAGACATTGCATTGGTGAGACCCACATTAAAATATGAAGCTGAAAGACGAGCAGAAACGTCTGAAATAAAATCAAACTATAGAAGAAGAATGTAAAATTTTCACTTATAATACCATGAGTAGTCAAAGTTATGTCGATTATTTTTTAAACCGGCCTATCAGCCAATAGTAATGAGAAAAATATTCAAATCGACCAATAGCATCAAAATTACACTGACTATTTGCTAGTAGCATTAAAATTACACTGACTATTTGCTCGTGAGATTTCTTAATAGCAATAAAGATGAGTGCTAATCTAGTTAAAATTATAAAAAAAATATTACCACTAATGTAATTCGGCGTGATTATTTTTTAAACAGTGCAAGTTGTAGATAGGGTTTGATGGAGCTTCCAGATGAGTGTCCTGTTATTTTTAACAACTGCTGCTCACCTACTCCACTTTAGCTAGTTGTGTTACAGCAGAAGAACGATTTGAATGGTTTGTGAAAATAGTCGCTGTAATCAGCCAAAAAATTATCACCACTTATGTAATTACAGTTGAATATTTTTGCTGTGGTATCACGAATGTCCATTGCACTTAGGTTCGATTAGGACGAGTGTGCTAGGACATGAGTAGTGATACCACCTCAAAAATATTCTACTTAACTGTGGCTAAGAACGGCATTCGAGGGACTATTCAATAAACCAAATTACTTTTTCAAATTAGTTTTCAGTAAATCTAGCAACAAACTACGCAATTTCTATCGTAACAGAACACTAATATTGAATTTTTCTAATAAAAATCACATATGTTTAAACTATTCACTTGAATACCTTCTAGGAAGATATATCCGTTGATATTTGTTTCATTGGTCAAGAAACGTCAGATTTTGGATTTTCAGTGGTCACTTTTTGACAGATTACAGGTGAATTGAATAGTCACTGTAGTAAAATTTATAAAAAGTAAAAGAGTTGAATGAAACAATTACATTAAGAGAGTCAATAACAAAAGACTAATAAAAATAGCTTGCGACAAGAAACCCTTGGGAAAAAGAATATCAGGAAAGGCGATAAGAACATGGAGTGAAACCTGGTAGATCACATTGGTGGCAACATCAAATAATTAGCTATTACATTAAGTAACATATAAAATAAACGTTCATAATGAAATTAATAACATGACACAAACTAAATTCACAAAAATATTAATTTGGGCGTATACTGTTTAACACTTTAGAAGTTATTATATAAATTTTTAATAAAATGTTTCAATAATATAACACAGACGCTGAATAATTTCCAAAATTAATGCTAATACCAAGTGAAATAATATTATAAGCTGAGAAAGTGGTTTTGAATTTTCCAACTTCAAGGGATTGTACGCATTTCAATGTTCTGCAAATATTTTTGATTCATTGTTTCTAAAACAACGAAATTATCCAAACTTCCCTAAAATACATAACCTAGTTTCGGATTACATGCAGGGTTGTGCCAAATCCGGCAAGAAGTGAGATATGAAAGATAAGGAACTTTCGCTTAATGACAGAACGGCAAATACGAGTTAAAGCCACAGGTTTCATTGCTGATAGAAACTGAGATGGACATTTACGGCTTCGAGATAAGGGTTTCCGAACGAATTAATAATAACACTGCTCACTTCAGTTGCTAGGAACTGTTGAAGGAAATTTGACGGTATTAGGAATTCAGTGGACAATCACGTTGAGGAAATGTCCTTATTGTTAACAGCTTCAAAATAGATCCTCGTGTGAGAAACAGATCTGGAACGTATTTATGGACAGAAAATATGTTATACTCGTATAAGGGATAATTGTGAATGATTTATTTTAATTAAAAACTATTTTTAATATTCAATAACGGCGAGACCAATGGGAACGCTTAAATGAATATGGATTAAAAGTTAGCTCTACTAGATTTCGAATGTACCTACGAACGTAAATAATTTAGGTTTGACAATCTGGGCTATTTACTGCAGTAAACGTGCGTTTAATGTTTTATGAATTGGATTCCGCTTGCATGTAGCCAGTAATCGGTACCCAAACACGGCATCAATTCAGCCGGCCAATTCTCCAGGCACCAAACTCTATTAGCAGGTATTACAAGCTCGTCCCCACTTCATCTATAAGTAATTTCTCCTGTCTCCATGCCAATGCTATCAAAGGCTTAACCTTTAATGTAATCACAATAATTGAGTTTTGCATGGTGTTGTATAGAAATTCAACCCGACCTCTCTGAGTATTTCAACAACTTCCTCGTTTCAGGAACATATTTCAGGCGAATTGGATCAAGTTTAACTTTGAATTCCGTTTATGGGGTTAAGTTCCAAATAAATCGAATTAGGTTGATTAGACTGAGCCTGTATGATTCAAAGATATATTTTTTTTCGATAACCGTCAAAAAAGGGGACATTCGCGCATCGCTATCAATGCGCGAAGTTTGACATTTTTTAACGAATTAAAAAATGGGATATATATTTACGACGTGAAAAATGCATTTCGCGCACTAGAGCATCAAAAATGTTCGCGCACCACGTCCCGAAATAATATTGATATTCTTGTTTGACGGTTGTAGAAAAAATATTGTTTGTATTACGTGCGCGAGTATTTTTGTGCGTTCGAATTACTGTATATAAATATAAAAAGTAGCATTCTCACGCACAAAAACACTCACTTCGCGCACTTTGAGGATCTGAATCCCAGTTGTAATAATACAACCACTAACTTCAGAAAAGTAAAGGCTTAATGTCGGCATTGAATTAATCAAGCAGCATTTTGGGGCAAAAATTAGTTTCGACAACGTAGCAGCAGATGTTACAAAATTGCTTCGGTCTGATTTAATAAATGACCCAACTAAAGACGTAGCATGTGTTTCTAAAAATGGAAAAGTGAGAACCCTTGCTGAAGATAAAGTCAATTCAACGAATAGTAGTAAATGTTTAAATTTTTACTCGACTGTAAATATTCATCTGCAATTTTTCCACAACAGTAATAGAGGCGATCGATCTGTGGACGGGATCGGACTGTGTAGAAACTGTTAGAGATTCAAACAAGAAATCAGCTTCAAAACAGTTACACACATTTTATTTAGATTCGTTGTTGAATTTTTAAAATATTGACAATTAAATATAAGATATTATGGTTGCTAAATTTATAGTAGAGCGCCCGTACTTACTCACTAAATTAAAGTGCAAAACTCAAAGTTCCTGCAACATTGTTTAACAACAGAAATCAAATAGTAACACCCAAGGAAAAAGAGAAGTATTGCATGGACGTATCCATGCAGTCGTTTTCAGGCACCGCTGAACAGACACTCAGGAATGTCTCATTTATCAGAAATAAGATCAATCGGCGAGCTGGTATACATGGCACAAAACAAAATAAATGTGATGATTAACATTCAGTAATGTAGATAGACAGCTGAAGAAGAAGAAACAGCTCATGATATTCTTCTTCGTCCAAAATTTCTCTTTTTATTGGATGTTTTCTTGTATAATGTTTATGTTACATAGACCTTATGCACGGGGTTGGCAGAAAGGGCCTATAAAGGCCTACTTGCTAGACATGAGTATTGAGTATCCCCAAAAATACTACTACTAGTACTACATTATATGTTCTAAAAACTTCAAGTTTCTGTTTTTTTTATTAGAGTCTACCATTAAGATGTTCTGCTCTGTTTTGCCAAGGTAGAGATGTGGCTGCTCGGTGTAAATTCAAACCATGTTTGATCTTGAGAAATTGCTAAAAATACCTCTCCTCTGAACTAAATCAGAGTTCCATCGAATAGCTCAATAATCCAATATTGATTTCTCAAGAAGGATAATCTTAAATTTTTCAAAATTAAAGACATATTTGACTTACCAAACGCAATTCACAAGGCAGCCTTTCTGCAGCATCACATAATGGCAAAATGGTAAAAAAATATTAGGAAAAACCTTGAGAAATTCAGGATAGACAACCAAGGCAGCTCGGTGCTTGGAGTAAGGCTAACCTAACGCAATTTATATTTAGAAATAATGCATTGCAATATAAAACTTGACTGATCGTTTAATTATATTGTAGGTAACATTTAGATTTACCAAGAATAGGGCAATTATTTACATAGATACTTGATTTTTTCTCGTAACAGCATATTTTCAAGTTATTATGTCTTGTTAAGTATTAGCAAGTATTAGTAAATTTACAATCAATTTCTTATTTAGTGTTTGGTAATGGACATAACTATCACTAGATTTACATTTACTTTATGAGGTGAATTATTTTATTTGTTGCGGCTGGATTAGTAGAAATTTTGCAACTTCTCCCTATTTAATTGAAGATATCGTTAATTATACTCGATAAGCAGACACTCTGCACACAGGGATAATGAAGATAGTGTTAAAAATTAAGATTGAGTAAGTATTGAGAAATGCAAGATGGAGAATATACGGTACCCCCCACCCAAGAAAAGCGCCCTTCCGTGCTTCCCAAGAATACTTCGACACTCAACATCACTCCGTTTCGCTAATACAATGAAATGTTATGAACCAGTTATTTAAAAAAACCCTAAAAAGAATTAAAAAACCCAAACAAATTTTTTTTGCCGACGACCGTACCTCAGAAGTTGATGTTGCCTTCATTTTCGGAGGACCTACCGTATGAAAACGATCCAAGACTTCAGAAAGGTTCCTGGCGACCGGAATCGTGTACATATACGAACATACATACCCCGCACAGCACATTTAGGCACCCCCCAATATGGGGGAGGGATCTAGTGGGGTGGGGTCTTCACCAAAATATCCGCACAGCCGAGACGGTGATTTGGTATAGTGGGGTTCATTAGTCGGTTGGCACAAATTTTAGAGATATTTGACTCAGAGTGGTTTTCGATATGAGGGAATTTCAATACTTCGTACACTTCGTGTCGAAGTAATGATCTTAAATGAAAGATCGTTATTTCTGGGTTAGTTAAATTTGAGTAAGAATAACTAGTTTATTAATTACATGTTACAGATGTGGTAGCAAGTCGATATGTGTTTTGAATTAGTTAATAGTTATCTCTAATAAATATTTTATATTACTTAGAAAAACAATTAATAGATTATCATGACTGTTAAAAAAGTACAAGATGAAAGATACATATGCAAGACATGTATATTGGGTTTTAAATTCTAACATAAAAATCCTATCATAGTACTGATGTCAGAGGGCAATTTTTGTACCAGCGAGTGTTTTTATTAAATAGAAAACGCGAGAGCGTTACGCACCACTTTCCAAAGCATAAAAATGGACATACTTAGGATATGCAGATGACGTCTCACTAATTATTTGCAATAAAACTATATTGATCATAATTTTCTAAATTACCCATGAAAATCTTTATTTTAGCAAATGTTTTTATTAAAACTTAAGTATCTATAATGCAATGTGACGCAAATATGTGCGGGAATTATATTAGTTTCAAGTAAATTCGTATGATAATCAATCTTTTTTAATTTTTACCTCGGAGTTGATGAAATATGGCTTTTCATATTTAAATATTAAACTTATGGAAACAATGATTGGCAATAATAATTCTTGACATGTACGAAACTTTGTTTAAGAAGAGACTGTGCCAATTTACTACTGAAATATAGTTTGATATCAACTTATATGCAGATCAATATTTAGTGTTTAAATCCAAAGACTTTACACTGATACTGGCATTATGCCGGCGAAAGGGAAAATTTGATTTACACTTTTTCACGTGAATACTAGCCGAGAAGCTCGAGGAAGAAGCCAGACTTCTATTTACAAATTAGGGTGTGGTTCGAAGTCTTTCGTTTAGTGCAATATGATTTGTGCCGTTGGAGCATTTACGGTTCTGGTGGCCTCTTCGGCATGCATTGTGTGCCATATCTTCAAGCCTTACCGACATAACTTATTTGAAGTTCCATTCTCTTCTCGTTGGTGTTTAGGAGAACTTTATTTCGGTTTCGTATCGGACATCGTCAGCACTTCTCTCGTCCTGCCTGCCGTTGCTTCATCATGACTCGGTCCTCATATCGATGACATCTTCATACAGACGCCGTCTGCCGCTTTCAACTATAGGTCCCATAGAGCGGTCTAAAACTTCGTACATAATGCTAGCATAGTTTCCGTTAATCCAGTAATTTGCTCAATCCGGAATTCAGCATGCCTTGAGTATACGTAATAGCGGGTGTTGAAAAACTCCGACGTTTGGAGTTGGTGCTGAATCGGTTGAACGTCGGTTACCGTGTGTCGGTTCACTAGCCACACAACCAGCTGAGGTTATAATAACGTTTGTTCTCTTTTTTGTGTGAGCAGTTATTTTATTTACTAAAAATTGCATTACCAAAAATGTTTCCTTTTAGGTATAAACCTGTTGCTATCTGCTTGGCGAGTGCACATTACAAAATGTCTCTGTGGGGAGTTGCCATGCAATTTTACCTAAAGATGCCCACGTATATCCATGTCCCGGCCGGATGACGTCCAGATCCCAGTATTGTTTATGTTTACGGGGCTGGAATTAAATGCATAGATCACGCCGATAGAAGCGATACCTGTGCCTCCTGGAGTGTGACAGTGTCGACGCAGCTGGTGATCGTGCTTCTAGAAGACAATGAGCTGTTCCCGGAGCAAACGCGCCGAGTAATTCTGCAAGTGAAATTTGCTGATTTTGCCCTTCCGTGCTTTCCAAGAATACTTCGACACTCAACATCACTCCGTTTCGCTAATACAATGAAATGTTATGAACCAGTTATTTATCACAAAAAAAACCCTAAAAAAATGGGGCTGGAATTAAATGCATAGATCACGCCGATAGAAGCGATACCTGTGCCTCCTGGAGTGAGACAGTGTCGACGCAGCTGGTGATCGTGCTTCTAGAAGACAATGAGCTGTTCCCGGAGCAAACGCGCCGAGTAATTCTGCAAGTGAAATTTGCTGATTTTTCGCCGGCAAATTGGTTTGACAGTTCGGTCCTTGCGGGCAGCTGGATTCCTCAGATTAAAGGTCAGGTGGATGGTGTCGCCTTTAGGGCTAGAGGAAGGCGACGTAGGACGTATTTGGTTGTCCCTACAGGTAAGTAAGTTAATTGCCCCAGTTTTCGCGCCGTTTTCAGCCGGGGTGTACAATAAAATTCATATAGGTGCAGTTAATATTGCGATATTAATATTCTCGGGGATTAAAGTCGTAGGGGCCTATAATGGTCAGGAAATACGTTTAAGAGACAGAGAAGCGCTATCACAATTTATACGTATTAGTTGGGGTTCTCGTGGATACGTTTAAGAGCCAGAGAGACATGTCACATGCAGAGAAACGCTGCCACAATTTAAACGTTTGGAGAGGGTTTGGGATCAGGGAACTCCAAAGAATCAAGTTTGGGACTGGTGGACTCAAGGGGGAGAAATCTCAAGTCAAAGGAAATGGAAGTGCAATCTTCTTTTATATCCTTCTGGCGGGTTTATCGGTGCAGCGGTTTTGGGTTCCCATGGAGTGGGGAAACGAGGCGATCGGTCCTTTAGCGCTATGTTGCTCATAGCGGGAGCCTTCGCGTTATCGGAAAACCAAACGCCGAGTAGATGCAACGTCTGATAACGCTTAAATAAGCGAGGTATGAATTTAATACATTTTTAATGTTTGTTTTATCAATTTATGCAGATGCTAGTGTTTCAACGTAAATAAAGCTTTTAGAGTATAACCTCACTTTTCTTTGTTGTTTTTCTGTTCATGTGTAAGTAATAAGTAAAGACATACTGTTCTAGTTTTTTAACACCCTTTAATAATTGAGCTGCATATGCTGCAAGGACCCTAAACATTGAGCGCATGCCCGTTGGAGTGTATATCAGGCCATCATCTAACCCCCATAGTTTGTGCTCCTTATGACGTCACGTTTTAAGAGTAATTCATTGCGGAATTTGCAGCTGTGCCCAATGCGAACTGTATTTCTTTCAGTGTGTTGTTTAATGTGGCTGTGTCAAATTTCATACTTATCCATTTCTGGACAAGAGAAGTGCAGTACGCGTTTTCATTGAAGTTATATAGCACTTCAGGGGAAACAAAGAGGCAAGGTAAGTTGAATCGGCATATTAAATCCGCACGGAGAGAAATGGTAATAAACATCAAGTGGCACCAACAACAATTACTATTATTTGACTATCGCGAACGAGCTTTTGCTCTTTCAGTCAAAAACTCACCTTTCGCGCTGAGCTTTTGACCCTGTTAAGCCTGTTGCTGCTCGTAAACGGGGATTCCTCTGTAACACTTTTTGTAAATCGGTGTGTACCCATAGCAGCTGTGCCAATCTGTTTGTAAATGTTGTTATTTTATTCCTATTTTGATTAACAAGTAGTAGCTGATCTGTAGGCTGTAGGAATATGGTGTTTAGAACGTTATCATCCACGAATTGTACGCGACTCCACTGAGATAGCAAAAGGCTCAATCAATATAATCAGAAGACATAAATAGATTTAGTGCAACATATATTTCTGTCATCTATGTCCAATTGCATCGTTCTGCACAGCATGTGTCTTTTTGATTATATTAGATAAATTAATTGCAACGTTGAGATGCATGTATGTTTAGCTTCTGCATTGAGATAATTGCGTTATCCTTTCCCTAGCTACATAGAGAAGGAGTAAATGCTAATAATCGAGCTCGCATGGTAGGTAAAAGCGATATTTTGTAAAAGAAAATATCTGTTGATCAATCTAGCCTGTCAGAAGCAATCGCAAAAGTTTGCAAAGAGCAGCTATTCATCTCTTTATTCTTATCATGTTATTTTAAACTCCAGGCTTCGCTATAATAGCTGAATAATTTGCAGATACTGCAACAATCGACAGTGGAGATTTTAAAACCAATTTCACTTATATTTTTGGTGGTTTTGTTAAGAAACTGCTACAGCTACACTTTTTATTAAGAAGTTTTAATGAAAATTGAAGAGTACAAGTTTCTTATTATATTAGGGCTGGTGGAGGATCCGAGTTCACAACCCATGCTTCGTATAGCTTCGTAGCTGGGTTTGCGCAATATTTCAGAGAGAATCGGTATTACGAGAATTTTCAGCAGGGTTTCCTAATGGAAAATGTGTCTGTGGTAAGGATATGCGAGCTCGTGACCGCAATATAAGATTTATCTGTTAGTGCGTCGCATTTTCAGCTACCCCGATATAACGCTCCGGATATCGGACACATACAATGGCGGTCGTTTCGCAGTCATAAAATAGCTATATCTCCTACTGAAACACACAAATATGGCAGTTTTATATTCACAATGCATAACCGCTTGCAGTAGAAGCCGGAAAACGGTATCCAGCGACTGGTTTTTCCCTTTCAGTCCCGCAATAAAATGCGATACTTTTTAAATTAACTTTAAAACCAAAATTGGAATCCGGTGTTTTCATGAGCATCAGGGATAAAATTTTATGCGTTTGTATCTACTATAAAAATGGAGCAAAAGGCTCCCGCCGCCGTTAATTTAAGTAGCGTTACTGGCATTAACGATGCTGAGGCAGAGAATGGCAATGAAAGTTTCAAGGGAAATTTAATTTCAGTTAGTTTATACAAACCGAAACCGGCAGCCAGAGCAAAAAGCATAAAACTTGGTTAAGTGCCTGCACACGGGGATTTAGCAGGAGCGAGGAAATGCTCGCTTCAGTGCAATTACATACAGGAAGCGAAGGACAGGGAAACTAAATAGCTATTGCTATATTTACATTTCAAATTGCAGCAAAATGGGAATTGCTTCGAAGGCTTACTGTAGAGGCCTTGTAGCAATTAACGGTATTGAACTACTTTTTTGAAATTTAGATTAGCCTAGTGACCGAAGTCTGCCTCAATCCTTCGAAGCAATTTGGCTACGCCTCGAACTGGATAATTTCCAATGTAATTGTGGTACTCTAAATTTTCACAGATTCCATGTTAATTGAAATGATTTTTAAAGTTAATTCGTTCATTAGAAGTGATGGTGGATTATATAATTATGTGGTTATTGAATCGATATGGTTCTGGGTTAACTAAAGCTTCCATCATGATGAAGTATAAAAATGATAACTTGTTAATGTCATCATAAAAGAGGATGAGGTTGCTTTGAAATCAGCATGGGGTTATAGCTATACTATTGTATAATATAGTATATTGTAATACAAGTGTGGAAAGAATGTCATTGGAAAACACATGTGAAAGATGAAAGACGAGTGATAAGGAGTGTTCCATTTACATAAGTCTTCCAATGGCCTTTCCAGATGTGTGTTACATAAGAAATTTAATTATTCAATTTGAAATTTGTCGCAAAAAATAGCACTTGACATTTGAGTGCAGAAAATGGTGACATACGAGTGCAGCAAATGAACATTCTCTGCACGCAAATGCGTGTAGAAAATGTGCATGCGGTATTACATTAGAAATGCAAAGGCACACTAGCATGGCTATAAAACTATAACCATAAATCTTTTCAAAGTGTTCGAGAATCTACCTATTATTCGTTTATAAACAACTTCGAAGTATCTGAGATTCGAAATCCCAGCTCCTCCTAGCAATAGTTCAAATATGTCAGATAAAGGGATTCTCCACGATGTCCGATAGAGCCTTCAGTCATCCAGTTTAGGCAACTAATAAATTAGTTGTATATTGTATTAGATAAAATCGCTATGTTAACACGCTATTACGTTTCTGGCTTATAGATATTACAGTGTTCTTGCTATTTTGGACATTTCTATCTCAAATGCGAAGGGCACTGTCTCGAGGATTTGGAAAGGATTAGGTTGTAATTGAGTATTTAGCAAATCCTTCATGCCCAATTGCAGCTTCCCACCAAGTAAGTATCTGGACATTGTCGGCTTAACAAAACAGAACTAGTGGGTCATTCTCCAAGTGTCTTTGACGTACCGCATCTATTGACATAATCCCATGGGGTACTTCACTTTCGAATTACGTGCGATTTGTTGGTCTGCAACGCTCTTCGCCGCCATCGCATCTTCCCTAGGACAGTGCCCCATTTATCTAACACTGCCCGCTGGGCACTGAGACTCTTTCCGCTTCCTATAGCGCGAATAATTTTTTCCACGGATAACGCCATGCCGTTGAAAGTAATAAATATTTGATATTGTAGCTGTTTTTAATAGGATGTCTTATTTGAGCGTGTGTAAAGATGGAAACAACATCTTCAGGATTTATAGCAGCAGGTGGCGCTCATCAATTTCTGGAACTGTCATGTATACCTATGGCGCGACCATATTTCGAAGTTCGGTGATTAAACAAAAATATAGAATTATTTCTCCCTCTTCAAATGAACTATCGCACCCACTTTTAATTTGTTGTAGTGTCTTAATTAAGAGTAGTAAACAATTACTAACACATTTTATTTAAATTTATATAAGAAACAAGTATATACTCGTACTTCCATAAAAAGGATAAATGTGACAATGTCATATGAAATGCCAAATTAATTGAGATATAACTGAAACTGTAATAAAATAAATACATACATCAATATCATTGCAATACTGAGTGACGCTGTTAATTTGGTGTTGTGCAACATTAGTCGGCAGCTTACTTGTTTTTTAGTTTCTAACTGCGATGATCAAAGCCACACTTGTTTATGTATTCAAAGTAAATTTTAATATTTATAAAGCTTTTAATGGGGGATGCAAATCTTCGAAGTGTAACAAATATTTTTTTAAAAGAAACTTACTACATTATTATTTATCTCTAATTGTAACAGGACAATACGACCAGTGGTATGACCGTAACAAAACGAAATTTAATATTAGATGTTTCAAGAGACGAGTGGTCTAAAATAAGAATTCCAAACACGACTGCAGATAGCGTTGGAGATAAATGTACAGAAAATATCAAATATATTTTTATATTAGTAAAGTGGTAAACCTCATTCAGGTGCAGTGTCCGGTGTCGGGTGAAGGTGTAAAGTTATTTTAGCAAGTTGATAATCTTCTTTATGTACATATAATAGACTAAAAAATGCTGTTCTTATACCTTCACTCCACAGTGAACTGAATTAAAATTACATAAATTAAAATACTTTCAACACCCAATATCAGAGCAATATTAGCTTCTATGATGGAAAAAATAAATTTCAAATAAAACGATCTCTTAAATATCTACTATAAGACAAGAAATAAGATTTTGCAAAATATTATTTGAATGATTGGGCAAATGAGAGTACAATCTGTACATGAACATCATTGAATCAAATTTGACTGTTTACCACGTAACACTTCGAGAAAAATATTAGTGTTTCAAATAATGTCTTCCTTGCAAAGGCATTTAAGAAAACATTGATAGATTTTGATTATTATGGTGTAACTGTCAGATTTAAGCAAACTTAAAATATAAAGTAATTAGTTTATTTTCCTTAAACATAAATTAAAAGTAACAATTATTGAAAGGTCATAGAAATGATAATTTATATTTTTTGATAAACATGTAAAAGCAAGAATTGTTAATATTTTTTTATTAATTGTGTTTTGTATTCAATATTTGTCTTGTTAGATTAGATACAGTATTGATGGTTACCCGAGTACAATAGCGTCACTTAACTACAATGGTAACGATAATTTATTCATCGTTACAGTACTTCGTTGAAAGGTAATCAAAAAGTGATTATGAGTAATAAATATTTTTCAGGTTGATAATAGAGGGTGTTATTTTTAAAGTTGAACTATTAGGAATGCTGATAAAAATTAAACTAAATAAAATAATTTATTGAACTTCTGCGATATAAAAATGGTATAAATTAAATATTTTATTGGTAGACCTATTATAATTAATTTTTTTTTAAATATATCCCGACTTATATCCATTAAATGCCCACGGTTCTTTCCAACTTCCATTTTCGCCTGATGTAATAAATTATGCATTTCACCCCGTCACATTTTGGCAGCAATATCAGCAAAAGATTGTTCAATATTGTCTTTTCATACAATCCAGTCATTAGGACGCTTTCTAAACACTTTTGACTTGAAGTAACTTTATATAAAGCAATCTGGCACGCTTAAATCTGGTGAATGTGCTGAATAATCGAAGTCCCGATTCTGCTGCGATAACAGATTTGGGAAGGTGTTTTTAGGACTATCATCCTTCCGGTTGTGATCCATCTTGTTGGAACCACTTATTTTCAGGTAGCTGTTAGCAAAAGAAGCAACATTATAATGACATTTTCTGCGAAAATCTTGTTGAGTCTGAGTTGTTACAGAACAGCTTTATTTTCTTACACTACCTGTAGTTCAACACCGTTCCATGCTAATTAAACTTATGAGTTAGGGGTACAAAATGGCATCTCACTAATGAGATAGTTGTCACAGCAAATGACAAAAACCACCCAACTTCATAAATGACACCCTTTAGTTACTTTGGATCCCAATAAGTAACAAACACTTTTGTACCATCCTTAAACGAGAGATGACATAGACTTAGCTAGCTCTAACTCTCGGTAGAATATGGCGTGAATAAGGACCAAATAGTGGTTTTTTAAGGTTAGAAAAACTAAATGTAGCTATGAAAACTAATCACCGATCTGGGATGCCTCTAACTTTAACCTAAATCTTCAAAAAGAAACGAGCAGGTTCATGAAGGGTCGTAACACAAATACTCAAAGAAAATATAAACTAATAATAGTAAATAGACCTCTAATATTCAAACAATGTAACAATTACCAATCAGAATTTATGAAATAATATTATTAACACTTAGGTAAAACCTGGCGCTCTACTGCGCAAATATTAATTAAATTTGGAGTCACATATAATCAAAATAACACAAGTAAAATTCAACATGACACATCTGGTAAAAACAACAAATTAAAAGCGCTCACGCCAGCAACAAAATTTTAAAAATTGACATCTGGATGTCATGCAACCGTCCAGTTAATTTTATAAAACGTAGCTAACTTCGACTGGCACAAAACTGTATAAATTGGAATTACTGTAATCCGGGTGCCCAAGGACACACTGCGAGAGGTTTCTTACAGGGTACATATATAATTTCAGCTATTTCTATGTGAAAACGCCATTGAGCGTTGATAAATCTACGTATTACATTAACAAGTGCGGTTTATTCTATTCGAAGGCCTTCGCATTAAAAACACGCAATACTGTAGTGGCAAACGCCCTTTACCGACACAAACAACACTGAAATTTAAGTTGCATGTATTTACTGTTTTTACGACGGTTTCATAAACGCCTTCGGAAGCGATCACTCGGGAAGGTATCTGAAGGACTTGGTATTGCTGGAGAAATAGAGGAGCTCGTTAGGTATTAATATTAGAGCTTCGAGCTGCATCAAGGAGCGAATCGCAAAAGTAACGCATAAATAAATTCGGGCGTTACACAATACTGTTTTTCTCATTTCGAATCTCTGTGTAATACTTTGAAATCTTCGTGTGTATTAGGAGTAACAAAAGCTTCATATTGTTAAAAGAAGTTATGAATAAAAAAGGTTAAAAAATTTTTATCGAAAGAATGCTATTATTATATTCTATTTCGATGACAAGTAAGAAATACATTATTCTGCCTGAGAAACTCCAGGCAAGTGGCTAGGGAGTTAACGGCTACCATATTTGTTAGCGTGGTAGCCGGAGAGCGTACAATATTTAAAAATTCTTATGTAGTCACCGGGGATTAAACCCGGGCTGGCCGTCTGAGACTCAAGCATGTTAATTGCTTGGCCATCCCCTTTCTTGTAGATGTTTATTATCTACTATTTCATGTGTGATTTACCGTCAATTTGAAATATGTATTATATACTAAGCCAAGATTTTCATGTTTAAATTGCCGCCTATTTTATAATGTGTTTCGTCGAGGTGAAATCAGTTTTGGGGAATATCGCCGTTCATAATGCAGTAGTGAAACAGTGTATTAATGTTGTTTTCTCTACGAAATTTCTCATCAAGCGAACACATATGAAGGTTTTCCTTGTTGGGCGACGTGTCGTTACGAGAAGTAAGTAGAATTAGTAGGTATTGTTTTGGTTACCCTTTTTTGGTGCGGTCACAGCTGTAATTTTATGAACACTATCTTAATAAAGTCTTCAATGTTATTCTGTGATTTTATTTTGTAAAGCGCAGTGCAGCTTCGCGTATTTCCAAGTCAAGCAACCTATTTCGGAGATCACGAAACAAGGTTAGTTTCAAATCTCGAAGCTAGCCACAACACACCATTTCTTATCGGCGGGAGCTTCTCTTTGCTGGAACACACAGTTTAGCACTGATATTCAGACCATCATGGTGGCGCCTTAAAATAACATAATTATATTTATCTCCATATCTTGCAAGGTACAATTACGATGACAATGGCGAGCGAGCCCCTTTTAATTTAGTTAGTCGGCCCATTGGGTTGTCGGCAAACTGGCAATAAATCTTTTTAAATGATGTCAACTTGTTTGCCTTTTTTCAAGGTGGTAACCATGCGTTATTTATTTATGTTACCAATAATGATATTCGCGATATATTTTGCGCACTAGGGTACTAGAGCATAAAATATTCGTCAAAAATTCATTCTTAAGCACTAAAGTGTCATTTAGTGCACTAGGTGCATAAATAATTATTATTGTGAGATAATGAAAATAATTAAATTTTTATTCACGACAGTATGTTCTCTATTTTATTGAGAATACAGCTAGGTTAGCAATACATTTTTTGCAATTTGTCAAAAGACTTTTTAGAAAAAAATTAAAAATGCTCTTTATAGTTACAAACTTTTTCTAACTAATAAAAGTAAAGAATTTTGTAATATAGACTTTGGTTGAAAATTTACATGTTTAGAATTTTTCTAAACGGATATTAAATCTTTGATAAAGTTTTGCTCTACTTTAAGCATTTATTCAATTCAATAACAGAGTGTCATGATGCGATTTAAGTTGCTGTAATTTAACCACTGCATGGAAAATTGAAGGAAATTGCGGGAAGAGAGTTCAGGTATTACATAGTTAAGTTGCCCCTGACAGCTGCGTATTAAGGTATCGTTACAAACTTACAATTTGTAAAGCAATAGATGCTTTGCAGCATTATAGACGTTTACAATCGAAGGCAAACTAATTATCGTAACATTAATTATTGAGCTAACAAAGAAACGTGTAGTTTTCTCTACCATTTCATTACTTGAACAAAAAATGTTGATATTCGTAACAATCTCTAATAATTGCAGTTCCCGTTCTTCGATTATAGTTATTGTAATTTACTGTTTGATCAATTGCATTATTGAATTTGTATTTCATCATTTTATATATTAGCTAAGTAAAGTAACACGAGGTACATGGTATTAGTTGGAATTTGCCTTGGTATTGTAGCGCTCGCGGATTGGATTTAGATTTATTTTAACTGAAGTTGCTTATAAGAGGTTTCGTTTATGCCAGTAGCAAATAACAACTTCTAAACTTATTGCTAAGTTTCAGTATTTGGAAGCAAATTACCTAACTGAGATATTTCATGGTTTAATGAACGTGAAATTACTAAAATATTATACAATGCTGTAATGCTCATGGGTCCCTCTGCAGAGAATACACTAGATGAAGTAAAATAAGACGGAAAAAATTACCAGACGGTAGATTCCAAGCACGAAATCAAGTAATAGTTTTATTTCAAAAAGTAGAAAACGTAGTAAATAAAATGAATATTTCTAAGCTCTATAAGAAACCCAATGAAATGGTAGGGATTTGATGCAGAAAATCACGTAGTAGCAATTTGTTCAAGCAGAAGCTGGTTGAAATGGTGTACTCCAGCAGATGGAAATAAAGAATCTTTTAACGTGCATAGAGTTTAACAATACTGAAAGAAGCATTGGTCACGTGTGGTAGTCAGAGGTATGTTTAGTTTCTTTTACATTCGAGGCACTAGCAATAATTACAAGTAAGTTGAAACAAACTACATTTGCTCTTATGACAGCTATCGAAAAGCTGTAAGTCCGAATTATATATCTGTAATACTGTCACGAAACGTTATTGTCAGGAAATTTGAGCTTCTCGTCGTAAGTCCTCATCATGCAGTTACACAATTGCAATTATGCATGCTTTTAATTTGATATATTAAGAATTGTGCTGCTTACGCCTTTTATACCTTACATACTTTAACATAAAATTAAACTAATTCAATGTTGGAGTTAGAATCTTCATTAGCAAATAACAAAATAATGTCATTTTTGTTTTGTTTATACCGAAAGCTAATTATTTTAAGACTTATTCTCTTGGTATAGATTGTAGTAATGTAGTATAATACGAGATAGTACGCAAGTAATTTGACTTATGTTTTATTGATAGGTCACTTTAAAAATTGTCCGCCTGCAAGTAATGGCGACAGGCATTTTTACGATTTCGTTCGCGCGGGGACAGTCAGTGCGCTAGTGTCCCGCAAATTGGATGTGCTTGTTTGAGTATTACCGTTGCGTGCAATATAGCAGCTATTTGGAAACATTTGCGGTCCTTCGAGGCAATTTCGACGTTGTCGGATGTGAGAATTTCTATTGCACAGCCTACAAGTTTTAAATGCCGTTCCATTTCGACCTCTAGTTGGATATTTGGAAAACGTTCCCACCATATAACGTTTCGCAATGATTCTGTAAATCGACGCTATGAGCCGCGACGCAGAACTAAATCCAAATCTGGACCGAGCTGCAGCTTCCGCTGTCAGTCTAGTTTTCGTTCAGCCCGGGGTTGACCTATTCTGATTTTTAAATTGAAAGCCACCAACTAAGCTGCAGTTTTTCTAACAATGAATATGTAGTACTAGTTAAGTAATGGATGTTTTGAGTATATTCTGCTTAGAAGTGTAATAACGCCATAAACAAACTATTGCTCGTGTTACCAGGCTATTAATGTCGATTTTAGTAGCAGATTAGTTATCGGATAAATACATCTTCAGGTGCTTTTATCTTTGTGTAGCGTGACGTGACGTCATAATGCAGGCAGTTTTAGGGGTCCATTTACGAGGTTTGCTGCGTAACAACTGAAAACAGTTAATTATGAAAGTCACCAGTATTTAGTTGGGACCCGCTTAATGAAATGTATTTTATACATGATTCCAAATTTGATGCTCTATGATATCATTTACGAAGTGAACTGCAGCTACGCGAATTCTTGAAGCAAGATAAGCATTTCAGGAATTACAAAACAAAGTAAGTCGTATTTGAAAAATAAGCACATTTTCTCTAGCCGAAGGAAATATTCCTGGTGAAAACCCCATTTCATCTACGACAGATAAATCAAGTGGCGCCTAACCAAATTACCCGGATTTGTCCCGGTAACTTAAAGTACAATTGGTTCGACATTCTGGAGAGGCATTTTTTCAACTTCCCCTCCCCCTCCTCTCACCCGCTTTCATTAAGCTACTTTGCCACTTGGTTTGGTTTGTTGTGGATTGGCTTTCCCGTAACAGTTATAACATGATTGTGAAAAACGTAAAATTGATTTTTAGGCAGTGCAGGTTCTCTAGCGGCATTACAATTCTTAAATACACGTTTGTATTAGTTATTTATATATTAAGGTCATAACACGAGGAAATGTTTAAAGAGCGAAGCAAAGTGCAGAACTTTAAATTACCGAGAGCTATATCGTGATTAGGCACTTGGTACATATGTTTTATTTTATTTTAGTTGTCAAAATTAACAAAGTTGAAGGATTAAGTAATTTGGCTACAGACTACTGCGTCATCGTTGTGCTGGAGCTGTGAATTTTGGCTCTCCGTCCACTAGTCCGACGCGACTGTGATGCGATTACGATGCAATTACGACATACCTACGATGCGATCACAACGGCAGCTCGTGTTATGCACATTCAAATCAATTAATACGCAGATAACAGATACCTTTTATGTCATTTATTTACCAGAAAAATCCCTATTTCGAGTTTTCTAATGGTCTAGCAATTTCGGAAAATCGACACCATATTTGATTTCATTATCTAGAAGATAATGCTGATTGAAAACGTACTGAATTGGCATATGATATATCATTTTACACATTTTGTATGGTGTGAACCCGTTAAAGACATAAAAACCAGTTCATCAAAAGGTGAAATAATATACGGTGTGTTCCCGGATGAGGTACTGTGCTATTGTATACTTTTCCATTTTCTAGTCATCGATAAAAAGTTTTGATTTGTTTGGGACGTCCTAAACAGTTGTGTTGTACAGGGTGTTCTAGAAATTAGAAAGTGTGGGATTAACCTCGAGCAAAGTGCCCTACTTAATTTTATAAGAAGAATAATTAAATACTGCATTTTGCGGAGCAACTTCAACATAACTAATCGCCTCGTGTTTGACATTGTGAGTTGCGAGCAACTATTTTCTGCAAGTTGCATCGTGTTCGCATCGTAGTTGCTTCAGTATGCAGTGAAGTACATAAACCCATAAAACAATCGCCACGTGATTATCGTTTATTAGTTTCTTGTCAGTGGTGTCGTAATCGCGTCGTCTCAGTGAGTATACGGCCTTCCACATCAAAATAACAAAACAGTTCTATGAGCATATGTCCGAAGTGGCATGTTTATATCACTTTAGTGAGTGACTTCGAGATAGATAGGTTGTTGATTAAATACCAAAGTTTGATAGGTACTGAAGGAATGGAAATTTGGTAATTAGACACTTATTGAAGATTTAAAGTAAGATGATTTTTGCGGAAATCTATATGGTGGGATGATATAAGTTTTCCCAAATATCCGACTAGGGGTCGAAATGGAGAGGAATTTAAATCTTGTAGGCTGTGCATTAGGAATTTTCACATCCGCCAACGTCTAAGTTGCTTCGAGGGGTCGTAAATGTTCACAAAATGGCTGCTATATTGTACACAACGCTAATACTCAAACATGCACATCCAATTTGAGGGACACTAGAGCACTGACTGACCCCGCGAGAACGAAATCGTAAAAATGCTTGTCGCCATTACTTGCAGGTGGACAATTTTTAAACTGACCTAACAATAAACAAAAATAAAATTACTTGCGTACTACACTATACAACGTTACTACAATCTATACCAAGAGCATAAGAAGTAGAAATGTTAGCATTCCATATAAATATAAGAACAATGAAATTATTTTGTTCTTTGCTAGAAGCACTTTAGTGAGTGGCTTCCAGATAGATAAGTGTTGATTGAATGGCCAAATTAGTAAGTTTGGTAGGTACTGAAGGAATGGAAATTTGGTAATTAGATCCTTATTGGTGATTTAGAGTAGGATGATTTTGAGCAAAAACAAGTTCTGCATTTATACACTAAATTAGGTGCTTGGCCCTAACATAGTCCTGCGGTTGTTCAGATTAAACATGCTACATTGGCAATTGAGCACAACCTTGTAACATGACTTATACTAAAACTGTGCTATCATAATTTGTACGCTTGAAACTAGACCGCTTAAACAACAATAAATGATATAACGACAATTAATTACTTGTGGCACATACTGTATTCCTCAAATAATAAAAGAACTAAGTTTAAGCATGGCTTCATTTCAGAGCTACAGCCTTCTAAAAAGATACTATTAGAATTACTTCTATTATTAATTTCAGCATTAGGTTTCTGTATATATATTAAATCGAGCCAGCACGATATGTCACAGAGATGTTTAAGTGTAAATTCGACTGTATGATGGACAGAACCTTCGTTGAAATGAAAGTGCAGAACAATGTTGATCCCTTGTTCTCAATTCAGTGCTATAATTGATGTAATTTGGGCTATTACGAATTGTGAATGACTTAAATACTTATCACTAGATTACTACCAAGTTAATGTATCATAATCGTCTTCAGCGAATAGTTCAGGTTTTGTTTCCTCTTGTTTTATTCAATGCGAATTTCGGGCAGTTGGAAAGGTGTTAATAGACAGTTAAAAATATCGTGTTTTAGAATGCATTATCGCTCGAAAGTGATGTTTTTTTATCTTCTACTGCAGTGAGGCATCACCAGCTAGTTTAGATTGTAGTGCGCATAAGCGCATATGTGCTGCTGTTGTTTTAAATGTTATTGTAACTTGATCCATGACTAACGCCGCGCAGTTAAAATCAATATACGTTTTTATATTTTAATTGTTTACATGAAGTGTTTTTTACAGTATATTAAGCTGTAAATAGGCAACTCGCTTTTCAGACAAGGCATAAAGTATTTCCTTTACGAATAAAGGTATATTTATACCAAGCTATACTAGTTTTCCAGAAGCTAACCTACTAAAAGGCCTTTCCCTCCTCAAGTATTATATCAGCAGGTGGTTGAGCCATTTTTTTCCGGTCTGGTACAGCCCAGTTTTGATGTTCGGCGATTAAATAAAATATAAAATCACCCCACTAAGATATTGGACCTCCCCCCTTAGCTTATTGCGGTGTTATATCAGTTTTAAACTACAACAAGATATTTATAAACCTATCTTTCCATCAATACTCCATAAAAAATAGCAGAATGTAATATGCACACTATGAAATGCATATAAAGTAATATAAAAACTGAATTAAATTTATAATTGCACATTTAACACACACTTAGACAGTTTTTTTTGAGTAACTTTGTTTGCGCAAAGACTCGATACAAAATTATATAACGAAAGCATTTGGAAAATCCGTTCTGCCGACTCTTCTAAGGTTAGATCTCTGTAATCATAAACTGCTCAGCTTTAATTAATTAATCTAATGAAAGTGTAGTTCTCTCTTGGTTTTCACTTCTTTTAATTATAGCAGCTTGTTGCCCCTCATTCATAGTCTCGTAGCTGTATTTTAAGCTGCAACTGAGCTCTTGATTGCTACGATTTAAAAATAATTCCACTTTGGCGTGCAATTAAAATTTAAAGGCTTGAATTCTCCTGCGTACAGCCTTAATAGCGATATTCTTCCGCAAATCGCTTTAATATTAATTTTCGCACTTCGTTGGAAATGTTAAGGGAAGCGTGCCAAATTAATCCTTCACTAAGCAGTTTGCGCATGCTTCTTGTTTGATAACAAAGGCTGTTACCTTGCTATTGTGGAAATCCGGCAGACTAAATAAGTGGTTTTAACTAGACCTAGATGAGTTTGGAAATTAATTATTTCTTGTGAAGTTACAGATCATTTCAGTTTGTCTACATTTCTACTTCATTGCCCGTTTTAATGGTGTTTCTCGCGGAGTTAATTTTTGACATAGATGGAAATTTTTCCAAATACATTTTATACCGACATAAATCAGAGTTCCATATAAGGCAGCGCAGTGATCTGAAAAATCTTTGTCGGCGCATTCGATATTGTATGCCGAGGAGTTCTTTGAAGATAGGCGGCTTTTGAGCGGTTTAAGGGGTTTATATTAAAAGGAATAAAAAATAAAAATGCAGCTTTGGGAGTACATCTTCTGACGATTGTGAGATATGTTTTGAAACTTTAAGTCTTGTTTATGGAAAATAGACATAGGGACACAGTTGAACTATTTAGTTTCCGTCTATCATTAAAAATTGTGTTATTTGTACTAGAGAATCCATTAACAAAGTAAAGTTCAGGGCAGTTCATTCCACACGAAGGAATATGGTTTGAGACACGCGAGTCAGGATCGCCCAAATATCTCTTTCTGAAACCCACTCAACCTGACACACCATTAACGGCGTACTGGGTGATGTTGTTAGTATCACGCCTTCAACGACTACCTTACTTTCCCTACTTCCAGAAATACGTGCCTGGGTGGGCCGCCAGCCAGTTGCCGGATGTGGGGATTGAACCTCGTACTGTGGCACCGCAGCCTGAGCTCCTTAACCGCTCGGCCACGCTGGCGATTAGTCGCAAATCTATTAGTAAAATAAATTGAAGTTTAATTTCGAACCTTTATCTAGCCTTGTAATGGCAACTATACTCCGGCGGACATGGACATAGAATACGCTGGTGTTTAATTATTTTATGAAGACAATTCTGAGGTTTTTATTAATTTATAGTCTGAAAAATTTCTTATGCAAGCTGCGCTTGCAGTTGTAACTATATTTTCATGTTTACTAGTATTTGAATTTCACTCCATTTCCTCAGCCTAACACGGTAAAAATAACCAGGTCTAACGAATTTTTGCAAAATACGGATTAATTTTATGTAGAGACAAAAATATACTAAATTTGTAACACATTCTATCCCAAACAAACAATAAAATAAAATAAGACTCGAAATAAACGTAAGCGAAAGTTCGCCAAAACACTGTACCAACCAAAGAAACGTGGCGAATGAAGCCTCAAAAACACGTGAAATTAATGTACCCAAACCTAAATAAAGTGTTCCAGAAAGCATCATTTAGATCAAAAGTACAATATATAACCATTGATGAAACGTGGACGGAATCTAAACCCTTTACACAGGAGAATCAGAGAAGAATGTATAACACAACAAAACATTATACATTTTCAAGAAATTTCACTCAAAGCAAGCTTATAGTTATAGTATGCAAATATAATATCATTCGCTTATACCGATGGGGCCACAATTATATATAACAGCAATGAGATAACATTAACAAGAAAATATCAGGTATTGCTTGAGTAAGACAGAGATAAACATAGTAGCAAATATTCGAGTAGGCTTGAAGCATATTTTAATTATGACATTTGTCAAGTAAACATGCCTACTGAACTAATTTATCTGTATGGTCATCTCTTTCTCACTCAAGCATTCCATTTTGTTGTTCATGTTATCTCATTGCTGTTATATACCGTGTGTCCACAGGAATACGCACCATAGGGATAACCAAATAGAATAAAAAGATCGGCTAACGCTGGAATCGCCGGCACGCTAAAACGTTGTTTTCTGGCTTCTGACTCGCCACTGTATGAAACAATATTGTTATAAATGGTACAAGAAAAGGGACGGTGGTCATAGCACTGGTTGATATTTATATTCTATTAGCATTATCTTATCTCTATGGTGCGTACTCCTGTGGACACACGGTATAATTATGGCCCCATCGCTATATGCACAGCAATTCAATCAAGCTCCTGCAGTATGTTACTAAATAAAGAAATGGACAAGATATCAAGGTTCTTATTGGGCATTACATACAGAAACAAGAATAGCTTAAGGAAAAGCAAATATCGAAAAGCGTAAAAGAAACTACTGCAAATACTCGATTCAAAACAAAAAAGACAGAGAAAGAACAATAAAAGTCAAGACATTGCTAAATAGACCAAGAAACTAAGACAAGAACAGCATGGAAGACATTATGACCAGGACAAGACGTCGACGGTGGAATGAGGGGCGGAAGAAGAGTGGGGATGATTCAACCATGGGTACATCTAACCTCTACATTATATGAATAAAACATCTCTAATAGACCACTGTCAAAAATGGCATCATTCAGAGAACAATATGAGCAAAACAGTTAAAATGTGGGGCCTTTGAAATAGCACTGGCATTACCTCTGAAACAACAAGGCGTGACGGCAGCACGTGAAAGCCGAATTGGAAAATAATTGCATTTATCGAGCCTTCTATTGATTTTCTGAACCTGTGGCCTTGTAGTTTCGGAGGTAATAGCACTGGACCATTCTTTCTATAACACTGTGTTATAAGATTTTGAAGTTGGGGTTTTACGGTGGTATTCCAAATTGGTTGTAGTTATTGAAAGATTGATTTGCATGTACTCTTGGCTCAATTTTAGCGTATAAAACATAATCTCAAAATCTCATTGCCCTGAGTTCGTGTTCATGATTTCAAAATATTGGTCCTGTGGTAGATTAAGCCAGCTCTTGTGAACATTTAACAATGGTTGAATCTACTGCGTGTGTGATTTATTATAGTCCAGTCATAAGATGATTTTTAGAACCATTATATTTAGGAGTTACAATTTTTGGATTTTTTTAAAAACTCGGTGCCCCAACGAAAATACTTAGTTTTTCAATTTGGAGAGAGTAATTGTCGCTCTCGAAAAATGGCGAACAGGAATATCTACGTTCCCGTTAGTCATATGACCAAAATACTTGTGATCATTCTTATTGAGGACATCATTTCCAACAGCTTTTGTTTGAAACATTTTTCTCTAAGTTAAATAGATTTTAAGCTAGGACAGCGCAAAGTTAAGCGCAATAAGAGAAGTTGCAAGACTGCATCAGATCAATAGAAACACCTTGTGATGTCTAGAATTAATAATATAAAAAATATGAGACGGTGCATGCCCATTATCGATACATTGGCACACTGTTCGCATGTAGTTGTTTTGCCATGAGCTGTTTGGAACTCCTGCTCCGTAAGAGAAGTACACTCTTTTTAATCTGCTGAAAGGTGCTTTCAGTGTGGTATGGCCGTAATCATGTGGTGATGAGATTCGAACTACAGCGCCTCCGATTGCGATTTTAACTCCGCCCGTTTGATTCACACGCTCAGCGAGGACCGTTCCCAGCTGTGCGATGCACGGCGGTATTACACGAACTTATTGTTGCCCCTTTTTTACTAATTTATATTTACCCAGTATCGGTGGAGTTCCATTTGCTTCAAGTGTAAAGTCTGAACTAAGGTAAATTATTACTTTTATTGTTTTCTCAGTTAAAGTAAAAATAAACAAAAATTTAGTTTTTTAAGGTGCACACCCTATACATGTTGAGCCCAAAATATGCCCTTTTTCTTCGAGGGTAAAAACCTGAGCTATATGCAAATTATTACCTACATGTAAGTAATATTTATTGAGCAAAAATAGGAAGAATTTTATTTTTTAAGGTGCTCACCCTGTATATATTTTACCGAAATTTTCTCGGTCTTATGCCAGAAAGGCAAATAATCTGTATATAAAATATCGTCTTCCTTCAACAAATAATTTTTGAATTATGCCGCTAACAGGCAGGCGGAAACGTGCAGTTCTGAAGAAATCTCGGAAGGTGATTTTTCAAGATTACAATACTTCCTTCGTCGTTTAGAAGAGGGAAGTAAAATGACTAAAATTCTATGTTCTGCTCTGCTTAAATATGCCAACTTTGCATTTAATAGTTATTTGTTTCATTAGTACAAAAATGCCTGATTTCGAGACATATAAGACAGATCGCCGGACGACTCTACTCATAAATTCGGTAATATGACTAATAATTTAGAATAAAACATTGTAGGCAATTTTAAATTATATAATAAAGACAGCAAAAAGTACATTTATATCTCATCACTTAAATTATTTCCAGTGGTTAACATTTAATGTTACGGTTTAATTTGTACAGTTATTGAACTGTATTGGGGCACATGATGATATATTATTTTTTTATTAATGTGTTGGTCGTTGTATTGCAAGACATCGTACTATCGCCGTCATTCAGATTGAGAATTTTCTTGGATGTTTCCAATTTGTTGGACAACGATTCATCAATATACTCGTAGCTTTCAGCTGGTCTAGATGACTGCCATCCCCCATGCCTTTTCAATGCTATTAAGTCTGCACCTGCATTTACGAACAATGTGGCTGATGTTCGTCGTAGAGAATGGCCGGTGTACAATTTTGAATTCGGTAATTTTAGATATTGAGTTATTTCTTGCGGCGTCCCTGCTAATTTAATTCCAACAACACTTCTATGGCACTTTCCATTTTGGTGTTTAATGAAAAATCTGGTTTCTTTCATGTTATTAGGACAAAGTGTTCTGTATCTTCTGTAGAGATTCATATAGTCGTCTCCGGTTGTTGTAAACGACCGCGGGTTTTTCGTTTTGGTGTAGGGAATTCGTATTAATAATGCAGATCCGAAATCATTTATATCTTCAAGTTTCATTTTTGACATTTCATCACCCCGTAGTGCTCTAGCGATACCAAATATAAGAGCAATCTATAAAAAAATAAACACTAGGCATTACAACTACGGATAACTACAAACTAGTATCCGATTTCATATCTTTGTCATTAAATATTTTCTTCTGAAGCTTCAGATATAAATTTATTAATTTACTCTTTAGCTAAGGCTTTTGATTTTTTCGGCAGTGGGTATCTGCTTTTTTAAATACATGGTTATCATAAAGTAAGGGATATATTTTAACTAATTATAACTTTTTAACAAATTAAGTTAATAACAAAAACTAAACGATATTTAATTGTTTAAATAATGGGATTTTGTATGCCCAAACCCAGTTACCGCAAACAGCATTTTCAGTTTATATGGATACATTTTTAGAATTTTGCGTAAAATTTTCCAAACCGTGGTGTACGGCATTTGCAATCGCTTGGATATCGCATTTGCACTGCCGATTGCTAGTGGATTACCTCTGGCTATGTCCTGATTTTCATGAAGAACCTCTGCAACTTGGACATAACTAATCCTTGGTCTTCCTGATCTCGGAAGGTCAATTACAGAACCTGTTCTTTCAAATTTTTGTATCAAATTGCGGTACGCTTTCAATTGGCAGGGCCCCGCTCTCAAACCCATTCTCGTGCGAAATCTTCGTAATTCAGCGGTGTAATTTCTGTCGCATTCAAAATAACACTGAACTAAACCAAGTCTTGTTTGTAGATTCATGCTATTACAGTTTGAGTCGTTAGAACTTTATGTTGACTTGAGTTTTAATTTGAAAATAAACTCCAAATTGAATGATTCTGTTTTGACACTCGTGTCAACAATTGTCATGACAACGCTTTTGTTTTCCAGAGATATAATAAAATCACATTCCTTAAGCAATTACATTCCGTTTACTTTTTGTTGTTAGCTTGATTTGTTAAAAAGCTATAATAAGTTAAAGTATATCCCTTACTTTATGATAACCCCATATACTACAACTTTGGAGTATTTTCCAATATTAATGTCGTTTTCAGCATAGAAAACTGTCTCCATAACGTGTTAGATAATTCAACAAAATATGCAATTAAAATGTTCTCCGGAATAGTATATTACTTTACAGGGCATGAAAGCGATACTTTGCAGATGACGAGGTTTGTTGAAAAATCTGAGGACGAAAAAGCGTCCGAGTACTTCTTCAAAGCCTACGAGTCAAGCATAGACACTTTCATGCTGTGTCATGTATTATATTTTTTAGAAGTCTCTCTTTAAAAATTTAAAAATAGAATTCTAGCGCATCAAGGCGCATGGTGAAGGTGACCTGTCACCTAGGTAAAGCAAAAATGTCTAGTTTTGCACACATTTCAAAAGTGACTAGTCTTGCAAAGTGACACTTTCAAGATCAAACTAGGTCTTGGCATGGCCCGCTTTCTTGACGAATTCAGGAAAAATCTGTAAAATGCTTTACCCAGAACTTCCCTCGTCGACATTGTGACACCAAAAAATTTTAAAAATCAAATAAAGTTAGGAGTAAAAATGTCTTCACGTTTCTAATAAATTAAATAAATTTTCAAATAAAAAAATGTTTGGGGGTTTGAACCCGCCGCATCTGCATAGCCATCGTAACCGCACCTGCATATAAATCGTAACTGCATACAGAAGTCGAATGGCGCCATCGAGGTTATTTAAAATGAGTGCGGCGCACCCCTCTCTTTAAGGGACCGGTCTTATTGTTGAAACGCTTCGACCCTTTTGTGATATTATCCTCTATCTGTTGAGTCCTATTTTCGGCAAGCCTAATCTATGTAAAAATTATTACTTCTTTCTATTTCAAAATTAACGCAAAAATTTACAACATTTTATTTTTTAAGTACCTCACCCTGTATATATCTGTCTGAAATTTTCCCGGTTTCATTCCAGGTATATATACAATATGTATGCAAAATATCATGTTTCTCCGATAAATAGTTTTCGAGTTATACCGCCGATAGACAGGCAGACAGACAGACAGACAAACAAACAGACAAACAAACAGATAGACAGACAGACAGACATACAGACATACAGATAGACAGACAGACAAACATACAGACAGACAGACAGACAGACAGACAGACAGACAAACAGACAGACAGACATACGAAATTGAGAAAACCTGTTTTTCCTCATCTAAGGACCCTGAAACGTAAAGATCTGACGAAATCTGGGAAGGTGATTTTTTCGTGAGTACAATGTCTTATTCATCTATAACTGTTTTCGTAAACTTCTTTCGATTTTTTTGGGTAATCATTCTTGTGTGGCATTATCAGCCGACTTCTTTAAACCAGGTGGGGTACAACTTATTTCACTTTCAGGTTCGGATAATTCACGAAAATCAACTTCCATTTTTTCTTTTATTGTTTTCAAATTGAATTTTTGAGAACTCTCATGGCCCAAACAAACAATTACTATAAGGGGAAAATAAAGAACGACGAAGGCGATTGCCGAATATTGACGAAGGGTTTGTCGTTTGTTGCCTGAAAGACGAAGGAAGTACTCTAAACACAAAAAAATCACCTTCCGAGATTTCTTCAGATCTTCACGTTTCAGCAATAATTTTCACATAGGTTAGGCTAAACACTTGCCGAAAATAGGACTCAACAGATACAAGATAATGTTTCAAAAGACTCGAAACGTTTCAACAATAACACCATTCCGTTAAATAGAAGAGCGCGCCGCACTCATTTTAATTAGGCTCGATGGAGCAGTTTGACTTATCGATGCAGTTACAATCGCTACGCAGATGCGGCGGGTTCAAATCCCAGCGGGATACATTATTTTTTTAATTTGCAAATTGATCTAATTCGGGCGAGGGAAGTACAGTGTAAATTTATTTACAGATTTTGTATTGTTTGTAAAACCCTATCTTGCGTCCATTTTTGTATTAGTGCAAAGTATACAGTTAATTGAATTGGTGAACATCCCGAAATGACTTACTTTTTATGCAAAATTATTCGACACTATAGCGTCTTATTCGTGTGGTTGGAGAAAAAGGTGTTGACTTATTTTTCTAACCTAAATGCATTTGGAAACCATAGTCTCAGATATCAACCTCGTTTAAATACAACAAAGTAAATTTATACGACTAAATTAGAAAAACGTCCATGGCTAACGTTCATGCAAAAGAAATGTGAACGGAGTATAGGAATGTTCGAAACTTTTGAATCGGCGCTAGCAGTTGTGTTTGATGACTGGCTGTTATCAAATCCTCGCGAAACTATAACAATCCGAAATTTGGGAGAATTGAGTAGAATTGCATTTAATCGTGAATTTAGCAAAACAAATATAAATTCTTTTTAAAAACCTGGAATACGACCAATAAATAGACTTCCATTAACTGATGAAATCTTTGTAGCTCGCAGTGTTACTAATAAATATAGTCAAGTGTCAAATTTAGAAGCTACAGACAAAACTCAAGGTAATGAATTTGATGCGTAACGTCCATCAATAATGTTACCAGTAGAATATTAAATCAAGAACCACTTTGACAGAATTGTGAAATAAATGAAGATCGAAAATCAATACTAGAAGAGATTAAATAAGACACAAAAGCTCAACGAAAAGTTACAAGTAGACGTAATAGAGAATCAAAATCAAACGTTTATATTTCAACACCAACTCTAAATGAAGTAAAATGAAGAGGAAAAATATCTCTGAAGATGTCCAAATTAACTAAACGAAAAGTGTTTGAAGACAAAGAGTCTAACTAAACCAAAAGTAATCCAAGAAAATGTGTGCAAATCGATCAAATGAAAAGCTTTTATAGAAACTGACAGTGACAGATTTGAAAAATTATCTTGATCAATTCTGATGGTGATTTATCCGTTGCTAATTAACATTTTTTTTAGACGACTTCATTATCAAAGAAGACGAATTCGTGTTGGCTAAATTTACCACAAAAGCTTTATTAATATATTATGTAGGACAAATTAAAAAAAATGTTTACTTATTGATTCTAAAATAAAATTTCTTAAAAATTACTCATAACACTTTCGTTTGCCAGGCTCGGTGGTTCACTGGTTAAGTTTTCTGGCTGCTGATCTAAGGGTCGAGAGTTCGATTCCCGATCCCGGCGAGGTTTTTCAAAATAAAAAAATGCGGATGAAAACCTCTACAGAATACCATCATTCGGAAGTGATGTAAAGCCGTGGGTCCTATTTTACTACCGTGTGTAGCATGTAAAAGATCCCTTGCTTGTGTGGGACCTCTTTAGGGGGCAAAATTTTAAGTAGAACTTTGAGCATATTACCAAAGCAGTCGGTGTCTAAGATACCTAGTACTTCCGCATGCCTAGACCTTGCTCATAACAAACAAACACTTTCGTTTTTTCAGATATGATTGATATTTCTTCTCTTGACAGAGATGAGATCATTAGTCTATTAGCGAGAACACAAAATACAGAAACAGCTAGAAGATCCCCTTTGTACCAGCTACATTTAAATTTAAAAGCTGGGGTGCACTACCTTAACCGTTTTTATTTTCCTTCCTGCTTTTGTACTATTATAATCCTAATTTCTTTCTTAATAAAATCAATACAATACTTTAACAAAGTAGACTCCAAAACACTTATCCATTTTAAAGGAAAGTTGGTCAATTCCATGAGACCTCGTCGAGGATTAACCTTTTACTCCTATATTTTTTAAGACCATGTGCAGACATGACTGCTCGTAAAATTTCTTCTCCTTTTAGTTTTTCTCATAACTGATAAAGGGTTACACGTTGCTGGAAAAACAAGAATATTTAACAAGATTACAAAATATTTATATCTATTAATACATTTAAATATTTTATATTAAAAGCATTTAGTACTACTGTTTTCGTACATTTAATAAATCGTATTTCGAATGGCAGCCTCGGTGAAGTTATAAACGCAAGTTTTATAAATTTCCATTAGCTAATTAAAAAGACTGGAAATTATCTTCCTGCCAGCATTCAACAGTATAAAGGGTCTCACGTTATCACGTTCCTTTGCAGCAATTCTCAATTGTTTCTTCAGCATCTCTCAAAAATAACTTTAGTTGTCACTTTTCACACGTAATAAAATTTAGATAAAAATGACGACTGTCCAACTGCGCTCAAAGCTAGCAACCTCGTATGTTAATTAAATATGTTTTTTGTCGTATGCAAAAAAATACTTTGCTATTATTATGGTGGGACGGATTTTGAAGTTTTAGTTACATACAACGGAAGTTTCCTTAAAAGAACTATATAATATAATCAAAGTATAAAAGAACAATAAAAACGGCTTATGTTCAGAAACCATATACATTAAAACATTAAGCGGGCTGATCATCTCCACATACATAGCAAGGAGAACAATAAAATAATCAAGATTGCTGAAACTAGGAAAATTCTGATAGATTACTAAAACTGTGGCAGTACAGTTGGCAGACAATAATTGAAGAAAAGTACAGAAAGAGGAAGAAACTCATAAAAGAGCTATGGTATAGGTATGAAGTCATTAGTAATTTGTTAAGATTTAGAATATTTACCACAAAAATGTTAGTACCGTCTAACTTCTAAATTCTATTTTACATTTAAAATACTCAGAGGGAAAATTGATTCTTCAGAAAATGGAAAAAATCGAACATTTTTTTGGAAAACGCACTTTGGCAACTTGTCAGATAACGTAAAGCTACGGCTTCTTTATGTAATAATGAAATAACTGAGTGACTGAAATACAATTACTTATAATTAGAAAATTTATAGCAAGACGAGTAATCACAGTAAGTTTAATTGCCTGAATTATGTATTATACTACTTAAAAGAAATTTTAGAGAAGATGATTTTTTCATCATCTTTAGCGATTTTATTTTGTGGTACTTCATGCATTCGCTGTTTGTCACTTTCCGCCTATGTGTATGTAATTGAACGGTTTCCACCAATTAATTTGGGACCCTCTTATTCCCAGCCTCATTTTGATTGTCTCCTACGTCATGAATGTTCAATAGTTCTGAGGAAATGGTGTAGCAATGCTAAGCGACCGAAGAACCTCTCTAGAGGGATTGTTTGTGGTGAAATACTAAATTAACCGAATAGTTCGTTTCAGTTGTTACACGAGAGACTAAATGTGTAGCAGTATATTATTTATATTCAATTCTCACGGTTGGGTGGGTGAATGATTGCGAAAATGCAAACAAAGAACCAAATTTAATAATTCAAATAAATAAATAGAGAGCATTTAGTTCAAAAGTGTTGTTTTGTAACTCATCTCCCAAATAGTGATTGAAATAATCTTCAATCATAGGAGAAAATCATCCTACTAAGAATGGTGTCTTTGCCATTTGTAATTACATAAACATCTAATATACTACTTATGTGAAATATCCCATGTAAAAATTTAAGTAAATACTAAAACCAAGCTGTGAAGTTTTGAAGTTTTGATGTTGAATGCACAAAGTTTGGAGGTTTTCCAAAAAAGATGCAGTACAAGGTATTAACGTGGACATAAACACATCCTAACGATGTTTAACAGAAAATAGGTTAATGAAAGGGAACGTAATTAATTTATGTAAATCTGTACTGCGGGATAGATTTCCAATTAGCAAATCGGCAGTAAGAACAGACTTAGGAAAGGTTTACTGAAATTGGATCGTCTTACCTCCTTTCAACTGAAACTAAATATTGCATATTCAACAGCTGTAAGAAAAGAAGGCGTTATATCCTAAAATCCGAGAATTCGAAGATAATTTGAAAATGTTGATTAGACTTTTTTAGTAACAAATATGTACATATAAAGTCACTTGGTATGTTACTAAGTGGTTAATAGAATTTCATGGTTTATGATAAAACGAATAATTTTTAAGTGTATGTGGTGTACATTAAGGAAGTATATAGGTGACACAGTTGGTATTCTGTTGGCTTACAAATGTTACTGCAAACAATAACTAGCTGCAACCGGAATGTTGATGTCACAAATTCTATGAGCAATTTAATCATTCTATTAGTGAGTAGTAAAGTTTTGTATGCTGTTAATTTAATACTCAATTTTCTGTTTACGAATATCGGTTTGTAACATGCCTCTGGGCATATTCTAATATTCGAGAATATTTATTTAAAATAATTCATATTTGAAGCATTTAGTTCTTAAAATTACATAGATATGAAATATATAAAATTATTATTTTGCATACATCAGTAATTGCACTATGAATAATGAAGTCAAAAACTTAAGGAGAAATGAGATTTACATGAATTTACACTCTTAAAAAAATAAAAATTGCAAGCGAAAGCTGGCCGATCCAAAAGAAACAAGAGGATAAAGTAATAGCAGCAGAAATGAAACACTTAAGAAAAATAGCAGGAAAAACAAAATTTGATAGAATCAGAAATGAAAAAAATGAGGGAAGATCTACACCAGACACCAATTAATAAACAGCTAGAAACGAAACAATTGAAGTGGTTCCGGCACATACATAGAATGAGTGAAGACAGACTAGTCAAGAAAGTAATATAAGCGAGAAGACTAGAAAGAAGGAGAGTTGGACGAACGAAGAAAAACTGGATAAATAGAATAGAAAAAATAGGAAAGCAGAGAGACAAAACAATAGAGGAAAAAACCGCAAACAATAGAAAACAATGGAGGAAATGGGTGGAGTCCGTATTCGACGCTCGTTAAGGGCAGAAGGATAAGAAGAAGAAGAAGAGAAGAAGACGAGAAGAAGAAGAGAAAAAAATGTGTTTGCCAATTCTAATTAAAATAGAAAGAAATTGGAATTTTTACTAGTTGCCATAAATTGAAACTACGTGTAGAATCGCATAAATATTTATTTTAGTGGGCATTTTCATATTTACGTAACTGATAAAAGTTTTTAATATGTATATGTTTTACAGAATACTTTTAATTTAATTATATACGGCAGAAGTTTTGAAGTATACATACTTACGTAAGCCTTGGTATTTGCATAGTTAATTGCCCTGTATGTTTACCTAGCTAGCTCAGTATACATGAAACTTTTATTTTAATTCAGTTCGTGCAAAAGCAAAGCCAATTCTCTGACACAAATAAGCAATTATGTATTGGTCTTGGAAACACCCATGCATAAAATAATAAAGAAAAGAAAATAATTAAATCCTAGACTGAATGGCCATTCTTAAACACAACAGTCTTAAATAAGAATGGATAATCTCTACGCGATAGTTCGGAGCTACTCCGATTTACAAAGCTAACACTAGCAAACGAATAGTATCTGTTAAAACAACGCCGAAATAACTGTATTCAACGACGCAAATAAGTGTATCGAAACCTGTCGTCCGTATTTCGTGCATCAAAACCCAGCTTCGTAATCCAAATTTGTTTATCAAGCGCACTCCTTTCTGCTCGTGCGAGTTTCACAACTTAGCCAGGAGCAACTGATGATCCTGTATCAGGTTACCTTATAGTACTCGGAGCCTGGGAACTGCAAAATTGTCCTCGCGTTGAAATTTTCTACAAAAGATGGAATCACCTGGCAGCTAGCTCCGATGCCGCTATGGCGGCTGACGTAACCAATTAAACGGCACGACATCGTTTTCGAAGCATCGTAGTTAAGTTTTTCTGGTGTTTTTAATTAATTTTGTAAGTTTCCTTCGGCCAAGGACTGAACTTTGAAGCACATATTGATCAGTTTGGACCAATAATTTAGAAGGTGAGCTCGATTTAAAAAAATAAAATTTATACATAAAGGAGCTTTCTGTTGAATGTTTTTCTAAATAGATTATAATATATTATTTCTATATGAAACGTACTAGTCAGCTAATTATTTTTTCCACCACATTAACGCGAAATACAAAGGTGTTCAGCAAAATCAACTTATTGTTTGGATTGTTTTAGTATGAGAAGGGACATATTTTGACGTTTTGTGGTTTTCTTGTTACATTTAAACTGTTTCTTTCTTCTTTGAATACTACATCTTCAAAGTGATCACATATTTGATATGCTCATTATAAGATGTCCTAACTACAGGGGCTATAGCGCTATTTATGATTTTCTTCCTCATTTTTTCGTATTGAAATCCCGGTTTTTAATAATATTTGACGAAAACCCCTTTGCTTAACATAATATGCTAATTTGCTGCCATTTTATGTTCTAAGGGTCTCTAAGTTTCAGAAAGTGTCTTTACGATGTCAATGGTATATCAGTACCTCTCTTATCTTTTTTTGTAGAGGAGAACGCTAGCTCAGTCCGGATATAAGTTTTCCAGTAAGGATATGTATGCCAAAATGTTATATCCTTACCGTTCTATTATTTGGAATTGAAATATAGATGCCAATAAAGAAAACCAGTCTGACTAAAATAAATTCTTTCGAAATGTGGATTTGTAGAAAGACCCTAGATATGTTTTTGGTGTGTTGCGATTTCTCTTGTTTAGATCGCAGTTGCTTGAAGATTCACTATTTTAGGATGTCGATGCCCTGTTGGATGTTAAAAGAGGAAAATATCAATTGCTACGAATAATTAAACAAGACGAGAAAGCTAGGCAGAAGATGGATTTCATGACTTCCACATCTAGTCATTATTTTCGTGCAGTTCTGTGAAAGATGATATTTCCAATCTTTGAAACGGAGATAGTACTCGAGAGAACAATATTTTAATCTATTTTGCATATATTCGACTACTTTTTATTATGTAGGTGAGATATAACATCTGGTGTTAGTGTGGTTAATAGTTTCTTTAACTAATACACTTCCATCTATCCGAGCCAACTAAGCCAACGTTGACTCTAGACATGGTGGAAGCCGTAGATATCATTGCTACTATCATCAATTTTAAGGATGAAGCCGGTTGGTAGTTTTCCGTATAACTAAATTAAAATGCCTCGTATTTAAGTACTGAGATTAGGGGTTGCTGTATAAAGTACCTTGCTGTGAAGTTATCGGTAGATTATACTTATTGTTCATAGCTCGCCTGGGGTATAAGAAATAAATTGCCGAGATTTAATAATCGGTCTCATAAAACGTCCTAAGCGCTCAGCTTTAAACGGCCACAAATGAAATTAAGTTCTCCCAAAGACTGGGAGTAAGCTGTTGGCATTAAGTTATCAAGAAGTGGGTCATGATTTTGAGAGGAAGTCTCAGCTATGGTTGTCGCTGGCCTTGCAGTCGCTATTAATTTAATCGGATGTTCCGCACGTAATCCGCGTGAGTTTCGAACCCTCGACTCAGTTTGCTGATGAACCAGGAGCCTACTAATTCTTCCTGCCGATATCCAATTAGCAAGCACGTTCTTTGCAGATCGCAAAAACGACCAGATAGAGATCAGACACTTACGCAAACAGGTTTAAATTAATGTAAACACTGGAGCTGTCTAGATGGGCGGAAGGTCTTGCGCCTTAAGGAAATTACTTTCCAGGAAAGGTCGGAAATCAAGCAAGGAGCTTTTGTTCCGAAACTGGGTTACAAAAGCAATCGCTGACTGAGTTCTAATTCGAAAGCTGCATTTTACTATAATATAGGACGAGATTTAGCCCCCTTATTTATTTCAACCACATAAACAAGGAAGTGAATTATATTGTTTGCATCGATCTCAAGTTGAATGCCAGGAAATGCACAAGTTGAGAAGTTTGGGAACTTGGTCTTCCGCTCGATTTCTCTTTAGTTTTGTATAATTAGGTTTAGGGGCTCTTCGGTTTGTGATTTCGGGGTAGACAGTTGTTCTATTTTCGGTTATTAATTTGCATTTGCCTTACCGATGCTGTTTAACAACACTGTTTGTATTTGGGTGGTCTCGCTATGCGAGCAAAGATATATATACTAAGAACTGGGATAGTTAGAACGTAATTAAAACTTTTAAGAAAAGCTTATAATAAAAAAGGGGCGGAGAATAACTTTAACCTGACGAAGTTTGATTAAAAGGGACATTTAGTTATAACGTGCTGACAATTATTCTTCTTGAAAGGATATTAAATGTTTGTTCTGATTCTATATACAATTTTCTCTTGCAATCATATGGACCTGAGCTCGACTTTTCTTCTGTTTGAGATACGATTCTGGAAGATTAGCTTTGATGCATGAACAATATTTAGACATTTTAAAGAAATTGTGTTGGATAAAATGATTCGTATTAAATTTTCAGATTATTAGGTTTCAAAAAAAAATTATTATACAGTATGTATCAGTGACTACCAGATATGGCAAAATTAACAATGGTAAATTATGTAAGATCAACTATTGCTGTGTCTGTATCTAAAAATGTGATTGTCACAAATGAAACAGCAGGTAGTTGGATTATAGTAATTGACGTATTTAGAGAGCTAACCCAGTCTTAACAGACAGTTACCCCTCGAAATGCGTTTATTAGTTTATTGTTCATTGAGGCAATTATTTTGAATCAATAATAATTACTAACAACTGCTAAATCGAAATCGGACTATCATGAATATGTGTGATGTTGCTATAGTGCATGCATGTTAAATGAGGGGATGCATGTTAAATATACCTTAACAATCGAGGACGCGATCATGTTTAACTGTTTAACATTTCAATGAACAATAAATGAGATTTACATTTCTGTCGATTGCTATTATTTTTAGAATCTGCTGACACAATACAACTATCACCATTTAATTATCACTATTATTGCAAATCAATAGTATTTAGGGATAAATAATGCGGTATAGTAATTACCTTGTATAAGTAATATTCAGTATAAAAGCATAAGTATTTAGAATTTACGCAACGCAAAAATAAAATAGAAAGTAAGGTTAAGGTTTAGTGTTTTTATTTTTATTTTTTTTTATTTTGGTACTCAGCCAACAGCCGTTAGGCCAATTATAGGCGTCACAGTACATTTATGGCGGCTTCCAACCCCACTAACGACTATCATGATGTTGTTATGACATCCGGGACCAACAATTTCTGTGACAGCCGTATCACGAGGCGCCGAGAGAAGCAACCATGGAACTCCCATCCAAGTTCTGACCAGAAAGAGCGTTGCTTAACTCTACTGATCGAACATAGACGATTGTTCAAGCTACACCACCCGGGACCTTCGTTGGTAAACAAACTTAAACCATTTATTATTTTATAATAAAGTTTTTGTACAAACAACTTTGGATGATTTTCAGTAATCCATACAACAGAAAGCTTAAGAGTTTGTATTTTGTAATGAAATAACGAAGAGAAGCACAACAGATGAGCACTAAAAATCAAATAACACTAACAGGTACTAATTAATTAAATGTTCAATCGTATTCCCATTCACTAGTAGACAGTGGCTTAATCTGTCACAAAAATTACAGCGTACATTTCGTAATTTTTGAGGGGTTATGTTAAAACTCTATTAGGAAGGCATCCTAATAGAGTTTTTTTAGAGATGCTAAATTACCATGCCTTCGTGAAGTGTAAATTTTTGATTATAGGAAGCCCCATAGAAAAAAATCATTGAGTGACAAATCTGGAGAACTTGGAGTCCAGTTAATAGAGCCACTACGATCATTCCATCTGTTGGGGAATACTTCGTTTAGGTAGTTTCGCACTTCTCTTGAATAGTGAGCAGGGGCTCCATCGTTCTGATACCATACTGTGTTGATATTATCAACTACTGCAGTAATAGTAGGGACTATTTGATTTTGAAGAATATCTAAATAAATTATAGTATGTATTTGGCTCCAATCTCGATAATTTCGACTATTTGGTTCTCCATTTAATGTAAATGTGCACTCGTCAGTGAATCAAGTATTTTCTAAAAAATATTCATCAGCATGACATTTATTGAACATTAAATCACAAAAGGTGATTCGTTTTTCAGTATCTGCTGCTAATAGATCTTGCTGCGTGATATTTGTAAGCAAAATATTTGTGTTTTTAAAGAGTGCTGCGAACATACAAGTGAGATACACCAAGATTATTTGCACTTTCCCTCACACTTACGTTGGGATCGGCTTCGACAGCTACCAAAATATCTACTTCGTTGTTAACATTCTGGTTGTCGTTTCCATTCCTTTTGCAAAGGTTATTGACGCACCCAGTTTCTCGGAATTGTTTTACAATTCGTGCAACTGTCTGTTTGCAGGGAATAGGCCGTTCATTAAAATAAACACTAAAAAGTTTGTAAGTTCTTCTCAAACTGTTACATGCTAAATTCCATGTTACCATTTGAATTTTTTCTTGTGTTGTATACACATTCATTGTTAAGTATTTGAAAATTTAATATTAATTATTTTAAGTAAATTACCTTTAATTTTCCTTAATTATGTAATTTGGTCACTCAAAAAGAATATATAGCTCATGGCTCATGGCTCATGGTTGATCCTTATATAATTTCCCAATGTTAATTTTGTCATGTCTGGCAGTCACTGAGATACACTGTATACCGGATAACAATGAGATCAGGCAGATGCCTCTACCTCCGTTACTTATGAATGCATTTGGATGACCTTTGATACAAGGATACTAGACATAATTTCGGATTGACATACAAACATAATCAAAATGGCCGACTTCCGGTTTCCCGGGAAATGATACCAACTTTGATTTTTTAAATGAATCATCCTATATATTTTATGTTTCACGCAATCTACGACTCAAATTACATACAGCAGTGCTGCCAAGTATGCTTAGGTATTACACAGAAATATAAAAAAAAATAATGAATTATTCTTCAATTTTAGATAAAGATAAAGTAATGCACGATGCATATCCTTAGATTGGTAATTAAATTTGCTGTTTAATAGCAAGATGGCCCTTAGTAGGTGCCATTTAAACAAGTTACTTAAAAAACGTGTTTTGCAAATTTTGTTCTTTTATTAAAGGTTTGTTATTGACTTCATTGATAAAATAGCTATTATTATTAGTTGCTAGAGTCAATTAGAACATACTTTTTCAAGTCACAGCCGCCTATCGTAAAAAATAAAAGTTGAAAAAAATATTTTTGTGTTTGAAAAAATGAAAATTTGGCAAGACTGGTTTATGTAATTTGACTTGTAGATTCTGAAAAACATAAAATATAAAGGTTGATTTATTTAAAAAATCAAAGTTGGTATCATTTCTGGTGAAACCGAAAATCGGTCATTTTGACTATATCTATCGGTTAATCAGAAATTATCTCTAGTATCTTCGTATAAAGTTTTTTCTAAATCGATTGATAAATAAAGAAGTTATAAGCATGTCCCTGGTCTCATTGTCACCCGGTATACAGATTGGTGGTGGATAATGTGAACATATAAAATTAAATCAGCTGAAATACAGTTTATGGGTTTTGTATGCGTTATACAGAAATATACTAATATGCGATTAACATCCGTGAAGGTTATTTTTTTCAACCTGCGATTCGGTAGAAATAAAAACAAAACTAAATATGAAACATTTATTGGATAGAAAATGTAGGTACATTTCTCTGCTGCATTTGTACATAATTGCCATTTCGATGAAGGCATTTGTTATAGAGTGGCACACGTTGTTGTATGCCCTTCTCAAAAACAAACAGTTTTGCACACAGACGTCGCTCATTAACTGTACTTGACAACGAATTTCGACTGCATTATGTCTCTCAGGATTGAGAATTGGCGTAATTCGCTTTGTTCTGGCTGAAAATATAGATCCTGAAGGGCAAAATTCAGACAAAATTAATCGTCAGACGAGTGCAGTTTACGAGAGCTGTTTGCAACAACGATGCAGAAAGTTTAAAGAAAAATCTGGTGTGATACACTCACCCAACTTCCTTTTATAGTGATCTTATAATTAGTCAAAAATTTAATTTTTAATTTTTAAGCATTTGTCAAAATTTTTCAAAAATTACGAATTCTACAAAAACGGTACAAAATAGAGCGTTAGTTGAAGAGACAAATTTTCTCTAAAATCTTAAGCAGAATTCAAAAATGTAATAATATACCGGGTGTTCCATTTAAAATAGGAGTTAATAAAAAAAATAAAAAAAAAAACAAAAGAAACCTACTTTAGAAGTTTTCAACTGGAAAATCACCTATCTCACGTCAATGCACATTAAAAATGTAATAAAAATGTAAAGTTTGAAAAAAATCGTTAGAGCCGTTTTTGAAAAAATCGAAAAAAACTGAAAAATCACAAGAGTAAACATCTACTTCCGGTTATGCGATTTTCTTCAAAAGCTTGCTGTCTCATCTACATAGTACACAAAACTTATATATGAAGTTTCAACGCCATACCTCTTTTCGTTTTTTAGATATTCTGTTCACAGACAGACAGACACACAGACAGACACACAGACAGACAGACACACAGACCAATGAAAAAAAATATGTTTTTTGGGATCAGGGGACTCTAAAACGTGAAGATCTGTTGAAAACTCAATTTCGAATTTTTGGGGTGAATCCAATACTTCCTTTATCGTAAAAGGAAGTAAAAATCTAAAAACTAACATGAACAGTTGGCAGTGCCCAGGCGGCAACCTTCTTTGAGGAGGGCACACCAAAATCTTGGCCACGGTATGATAAGTGCATCGAAATACGAACTATATAGAAATGTACCTATATTTTCTATACAATAAATGTTTACTATTCATTTTGGTTGTTTATTCTTACTGAATCGGTTGAAAAAAATAACCCCCGTAGTATCAGCAGAATCAAAATGTTTTGCTTTTAGAAAACACTGAATTGTAGGATACTAGATTTTAAGTCATTTATGTCTATTCCTGTCTAACGCATACAAATCCCATAAACTGTATTCTACCTTATTTGACGGAGCATGTTTACATTATCCACCACCAGTCTGTATATATATTCCAGTTTATTACTTCTGTCGACGTGTGTCAGTTTCCTTACGCCTTTTCTATTTTCAATATCCTCGTCTTGCAACTCTCTGGCTTCCATGGCTTCTTAGACTCCCCTTTTCTATATTATTCGTTGTTCGTTTTTTTTCTTTTTTTGTGGTGATATCGATTCATATATTTTTCTTAGCCATCTTTCTTCGGGCATTCTTTTTATATGCACATTCCATCCTAACCTTTTTTGTTCAATATCAACGATCGTTCTGCCTATGTTCATTCTATTCTTTATCTCTTCATTCGTTACGTGTTTCAACCGAGATATTCGACAGCGTCTTCTAAAAAAAATCCATTTGCAGCTTCATAAGTTTATTTTTTTCCGTTTTGCTAGTTTCCACGTTTCAGATTCGACTATTACCTTGTATATCGATTGTGTGTGTGTGTTTTTGGTACATCGCTCTACTGAATCGAATTCAACATACCTATAGCCTTTTTCTCTTGATTAATTTTGTTTTGTACGTCTTTACAACTTGTACCTTCGTTTTTGTTACTCCTAGGTACGGAAATTCTTCGCATGAGTTGATTTTTTCACTGCCTATAAGTAGATCGTCACCTTTTTCTTCAACTAGCAGATACTTCGTTTTGTGAATATTCATCTTCAAGCCCCATTTTTCTACTCGTGGAGCAGTATCATTTTCGTCTTCGGCTATCACCAACTGGTCGTCGATTTTACAGATTATTCTCCAATGTGGATTTACATTTGTCCACTTTTCCTTTTCCAATTTGTAAGTGCTTATATATATATTGAAAAGCGTTGACGAGATGCAGCAACCTTGTTCCAGTCAATAGTTATGGTGATCTTATTTGTTCTTTCTTTTCCCACTTGTACTACACTCATGCTGTTGTTGTATAAACTTTTGATCGCATTTACTAAAGTTGTACTAAGCTGTTTTGATACCAGTACTTTAAACATCTTTTTAATGGGGACGCTACTTTACACTACGTAAATCGATAAACACGATGTGAGTTTCTCTACAGCGCTCCTTTCTTTTTTCCAGTAGTTGTTGTATGCAGAAGATCTTGTCCATACAAGAACGATCTGTTCTAAATCCACTTTGTTCTTCCATATTGTGTACTTTTTTCTAGTCTAGTGTTTTTTATAATACCCCAGTACAGTCTACTAATCGAGCTAATGATACTGACTATTACTATTAGTTTCCTTCTAACATATTTTTACTATTGCCTATTTCTCTTCTTGCATGTTTTCTTGTATTATCAGACACTTATTGAAAATTATTACCAGTATTTTTGTTTACTTTCATGGGTGCGGATTTGACTAGTTCGATTGGTATACCTTCTGGGTCTGACGACTTACCATTTTCATGCCTTGCAGCGCTTTCTCAATTTCTGGGATAGTGATTTCCGCTATCTCTTCCAAGACTGATGGTTATCTAAGTGCAAAATCTAAAGTTGTATGTTACAATCTATCCTGTAGGAGCTATTGAAAATATTTTTTTCAATACTTTCGGAGATATTTCTGTTCTTACACATACATGTTATCTCAAATTTCTAATTGTTTTCCACGCTACTTTAGTCCTGGTTTTCCTATTAAGCTACTTATTTCTGCACATTTTTTTTCCCACGTTACGTTTTTGCTTTCTTTACTAGAACCTTTACCTCTCCACTGCATCTCCCGTAGACTCTGCTGTCGTGTGGATTACCAGTGGTTAACCATTTCAGATACTTGTTTCTCTGCTCATCAATGTTATCCCGTATTTCTTGGCTTCGCCAATAACCTTTCTTTCTTTTTTTAAATGTCGTTTCTCTTAAATCTTGTTCTGCTGCCTCGTGTATCTTTGATTTTAGTTTTTTTATATGTCTATATCTGGCTGACTAAGTGGATTCCTCTTTCAGGCTGTCTATGTTATACACTGGATATTTTGTTTTCCCTAGGTTGTACTTTTCTCCACCGTTTTTCTTCTTTATCACGAATTGAAGCACATTTTTGCTCCCAGTAAAACTAGTCATCATTTAATTATGTTTTTATTGTAGAAGAAGACATCGACCTCCTGGTTCTCTTAGTATCACGCAAAGGAAAACCGCAGAACAAAGTTTACTTTTCACAAAGTTTTCATATCCAACGAACTATGGCAGGTAACATATTAGTTTTGCAGGCTTTTAGCCGTTGTGAAACGACGTTTGAAATCTTCGGGCAAAGAAAAAAAGTTTCTTAAGATGCTTGAAAATTTCGAGAAATTAAACCACATTGTACAAGAGTTTAAGGAAGAAATTATAGATTTCAACACCATTGCTGCACCAGGAAAACATTTCTTAACTTTCCTTCTAACAAAATAGAGCTTTGGATTTTTGCCGGTAGCAGTGTTTCACCAGATCGGTGACAAAAAGCAAGTTGAATCTTGCTTCACTTCCACCCACAATAACAACAGCATATCGTAATTTGCTTCAAAACTACCATCAAGTTCAGACTTGGTGCGGTGTTAAAAGAACAACTAAATATCCTGTTCCTAAAAATATTCTTAAATTCCTCTTTTGTAAATGCAAAATATGCCGTTCAAGATGTGGCTGGAGGAAGGCAGGTTTAAAGTGCTCTATTATTTGAATTTACTGCAAGGACAGTCCTGTAAAAATGTTGCAGAAATTTTGAGAAAGATAAAGAAACTGTCGGTAAACGAAGATGCTAAAAGGAAGAGAACAAACCTGGTTCCTTTAAATGTCTAGAACATCAAAATAAAGACAAGTATAAAAAAATCCACCAAAACCACTGGTATGGATTGGACCTACTGCGAAAACCACAATTTAAAAAACGCATCACTGTCACTGTCATGTAGGTGTGGAAACAAGTATACATTATTATTAATTAATAAGTATTCACTAACAAGTATTGGTTCCCATGACAACAAAGCATTTATGAAATTTTATGAAATACACTAATTCAGATGATATTAACTGTAAAACTCTAACTCACAAAAAGTGTTTTAGATGAAACTTGTAGAAAAGTATTTTTTGTCGAAGAGATATTGGAGAGAAGAAAAAACTGATTTTGGACGACATTTTTTTAAGATGGCAGAGCAAGCGGACACGCACAAATTAGTATGTTATGCAGTATATGACACTGTGCTAAATTGCTAGTAGGCAAAACTTCTTGATTTTTTCCAAGCGAGTGCGGTTTCAGCTCCTTGTTGCTTTTGTTGCTAGTTTACTTTTATATTTTGTAATACCATGCTGTTGGAGATTTGGCAACGCTGCTGGTAGTCGAGGCTTTTTACTGCTTATCTATAAATGTCCGTTCAAATGCGACGTGTGATTAAATATTAATATGTTGGACTGCTGGAAGTTTGAAGAAATACATTTATTTATATTACTGTACTCTTCGTGATAAGTGAAAGTAAAATTGCTGCTAGTATTTATGGGTTTTTATTAAATATTTTACTGAAATAGAACCAAGGTAACAGTTTAACCTCATTTTTAGGGCATTTCTTGTAACTTTTAATTTTACATATTTAGAATGTCACGAAGACGCTGTGTACTAACTACGACAGTACCTTAAAAGAAAATAGTATGCAAACCATAACAACATTTTCTTTTTCAATTGATGAGATCTGAAAGAAAGTATGGCTTCGTGCAAAGGGAACATTGGACCCCAACGAAAAGTGCTGTCGTGTGTGAAATATATTTTAATGGAAAAGACATTTGAAAACGTTAGAAATAAGAGTGAGGAACGCGCAGATGATGTTGCTGCATTACCCCTGATTAGCTGACAGTGCTGTACTACCAAGCGTATTTCCAAATTTACCAGCATATTTGTCGTCAAAGTTACCTCAAGAAAGGACAAATCCTGAATGTAGAAGAAAACAAATATTGGAAAGACATGCACAAAAAGCGAAAGTTTTTTTAATAATGACATCAGCATCAACTTATGAAACAATTTACGTTATATTTAAAAAATATAGTGTTGAACTTCAGTGTTAACAATCTTGCGTGATTTTTATGTTAAATACTGACAGTGAAGGTGAAACTGATGTTTCCTGTAGTATATTAATTACAGCTGACATGTTAGTAAAGGTAAATATACAAGAAAATGTTATTCTTGCACGTGATTTAAATTGGTTGTTACCACAAAACTTAGAATTGAGTGGTCTCAATTTGTAAATTTGTTAACTAGGTATAAAAATGATTTAGATATTAAAACAGCTTCTGAAAAACTACCATGCAGTGATTTCTAATACAGGCAAGAGACAATTTAATTACAGCGCTTAAAATTGCGCAACAAGAAAATTCTAAGATGAAAAAAAATTGATGTTACCGAGCGAATAAGATTATGTTCAAATAAAATTATTTACAGTAACACCATAGTTTTTGCTGATGTACTGTCAAGCATATCTGGTGTACAGAAAATTACAAACTTTATATTCTTTTATCCATGGGTTACATGTTTGTATTACTTGAGTATGTAAATAAATTTGTCACAATTACAGAAGCTATCTTTAGTTAATTACAGAGTTAAATATGATAAAGAGAAAAATTGTGCTCTATTTAAAGCAAAATGATTTAAAATTGGAGTACTGTAACTTAGGACGACCAACTACCAGAGATGCAATGTTTGCCAAGTCTAACGCCATGGCTTGTAAGTGTAGGAGGCAGTGGCATATTCATTGAAGAAATACATTAATGGCACACCTAAGTAATCTTAATTGTAGAAAAATAGCTGAACTATTTTTTTAACTCTATTACAAATTTAAGCATAAAACAAGCTATAAATATTAAACAGTTCTCTTCCTGTTTTTGACAAAATCGACTATTATTTAGAAACAATTGATCTACATGTTTGTCATGTACAAGATTTAAACATGCGGAGTACCAGGTGCTTTAAACTCCGGCTGCGGTGTAAGTTTGTTGCTTTCAGATATCCACCTCTCATTTTTTCTAAATCATAATTCAGCAACATCTTTCTGCGGTAAACCATAGTAAGTTTTTCAGTTGCCAGTGTGCAACGTACTATTTTTCTTAAGACAGTTTTGCATTCCACGCCTGATTTAATTTCCCAATTTGACATTTGTCAAAAAAATATTGACATTTGTCAGTTTCAGCCAATCAGATAATTATCACTTGACATTAGGGTTCAAAATGTGTTGTTATTAGACTGCAGAAAGTGTTGACGTAAGAGCGCAACAGTACTTCACCAAAGTAGGAAAAAACTTTAGAGCACTCCGAAAATATGAAGTAATGTCTAATGTAACTAGAAATTCAGTAGATTTTATATTATTGGTATCTACCATACTAATAAAAAATATTTTGTTGCTTTATCCTTAGCCAGTGATTTATCGAATTGTAGATTATGTCCCACAATTTATAAAAAAAATAAATTCGCAATAGTATAAGTTTGACAAGAATAATCTATTCTGACGAAGATAACAATTTCGACACAGTTTCATTGTAAAACCTTAAAACTTAACACTCTATTTTACAAAACCAAGAATACATTAAACCAAAATTTATTGATGAATCAAACTTGTTTCGTTAATAAGCTCATAATCAAACTTGTATCGTTAATCGTTAATATATCTAATATCTATACTAAATATTGAATAATATTTTTGTTTTGCATATTGTGGGTGTAGAGTATTGCAGACGTTTGTTCCGTAGAAGTTGAATTGATTACAAGCAAACGAGGATATATGGTTTCAACAAGATGTAGTAACGGTTCATAGGTAACAAGCGGTTAGAAATATTTTCGCGAATATGTTATTGTTTGTTACAGCAAAACCTAGCGACATCAATGTACACTTATTACATAAATATATGTATAATTTTAGAGAGAAACTATAAAAAGACATGTGTTGTTGGGGATACCCGCTAATAATAAAATATTGTATCGCATTTCATTTGGTAATGTACTACATTTCTACATTCAAAATCGTTTAAAAATGTGGTACTTTTCTACATTAGCAACACTTTTCTGGATAGCAACGGCGATTCGTTTTACGTTCGGCAGTACTGAAGTGTAATGTTGGTGGCACTGTATATCTATATCATTTCGAGGTTAGCAGGTTAGATTTTGCGTCAGTTTTGACACAGATTGACCCAAAACCTAACCTGCTAACCTCGAATTTGGCATAGACTTACAGCGTCACCAACAATACACTACAGTACTGCCAAACGCATAACATCAACTGAAGCTGCTTATTGTGCTTTAGTAGATAGAAACCAGTTCTGATCATTTGGTTATGTTTTGACATTTAGTGTCACTTTTACGTAGAAATTTAATATTTTACATATCTCGTGAAAAGCGTTAGTATGAGTTATGTAAGCACACAAGTATATTAATGATGCATTATCACTCATATTGTACAAAATTTTATCTACAACTGACTAAAATTGAGAAAAATGCATTAAGAGAAATGTCAAATTTGTAATTTTCGAAAATATTTCAGTAGGCAAATGTCATTATGTCATTCATTTGACACTATTTAAGTTAGGTAATGAAGCAATTACACCACTCAGTTAGATAATGAAGCCATTACATAACTGAGCGGTGCTTATCCCACTGGAGTAGAAAAAATAGTATACGCAACACGTTAGAAAATTGATTTTACTGAACTTCTATGGCCGTTTAAGTACTCGCTGACGCTCGTACTAAAACCAGCCGTACTTGTTCAGTAAAATATAACTTTTCTAAACTTGTTGCGTAACAATTATCCAATAGTTCAATACTCAATAGTAATATAACAAGGGCGAAGCATACTTACCGATAATTTTGCGCATGCCAAGAGTCGAGTGTTGGTTGCAATGAAAACTGTCCCGAGGGCAGTTTTCTAAGAGCAACCAGCACGATGACTCTTGGCACGGGCAAAATTATATGTAAATTTGTTGCGCGCGTTTATATTTTGAAGATTATTACACAAAACCCGTATACGAATTATGATTTAAAATTGATCCAATAATGCCAAAAAATTCAAATTGTTTGTGTCTTGCATTTCTATTTCTAATTAGGACACCATCCACGGGGTCGATAATCATCCCTAGGGAGCTTATCGCTTGGTAAGCAGCCCACCGGCGCTTATAAGCTAATCAGTTCGGGATTGGTAGATTTTAAAAAAATGCATGATTCTCGTTGGATGATATCAGTCACGTGACAGTTGTGTGTAATAATCAATAGTAATATAGTGTCTTACTAGTTCGTTTTGAACAAGTAAGGTGGGCTATTACTAACTTGTTTACATCATAACCCACGTCGCCTTTGACATCGTATGTGACTTATAAGTACTTAACTCACTTCAGTGGCTTATAAATACTTTATCTACGACAGTGTGTAAAATTGCATTTTAGTTGGCAGTTTTAAGTTTGTAAAACGACTGTTTAATAACATGTTTTCATTAAAACACCCAAAATTACGACCGGTTGCTGGTAATCCAAATTCACATTTAATTTTTTTTTCATATTTACTGTGTTTTCTAGATTCCATCGTAGATAAAATATTGTACGATACATATGCGTAAAGCTTTAGTCTTTAGTCAGTCGTTGGGCTTAAAACGCTCGCTCACTCGCGTTTTAACTCTACCCCACTCGTGCCTAAAGAGTAGCTTTACGCACTTGTATCGTAAATTACTATTAGCTCACTCTAATTTGTCACTTTGACTTTTCACAGCCCTTAATACAAAATTTATGATTTTCTGGTTATATGCGATTGACTCACCCAGCAGGTTTCATGTATTAATTATTTTCTGGAAAAAGCATAATTTCAAAAGCTGCTGAAAATTGTTGACTTTTAGCTTCTCCAGGCAATTCAAAATTAAAATAAGTTGCACCCAGCTTCGCGCTTTGTTGGGGAAGGTGTTCTGAATTCCATGGAGAAAACCTTTCCACCCTTGTTTGCTTTCGCAAACACTGGTTATGAATGGAGTGACAGGTAGAAACGTCAATAAATTCTGAAATTAAGCACGGACTTTAAAGAAAATGCGGAAGTAACGGGTTGTATGCAGCTGATACGACTGTAGAAATCATTAATAAAGCAAAACAGCTTTTTTGCTAGCGAAGCGCACGTAAAGTGCTAACTACGAAATCTCGTTTTGTATTTATAGAATCGCCGGTTACTCCATTAGTGGTACGTTATTAGGGTTTAAAGGTTAAAAGGTTGCATTATATGCAATGCAGCACGAAAGACGTGACCTACCTTTGCCAAATGGCTGCAAAGTCGGTGCCGCCTGGAGCGCAAGACATTCGGAAAATTTTTATTAAAGCCGCCGGGAAATATGGCGTAATAAGCGCTTGTACGGCTCCGTCGCACTGTTTCCCGGACATTTAGCAGGAAATGAAATAGTAACTCACCGTAAGTTTTAGTTTCCGGTCGTCGTCGCGAGGTGGGCGCGTCTGCTCCTGCAGGTTTTCCACGTTCTTGGTGCGAATGAGCTTGCTGAAAAGGGCCAGTCCATTTCGCCGGAGATTCTCGCGGTCCACCGACCACATACCCAGCTTCATCCTGAAATAAAGGCACCAAATAAAGCTTCACCCTCAATTGAACCGAATCAGCCAGATACCTCTCGGAAATGACAGACGTCTAATCATTAGTAGATGCTCGCACGCAGTAGATACAGAGTGATTGATTCCGTTTAAAAAAAGTTTTTTTTTTTTTTTTTTCAAAAAGCAGAGCATGTAATTTGCCATAAAAATATTGAATGTATTGAATATTATCAATTCAGGTGTATAGTCAATACGAAAACTGGCCGAGGGTTTTGAAACACAGTGAAATGGGATGGCGAATGGTATTACAGACCGTTGGTCCGGTTCTAGGTAAATTGCTCGAATCCAATTGCTCGAAAACGAATTGCTCGAAATCAGTTGCTCGAAAGTCAATTGCTCGAATGTGACTTTGCTCGAATTTCAAGTATCTCGAACAGCAATTTCTCGATTATCTGTTGCTCGAAGTTGTGAAATAGCCTCAACTCGAGTCAGTTAATATCAAATATAAAAAAACACAAATTACAAATTATAACCTTTATTAATAAAAAATGGGTATAAGTATGTGATTAAGTTAAAAATTATAAAAACCAAATATTAAATTTTTTTTAATATGATATGTTATGTGCCATGTGTTATGTTCCACGGACATAATCATAGATATTTCTGTCATGTCCATAATTATTCACTAATCTTAAAAGTCTCTGTGCACTATCACGATATATTATTCGACTTATGGTGTGTTGTTGACCGCTGACATATTGTTCTATCCGTAATTCGTTCAAACTCTGCCTCCTCTTTAAGGCCGCAATAAATTTCCAGATGTTAACACCACATAAATTCGAGCAAAATATTCGAGAAATTGCGGTTCGAGGAACTTGTATTTAGAGAAAAGTTACATTCGAGCAATTTGATTTTCGAGGAATTTATTTCTAGCAATTGATTTCGAGCAATTGCATTCGAGGAATTTGCCGGAGACTATTACAGATAATGAAAACTACTTTGTACGTTTTACGATATATTATATTATACAATTTTTAAACAATAAGAGGTTGCTTACACTGCCGACATGCATCTAATTCATTTTCACTTCATTGTTCTGGGATGTTAGTATAATAAACACCATGGTTCTTAAACGTGTTTGTTGCTGTAGTACTGTGTGTCAAAGCCCTCTAAGATACCACATGCATGTAACCATAACTATAAAATCACTGTGGTTACAGAGATTATACAGGGTGGCCATAAATATCTGATATCACATTACCTTTGGAATCAACACCACTTTATTAAAGTGATGAATCCAACTAAACTAAATGTCATTAATGTCATCACAACTAAAATTCCTATCTGTCAAAAATTATTACAGATTGCAATAAGTAATGAAGTTAGAACAGGAGATTTTTATAATAGAGTCGTAGGCTTAACTGCAGAATCCGGGGCACATTTCCCTCCTCTTATTGCATTTTATTACATTACATAGGTACCAATACTTATGGTAATTGAAATATAATGCTAACCAACATTTATAAGTAGCTAATTCCATGGCTACCGGGATCTCAGATATTTATGGCCACCCGGTATTAAATAAGGAGTTCAAGTCTACATCTAAAACGAATTAGATGCGTTTCTATTGATCTATTAAATGTATCAGTATTACTAGCATAACCATTAAGAAATGTTCTTATATTAGGATTACCCCGGAGTAAACTTTCTGTTTATTAACACCAAAGCCATCAATGGTGCCACACTTTAGGTGGATCAATCCACAAGTTACAAGTTACATTCCCAAAAACTTCCGATTTACCAATTTTATTACTTTATTTTATCCTATGTTACTCCTTAGCAACGAGTTGCGTTAAGATGCATTTAACAGCACTAGTGTTGTCAAGAAAAATAACATACCTATACTTTATTAGCATTTACTCACATGTTGGCAGTGATGATGTGTATTGTTGGTGGCAGTGTTAGTCGATGTCAAATTCGATTTTAGTAGGTTAGGTTTTGTTTGTTATTTGACACAGACTGACGCAGAACTTAACCTGCTAATCTCGAATTTGACATAACCTGACAGTGCTACCAACAATACAGTATTGAATTAATTATGGTTTTAGCTTACTAGTGATACCACCATAGCCATAGCAAGTATATGTCTCGCTGTTGTAAGTGTCATCAATAAAAATATTTCCTATTTTTTGAAAAAGATTAGTATTTTAGGATAAAATAAACCGTGTTACGATATACGTAACGTTATCTGCTTTCTACATTACTCGAGAATTTTAAAGAACTCGCTCCTAACGTCGCTCGTTCATTCAATCTATGTTCTCGTAATGTAAAAAGCTTGATAACGTTACTTTCATCGTAAATTACTATTACATTCGTTAGCTCATTACACAGTTCGAGCAACAAGAAAGTTGCTTTCAGAACGTTTCCTCTAGTCTCCAATTCATAAGAGTTATTTACGTATAGAAGGCCGGAAGAGTAAGATTACGCCCGCAGTCAAAATTTGAGGGAAGACGGAGGAGCACAACTGCATGGAACAAACACTTAGACTAAATTTAGGTTTCTTTAATGCCAAAAAATGCTACCACAGTTAAGGCGCCGGGCGCTAAAGTAATTTGCGGGCAGCAAAGTTACTTTACCGCCCGCGTTTTTATTTTACGGCCTGCGTTTTTATTTTACCACTAGTAACTAACTTTACCGCCCGCCGGGAGTAAAGTTGTACTTGCGGTTGTGGTAACTAAGATGTAAACTTTAATTTTTGGCCCAGTTGCGCGTAAAGATATAAAATGACAAAAATCTAAAGTCACTCGCCATAATAAGCCACCTTTATATGATTTAAAAACCAGACTCTCACGATCAATTTACAGATATTTTAATTATTATTATTGACCGTTTCGCTAAATTGCCTGAAACTATTTTATTTACTTTCGTCACTAGAAAAGAAGTAATGTTTCAATATCGAGTTTTGGTATTCCCAAAGTTGTAACAAACGATAAGCCTGCCGTTTTATTTTTAAATTCTGGAAAAGTTGCATTTCATTACATGAAATACAAAACATTCGACGTAGTAACTATCACCCTATTAGTCAAGTAACTATTGTTAAACTTCTCAAGAAAACTTTAAAGCAAGCTATTTCTACAACATGCGATTATTCCTGGGTTAATAACATTCCATGGTTTCTTCTAACTTTAAGATCAACGGTCAAACCTGGCCTTGATATCTCCTCAGTCTTTCGATTGCTTAACGATTTTTACTAAGAAGAACTTTTCCTCTCCAGTCTACTATACTTTTGTAGTCATTTGCCGCCAATCTCAAATTGCATATTTGCACACAGAAGTACTTTTACAGCAAACAGTACATACTGAAACAAGGTGCCTCAAATCAATATATTTGGGCTTCTTTAAGGTCGTCAAAAGAACCAAAAACTTGTTCTTTCATTTTTTATTTATTCGTATAAGTTATATGCAGTTTTTCTCTCACCAGTAACATTTTCCCAATGGGGAGGGTTATGTGGTACCAAAGCCCTCTAAGACACCACATACATTAACTAGAAAATTACAGTGGCTACAAAGATTGTATTAAATAAACAGTTTAAATCCATAGTTCAATAGTATTAAATAACAAAGATGAATTTAAGTATGAGAAGGACCTCGAAATTATTAAAATGTATTTGGTAAAGAAATGAAGTAGAATTTAAAATTCAATTGAATGATGCTATATAAGAAACGGTAAGATTCTAATATAATTTAATTATTATTTGAAATGAGGTGGAGGATTAATGGCAAATACTTATTCGAGAATTATCATTCAACATAGTGGGTGTTAGATAAATATAATAAAGTTTCTATAGAGTGTTGGACTTTAAAAATATATGCTAAACTAAATCACTAAAGAGATAATATTTATCAGTATGTAAAAATAATTTGGTACAAAAATATGTAATACATTTGTAAGCGGCTAAAATTACTAAAATAAACCCTTTATAAAAGTTATAAGCTGTTTCGAATATAAAAGGGTTGTGAATTAAACTAAAATTGGGGTGGAGACAATAAAAAGTAAATTTAAAAAAATGTAAAGACGATAAGGATGAAGAAAATGGATGTGGTGAGAATATCTGAGTAATACAGTTATAATCGACCAAAGCAAATTTCTGGAAGGGGATGCCGAACTGAGTTTATTGTCAAATTACATTGCATCATATGAATTGGATAACAGGGAATGGTTTTACTAGAAATGGTTTACATCGAGATTGTTAGCAGAGTGAGCGTTTTATGGGGGGATAGGAGGTTTTCATCTCATGGAGTTCTAATTCGACAAGCTTGTTATTGAAGTGACATCTTATAACTTGAATCTAGTCGAGGTTCGTGATATTAGAGCGTCGGTGGCCTGAGGATTTTGGTAGGAAGACGTGGATGACGTTTACAAAAAGTTGGTAGGTGCCTTATCGTGTTTGGCCGGGGCTTTGCGAATCCAGGTGTTTGGTGGAGTTCGTACTAGGATTTGTTGGACTTTGGGAGATCTCTGTGAGATTGCTGTATGCATTTGGCTTGGTAAAAGAGAGTATCGGGGTTTATGAACAAGTGACAGAATACAGGTATTTAAGTAGAAACTGAAAGAAAAATATAGAAAGAGTGAAGTGAGGTAACTTTAAAGAGGGGAGTACTTACTATTTGATATTGTTGAATGACACGTAATGTAACGAAAGGGTATTTGTAATTGATTTTACACTTGCATAATTTGACGTGACAGGTGACAGACGTACAAGTTGTCATGAAATAAAAGAATCAAATTTCAGGAATAAAAGCAGTCTAGATTATGAGCGAATCCGACCTGTGTTTCAGTTAAGAGTAAAATGTTTTCTACAGGAGCCCGAGATTTAATAATATTGGCAATCCATAATTGTAAAAGGGCAAATGAGTTACTTAAAATTTTATTTAAAAAAAAAAGAATAGTAAAAATCACATGTAATAGCTAAAATAATAATTATTGTTATAACATAAAACCATTTTTATTTATTTATTTATTTATTTATTTAATTCGCACTCAGCCAACAGCCGTTAGACCAATAATTATAGGCGTCGTTGTGCAGTTATGAGGACTTCCAACCCCACTAACGACTGTCATGACGTTTTATGACGGCCGGGACCAACTTTTTTCCGTGATAGCAGTACCACAAGGCGCCGAGAGATGCAGCCGTGGAACTCCCATTCAAGTTCTGATCAGAGAGAGCGTTGCTTAACTCTGCTGATCGAACGTGGACGCTTGTTCAAGCTACACCACCCAGGACCCATATATAAAGACCATAACAACATAGTCAATTATAACAGAAAATAGGTGCCACAACGTGGAGCCGAAACAATATGTTGCATGTCAGTTTTAGGATAATATAATGCTTTATCTACTCCAGTGGGATAAGTAACTTATTACGTCACTCATTTGACACTATTTCCGTTAGGTAATAAAGCTCATTACATAACTGGGTGATGTAATAAGCTTCATTACCTAACGGAAATAGTGTCAAATGAATGACATAATGACATTTGCATACTAAAATATTTTTGTAAATGGCAGATCTGACATTTCTCCTAATGCACTTTTTTAAGCAGTTGTAGATAAAATTGTGTACAATACATGTGCGATAATGCATCATTAATATACTTGTGTGCTTACACACACGTATATTAATGATGTTCTTATCCCACTTGTATATTAAATAACTATTACTCGATTACTGCATTTCTCATTATTCCATATTATCCACATAGAGCATTTATTTACATTTTTCTAAACTTGCCATACTATCTACTCATTTAACTTTTACATTTTCCAATTCCTCGAATTAGTCATCAGTAGTTCGAACAGTTACCTTTAGCTAGACTTCCACATAGCTTATTTATTTGTAGTTTTTAAATTCCCACAACTTTGGATTTACATTGCTAACGACAATGTATTATTATTGATACTAATTAGGTTGCGTAAATTGGCAACGGAGAGGAATTTGCAGCTAATGTTGCTGTCAGTTCAAACTACGTTAACAGAGCTATATTGCTCAGTTGCGGGTTAGTTTGTAGCAGGCTGTTAATTAAGCAGTTTGGGATATGGCCGTTTTATCACAGCCGCGCACCCAGATTTGCATGTTTAAATTTGTTCGATATAGATCTGCCTAACTTAATGCTCTAAGCACAATGGAAAACAAGGTCGAAATCCAATACACAACTTGAATCCAGGAAGAAATATAGCTTTATTTGGTGAAGATCATTATTTATTTGTACTGTTACGAAAATTATGTGTAAATTTAAGAGGCAATGAGGAATCGAGATTTAATTTTATCAATTTATCTTACCTTAAATCAATTCTATATGGTATTTCTTAATACTAGGCTCTACGTTGTAAGTCAAATAGTGACATGATTACATGTTTATTGCAAAATTTAGACGAATGTGGTGGTAGATTTCGTGGTTCATTTACCATAAAAGTTCTTGTGGCGGTTACATATGTTGGAGAGGTTATTGGGAAAAAGTAGCATTCGTATAAGGATGTATAACTTAATTTCTAATAAAGATACACTAATAATATAACAAGTTTAGTTTAAATAAGACACTGATAAGACAGAAAAAGGCTTATCTCTGAAACGGCAAGAGAATGGGGGGGGGGGGGGTCAATTGGAGAAAAGGGAAAGTAATAATTAACAAAGAAATCCGATCTAGCCAACTTAGTTTTTTCATGGGTAAATATAGCTGTCCACGTTGATTTCAACGATATGTAGTACAGAACACGGAGTGCAGAAATATGGGAATAGCAATAGGTGATAATAATCATTATTCTGACGATCAAATCATAGTTGCAAGATACTAGCAAGACATAAACTACATGTTGAGAATATTCGGCGAAAAAAATAAAGATTGAAGGTTACTTAACATTAATTCAAGGAAAGAATATATTGCAGCTGATAGTATTTCGCGTGACACGTGACCGATACAATTAAAGGGGTAACTTGGGGGTAACTTTTACATGAAAAATAAATAAAGAACGTCTGTAGCATGGGAGATGAGAGATCGACCAACAATTGTTTTCATCAGTAGTCACCTTCCCAGTAAAGGAAAAGAAGAAGCTTTTGTACATCATGTATTAAAATTATTCTGGCTGTTTTAACCCCAACAGCATTTTACAACAGCAGTTGTGAGTGTAATATCGATTTTTTTTGTGACACTATTATAGTTACTTTATACAGCGAGTAAGTGTTTTTGATAACACAATCAATGAAGTATCACAAATGACCACGAGTACATCGTTGCCTTTTCGCTGTGTAAGTTTTTCGTAGCTACTGGTGATGACAGCGTTGCTGTCGAAATACGTATTTAGCAGTTGTTAAATATTTGTAAAAATACAATAGTAGCAGATACTCTAATACGTTAAATTAATAACAAAGGAACTAACAAATGAACAGAAAAATTAATAAATGGAATGCGATCAGAATAGGAATAATGCGACATTTGTTTAAAATGGTTTACAATGTATAGGAAATGTTCAAATTTGAGGCTATTTTCCTTAATCCATATCAAATATTGTTTATTTCTCTCTAAGTTTTCTCTTCGACACTTTATTTTGGAATTGTAGATTATATTTGTTTAAATCCCACAGAAAAAAGTGCAATGACGTTCTACTCGTACTAATTTCCCCAGGAGATGTAAAATTTAAAAGTTCTGAAATTGGGTAGTACATGAGGAGGCTTTGCTGGATCCATAACTGCTTTAATAATAGTAAATGTTTTTCAGAATTGACCAAATAAATGATTAATAATTCTCATTTACTTAAGTGCTTATGCAAGAAGTACAAAGAGAAATAATATGAGTAGTAACGATTTTTTTATTCTATCATCTTCATGGTTTGATTCTTGGTTCATATGAACAAAATAATGTGACCATTGATATTGATGTTTTAGGATTCTAGCTTTTTATCTGGATTAACCGGGAACCAAATTTATAAGTATTATACATATTCGAAATTCGTATGAAAAGTTCCATTCAGATTCGTAACAACTAAATATGATGTTCAGAAAAAAAATTGAGATTGTTTTCGAAAATCTTAAAAGTAAATCCAAGTATACTATACCACAATTGTTTAGTTGCCAAAGGAAGTCTTGACTGGTCTTAAAAATTCCCACCAATGAAGAAGCTACATTCGCAAAAGCGTTTATGAATTGTGATATTTTAGTATGTTGTTGGCCACCCGTAATTTAATTTTTTATACAGGTTGATTTATAACATACGCAAGAGATTTTTAAGGTAGATAGATGGGACTAAAATATAAATTTTTTACTAACAAACATTTGATAAAAAACCAATAATAAAAAAGTTACAGTGGATTAAAGGTCTTAAAACAAGTTTCCCACTGATTGAGTACTGCTGAAATTAAATTGTTTTCCAGAGATTTTTTCCAAAGGAACAAGTTTTCTTTGTTTCTTCCTCCCATCATCGCAGATGTAAAAGAAGTCACCGATTGACTTTGTAAATACGCTATTGGTCTATTTTTCTCCAATGTTTATGTCTTTAGCCTACAGTCTGCACCAGCAACTAAACACGAAAAACAATAACTGATTTTATAGAACTTTATTTAGCGACATTCAATTGATCTGTTTTTTGTTAATACCTATGTATGCCGTCCAACGTCACGGGTTGACTTCGGAAATATGATCTTGATCTCTTCTCCTACGTTAATAGTTTGTCCTACACCAACAAGTAAATACGTAAAAGAATAACTGGTTTCGTAAGGTTTTATTTGCATGCATTCAACTATCCTGTTCCCCATCAATGGATGTAAAATAAGTCACCGATCTATTTTCCCCCAAGGTTAATGATCAAGATCTACAGTATATTAAAGAAATTTAGTAAACCTTTATTCAAAGACATTCAATTGATATGTTTTGACTTCCCTAGTAGCCCAGACATATTAGATTAAATTTTACCAAAACATAGAAATAAATAATGTTAATCTAAAAATCGGTAGGAATATTTTATGTTGGTGTGCTGAACATCATACCAAAAGTCCTAAAGCGAAATATGCCGGCTTCATGTAATTTTTGACAAAAGAAAATTTAAAAAAGTTTTTTCCTTAATAATAACGCATATAATTTGCCATTGACCTCTATGGATGTAATGGTAATTACCAACTGAGTTGATATTTTTTTAATTGAAATATATTATGTTCTTTGACAAATTCTGCTTACCGCAGAATGATCGAAGGGCGTAACAACGTGGCTAAACTATAAATCAGTGCGTGTCTACAGCAGACTGCACTTGCATTACTGTGTAACTTATACGCGCGTGGTTTTTTGTGATGTTATTGATATAAATTGGTGATAATAATGGAAAACGTTTGTTTTTACTGTAATAAACTACTTAGTGAAGGAAAGTATGTGGTGGTAGGCAAATATTTGTTTAAAAGATTATAAACAAAATCAGCTTTATGATTCAGATGTGTCATTGTCTGCACCTAAACTTTCAACAGATATGGCGATCGAACAGGCTTTGATGCGCCTTTGAAAAGTTCAGGGAGGGCTCACTCATGGCCGTGGTATATCTGATAGTCAGCTAGCATATTTCGTGCTCTCTTTTCGTGGATGTCTTAAAATTTGTAGTTCCGTTGAACTGACTGGTATTACTAGAACTTCAACAAAACAACACGTTGCACTTAGAGATTCAAGAAGATCAGTGGATGCAAAATATTTGAACCTTTCAAACTATTAATTGTCATAATGCAATGGAATTAGGCAACCATGCGATGAAGGCAGTCCTCGGTTGAAATTCTCCGACATGAAGCTATCAAGAAAAAAATGAACGGTTGCAGATGATATCCTGTGGGTGTAAATCTGAATGCGGGGCTCGGTGTTCCTGTAGAACTGCAGGCCTTGCTTGCTCAATAATGTGCATAAATTGCAGGGGTCGAAGCTGCAGTTACGATACTCCAGTAAATGAAGTTGAAGTCGACGATGATGAAGACGAAATATAAGTAAGCAACCATATTATACTTAAAACGAAAGAAAGGAAAACAAGATTTAATTTGTTCTAGGTTCCGGTTCTACTCATTTTGTCGACACTAAGTTTTCGAGTTTTATTCTAAAATAAAAATATATTGTAACATTTTTTTAAATTTTGCTTTTACCTTTTTTGACCTTTTTCGAATCACTAAATAAGCTTCTGGTGGAACAAAGATCCATATATATAATAGGCTTGTCTGGGACGCCGTTTTGTCTGTCCGGGACGCTGTTTCAGCAGCCAAATCGAAAGAGATAGAGAAAAAAGTTATGAAAGTTATATGTTTGGAATGGTCATGTCAGGTCAGGAACCGAATTTCAGTCACGTGACACTTCCGGTTTTCGAGAAATCACGTGATTTCCGTCCGGCCGGGACGCTGGTCCGTCCGGGACGCTATTTCAGCACCAAACCGTAAGAGATAGAGAAAAAAGTTATGAAAGTTATTTGTTTGGAATGGTCATGTCAGGTCAGAAACCGAATTTCAATCACGTGACAATTCCGGTTTTTGAGAAATCACGTGATTCTCGAAAACGCGTTCTATTTGAAAAACGGTCTTTTTTGTTTCATTAAATGAGACATTTGTCTCACTGGTTTAGTTATTATTTATTATTGTATACATGTATGATATAAAATACATGAATAGTGAGATATATATACATATTAAGTTATATATTGATGACAAAACACGATATGTATAATAATATCCTGCATAAACCCGAAATACCGCCTATGCCTTTTTTCATCATGAAGCCGGCATAGGACCGCTTAGGACTTTTGGTATGTTGTTCAGTACACTAAATAGAATATTTCTACCAATTTTCAGATTTACATTATTTTTTTCCAAGGTCAAACCCTAATATGTCTGGGCTATAGTCTAAAAGACGGGAAAAGTAGTGTAATCTCGAAAAATCACTTCCGAGATATCTTCAGATCGTCACGTTTCAAGGTCCCTAAATGACGAAAAAAACTATTTGTTGGAGGAAGACGATATTTTGCATGCAGGTTATGTGTCTATCTCGTATAAAACCGAGAACATTTCAGACAAATAATACAGAGTGAGCACCTTAAAAAATAAAAATTCTGTTTATGTTGCTTTAACTGAGAAATAGATAAAAGTAACAATTTGCACATAACTCAGGCTTTACTCTTGACAAAAATAGGATCCAACAGATACAGCGTAAATGTTGTAAAACAGAAAAGTAATAAATAAAACATGCTTTTTATATAACCCAGCCGCGATGCAAGGACGCGAGGAGTGCTCTGTGGCGCATGTAGAAAACGGGCCAAACGTTGGAATCGCATTCGTAGCCGCTGCCGTTCCAATTCGACCACTAGTAATTTTTTTTAATTTTAAAATTGATGTAATTTGTATTACTAAGTGTTCCTTCTATTGTTTAAGTGCTATTAGAAACATCAAGATATTTTTATCCCTAGTTTCCTTTAATTTTTAAAATTATTTAGGATCACAACGTCCACTTGCGAAGGAAGTAAGTAAAGTCCTTTTTACTTCCCTCGTCTAAAAGAGAATAGAAGTATTGTAATTGAGAAAAATCAACTTCTGAGATTTCTTCAGATCTTTACGTTTCAGGGTTTCTAGATGATCAAAAACAGGTTTTCTCAATTCCGTCTGTGTGTCAGCCAGTCTGTCTGTCTGTCTGTCTGTTTGTTGGCGGTATAACTCAAAAACTATTTGTTGGAGGATGACGATATTTTGTATGCAGATTATATGTTTACCTGGCATGAAACCGAGAAAATTTCAGACAGGGTAAGTACCTTAAAATTTTGAAATAGATGAAAGTAATAATTTTCACATAGATCAGGCTCTACACTTGCCGAAAATAGGACTCAACAGATACAGGATAATGTCACAAAAGAGTCGAAACGTTTCAACAATAAGACCGTTCGGTTAAATAGTAGCGCGCGCCGCACTCATTTCAATAAGGCTGGATGGCGCAGTACGACTTATCGATGCGATTACGATAGCTATGCAAATGCGGCGCAGTTGAAACCCCAGTGGGATACATTTTTTTAAATTTGCAAATTGATCTAATTCGCGCAAGGGAAGTTCCGTGTAAACCCCTTTACAGATTTTTCCCTAATATCAATAATCTTTGATCACTTCAAGGGATATGTAATAGTAGTCATATATTTTAAAAACGTCGATACTATCGGTTCACATTAGCGAGTAGTCACTAGTCTCATTTAAACATTTTTATGTAAAAGGATTTCTGCTGACATTTTTGCTGTAGAGACTTTTTAATAAATAGATTATTATATTAAACATCTTTTAAATATTCACCAACTTGAGCAATTTTTTAAATGTTATGAAATTCGTCCTAATCTATATTCATTTTCAGCATTTATATAGTCCAACATTATCAAAATTCTTTTGATTTTGATATAATTCTTATTTACTCATCACAATGCTGCTCGAACAAACTAGTTAATTGAACGTTTTGTATTAACTTCATTGCATATAGCAAATGTTATTATAATAGCGTGCATGTGTAGAGTTTATAAATAAATTTAGCAAACAGCATAATTGTATTGGTAATTGTAATGCAATATTTTAATCATGGAAGTTCTTTTAGTCGTTTAGATAACATTAGTGTAGAAATACTTCGCCTTATTTAAAGTATAAAATATATTCTTATACTTAATTTTTAACACAAACTGGATAAATGTAATGAAACGACTGTATTTATATTATCTTCTATCTTCTTTGCATTGCAGTAAGTTCCTTTATCTAGAAAAGTTATTACTGTTGCATTACATACGTATGGGGAAAATGCACTGTGCTACGTGCATGACCATATTTATGGATTTATAAATTCAGAAAACGTGATAGTGACGGTAATGCTTTAAGCAAAGAAATGTACGATACAAAGGGCTTGTTCAAGAAGTTTACATTTCGGATATCAAACCTCTATCGCAGCTGGAGCTTTCTGTTTGTGGCCCGCAAGGAAAAATCTGAAAATGTTTCTGCTTTCCACAGAATTGCCGAAAGTGAACTGAAAGGGATACTTGGCCCGCTTTATTCAATTCTCTACAACAAATCTGTTATTTATATGCAAGTTGTATAGAAAAATTTAATATACGCGCTGAAGCCAAAGCTTGGCGCGTGAGCGGAATTGTATTTGGAAAAAGCTTCCTAATACAACGTCCGATGGGAGAGGAGGAGATAAAGGGCATCCATCACTCAAACTTTAATTATGTCGCTAGTGGCGGAATAAATCAGGTAAAAGTGCCGAACTTAATCAATTTACGAACCCAGGCAAGGATAATGTTTGTTTGCCTTCTCTCCAAACACGCTATCACTACAACTTTAATTAAAATTCGCGGGCGGATTTGCTGTATCTTTTTGTGTACCAGCATGCGGAGACGCAATTAACTTATATCAAATAAATAGATGCCTTCGAATAATGCTTTCTATTTCGGCAAATCCAGAACGACGCAGCTCCTGTTAATTAAATTTCTTTGCCAACTCGCGTGTGTGTATTCATGAAGTTGGAACAAGCGGGTAGTTTAGCGTTTGTGTGACAAGCTTTGAGAAATTCTGGCATTTGCTTGGTACGACTACAATAATTAATGTCGGAGTTAATATTTTAAAACTAGGATGCACAGCGGGAATTATTAAATGGATAATGTAAAGGATTGTGCTGTAGCTTTAAAGGGTACATACATAAAAGGCGGCGTATGAACTCCTGCACTTTGTAAATGTCAATTCCTTTAATTACCCCCATGAATTTTTCATGCTGAATAAGGATACTAATCCCGCGGATTTATTTCATTCACTCGATTTAGTTTTATATTAGTTCCTTCGTATTTCAGTGGACTATGTTTAATGACGTGACGTGCAAAGGCAATGCTAATAGTTCTGAGGCTCATGAAACCGGACGAGATTAAAATTGTGTGTCATGAAGATACGTAGAGACAAAATTTAAATTGAGGTTTTTAACCGTATTTTAACGTTTTAATATTTATATGTCAGTATTATATTTTTTTACATTCGTCACTGTTATATTGAAAGCCACAAAAGCTACTACTGAGTAAATGTATACAATTAAATGACCTAGAAATGATATGTTTTACTTATAAAACATAAGTAACGGTTGTTCTCGTAAGAGATGATTTCAAATTGAGTTGGGAACTTCACTCTTCTTACACTTCTACTTCATCATTTTGAAATTTAAGATCACGCCCAAAAAATGTCAGTTTTCTTTGGCTGGAGGGAAAAGTTTGAACCGTAGAGAAAACATCTGGTGTGATACACGCACACAACTTCCTTTTACAATGATCTTATATTTAGTCAAACATTTGATTTTTAATTTTTAAGCACTTGCCCATAATTATAAATTCTACAGAAACCGTACAAAATATGGCGTTAGCTAAAAAGAGAAATTTTCGAAAAAAATTTAATCCGAATTCAAAAATGTAATAATATACCCGGTGTTCTATTTAAAATAGGAATGAATAAAAAAAGAAAACAATCTGTAAAAGGCTTTTCTTAGAACTTCCCTCTCAAGTGAACATTGTGACACTAATTAATTTTAAAAATTAAAGGAAACTCGGTCTAAATACGTTTCCACGTTCCAAATAATACGGAAACAATAAAAAAATACTCTTAAATGCGAATTACATCAATTTTTAAATAAAAAAATTGTTACCGGAGGAGGGATTTGAACCGCGGCGCCTGCGACTGCGAACAAATCATTCACCAATTTCTCACAAGCCTACGAAGCCCTTTTCATATCGCTGCGTTTCAGCTGGCTTAACCTTCACTCCGGACATGTATTAAGTTTCCTGTCGAAGCGAGGTGCGTTTCAACCAAATCAGGCAATGTAAAATTAATTATATTTTTGCACTTTCGGGACAAAAGTTGGCACTTTTGTCTTTTATTTCACGGACTAAAGTAGCTCATTCAATCGCTAGGGACTGAAGTAATTACTTTAGTACTTATCAGCATACAGTAACATTCCATTGTGGTGTGGTAGTATAATGCGCTTCAATTGGTCGACACCATCATGTGAGTCAATGCTCTTTCGCGTGATAGGCGCGCTCAGGGCACCCTCTGAAGAAGGGCACAACTTACGTGTTGTGAACCTCATTTCAACGGTTAATATTTACCGCTGGTCTAAAATACACTTAAAATCAACGATATAAACACGTAAGGCGAAAACGTTATTATCACGTTGTTGCAACAACGTTATATCGACGTTAAAAGTTGACTACTAGTCTAAAAGGCGTTTTATATTAACGTTATTTTAACATAATATGGAAATTGTAAAATTTCGTGTTTTTATAAATATAAAATCTACGTTTTACATTAACTGTTGGAGTAAAAAGCTCTTAACATGAACCACATGTCAGTGTCATATAAACCTGCTCAATAAACATCATAGCCAACCCGTTTAATCAATGAAATAGTTACGTAAACAGTAAAAAGGATTACTAAAAATCAACGGCTAATTGACGTTGAGAAAATGACGTTAACTACAAAACTAAAATTTGATGTATAATTTTTAACGAATAACGTCTTTTGAAGTATGTAAACGTATTTTCGACGTATTTTAAACATACGGGTGCCTGCTGGGTAGGCACTCAACAGAATTCCCACAAAATAACTAAATAATTAAACAAATTGATCCACAAACTCGGTTCTCCACCTCATCGATTACCATCTGGTTTGACATAAATCTTCGTCCTTTTAAGGCCTTCAAACATATATGCACCCACATTTCTATATACATTTTCAACCAATTGCGTAGAGGCTTATACCATGTGTATAAGATGACTACGCAACATAAGCAATCCCATGTTCAATTTTTAATGCTGCCCCAAGAAGACCAGAAGACTAACATTAGCCGTATTTTACAACTTTTATAGTTAATTTCGAGTTGTGGATAAGATAGTACCAAGGAAAGCTCTTCTTTAGCGCTTAAAGCAGCCAATGAAGGGTAGTTGAATTTGATTTTGAAAATTCATACTATGTTTTTATACTTACAAATGCCTATCGACAGACTTGCATTCTACGCGTTAAGTGAGTTTTATTTCGATTATGATTTAGGCTGGTTTGGTTGTTGTTGTACTCAACAACTGGCGCCCTTGCTTTACTTTTTATTCATTTAATAGTTTTAAGAATGCTTGTCTGATCCTTACCGATGATAACAAGTCGCCCAACGTTTGAGCTAGTTTGGGTTGTGATCTCCTTTTGCTAACGGGCGCAACACCTCATTTGAGGTCGGCGTACAAAGCACCAGCCTCTACACCGGTAAGTAAAAAGATGTTACAGACAGTACAATACATACATACATTTAGTATTTATCTGTATTAGAAATGGCGAGTACCTAGAAATCGCGTCTTTTATTACATGATTATGCTTTCTACTGCTGCTGCCTTTCTTTAATTATTTTCTTTTCTTGAAGCTAAACTTACTCTTTCGGACTTAGCTTGTTTTCTTGTTGTTGCTGAACTCTTCTAAACGCTTGTTTGTTGTTGTTTCTCCTTTCGATTAATTTTTTGTGGAATTCTAGGATATGTTTTTTGAGTTTATCATCCATACGGTTTGTGATAGTTTCCCTCCGTTATTTCGGGATTTATTTTGGCTACTTTTCCTTATTTGTGATGGTAATCTCTCCTAGGGTCTTAGCGTTTTATCATATTTTAGGACGTTTGTTGAGCTAGGTGGTTTTATTTAAAAGTTTCTTTTTGAGCTGCGGTTTACCTGGCGGTATTTTTAAGTGCGGTTTAGTTGGTGGATAATATTGTTTGTACTGTGGTTTTCTTAGTCTTGAAGCGTGCACATATTGCTGTATACCCGTTTTCTAGCATGAAATGGTAGGCCTAAGCAGCCGAGGTTTAGATTAGTTGGTTTTAGAGATTTAGGGCGTCGTATTTAATGTTCATGATGCAGATTTATATTAAAAACCGTTAGTCTTGTTCTTGTGGTTGGTCTCTTTGTCCATTTTCTCCGGATTCTTTTCCCATTTGCTTCGTTGCTCTGTGTTTTTACTTTTGCCTGGTCTTTACCCACGAAAAAAATCGCCGAGAGTTTGGGTTGTGATTGCCTTTTGTTGAAGGATGGTACAGATGATAGAGAATAGATTTTTTCTACGACCACTACTAAAAGTAGGCCTTTTAGCGCTAGTTTTTTTCACTAAAAATGACGTTTTATAATTTAGCGTGTTAAAAGTGAAATCATCTGTTTACTTTTAGCCCATGTGCTAAAAGTAAACAGCTGGTGTTGGATTTAGAATTTCGAACTGGAAGTGAGGTTATAAAGTTATTCTAGTTACTTCTTTCGTTAGAGGTAACGTGTTTTTATGTAATTAAAGCATTATGTAATGAATAAAGTGAAATGTGTACATTTATTATTACCTTTGATACTAACTTTGACAGCTACTAGCGGCAGAAACAGGCTTCGTTTCATAATTTTCATGTCTCGTGCTTAAACGTCCACTTTTAGCACTTTTAGCACTTGTTGCACAAATAGCTATTTAAAGTTTCTTGAACGATTTGATTTGTAACAATCCCCTGCGTTATTGTTGCCTTAAAAAATACTCATAAGTAAATGAAACATTTTAACCTCTGTATTTTCATCACGTATAACAACTGCGATTTTTGTTTTTGTGTAACACCAAAAAATTACCTAGTTTTCGATTAGAGTCTAAAGGTCAGCAAAATTTGTTACGAAGAAAGTGGGTGGATTCAGTCGATTTGAAAAATGTGAAAATTAAAAAGTGGAAGCTAAGTGTTATTCAATACTATCTTCCTTTTGATTCCACCAGTTAAATTTAATTTTTATTTGAAAAATCCGCCGTGAAATATAATAAACCTATGTTTGATGCATTCTTCCAGCTTCCACATTACCCGTATGTTCTAAAAGGTTCTAAAATTTATTAATTTTTATGACAATTTTAGCATCTCTAGAAGGTAAATTGCAATGTGTACCTAAATCACAAATTTTTCTTTGAAGATCATGATTAAATCAACTTCAAGGATCCACTATCTTTATTTCAATATTCTAACATCTTTGCCTATTTTCTGTCAAACAGTAATTTAAAAAATGTGCTTCCCTGGAGTCGATAGCTTCGGATTACTTCTTTGGCTTGTTTGAAGGAGAGTGTCAACAAGCCGCTGGCCATCCAGCAGCTAAGAACAATATCCTAGCGGAAATCCGGGGTTTGGGGCCGGAGACCGCGGAAAGTGATGGGAAATGTTCTTCAGCTTTGTGTTGCCGAGGAAGATACTACCGCAGTGTTCTAATATATATATATATTTAATTTTGTAGGTTGCGAATAGGTGAAACGTTCTACGTATAAAAATGAAGCAGCCGTGTTTAACAGAACTGTTTTTGATATACAATATGAGAATAAATATAAGATACCGAAATTGAATGGAAAATAGCAGTTGCCATGGAAGAAAAAACTGCACAAATGTCACGCTAACTTCTACAACACAGTTTTGTATTTAAAGCCTTGCAATAAATTCGTGAAACAAGATGCTTACTAACGATTAAAACATTTTTATTTGCAACCACTATAATGGCTCATACGGAATCGGCAGAAACAATGGACCAAGTATCAATTACGTTAAAGTTGAGTTTTTAGAGCAATATGAAAGAGATGTTACAAACACAACAATAAGGCGCACATTAATAAAGTTTCAACGTACAGGTAGTGTTCTAGTCCAAAGGAAAGCAACATCTGGGCGAAAGAGAATAGTGCTGAATAATCAAATCATGCATTCTCCAAAGAGGCGCCTGAGAAAGACTGATGCCTATATCTGGGGAATGATGAAAAATAGTATTTTCATCGGAAATGTCCCAAAAACAGTTACAGAATTATAAACAGCAGTAGAACTTTTTTTCCAAAATTTACACCAACCAATTTAGAGACATAGTATCCAATCTTCAGCAACGCTTGGAATTATGCTTGCAACGAGATGGTGGTCATGTGGAGCACATCATACATCAATAATTATTACTTCTGTATAAATATAGTTTGATATTTTATTAATAAATAAATTTTTTAGTTTCGGTATCCTTTATTTATTGTCATACTGTATATTATTTTTTAAAGTAAATATACGCATCTTTAATTCAAGAAATTCCAGAAACACATTAGTTTGCTTTAAAAGGAATAAATATATTTTATTTGAAATCGGCAGTGAAGTACGCCGAAATCGTCATTAAAATACGAGAAATCGGCAGTGAAGTAATCCATTGTTTTACGACTTTTTTGTAGGTGGCGAGGCGACAGATAAACGTCAATCAAGCGAACATAACCTACAAAAGTTGGTTAAAATGTTGTAATTTCACGATTCCTCGATTTCAAATAAAACATAGTGTACACCTCGGCACTGAAGTTCCTTTTTATCCCTCATGTGGTTTATTTGCCTTGGCCCTACGGGCCTCGGCAACTAAATCCACATTCGTGATAAAAAGTTATACTTCAGTGCCTTGGTATACAAACTACTATTAATGTATTTTCAAGTTAGTGATCTGACGCTTTATTTTAACATTTTTTAAAATTGTAATATTGCGAACAATATGTTACATTAGCGAGAATATCTGAATATTCCGAGAATGGGTCTAGGACATTTCGCCGTCGCCGTTTCGCCGTTGCCGTTTCGCCGTCGTCGTTTCGCCGTCTGCCATTTCGCCGTCGCCATTTCGCCGTCGCCGTTTCGCCGTCGCCGTTTCGCCGTCGACCATTTCATCGTCAACTTGAAAGCGGAACAAAGACCGTGCTGCCAAATAATTATACTTTAATTTATTTTTATACTTTAATGTAATGCAACCTTCACTTTATTTATTTAGACATTAATTTGTTTGCTTATAAACTATCATCTTTGTTAACTTAATAATATAACTTAATAATATAATTGTACTCCGTTGCCGGAAGAAAATGCATAATAAGTTTAATAATTTCTATTGTACTTAAACAGCAAGTATACAGTAATATTTAAATTGTAAAGTCACATATATACAGGGTGGTTGAAATTTATTCTGGGAAACTTTAGGAATACACAGAACACTTCAAAATAAAGGGGAAAACGTTAATCAACTTATATCGAAAACGTATAATAAGCGAGATGTAAGATGTTGAAGTTGAGTTAAAAAATCTGGTGTGATACACTCACGCAACTTTCTTTTACAGTGATGTTATAATTAGCCAAAAATTAGATTTTTAATTTTTAAGCATTTGTAAAAAATTTTCAAAAATCACAAATTCTACAAAAACGGTACAAAATAGAGCGTTAGTTGAAGAGATAAATTTTCTCTAAAAGTTTAAGCTGAATTCAAAAATGTAATAATATACCGGATGTGGGTGTTCTATTTCAAATAGGAGTTAATTAAAAAATAGAAGAAAAAAGAAAAGAAACCCATTTCAGAAGTATTCAACTGGAAAATCACCTACCTCACATCCATACACAATAAAAATTGCTTTAAACAGTCACGTTCACGCACGTTCACGCTCACGTTCACTCACGTTCACGGCGTGACACGCCACTCACGACGTGACACGCAGCCTTTATTTCAAAATTTAAATTCAGATAGAACAGAATGTTCAAATTTAAAACCAATGAAAAAACCCTAAAGAGAACTAAAAATATGTTTTGCATCTGACATAATTTACGTGGTATGTTGCAATCAGAATAGTTGACATAACAAGAAAAAAATTAAAATTGACTACAATAACTTCGACAAGGGATAAATACTGATTTTTTGCAAATATATTTCTTGCAGCTGTCTTCAAAGACATTACTTTTAATACCAAAAGCTGTCATTTGAATTGACGTTTCCGTTATTGGTATGAGTACAGAAGGTATATGTTGCTACGCAAGACTTTTAATTCGTAGGTTTGATAGTACTTTTACGTACAAGGATCAACATTTTCAGCGTTAAGGCGATTATACAAAAAAAAAACATTAATTTTATTAGAATAATAAGTTCATCTACACAAGTACACAATAAATTGGTTTAAAAAGAAAACGTAATCAACATTTTCAGTGTTAAGTCGAGTATACAAAACAAAACATTAGGTACTTTTCTAAAAATAAGTTTATCTACACATCTACACAATACATTTTTGGTTTAATAATAAAACGTAATTAACATTTTCAGCGTTAACCGAGTATAAAAAACAAACCATTACTTTTATTAGAACAATAAGTTCATCTACACATCTACACATTAAAATGTTGATTTAAAAATAATATGTAATCAACATTTTCTGCGTTAAGTCGAATCCTGCGCTCTTCTAAAATTCGCCCAGCTGTAGAAAATACCCTTTCGCTTGTAGCGGAACTTGCCGGTATGTTTAAAATTTCTCAAGTTTTTTTAACAGTGGCGTATTTACACTGTTTTTCCAAAATCCTAAAATGTCATCTACATTCCCGAATTTTAATTTAACATACTAATTTAGTTCTGTTTCGACATCATCCTAATTACATGTGTCATCGTCAGAGCTATCTCTAAGTGTAGAAAGATAAGAATCTGATGCTGATGTACCAGTTTTGAGTCGTTTGCTATGTAATTCATCATTATCATCTATAGTTTTATTTGCATTATAATCTTCTCTTTTATGTGAAGGTATGAACTTTAAGGATTTATAATTAGGGTCCAAAAATAAAGCCACATAATGTAACTGATTTGGCAGAATTCGTGATTTAATGAATTTAAAAGTTGCATCACCCTGCAGTTTTATATTCGTTACTAAATATTCAACGTGAAATTAACGTGAAACGTGAATCAAGCCTTGGAAATTTTCACTCACGTTTACTCACGTTCACGTCACGGTTTTCAAATATTAGTCACGTTCACGACGTGACACGCCGTGACACGACGTGACACGACTGTTTTCACGTCACGCGCCCATCCCTAGAGCAGATCACTAAAATCATCATAACGGCCATACTACCTTAAAGGGAATTTTCTAAACCAAATCATTATAATGACCACCATGTGCATGATAAAAGGATTAGCAAAAAGTAACAAGTATGCTCATTACCATCAACAACTAATCAGACGGTTTAATGCACATAAGAAGTGTAACTGTAATAACTATAACGTCCTCCTAATAGGAAATAAATGTGAATAATATTTTAAAGCTATTAAAGATTTCGAACATGTATCATTTAAAACATGTAAAACTTTGATTCCATGTTTTGCTTAGATATAGATAAGTGAAAAAGTGTTTTTTTTAAGTCGGAAATGTAAAATAGTCTACGGCGAAATGGCGACGGCGAAATGGCGACGGCGAAAAGGCGACGGCGAAACGTCCCATTCCGAGAATATCTATGTAGGAAGTATATGAATTATTGGGAATTTTAACTGTGTACTCTTAATAATAATTACTAAGCATTTGTTTAAAAATTAAAATTATAGAAATGCTAAATAAGTACATTAGAGTCTAATAACTGCTGTGATACAAACACTCATTGAGGGTATATGAAGCGCCATTTAAATAACAGGTTATTATCAGCTTCTACATATAAGGTTTGATGGTGTATATTAAGGAGTACAAGAAAATGAATGAATGATTCGGCACTGTTTCTAAAATCTAAAATGCTAGGGGTTAATCAGTCTTGAATACAGCCTTTACTTATCCTATAATAACCACCAAGTATTATTATATTATTGTGATAGTAGCCTCACTTAAAAATATAAGTAATTATGAATTGTATAGTTTCGATCAAAAACTGCCTGTCAAATTCAGGGCAAATTAAAAGAATGTAATAATAATTACCAAAAATAAATGGTTTATTGCTGTTTCTCTATTTTATTTATTTGCAATAAATTAGGGCTTTTCTCCGGTAAACATGAAACAATTCTTAACTCAGGGGGTCGGTTAATAAAATAAGTAGAAAACTTTGTATGGCAAATAATTCCTTGTATGACAATTACCCTCAATTATTAGGGCAAATGCACCATTTCCAACTGATCCTTAAATAACCTCTAAATTTAGTGCAATCTACAAATGATCCGTCAGTGCCAAAATAGCGTAAAATTGAATTTTCAAACACCAAAATGGCAAGAATTCATTAAGTAGATGCGATTAATTCTGTGACGAAGCAACGGCTAACCGCGTTTTGTTTCAGGATGACGTCAAAACCCAGGCTCAGATGTGCTTTTGTCCTATTTCCGGCAGAAACTGCAAATTCCGCTTCAACTCAAATTTGCTAGGGACGCTATCAAAATTATTCGAAGCTGGATAAACCTGGGACTCTGGAAACACGTTGAAATGCTCTGAAAAGGTCTATTCTTGATGAACCCCAGTTGCTATGAGGCTGAACAAACTCCTTGCTGTGAAATTTTACCTTTTTAAAGCGGTGCTCCGCTGTTGGTTGGCACACTGGAAGGACGCCATGCCAATTACTCGCTTGTAAATGGGTTGCTGGTCCTAATTCTATACCCATGGGTTGCTAAAGCTTTCCTCTCCACGTAGCACTAAAAATATCTGTCTTCCGATGTTCGGAAATGTCTCAAAATCGTCACCGAAGTTGGCTCACACTCAACGCCGCACCAGGTGGAAACTTGCTGGCCTAATTGCACTATCTTTGGAACTCCTGAACTTGTGAAAACTACACCTACAGATATCCAGAAACTCTGGTAAAAACTCCAACACAAATTTGCCTCAACAAAATGACTTTTTATTATTAATTTCTGTACAAAAAGTGGAGCTTAACTTGCACCAAACCGGACATTTTTCAGCTTGTTTTATTAATAATGACTATCTCATAAATTAGCAACTAGATTTTCATATGTTTAAAAGAAATTAGGTTTGATTACAATGTTTCAACTTGTGGACTACAGTTTTGATGACATGTCTTTGCATTTTCACTAAATTGTTCTTTTCTTAGGATAAATGTCACCACATTTTGATCTGCTTTTAATTTTCACTTTGGTTTATAATGCACTGATATACTTGAGTTCTTTTAGCATCTCACTAATTGTCTTTCGATCGAATGCCTTACATTTTACATTGCTCTATTGCAATTATTGCTTTGATAGCACTGTTTTTCGTTTACCTTTCGTTTAAGTTGCCGTTTGATGGCTTATAATTTTATAATATATAACGCTCATACAATTTCTGTACATAACAAATCATTATGTATAATTTAATTCACATTCCCAACATTTATCATATTTGAAACTCTGGACGTAACCCTTCTCAAACCTGCCTTATTTCATGCTACTTTTTAATCCCTCAAATTATTAGTTACTGCTGCTCATATCAAGTGCATTTATTAATGTAAAGTACTGATCATCTTGCAATAAATAAAATATTCAATTCTGTGCTCATGTTGACCTTATTCATTCTGTTACTTAGGCAATCAGAATTGCTGTGGGCAGTAGACCATTACAGTGTATATGCGTTACATATAAATAATTTATTTTAGCTTAAATTATTTAATATGGCATTATCGCTGCGATAATTACAGAAATGCATACACAAATGTTACAATTACCGTGTAAATGTGGACATATTCACCAATTTATCGTTTGGGTAATCTAATTGCGAGGATTTAATTAACTAATTAATCACCTGATAGCATAGTCTGCAGGTTATTGTTTGAATCATAACGCCTCATTAAGCATCCAACAATCACACAGTATAAATATAATCAAATGACTTTTGAAATTGTAAGTACTCTCAGTAGTGATGTTTATTTTATGTAATAAAACAATTGCCAACACAGACGATTTTTAAATAAAATAAATCTTCTAATTTAGATAATATTTATTCATTAAAATATTTATTTACAACGTTGGTTTGTAAGTGTTGTACGATATATGCATAATATGGTAAAATACTCAAATACCTAAATTTCGTTTCAAAGATTATATAAATAAATAATTAACAGCATTATGAAAATGTAAAATTGTGAAATCAAAATAACTTATGCTGATGACTCCGTTCAGACTACAGAGGATGAAAATTTTTTGCATAGAATTTTACATATAATAGAATGTCATACCTGCAGAAAAACGCAAATATATGACAACGTCGAAGGAATCGCATAAGTAAAAGCTTGAGGATGATGGGAAAATAATGCATGAGGTCATGAAAATGTGGTCCCTTGCCATCGATATTGGAAATTCTGGCAAAGTTGAAACTGAGGTGAAACAACAAGTAACTAGTAAAAAGCGAATTACACCATCTCTCGAAATAAGTATATTAACAAGAATAGTAAAAAATTCACAAAGCGACGGTTAGACCAGTCATGACTTATGCAGATGAAACCAAACCAGAAACATCCAAAACCAAACACTACTTGAGAAATAAAAAATGAAAGAGTATCTGGTAAAACAATTTAATACAGTCAAGGTAGAAAATATTAACCAATGGATGAACTACAGAAAACATGAATGAAAGAAAGGGTAGTCCAGTTAAAATCGGAAGTGGTAAATCACTAATCGGAAGTATAAGCACGAGGCTCCGAAAACAATGGAGTTACAACCTATATGTATAAGAAGAAAACCGAAGTAGGAACAGGAATGTGTCTATAATGAAAGAAGAAGAAGAAAATGAAAATAATATAGATAAGCTTTAATAATACCAAATTTACATGAGATCACATCAGATGGATATGAATTTAATATTACTTTCCGTACACGACTTCTTTAGTGAAAAAATTGAAGATCTACTCGAGCTGTATTTTTTACTCCACAATATCAGTGCGATAAAAGGTTTGATAAGTCAGCTTTAATAAATGAGATGCGTAAGTCATCGTCCTATAAATTGTCGTAATGAGGCATAAAGCTGTAGGTACGTTTTATGCAGCAATAAAGAGCGAAGTAGCTTGTTTTATTAGCGTTATATAAAATCCACAAAAAATAATATAACGTTTTTACGATATCTGTGATTGCGGAACGAAATAAATTACGCTTGTCGAAAGGTTTATACTATGGGCTGAAAAAGGCAAATCTTTATCATGTATGTGGATTATACAGGGAGGTTTTAAAAGATTGGAAATGCTAACTACGCATAACAGTGATCAAAAGCAACTAATCTTAGGGCCGGTTGCAGAAAGCAATGTTAAGTCTGGTGTTAGCTAACGCGACGTCAAAGTGAACAAAAACGAATCAAATCTCAAATGCTTATGGTAACTAATACATTAGTAAACAAAATTTGATGCGATTTTGTTCACTTTGACGCGATGTTAGCTAACACCAGACTTAACATTGCTTTCTGCAACCGGCCCTTAATATTTTTTCTCATGAACGCATAGTATTGAAATATTAAAAGTCTGTAAAAGTATGATTACCGTTTCATATTAAATTACACTGGGTACCATTAGCACCCCCATTTATAGGTCTACATTCTGAAATGGCTGATTTTGGGGTAAATTTTAAATATATGTCTGATGTAGTAAATGCGAATTTCCTTTAATAATGAATTTGACATGTTAATTAGACAATAATTTAATAGTTATTAGAGTAACTATATAAAAGAAATTATTTTTATGTTACAGTTATTTGTTATCAAAATTACTTTCCACCTAAGCTTGCCCGTATCTTTATTCTTTCAAATGTCAGATTGACTTAAGATAGTTATGGTTATGCACTTTGTCATATTAATCAGTTACCCAGTACACCAATTAAGTTCTGTTAACTGAACCTCAAAACTAGCTCAGTTAAGACTGTTTTAAAATATATAAAACTGTACGTAAGTTGGGATATATATTTTTAATTATTATTTTAAGTTTTTTTATACTAGAGCTCTATATTTTTTATTTAAAGTAATCTTTAACAGTTCATACAACTTTTTAATTCAACAGCTTACTTCAGGTAATTATTGATAAGGCATTAAATAGTTTATTTATAATAAATGGTTTCTTTCACATACGTTTCGTTCCAATCGTCGACGCACAAAACTAGTCTAGCCTTATTAATAAGCTTTCAGATACTAGCTCACAGCAATTCGGCAGATCTCTGCTACAGCCAATTGATGAAATCTAATCAGCTCATAGCAATGTTCTTCATATACAAGGAGAAATTTCTATGTAATCTACCTAGCCATGACAGAAAAGACCGCGAGGAATGATAAAAAAAATTCAACATATGTTCCTTCATCTATACACTTATTCCAACGTGTCTGCAGTAACGAAATCCCTTCTTTATGTGCTTGCAATTTACGATACAATGCTCAACTTGTCCCGGATTCGGGATAGAAAGTTGGAACGCGCCTGTTGTGCTTGCACAGCAACCATTGTGTGAAGTGTGTGTCGTGTTGATGTGTTCACCTTGTTTCTTTATCTCTTAGGTCTGTGGATCTGAGTAGAGCACAGTTAATTTGGTGCCCAACTGTGAATGGTCCCACCGAGCCCGACTCCACTCGCCAATGCTGCGGAAAAATTCCGGCCACAGCGGGATTCGAACCGAGGACTTGCTTACTAGCAAGCCTAGCTTAACCCAACTGCGCTACCCGGCGCACATTGTATATATTTACCGAAATGTTCTAAGTTTCATGCCAGGAAAGCATATAATTCGCATGCAAAATACTGTCCTCCTCCACCAAATAGTTTTTGAGTTATACCGGCAATAGGCAGACAAACAGACGAAATTGAAAAAATCCATCTAGGGACCCTAAACCGTGAATATTTGAAGAAATATCGAAAGATGATTTTTTGAAATTACAACTTCCTTCGTCTTTCAGACGAGGGAAGTAATAATAATTTTCTACTAATTTTCAAAGACTCAATGAGCTGCTTGCCTTGTTGTAGGTACGATTACCATGAACGTTTCTTAAGGTGCAGTAAAGTTTCCATTTTATTTAAAGTTAGCCTTCATTAATGAGATAAAAAATTTCACGTAATTACTTCTAGGTAAATTAATCCACTTGGACGGTGGCAGTTGCAAGACCGCAACTTGAGCGCTAACGCTAATCAATTTATTGCGAGGCAAGTTTGCGTATCTCTAAATCCAAATATTCACTACTTCCCATTGATCCGATGTAGAGTGTGCAAGCAGTAATTTACGTAGAGCGTTATTGACCCAGTTTTAGCTGCTTTTAGTCGGTTTGTTTATATAGTGTGGTACAAATTGTTTATGTCATTATTGGGATCTTTTAAAAGTAAATTGTTTCTTTGAAATTATACAGGGTGTCCCAAAAAGAATGAGACACCGATTAGTTATAGATTCCTTACGTCATAATAAATCGATTAAACCCAATATACCTTAGTACAAAGTCCCTTCAGTAAGAAGTTATAGGGCCTTGAAGTTCGATTTTTTATTTTTTTGTTAATTTCCACAAATCCTATATTATAAGAGCCGATGCCGCCGGTCGCCGGCCGCCGGCCGTCCAGACGTAAGCAGGTGCGCGCACCTGCCGATCGCGCAGCAACACGCAGCATGAACGCGCACAAGTGGCGACGCGGCAAGCATTTGTATTGTTAACGCTGGCAGGGCCGGACGTAGGCTGGCTGCCGCCTTGAGCAAGCATTTTTTATTGTTAACCGTTTCTTTACGCTGGCACGGCCAGACGTAGGCTGGCCAACGCGTTCTAGTGTAAAGATATTGATGTGAATTTTGGTATACGTACTTACTATTATGTACTTACTGCAATAACTAGAAAAACTTCATAAATTGGACTCGACTGTAAGAGGCACTTTACCTATCTTTCAAAGTTTTTTTAGCTCTAACTTCGTTATCTGTAACTTTTTTGAAATTTTAGGTTATTATCTGAAAGAGAATTAATAGCACAAAAATAATGTATTCTCAGTTGTCAAGCCTAAAAGCAACCGTTTACCTAAAAATGCCCATCAAAAGTTTTTGGTTGTCATTAAGACGTGTAATTATCAAGTAGCCATGATCACAAAAACAATGGGTAATGATTGTAATCTAGTAAACAACATCAAGAAATCAATTAATGACGTTGGTGACATCAGTTTTTTGTCTGTTGTGTTTACGAAAATGCTGTGACATAATGAACCGTGCAGCATTGGAGAATTCGTTATGTAGCGGCATTTTCTTAAACATAAAAGAACAAATTCTTATGTCACTAATGTCATTAATTAATTTATCATTGTTTTTTACTAGATGACCATTGTTTTTGTGATCATGGCTGCTTGATAATTGCAAGTCTTAATGACAACCAAAAACGTTTGATGGACATTTTAAAAAAAGAAAGATAGGTAAAGTGCCTCTTACACTCGAGTACAATTTATGAATTTTTTTTAGTTATTGCAGTAAGTACATAATAGTAAGTACGTATACCAAAATTCAAATCGACTTGTGGAAATTAACAAAAAAATAAAAAATAAAAAATTTAACTTCAAGGCCCTATAACTTCTTACTGAAGGGACTTTGTACTAAGGTATATTGGGTTTAATCGATTTATTATGACGTAAGGAATCTATGACTAATCGGTGTCCCATTCTTTTTGGGACACCCTGCGTTATACATCTACATATAAAATTAACAAAACTATTGAGCAAATACCAATCGAATTAGAAGGATAACAACTTGCCGAAACAATAAACATAGTATTATGATAACTTCAAGTAGCTACGACAAAAACCTTGAATGTAAACTATGTAACTATTCTAGTATTTTCAGAAATATTTGTGATTTTCTCACCATTGCTATACTTCTTTTGTCTTTTAGACGAGGGAAGCAAAACTTGCATATAATGATCACCTAACTCAAGTACTTTCTTTTTTTATAAACCACAGAATAATTTAATGTTTCTTTAGCTATGTGAGGTCCAAACTTGAGTATTGCGCAACTGTTTCGAATTCTGGTTATTCTAAGGACAATACTTTGAACCTTGATATGTTGACTTTTGAAAATAATAGATGTAGTTTCATGGCTCATCAACATCTGCGCGTTTCTAGTAGAAATAATGAAATATTCTATTTAAAAACAGATTCAACTAACTTTCTGTATAAAATTTGCGAACTTCTTAATGAAATGTACTATTCTATTGATATTTTCTGTGTCTCCATTACAAGATTAGGTTGTAGAAAGTTATTTATGCTGTCCATACCAACCCTCTAGAATTTACTTCTTTCGTACAGTATCCTTTATCTAATAGACGTGTCTGTCTGGGACGCTGTTTTGTCCGGGACGCTGTTTCAGCAGCCAAACCGTAAGAGATAGAGAAAAAAGTTATTAAAGTTATATGTTTGGAATGGTCATGTCAGGTCAGGAACCGAATTTCAGTCACGTGACACTTCCGGTTTTCGAGAAATCACGTGATTTCCGTCTGTCCGGGACGCTGTTTTGTCCGGGACGCTGTTTCAGCAGCCAAACCGTAAGAGATAGAGAAAAAAGTTATTAAAGTTATATGTTTGGAATGGTCATGTCAGCCCAGGAACCGAATTTCAGTCACGTGACACTTCCGGTTTTCGAGAAATCACGTGATTTCCGTCTGTCCGGGACGCTGTTTTGTCCGGGACGCTGTTTCAGCAGCCAAACCGTAAGAGATAGAGAAAAGAGTTATTAAAGTTATATGTTTGGAATGGCCATGTCAGGTCAGGAACCGAATTTCAGTCACGTGACACTTCCGGTTTTCGAGAAATCAAAGAAAATAATCTAACGGCGTCAAATTGCACGAAAGAGGTGACCAATTAACAGATCCACAAAATGGATCCACGAAACGGATCTGTTAACTGGCCACCTCTTTCGTGCGATTTGACGGCGTTAGATAATTTTCTTTGAGGATATGTAAAGTCGCATGTCTAAGTCGATAAACCGGAAACAATTGATCACTTGGAAGCCAACATTCGACGCGTTATTGCCGAAATACAGCCTGATTTACTGCGAAGAGTGTGTGAAAATTGGACCTCCAGATTACGTCCTGTACACGCCAGCCGCGACGGTCACATGCCCGAAATCATATTCAAACATAAATGCCATAAAATTATCTTTCAAATAAAGCCAATTTCATGGATATTACAAAAATTTTTCTGTGTTTTATTTCAATTTAAAGTTCTCCCACTCTAAAAAAACACCCTTTACATTTATGATGAAGATAAAAAAGATAAGTTTAGCAATTAGTTCAATCTTGATGTAAACATATCGGTCGAATAGAAAAAAACAGCAACATTGCTATTCGTGTTGTCGTCATAACAACTTCTGTGAAAGTCCGTAGAAACCTTATTGGGACAACCTTTTACGTTCAAAATTATAAAATTCTTAACAATTGCTTGATATTTCGAGCTACCCAAAATCAACGTCAAGTGTGTTTTAGTTTATGGCCTAGAATTCATTTTAACATCAGAGTTTTACATCTTGTAACAACGGATAATGGCACTCCCCAGGCACCCGAACTGGACCTAACTGGTTTTGATAATCTCTGAAACTTCTTTGTGGCGTGAATTCATAATTCATTTTCTTATATGGGTATTTCGCCACTCTGCAAATTAAAATATTAAATAACGAAAATATTAACAACGAACGTTTCGAGGGACAATCTGCCCTCGTTATCAACGAATAACAATTAAAACTAACAAGAACTTATCTTTTTTTCACTGGAAGAAAAAACGACCAACCTCCAATGAATTTTCTGACATTGACGTTTGTTGATATCTGTACCTACTTGATCTCATCTTTAAGAATCGATAGCCAACTATTGTCTAAAAATATTGAGAAAGACGACACGCATTTTTCTTCGTTAAGTAAAATGTATGCCGTTTCCTTAATTTTTCGCCTTGTTGACATCGATTCTTTAGACAAGATCTTTGTGTTGTCCCATTGTATTTTATGGTTTTCATCCCAAGCATGTTCTGCCAGCTTAGACTTATTGAATTGATACGTTTTCAACATATTTTTATGTTCTTTAACTCTTACTGCTAAAGGCCTGGATGTTTCACCGATATAATATTTCCCGCATTCACAGGGAATACTATATATACAATTCCTTGAATGCTGTTCTTCGTTGAACGGTTTAGTTTTTGTAAGAACTGACCGTAAAGTATTCATCGTTTTGAATACCGTCCTAACATTGAATCTATTTCCAATTCGTCTAATTTTGTCAGATATGCCTGGAATATATGGTATAGTAAGAGTATTATATTTTTGAGTGTCATTCCTTTGTATGTGTGTGGCATTGCTTCGTGTATTGAAAATGTTCCGAACAAGAGTCTCTGGATAGCCATTATCTTGTAAAACATTAATAATAAATTCTTTCTCTTTTTTGAAAATTGTATCATTAGAGCAAACAACTTTGGCTCTGTCGTAAAGACTTTTTACAACGCCTGTCTTTATGTTTTTGTGATGGTTAGAATTAAAATGTAAGTACCTATTAGTATTGGTTTTCTTACGGTATACTGATGTTTCAAAAGTATTTATTGTGCGTGTGATTAGTGTATCAAGAAAGGGTAACTGATTGTTTTGCTCTGTTTCTGATGTGAATTTGATGGAGGTTTCTTTACTGTTAATATGTTCAAGAAATTTGTCCACCTCATCTATATCATGAGGCCAAATTGCAAAAACATCATCGACATATCTCCACCAAACTACTGGTTTGTTGGTGTACGTGTAGACATGTTGTTGTTCAAAGTCTTCCATAAAAATGTTACTAACAATGGGAGATAAAGGTGAACCCATCGCCATCCCGAAATCTTGTTGGTAAAATTCATTGTTTAGTTGAAAGTATGTCGTTTTAATGCATAGTGTTAAGAGTTCCATAATGGTACCAACGTTTAATGTTGTTCGTGTATGTAATGTGTTATCGTTTTGTAGCTTATGTTTAATGATGTTGAGTGTTTTGTCTACTGGAACATTAGTGAAGAGACTAACTACATCGAAACTAACCATTAAGTGTTGTGTGTTTATGTTTGCTTCTTTAAGTTTTTCAAGGAAATGGGGCGTGTTCTTTATATACGTGTCTGTATTTCCTGATATAGAAGTCAGTATCTTAAGTAAATATTTAGCTAAACTGTGACAAGGAGAACCTATAGAACTAACTATTGGCCTAAGTGGTACATTTGGTTTGTGTATCTTTGGTAATCCATAAAAATGTGGTGGTTTACTGCAGGCGAAATACCCATATAAGAAAATGAATTATGAATTCACGCCACAAAGAAGTTTCAGAGATTATCTTAATCAAAGGTATGGGCCTAATATAACTAGTAACTTCCGAAGTTGGGAAACACTTTACAAGAAGCTGGCACACTCTGAAAATAGTATAACTTTCCTATGTCGTTGTAGAAATAGCTGTATTATTCCAAAAGGGTTTAGACTCAAAGCACCTTATGTAAGTGCTCGTTCTAGTAATATCATGAAAAGAGCTAGTGAAGCTCTAGTTAGAGACAGAATAAAGTTTCACAGACATAACAAAGTGATACTATTTTCTGACATAAACAAACTGGAACAGGTTATGCAAAGGGATGTATGGGAAGACGATTTCAATCGTATGTACAACTCTATTAGTAATACCTACAACAAAACACACACAGAGCAAAAACGTACACATTTAAAAAAGTACCAACACCTCATACAAGAAAAACACACAATTGAACTAAATACACTAAAGAACAGTGACACTTTTTTAAATAAAACTGTAGTTAATCTGTCTTCTAAAGAACTAAACGCCACTGACAAATTAGTTCTTGGCAAAGGGCTCAACTACGCAGTGGCGCCAAAACGAATTAATAAACTTGATTTAGTTACAGCTATAGAAGAGACTTGTCAAAAACTTCCAGAAGACATTAGACAGGAATACAGAATTAGAAACAAAATCATACTAGAACGACCTTACACAATCAGACAAAATATATCCAAACAAGAAAAACATTCACTACACACACTAAAAACCGATAACACAATTAAAATTCTACCTGCAGACAAAGGCAACGCCACAGTAGTACTTGACACAACCACATACAACGAAAAACTTTTAACACTAATTAGTGAGGGACAATACACTAAACTAAATAAAGATCCAACACATACAATAGAAACAAAAATATACAGAACACTTTACAAACACAGAGAACAATTTACAGATTTTGTAAGACGTACGCTAACACCACACTACAGTAAACCACCACATTTTTATGGATTACCAAAGATACACAAACCAAATGTACCACTTAGGCCAATAGTTAGTTCTATAGGTTCTCCTTGTCACAGTTTAGCTAAATATTTACTTAAGATACTGACTTCTATATCAGGAAATACAGACACGTATATAAAGAACACGCCCCATTTCCTTGAAAAACTTAAAGAAGCAAACATAAACACACAACACTTAATGGTTAGTTTCGATGTAGTTAGTCTCTTCACTAATGTTCCAGTAGACAAAACACTCAACATCATTAAACATAAGCTACAAAACGATAACACATTACATACACGAACAACATTAAACGTTGGTACCATTATGGAACTCTTAACACTATGCATTAAAACGACATACTTTCAACTAAACAATGAATTTTACCAACAAGATTTCGGGATGGCAATGGGTTCACCTTTATCTCCCATTGTTAGTAACATTTTTATGGAAGACTTTGAACAACAACATGTCTACACGTACACCAACAAACCAGTAGTTTGGTGGAGATATGTCGATGATGTTTTTGCAATTTGGCCTCATGATATAGATGAGGTGGACAAATTTCTTGAACATATTAACAGTAAAGAAACCTCCATCAAATTCACATTAGAAACAGAGCAAAACAATCAGTTACCCTTTCTTGATACACTAATCACACGCACAATAAATACTTTTGAAACATCAGTATACCGTAAGAAAACCAATACTAATAGGTACTTACATTTTAATTCTAACCATCACAAAAACATAAAGACAGGCGTTGTAAAAAGTCTTTACGACAGAGCCAAAGTTGTTTGCTCTAATGATACAATTTTCAAAAAAGAGAAAGAATTTATTATTAATGTTTTACAAGATAATGGCTATCCAGAGACTCTTGTTCGGAACATTTTCAATACACGAAGCAATGCCACACACATACAAAGGAATGACACTCAAAAATATAATACTCTTACTATACCATATATTCCAGGCATATCTGACAAAATTAGACGAATTGGAAATAGATTCAATGTTAGGACGGTATTCAAAACGATGAATACTTTACGGTCAGTTCTTACAAAAACTAAACCGTTCAACGAAGAACAGCATTCAAGGAATTGTATATATAGTATTCCCTGTGAATGCGGGAAATATTATATCGGTGAAACATCCAGGCCTTTAGCAGTAAGAGTTAAAGAACATAAAAATATGTTGAAAACGTATCAATTCAATAAGTCTAAGCTGGCAGAACATGCTTGGGATGAAAACCATAAAATACAATGGGACAACACAAAGATCTTGTCTAAAGAATCGATGTCAACAAGGCGAAAAATTAAGGAAACGGCATACATTTTACTTAACGAAGAAAAATGCGTGTAGTCTTTCTCAATATTTTTAGACAATAGTTGGCTATCGATTCTTAAAGATGAGATCAAGTAGGTACAGATATCAACAAACGTCAATGTCAGAAAATTCATTGGAGGTTAGTCGTTTTTTCTTCCAGTGAAAAAAAGATAAGTTCTTGTTAGTTTTAATTGTTATTCGTTGATAACGAGGGCAGATTGTCCCTCGAAACGTTCGTTGTTAATATTTTCGTTATTTAATATTTTAATTTGCAGAGTGGCGAAATACCCATATAAGAAAATGAATTACTAACTGGTTTTCCTTTGACTTTCGTGCCAGATCCCTTATTTCACGTTTTCTATCCACTAGTCTCTTTTGGCTGCACTCTTCATGTTTACCAATCCCAACACTATTACAGGGAGCAGAATACAAATTTAATACACAGTGTGTTTGCAACCCTTTTAAAGAAAGCATCTTAAGGAAATAATGTTATTTTTATGTTCAAACCTAAATATTTGGAAAACGGTTGAATTTAGTTGTATAAAATATCAGAAGCAACCTCATTAGAAGGGATCTTTTCTAAATAAAATGGCATTTAACATACTAACATACACGTCACTAAGTGACCTTTTAATCATGCCTTCATAACCTATGACTAGAGAGCCTCTTAGTCACGGGCTGAAGTTAGCATCGATGTTTTAGTCACAGGGTGAAGATAGGTTCAAACAGTATTTGCTTTATTAGCCACAGCCAAAACTAAAATCAAGTTAGTTTTCAACAGTCAACATTGACGTTTGACGAGCACAATTTGACGTAACCTAATATTCAAAACTTTAATGAAATAATATGATGTTATATTGTCGAAATTTGTGGTAGTAGAAAAAGTATAGTATGTAACACATTATATAAACTCGACACACTCGTTTATTAAATACTCGCTGCGCCACGTTGTGCTCGTGCCTAAAAAAACTCGTGACGTTTATAAAACTTGTTACATAATATACTATTAAAAATAGGAATATATAAAGGGTATTTCCAAAAAAGGTTCGAAATTATTAAATTTTGGGCATTACTACACCCGAAAGGTAGTTCAGACAAAACATAGTTTTTGGTAACCTTTTTCTTTATTTAGTTGCTTTCTTTAACTTACCACAATCTCCCTGAAACAGAGTCGGCGTCACACTTTTAGCCCGAGTGGGTAGCAGGGGGGGGGGAGTTCCAAGTGATTTTTTACAATACACTCATATGAAGGGTTGAGGGATACAGGGTTACGATCAACAAATGATAAAACTGTACTTTGAGATGTCACAAAGTTCAAATTTATTTGCTTTCGTTTAAAGATACAAATAAATTATTTTCGTAGTGCGAAACAAGACGTTCGTTATCTATTACGAACAGTAAATTTATCCATTAAAGTTTATAAATCAAGCACATTACCTGAATCCGGGTAGTAATGCAAAATAGCAACGTGGTTTAGCCGATTCTGTGCCATAGTCGATCTTAAATAATTTTTTATTCCACTCAAAACTGAAAAACTTCTTTCATTAAAACAAGAAGATCCCGGTACTGTTATTATTAATCTCAGAAAAAGGCACGAATTCGGGAACGATTTTCATATAATGTTCATTTTCCCTGAGAAACTTTACCATAGTGTTCAAATCTTCCCTTTCACGCTTCATGATACTCCTAAAAAAATCTCTATCATTTGTTATTCGCGATTTGTCAAAATCTCCTCTATAGAATTCCACGATTTCGTCTGCATCCTTCGTTTTACCAGTTGCAAAATTTTCTAAAGACTTGAAAAATATCTACATCACACTGCACCGGGGCGGCACAAAGCGTAAGAGAGATCTCTATTTTATGTTTTGTTCGAAAGTTTCGAGTGGGTAATTACCCACACGGATATCTTCGAGTGGGTAGTACTATACTACCCACGTCAACCGCAGGCCCTGCCCTGACAGGCAGCAGCGGTTTGCATAAAACTGTTATTATGTCCGAAGAAGTAAATTTTAGACTTACACAGCTTTATATAAAACGCGAAACTTTTAAACTGCCTAAAAAAGGACGTTCTATTTAAAAAAGTAGGTTTGGTGTCCCACACTTTTTTGAGCCGTTCTGTGTAATCAAAAATATTTTAGTAATTTGCACACCTTAGTATCTACAACTTTAATACAAGCTATGTTTATGTAACTCTTGTACTTTAAGAAATATCTTCCACCCCAGCATCGTTATCTAACTCTGTATATTACATGCTTTGTACTTGAATTTAAGATTTTGGTTACTCTAAATGTTGTTCCCTATTTACGTCATTAAAACTTTTAAATGCCATTTTGAATAAAGAAAAACATTATGGGCACCAAGTAGATTTTGGTAACTTTCCGTTGGGTGAAATTATCGATGCCGTAGTTTTTTGGCTAGTTATCAATAAAGTAACTCTCGGGAGGTTTATAAGAGTTGTTCAAATAATATAAACCAACCAGAAATATAAATCAGTGTTGTAGGTAGCAATTATAAAGTTAATTAATTGATTTCGTATTTTTGTATTATTTATTTTTTATATGCGAAACAAATGCTGATAACTCAAACTGTATAATTTATTATGCACAATATAAACTATACAAATATTAAATATACACGAAAATAAACCCAAGCATATTGTATGTTGTCGAAATCCAATACCAAACCATCGGCATTCTTTTTTTTTACTATTTGAGCATTTTGTTTAAAGTTGTACGCATTTTACCTGGATGATTACTTTCCAAGTAAACAAGATATTAAGGTTCTTCAGATGTTGTAGTACACAATTTCAAACCTGTATGTTTACGCCTTCTTTGTCCTCTGATACTTATACAAAAGTTGTTAATTGTGAATTTATGATTTATTAAAAACTTAAAAGTTTTAATTGATTGCTGAATTGTAAACATACAAGCTGAATGATTTGATTTGACATATTATAATAAATTGTGTGCAAATTAATAAACAGTTAATTTCTAATGATCTTATCTTTTAATTTAAGATTAGCATCAGATCAGTGGCGTATATAAAAAGGGGACAAGAGGCCTGAATTTCTCAGAAACTTTTGAAATGAGACATAATAATTCCGATATAATACGTATTTCGTAACTTTCTATTTAATTTTTGCAGTTGGTTTAATATTTTCCAGTTTTGTTTTTTTAATATAACCACTTTGTTGAGAATTTATTTTTTATTTCATTAATGAAAATACTTCTTACTCTGTTAAGTTTTCCTTTTTGATGAAAAATATTATCCATCTCCTAAAAATGTCATGTTTAATGTATACGATAGGTGTCTATAAAGTATAGAATATCTAATTCTTGAAAAAATGGAGTAACAAATTAATAATTATTTATAAGTTTTGGAGCTCAGTGCACTATATTTTAGGAACAAAACTGTCGATAACCCCGTTGTTTTATTTAAAATTAAAATCAAAGAATATGAGCATACTGTTTTACTTTGAAAATGCGATTTCGTTTTCCGGTGAAAATTATATGTATATTTTCTCGTGTTAGTTGCATTGGTAATAAATAATTTGGATAGGTACTTTTAAAATATCAAAAATATTAATACTATTTATGTTTTATAGGAATAATATATATCAAGTGTTGAAACATGTTTAGAACCTTTTATAACTAATTCAAATGTTTTAATATGTCAAAAGATTTCATATCTAGAAATTTATAATATAAAAATAAAGAAAATTCGTATCTACAGCACAATACCTCTGGGTTTTCATTAAAATCGATTCGGCTATTCTCTTGGAGAAATAGAAGAAATCTACGTAAAGAAATAAATTAAAAGCTTTTGTTAGAATACCAGACGTAACCAATTGTATTTGTCTAACACTGAGTATATATTATATACTCTTTGACGACAAGTAAGTTTATTTTGAAAATGTTAGTAGTTTTATCAAATATGCACTTTATTTTTCTAAACTAGGACCAGAATTTTGTGTCAACCGCTCAAATAGAAGGAATTTGTTGTTAATCCATGTTTTACGTTTTAGAACATTTATTGTGTATCTGTTGGTTCAAATTTTCGTCAAGGGTAAATCCTAAGGTATGTGCAACTTGCTACTTTTATCTATTTCTCAGTTAAAGCAAAAATTTACAAAATTCATTTTTTTAAGGTGCTCGCCCTGTATATATTTGTCGAAAATGTCTCGGTTTCATGCCAGGTAGATGTATAATCTGCATGAAAAATATCGTCCTCCAATAAATACTTTTTAAGTTATACCGCCAACAAGCAGACAGACGGAACTGAGAAAATCTGTTTCTCGTCATTTAGGGACCCTGAAACGTGAAGATCTGATGAAGTCTCGAAAATTGGTTTTTTCGCTATTACAATACTTTCTTCGTCGTTTAGACGAGGGAAGTAAAAACTGATTTCTAGAATTTCATTCTGGCTAAAAAACGTGTAAACAGGCAAGCGTGCCGGTCGACCACAAATTGTTTCGGCACACGAATATGTTAATTATATTCGTGATATTGTGTTTTCTTCAAAATAGGTACCAATAATCTAAATACTGCTGAATTGCATTTGCGAGTGCTGCATTTACAACTGCTTGTCATCACAAGGAATTTTTTTGCTTCGTAGAAAGGTTCTTCACATAATTCTGGTTTTTAAAATCTGAAATCTTCGTCTGATAACTGGTCTTTTGTATATAGCCCACAGAACGTTTTACTTTAGATTTATTTGTCGCTTAATTAACAGGGAAATTAGTTGAATTGCACAGGGCAATTAACGGAAAAAGCACTAAGCGATTTTTTCTCGTTCTCAACTTTTAAAGGGTGCTTAAGAGGATACCATTTCAAAATAATAATGGTTCGATAAGCGATATGGAAGAATGGTGTAACATATAATAGTCATGTTATTGGACGGAATATTTTGCTTGGTCAAGTACATAGATATTTAAACAACCAAATGCATGCAAACAAACAAAAGTCACCCATGCAAGACCAACATTAAAGCAGAAGCTGTCATAATACACCTAGATAGTAATCACCAACATTTATGAATTGAATAATGTAAGTAAAAGCTCAAGCGATTTCCGATAGTGAGTCAATGAACCAAGCAAACAATCGCTAACCGTGTAGCAAAGCAGCATTCATCTTGATAAAGGAGACTTTGTGTAGGGTAGTTTGTCTAGCCGTAGACGTGTCATCAAAAAGCCCTTTGGTCATCTAACCTTAACCTAATAAAGTTGCGCGGCTTTCGTCCAAAGCTTTCTATCCAGGCAGTTTAGAGAGGTACAGTGATTGCAAACGGGGAAGCCGTACCGAAAGCCTACGTATTCGTGTGCTCAAGGGTAACAGCTCCCCTCTTGCGCAGGCTGGATGCTAGTCCTGAATTTAGAATCTGCCGAGAAATGGAGAAGTTGTAAGGAATCCAAAATGAGGACAAGATTCGATAATCCTAACACAGTCTGAATCAGCTGATCCTCCGCGGAACGAGAAACATTGATTTTGTCTCACTGTAACGATCTCGTGCCGCCACCGTATTGCTAGATATTCCCGAAATACATTGCAGTAATTGCTATTGATATGTGGTAATATTGTACAGATAGCAGTAGCGGTGTCTGATAAAAGCTTGTTTGCTACTTACAATTAGATGATATCAGTTTTCTCAACTCGCTGCGCCTGCAAAATCAATGTGTTTTAAATACTGTATTTTAACTACAGAGCGTGATATGATTTTCATTAATTTTATTAGCAACATGAAAATGGTATCTACTCAATAAGGTCAAGATTTTTATGTATCAAATATTTTTGTACTCTCAGTTTGACTTTCGATATTATTAGCCTACATAACATGATACGACAGTTTTAAATTAATTTTCTAGTAATTCACTGGCCTCTTTTACAAAAGCTTAAATGAAATAAAATTACAAAGGGCGCCAATTAGTCTATAATGCAACAAATAAGTCCATACTCAAAATACACTCATATAATCTTACTTAATTAACGAGCAGCTAATAAAAGATTTGTAGTCACTAAAACACATTAAGTTTATTGTAAAATGTGTATAATAAGCAGTCGCAAATATTAACAGAATAAGGTGTGACCGGTTTAAAAGTACTAACTTTAAATTAATACTACTGGAAATCAGCAATAATCGTCCGGCAAACGCAGGTAGTAAATAATCGTAAATTACAAAAATCGCCAAAAGTAATAAAAACATCTGTAAATGGCTTTACTCAGAACTTTTTTCGTAAGTGGATGTAGCTACACTAAATAATTTTAAAAATAAAAGTAAGCCACGGGAAAAATATCTTCAAGATTCTAATAATATTGAACAACAGAAGGAAACACTTGATAATGCAAATTACATCAAGTTTCAAATAAAAAGACATTACTGGCGATCGAATTCGAACGTCAGCGGCTGTGAATACTATTCCAATGATTGAAAATATGCCGTAAGAACAAGGAGCATTTCTCGCGTCTTAGCGTTGCGGCTGCCTTAAATAGAATGGTCGCTCACCCCCTTTTCTGCCTTATAGCATTTACGGTGTATCTGTTAGGTGCCATTTTCGTCAAGGGTAAAGCCTGAGCTATGTAAAAGTTGAAACTTTTATCTATTTCCCAGTTATAGCAAAAATAAACCTCATTATATATTTTTAAGATGTTCACTCTGTTCATATTTGTCTGAAATTTTCTCGGTTTTATGCCAGGTAGATATATTCTGACGAAGCCTGCCTTTATTTATCATTTACTTTTTATCATTTCTAATATTTAAAATAATTAAAATTGAGCCCCAACACATATCTGTTTGAAATTTTATCTTAAAATTGCCTCTCTAGCTAATTAAAACTATAATCATTTAATTAAGCTTTACTTTAATACAGGTACGTTGCTCTTTCTATATTTTATTTAATTGCAACTTATTAAAAACTTTTGCGCCGGCTATCTATTGAAACTCTATCTGCGGGGTTGGATTTTTACACTGTTGAAATTTTACCATTGTATGGTACAATCAATAAGTAAATTATAACAATGTTTTCATAATAATCAAGTAGTTTGGTTACTTGGAATTTGTTTTATAAGTGCAGCAAGACCGCAACTCGCACTTATTTTTTTCTTCAAGGAACGCGGACGCCAAGCTCGTATTTGCTTCCTGGCAAAATTCCTGCTGCTACCTGCTTGTGGAACGCGAATAAGGTCTCTAGGTGCTGCACTTTGCTGTACGCATCCCGCAGCTCCAAATCTTTGTGAATCTCAGCTCCAAAGGCAAACTCCTACAGGCTACACTGCATATTCAATTTACTCTGGAACTGTACTCCCGAACACAGCAAATGCGACCGCAGCCGGTACCCACACACATGAATACAATAAAACGAACAACTGAGCATAAAATGTTTACTTTTATCAACAAATTAATATCAAAATCGAGAAGTCGACCAACACACAGCTTTCGGCTTGGCTTCCCCAACAAACAATCACAATGGACTCTCTAGGTCACCATAGCAACACCATTTACAATTGTTCATCTGTAAGTGTATACACTTTGTTCTTAATTTTAATTGTTTTTTGTAAATGTCATTCAAGAAACTGTAACCTCACAATTGGTCGTACTTTTTACTAGAGCTCACTTTTTGTGACTAAACACTGATTAACAAGCCATTAGCACATTCTTGTAATCGTCAGTAATTCTCAGGTTGCTTTTTATATGCTCTTTGCATGATCTGTGCCTTCTCGCACTGCTTTATAGCCTCTTTTAGTTGCGTCATCGTATGCTGGCACTTCAATATGAATGCAAACGCTGCATTAACTCTCCGTAAAGCTTCGAAACAGCCCTGCACTAAGGCGACTTTATTATCGTGTCCTGACGTTACTCAATTAATCTGTCAGTCATCATTAAAGTAGCCATATTGAGCACAAAGTTGAATACAAGCTGACCTCAATCCTGGCGATTATCGTTTTATACCATTACAATGTAGTGTGTATGCAAAATATTGTCTTCTTTATATTACCGGGATAAAGATATATATCAGGTGACATCCATAACATAACAAGACTTTATACTTATCTACTTATCCTTTTAAAGGTATAATTATTTTGACTATCGTAAATGCACCCTCTGTTCTTTCAGCCTACGATCCACTCCCATCCCACTTAGGTATCGAACTGTGGGGTTTCCTCCGTAATAATCTATGTAAAAATAACAAATTGGAAAACGTAACAGAGTCGAAAAATAATGAATTGAAAAAGTATGAACAGATAGTTTTAGTTTTAAAATTTTTAAGATTATAGAAAATTCATTAGTAATTTTGTTAGTTATTGCATGGTAAAATTCTATAAATGTGTCAAATTTAAACTTGATATATCTTCAAGGAATTGAGATATCCATGGTAAATTTGCTTGATTTCGTATTTCAAATAAAACGACCACTTATTTTCTCCTAGAACATGATTTTTCATTCACAAGGGAAAATAGCTCAACTAATAAAGTAAGGAAAAACGTACAATTGGTAAATTGATTATTCAATTTATTTACTACTTTGTGCCAGACGCTGTCCAATTAGATATTCGAAATTCTGACGAATTTTATAAGATTTTTACCAATAATTGCACATTAGAAGTAAATATTATATAAGCCGTTCACGACCTTTTTGGGACAGAGTTGGCTATGTTTTTTTCTTTTCATGTTGGACTAACTGATTCGATGATGTAGCGGATGCAACTTTTTTTTTCTGTCAGTGTCTGTTCGACATTTTCTTGCCACTACATTGCCAGATTTATTATTTTAATATTTGTAGGAAAATAAATGATTTATCAAATGTCTAAAATAATTCTAATTTCTGTCAAAGTCAAAGTCAAAATGCCCAAAATAATTTTGTTACAACAAAAAATGTCCATTAAACGATGCTACTTCCAATTTAAAAAGGACAGACCAAATTTAAAAGAACGCGAGTCGATGTGGAGACTAGAGAATATCCGGCAACAATGTACCTATTCAGAAAATATAACCTTAAACTGAAAACAACCTAACCTAACACAAAAAGTGTCAATTTCCATGAGGGAGTTTAGTTGCAACAGAGGTTCTGCCAACAAAATTACTAGATGGTCATAGCCTCACCTGACCCAAAAAGATCGTGAACGGCTTATAAGTGCCGATATTCTAGCCATACTTGATTTTCAGTTGCTTTTTTAAACTTTAATAGTGTTTATTCTAAAAGTTTTATAATTGTATGATACATCTAAATCAGCTACAGAAAGTACGAATTTACATTTAAAAAATATTGACGTCAGCTCAGCTCAATTATTCAAACCATAATACGTAAAATCTAAATTACCCCAAATATGTCGTATCGGCATATTTCAAATAGCCCTTGGATTAATATGATCTCCCTATGAATAAAACAAAACTGCCACCACATTGCAGGAAACCCTGTAATATATATATCGTAATGGACGAACAGTAGTTGGCGTTGCGTTATCATCAATTCCGCTACGTGCCTGATAAGGTTTTCCTTGCTTACTTAGCTGCTGTGCTAATTTTGATATATGGGGTAAATGTATCTACTCTGCCTTAAGGCAATAACGCACGTTGAAGAGCTACGGGTTATAAATAAGCGAAAGGTAACATCAGTAAGCGTTCAGGTACTAAATTGTAATTTTAGCTGAAACTTTGCGCTCAGCTTGAATTATTGTAACCATAGGTTACTATAATCTGGGCGTATTTCAAATATCGGGTTAAATGTATAAACATGGATTAATGAAAATGTGCACGATTCAATGTAAGGGCGCAAGAATAATGTATTTTGCGAACCATATTTATTTTTATACGAATTTCGCTGTTTGAGTTTAAGATTATTTTCCTCATAGGAAATTTAAACACTACAATATTAAGCTTGAACGGAGAATAAAATATGAAATTCCATACCTGGCAATATGAAATTCATTTTTGGATAATCTGCTGACAAGGAGAGGAATTCTTACATCGGTATATTGGTTTTTTATTAGTTTTTATCCAAGAATAATAATGAGGTACATTTATATTTAGTTTATACTATAGATATAGTTTACAAAGTTCAATGTGTTTTGCACCCATTTCATTCTTAGAACTGTCATTTATGTATACTCAAAGATAAACCCACTGCCGTTACTCAAAATTTGCAGTGGCATTCTAACGCATTATAGAGCTAAATTCAATTTACTCCTAATTCTTGAAATCTTGTTTTCAGTAGCAGTACTGTCAGCAGACAGCACAAAGGGAATATTTAGCGTACGTCCTTTGTGAAGAGCTGCAACTAGCTACTGGATGCATTATATGTAAAATAAAATTAACACAGCTGTTTGAAGTGCTAATACGAAACAGTGTTGAAAGGATGGCCGTTCAATTTCTTGTTTAATTATTTGAACTTCCTTTTGCATATTCAATTCAGGGTATCGGCTACAGAGAACACTTATTTGTCCTTCATTTATCAATCAGCAAATAAATTTGTTAAAACCAGGTGAAAATCCCGCGTTTTCTTTCCGAATTCACACCGCTGGGTCTCGTAGAGCGCATTTCAAATCCTGTGCCTACCTGAAACCGCTTCCCCGTGCGTCAATATAGCCTATTTTTGATCCTACGGCAGACCATTGCTTAGCGCAAAGGAACTGCCGGAAAGTGGCCTTAGAATGAATCGGTTTGAACCCTTGCCGTTTATCCAGACAGTTGACCACGTGTTCGTGCAGCTGTATATTTTTGCCACGTCGAGTCATTGTGATTCGGGTTCTAACTGTCGAGCAGTTCAGTGGTGCACCAAGTGACGCAGACGCGGTGATAAACCCGTCGGGGAAGGTGACCGTACGTTTCAATCCAGCATAGATGGCATAATTCGCTGTGTTGTATCGAGAATGAGAGAGCGAGAGAGAGAGAGAGGGAAAAAATTTCAGACAAATATATACAGGGTGAGCACCTCAAAACAATAAAATTTTGTTAATTTTTCCTTGAATTGAGAAATACATGAAAGTGGTAACTTGTACATAGCACAAGGCTTTATCCTTGACAAAACTGGGGCCCAACAGATACAGGATAACTATTGTACGAGACAAAAGAAAGCAAAGAATAACTGCGTTATGTTGACCTTCTTAGGCTGGGAGCCGCATAATGCGCAAATCTTTTCGCGAGGCTGTGAGGCTGAAAATAGAGGAATGTTATGCATACAACGCATTTACAAGTTCAGTTTTGAATATTTTTTGATGATTCTTAAACTAGTGGAAAGCTTATTCTTTCTACATTCAAATGATATCAAATTACTCTCAAAATTATTTTTAACAACTGCTACAGAAATTATTTAAATAAAGCGTACGGAAAATCTGCAGGATAAACTTTAGCATCGAGATATTTCGGAAACGATTACAGATAAGTGTATATATCCCGCACATGAAATGTGTAAGAAAGAATCGAGAATTCTTTAATGAAAGAATTATCTGCATTGATTTATTATTGTAAAAAATATAATTGTTTTTTCGCTACGTGATTTGGTTGAAACGCGTGTCGCATTTCGCTTTGACATGAACGTTAAATATGCCTGGGACCAGGGCGAAACTATTAGGCCAGTGGCAACGCGAAGATCTAAGTGTCCTGTGAAAGAATTATCTGCATTGGTTTATTGATGTAAGAAATTTAATTAATTTTCCATTGCCGTCTGAAAGACGAAGAAAGTATTGTAATCGCGAAAAAATCACCTTCCGAGATTTCTCCAGATCTTGATGTTTCAGGGTCCCTAGATGACGAAAAACAGTTATTCGCAGTTCCGTCTGTCTGTCTGTCTGTCTGTCTGTCTATTGGCAGTATAGTTCAAAAACTGTTTGTCGGAGGAAGACGATATTTTGTATACATATTATATATCTACCTCGCATGAAACCGGTATAATTTCATACAAATATATACAGGGTGAGCACCTTAATAAAATAAAAGTTTGTTTATTTTTGCTTGAATTGAGGAATACATAAAAGTACTAATTTGTACATAGTGCTGGCTTTATCCTTGCCAAAAATGGGAATCAACAACTACATAATAACTGTTCTACGAGACACAAAGGAACACGTTAAATACGTTAAATAGACCTGAATCGCAAGAATTGCCGGCGCGAGCGTGGCGCAGTCAGCGCAGCGGTGCTTCACTGTTAAACAAATGAATCCAATGTTCGGGCTCGTTCGCAGGCACTAGTTCGAATCTCATTAAGGGTAATCTTTTTTTATTTAAAAATTGAATTTAGCATTATTAGAAACGTGAAGATATTTTTACCCATAGTTTCCTTCGATTTTTGAAATTATTTAGTGTCACACCGTCCACTTGTTGTCTTGAGTATCCTTATAAAACTATAAACTAGCCCAGAACAATGCCGCCTTGGCAATTGCTTTAGCTTCCAGAAAGCGGACCACCGCTGGGCCCGTGCCCATCTGTAAATTTCCTGATTTCTCGGTTGTCCCATCCGCCCCTAATTCTGAGTAACTCAAGATAGAATATTATGTCAACAATATTAAAACATTGCGCTTAACCGTCATTTTGCTAAAGGAATTATGTTTATTGAAAATACAGCTTTGCTCAATTTTGTGTTACAACGTCCACTGCAAGGGAAGTTTTGAGCAAAGCCCTTTTCAGATTTTTTGTTTCTGTTAAAATTTGATTGGGATTTGGTTAAACATTAAAATAAATTTTTGTGTTTTATTTTTTACATGATATAACGAGCAGCATTTTTTACAGCATTCAATTGATTTCTTAAATACATTCAATGTGATAACAAATGCGAAGATAAGGTGCAGTAAGTATTCTTGGAAATTACCGAAGGGCGCGTATCAATACTTTTTATAACAATAGATTGATTCATAACATTGAACTCTGAAGCGGAGTGAAGTGGGCATTGACAATTTTTATGATGAATAACTGCTTCATAACATAAATAACATATTAAAAATTTCAGTATTTCAAAGTCAAATCAAGTAGCCTTTAGTATTGTCATAACTGTATTTGAATAGCTTGGTAGTCTTTTATATTTGAAGTTTCAAGTTTTTTCTTTAATTTACCATTCTACCGACAGGAATTACCAGATGGTGTGGATGTGGAAAAAGTGTATGCAAAATTTTATCTTCAAACTGAAACATTCTCAACAACAAAAAATACCAAAAGTGACCAAGCTGTAAAACGTTTTTGGCAATTTTTCATTCTCTTTGTATTGCGTGTTTGTTTTGCAATGCATGTCGATATTGAAAATAAATTTGGAAGAAGAAGTGTAGAAAGAAAATTACAATCAGTTTATACAGTGTGTTTCACTTCTAACCTTCACACCACTGTACCTATATATCTTACTTATCTTCTGATTTATATAAAATTTTGGTGAATTATATTATCCATTAAAGGGGTTATTTGTACTTTTAAAATCAATACTGCAAACCCGTAGCTTACTACGATCAAAAATAAATGAGAAACATTAAAAAACAACAGTTGGCCTACTTTTATCGAAAAAATCTATTAAAAGTTGTTCAGAAACACATTGTGATGTATATCATATAAATACCCTATACACGAAATAAATGAATTATACCTGTTGTTATGCACATATTTTCGTTTCTTTATGTACCTATCAAATAGGTAAAGTTCTCCAAAAATAGTTTATGTTGTGGAAATACCCAAAGTCATTTGATACTGGATTTTCCATTGTTAGTTACTATTTTCTTGTGTGTTAGGTGTTACTTATAGTAATAACATTCGATCGTTCTACAGTTCTAGTTAATATACATAGAAAGAAAATAAATAATGCCTTGATGTATTTCAATTACTAGCTATTCATAGCTTGATATTTCTTAAGATTATATAAACAAAAACGAACAGTATCCTGTATCAGAGAAATCAAAGTGATTTATAAACAGAACGCAGTTCGTTGTCCTGAACGGTTTCAAATCGAGGCCTATCAATTGTACCTCTGGAATCCCACAAGGTTCAATTTTAGGACCAATGTTATTTATAATATTTATTAATGACCTTGCATTTAAGTTAAAATCCCACTCTTTATTATATGCTGATGATTTGAAATTATTCCGTACAATCAATAATATTAATGACGCCACATTATTGCAAAACGATATCGACACGGTGAATGAATGGTGCACACTTAATTTAATGTACCTGAATTTTAGTAAGTGTCATATAATATCTTTCCACAGAAAACTAAATCCTATCACTGTAAATTATAAAATCAGTGGTGCACAGATTCAAAGAACCGTGTGTATATCAGACCTAGGGGTATTGTTAGACCATAGTCTTAGTTTTAAAAACCACATTGATCAAATATGCAAGAAAGCCTACTCGATGATAGGTTTCATTTTTCGCATAACGAAATGCTTCAGCAACATGCAGTCCTATAAAATGCTATATAGTGCGCTTGTGAGATCTAAACTCGAGTACGCAAGCATTATTTGGTCACCTAATTACAGTCTATACAAGAATCAGATAGAATCCGTTCAACATCGCTTCACAGAGCTTATATTTTTTAAATTTAAAATACCGCATAATCCTTATAGAGACAGACTTTTGTACCTGGGTTTAGAGACACTAGAAATGAGAAGAACTGTTAGTGAACAATTATTTTTATTTAAACTAATGAATAACATTGTAGACTGTCCTCACTTAGTATCCCAATTACCGTTAAACGTCCCAAGTTACCGAACCAGACATTCATATTTGTTTTCAATTAATACGCACTCAAATAATATAGGTCATTTCTCAATTCTGAGCCGTATGATGCGTTACTATAACATACATTGTCATCTCCATATTGACATTTTTAACACTACTTGCAATGTGTATTTCAACTTCTTAAAGAATCACTTCTCAATTTACTGTTTGTAATCTTTACTACAGCATAATTAACTTTCTTTTATATACAATCCTGTAGTAGACTAGCTTCTTTGTATTGTGTAATTTCATATCCTTTGTTTTTTTTAAGAGAAAACATGCAATTGGGCCTACGCCTGTTTGTTTCCCAATAACTAAATAAATAAAGGTGTATAATTAACATGCACTATAATGAAAAAATATATATAAAAGAAGAAAGTAAAAGGGGCGACTTCCATAAACATTGAAGCAAGGTATTTTTCTTAAATGGACTGTCCAGAATTTAAAATAGATTATTTCAATAGCACCGTACTATGAAAATGTACAAACAACAATGTAAAAAGTTACAGGAAATAACTAAAAAAAATTAATAATATTTAAAACTACATAGAAATAGTAAAATACACTAGTGATTGGTACCATATGATTATACGTTTTATTATTTTAAACCAATACTTAATTTCGCTTTTCTCATTTTTTCTGTTGCAGCTGGCCTGTCAGTAGGTAGATGTTTACAACAAATCACTAGTTGATTCAAAGGAATCCATTTTTACGTCATTTTATGATAAAGGAAGTATTGGATCCACCCCAAAAAATCGAAATTGAGTTTTCAACAGATCTTCACGTTTAAGAGTCCCCCGAACCTAAAAAACATATTTTTGTTCATTGGTCTGTGTGTCTTGCTGTGTGTCTGTGTGTGTGTGTGTGTGCGTGTGTGTGTCTGTGAACAGAATATCTCAAAAACGAAAAGAGGTATGGCGTTGAAACTTCATATATAAGTTGCGTGTACTATGCAGATGCGACAGCAAGCTTTTGAAGAAAATCGCATAACCGGAAGTAGGTTTTTACTCTTGTGATTTTCAAAAAACGGCTCTAATCATTTTTTTCAAACTTTACATTTTTATAACATTTTGAATGTGTATTGATGTGAGATAGATGATTTTTTTATTAACTCCTATTTTAAATAGAACACCGGGTATATTATTACATTTTTGAATTCAGCTTAAAATTTTAGATAAAATTTTTTTCTTCAACTAAGGCTCTATTTTGTACCGTTATTGTAGAATTTGTAATTTTTGTCAAATGCTTAGAAATTAAAAATCAAATTTTTGGCTAATTATAAGATAACTGTAAAAGGAAGTTGTGTGAGGGTATCACACTAGATTTTTTAAATTAAAAAACACTTAGATGCAACGCGTGATGTAGGTTTCCCATGCAACTTGTTGCTGTTTAAGTGCTGTCAGTATAGGTAACCAATCAGGTATAAGTATTTATTTCTCTATTGATCTAGGTTTCTAACGAATGCTTCTATGCTGCCCGGCCCTGAATTCTCGCCATTTTGGTGTATTCATATTGTCGGATTAACAAAACGGAATTAGTAATCCATTCTTGAACTGTCTTTGACCTAGTGTACCTCTTAAGAAAAATTCGTGCGGCGCTTTACCTTGGAGTTACCTCAGATTTGCTTGTCTGCACACCTTTTTGTCGTCAAAATATCTGCCTTCAGCAGTATCCCATCTCTTTCTCAAACCTCGTTGGACGCCCATTCTCGCTTCCACCCGTTGGAATATGAATATGCCGAATAAAGCTGATCTGCTATTCTTAATTAATTAGTAATTTTTATGTAATTTGTGCTGTTTTGAACTATTCATGGCTTAAATACTCAGCAGCTTACGAGAAGGTTAATGCATCATAATCGCCTTCAGCTTTTTGGCTTTGTTTTATTTATTGCAATTTTGTCACAGCTTTAGGGCTATTAAATGCAATTAAAAACTACTAGTTATGCACATAAGTGCACCTGAACTGTCATTGTCTAACTATTTTGCAACTCGATAGTTAAAATTAATAGATGTTTTGATATATTAGTTTTTCTTTATTATTTTCAAGCCAAGCATAAGCACTTTCCACTCCATCCACAAGCTTATATTAGTAAGTGATGCTTAGTAATTTCCCGGATTGGCTTGTGCCCTAGCAAACTATATAGAATCGGCATTCCCTCCTCCACTAAGGTAACGGACTTACTTTTACCCTACTGCGGTAATTTTAAACTGTAGCTATCCTTTAGAAAAGTTTATCACTTTAGCTATTCATCTATCATCTACCATACAACCTACCATGCTTTTAAAGTTGGTAGGGGGGTTTATTGTTGCCGTTCAAATAACTGACCGTAGCGTTTGTTTAAAAATAGTAGTATACATAGGTACATTTACCCCGTTTCGTTTGACTACTTGCTTTTCTCCTGCATCTGACAACTGACATATCGTAAAAACATAACGCGAGCACATAATAAGATATATGATTTTTTACCTTATGCAGGGAATTTAGATATTTTTAATCAAAAATATCTCTTTAGCTAAAGTTGGCATTTTATTTGAAATTTCTGATCACGTACATAGTTTTCTATATGCTCCTACCATCAATAGTATTACTTGCGTAGGAAAATGGCCAAATCAAGTCAACACGCTTTTCCAAATTCCCACAAAAAAGAACCGTGAAATAGGCTTTCCAACCCTAAACCGGGTAGTCCCGGGATTACCTAGTTTCATCTCCACGTATGTTCTGGTGTTCACTGTAATTACAGCATGGAACCCTATCGCAAAATTGCTGCTGTGAAACTCGGACTGTGTTTCTCTAAACCCGCTTCAAATCTATTCCCATCCTTGAAAATGGTTTTGCCAGATACCGAAGACGCAGTGAATCTTATAAACCGATAGATAGCAGGCATTTGAGGCATTTGAATATTTAGTAGCTATGTTACCTTTAAATTGCCATAGCCACTACTTCATCAGTGTTTTCATATGATTTGCAATTATGATGTAAATGTACATAGTACATAAGTGCCAGATTCGATGATTTGATTAATGCTACAAAGCCAACAGTAAGTATAAAAGCTCATTAAACTAATGCAAAGTGTTTGTAGGACAGGGGTTATGCGCATATGCGTTTTAGTTTAAAACCATATTAGATACATTTTTAATGAGGATTCAAGCAAATTTACAAAAGTAATTCATTTTAGCTAGTGTAATCGATGGCTGCTGTTAGAATTGAATTGGAATTTAAAAATTTATTTTCTGTGTCCAGCAAGCACCCATCAATGAAACAATAATTTTCCTGATAGTAGTTTGAGATTTCAATAGGTCTCTAGTGAGAAAGATTTTGTCCCCCTCAAACCCAATTTCAGTATCGGCCGAGACCAATGTAAGCAGAAAAACAATTTGGAACGCCAGCGAGACGCTTTTATTGAGCGTTAGTAAAACCAATAAAAACGTTACTTTCCATGGAGGAATTCCGAACTACACATTCGGGAGGAATAGCAGATCCCATTATCCATAACCCTGCGTCCTTACTTTATGCGAGGCGTTGCGACGTTATATTGATTTAAATCTCTTGAGTCGCTGCTTAGAAACTTCATTACGCTATCTTTCAAAACAAATATTGATTCTGGGAAAAAGCCTGAATAAATCATTTATCTCCGTAATTCGAGACCGGAGTTTTCGGTACTTTCCGTGAGGCTATTTAACGATCCACGTGGACCTTAATTTAGGCCGAGAAGATTTGGTACCTTAACCAAACCCCCCTGTGCTTAAAGTGCCCCTCAAAGGTAAGAACAGAATCCAAGAGCCTGAGCTCGTTAAAGTTCCAAATGATGCTTTGTAACAATCTCCAAAAATAGATGCTGGCTGAATAATTTACAAGCGGCTTGGACGTGCGTTTCAACGTTATTAAGTGCACTATCTGAAACTTCAAGTCGACCTGAGACAACATAGTTGCTGAATGTTAATGTTTTAACCAACTACTGAAGCTTTTCAGGTTATTAAAAAGTTTAGAAATCCAATACTGAAATACCCAATATTGATGTAAATAAATATTTATAATCCCACGAAATTATATGAACCTTAGAAATTCGCGATGCCGATGGTCCAGTCGTCCTATAGAGGAATGTACAGTAGTGCATATACAGCAATAGTTAACATAACATCTGTATATTCTGTAAAATTAATACATGGCAAATGTATAAAATATTATTTTGATGTGACGAGAACTTACGTCATATCATATCTCCTCACCATGGGATTGTACAGAAACGGTGTCTTTAATACTAAACGTATATGAAAAAATCTTTAAAAGGTTTTACCCAGAACTTCCCTCGTCGACATTATGACACTAAATCATTTTAAAAATCAAATTAAGTTAGGAGTAAAAATATCTTCACGTTTCTAATAAATTAAATACATTTTCAAATAATGCAGTCCCAAAGTTTTGTGGGATATTTCAAGGGAACGAGTTATTTCTACCTGAGCTACGGAGCACCGAACCTCCGAATTCCTGCGTTGCAGAGGTATTAAGTAACGCACTAATTTGTTGCTGTTTTTTGTATCGTACAACATTTATTCTGTATCTATTGCAGCCCATTTTTGGTAATAATAAAGCCTGAGCTATTTACAAATGATTACTTGTATTTATTACGAAGTTAACCCAAAAATAAACACAATTTTATTATTTTAAGGTGCTCACCCTGTATATATTTGTCTGAAATTCTCTCGGTTTCATGCCAGGTAGATATAGAATGTGTATGCAAAATATTGTCTTCCTCCGACAAATAGTCTTTGAGTTATACCGCGACAGGGACCCTGAAACATGAAGACCTTCGTCTTTTAGACGAGGGAAGAAAAAATAAATATATAATTCTATATGACACTGTTATTACTTTTTTAGGGAATTCCCGAAATAAATGGTGATCGCGTTTCTCTTATTTCTGCTACACAAGCAAAACATCTGTATTCAACCAGCCAACTGAATCTACAGTGATTTCAGTTCTATCGAATATAATATTGAAGTTTTCTATAGAGCATTTATTTCTGAAAATGGAATTTCTCTTGTCAACCGCTGGCTGCCACTTTGTTGTATTAATTATACGACAGGGACTACCTGAAATGAGTAATTATTCCATTATCTAAAAGGTAAGATTTATGAGGGTTGGGTAATGATAGGATTTGTCTCTAGAGAAAATCTTGGGTTTGAAACAAATAGGTCTTTAACAGACTTGTATTCAGTGAAGAACCGCACTAATCTTTATACTAATAAATATTAGTAGAATAGTAAGACAAGGCTAAATATCAGATAATTTTTTAAGTCAAATTTCAACATTCTCCTGATTGTTCGAATGTAATAAAAAAAGATTTGTATGAGTATAATATTTTTAAAATTAAATAGCTGTTAGATAAATATATATTTTAGATATTAAAAACGAATAAAATTATTTTTTTCTATACCAAATGTTAAATTGTGCTTTAATCGACTCAAAACAAAAGGTCAAGTGTTACTTTAACAGCAAGGGTAGATAAACTAGCACTTTAACATCAAGGGTAGATAATGTAATTTAATTTTCTAACTTTTATTTAAATTAAATATTACAGCTTTGTATTGTCCTAGCAACCTAATCTAGCTACTAACATTTTAAAATGTGATTGACTTTTCTTATTTTTTTATTGAAATTGTTAACGTTCTTGCTAAAGAAAACAATTTTGTATTATACACGACGATAAAGTTATTACTATCCAGTTGTTCTCTGAATGTAATTTTTTGGCAGTGGTCTATTACGATATGTTTTATCGGACTTTTTCCACTGTCTAGGGTGTATATCACACAACGTTTCGGGAGTTTTGATCTACTCCCGTCTTCAGGTGTTTCTGGTTAGTCCTGAGAAGGACTGATATTGTACGTTTTTCTACGTAAACTCGTGCTTTCCCCAAGGTTTGAACCCGCGACCGCTGATGGCTGTGATTGCTAGTCTGCCACTCTTTCCACTAGGCCACCAGCGAGGTTATATATTTTAGTTGTAAACTATAGCTTACCGCTGTATGCTCAGTAGACTATTTTTGTAATTCTCTGCGCAGTAGTGGCATCCAAATGGGCTTTAGTTCTGAGCTAGCCTGGCTAATTGGTTCTACTGCCAGCGGTCCTGGGTTCAAACGCCGGAGGAGGCACGAGTTTACGTAGAAAAATGTACAATATTAGTCCTTCTCAGGACTAACCAGGAACACCTAAAGACAGGAGTAGATCAAAACTCCCGAAACGTTGTGTTTCGGCAACTTTTCACAATATTGTTTTTTTAGGTTGCCTATATAGTTTCTGGTAATTTTTGAATTTGTAATTGGCATTCCTTCTATGATAAGTTCTAAGTCAATAACCGTAAAATGGAATTACTTTTCTATTTCAGAAATTTTTAACTCTTAGCTTTACTTCCGAGGCTCCGGGCAACTTTTGGAAACGTTTAAACTGATTTATCGCGAAAAGCGGCGCTAATCAGGCGTAGACAGACATTCTGGTCATCTATTAAACACCCAAAATTCCAGGTGCTTCATCTTTAGGTTGTCTAACGTTTTGTCAGGTTTATTATAGGCCTTTGTTTGAGTGTCCACCCATATCCTCGACCTTATCTCAGACCGCCTATTAGAAGGCCTGGAATGCTGAAAAACCATACCACTTGGTAGCACGGGAAGTAAAATCACCCGTTAGACAAAGAAAATCTCATGTATAGAGTGGTTCTCAGGTTTATTTTAGGCCTTTGTTTGAGTGACCATCCAATATCATCTACCTTATCTCCGAAAACCTACCACAAATATTGCAATTTTGACAAAAGTGTACCACCTGGTAGCACGGATACCGTTCTGGTCGATTACGAGTTTTTGTTTTTCGACGTACGTGGAGAGAAGTGTAGGACAGGAGTATTGTATACACGTTTTAGTGTAGCCCGAGCCGCAGCCAACAATCTTGCATTTCTAATTGATGCTGAAACCATTTAATAACCTGTCGAATCACGTTTGTTATGGAGGGAAATTTTAAATTCAATCTAATTGATTCCGCAAAGTAGACCATTAAAAAAATTGATATAGAAAACTTTCGTTGTTTTATCCAACTTTTCGTGTACCCGGCGCCGCAGTCCATGCCCTTGCGCTTCTAGCTACGATTGAAATCTATATGGTTGTCGTTAACTATTGTAGATTTTAAATTCAGTGTAATTAATTTTACAAATTCGGCCATTAAAAAATGTTTTCAATATTTACACCAACGTTTTATTGTAATTTTTAAATTCTATAAAGATGAAATATGGCTTCTTGTTTTAAATTTTCGTATTTTGTTTTATTAGGTTGTTGCGGCCCTAAAATATTATCTATAATTTTCACCCAGTTTTACAGTACTTTCGGCTACTTTTCACGTCGTTGGGTGTTTTCGGTTTCTATATAGTTTTTGTGAAATTTTTGGATTCGTAATTAGTATTTTGTTTTTGAAAAGACGCTAGTCAATAATTTTAGGAATTGATTATTTTCTATGTTCTCATTTTGGAAATTTTTGACTCTTAACTTTACTTCCGATCTTCGAAGATATACTTCTTGGGGATTCTTTTGGTGCGGTTTATTTAACTGATTTATCCCGAAAACCAGGTGCAGATTTGGTATAGTAGTTTGTCGAATTGCTGCACCTACCTATTTAAACCATCCTGCATTCATGTGGTCTGATGTTTTTTCTGGTTTATTTTAGGCTTTTTTCTAAGTGACCTCCCAATATTCACCACGTTATCTCCGACAACCTATTGTAAGGCTTCAAGCGCCGAAGAAGTCATATGTACGCTGAGAAGAAACCATACCATCTGATAGCACGGATCTGTTCTTGCCGATTGTGACTTCTCTTACCTTTCCAGATACGTGGTCAGCAGTAGATATTTTATTTAAACTTTTGTTTTAAGCTTTTCGCTGCGATTGAGACCACATAGCTTGTCGATTCACTTTCATTATGGGCGTTACTTACTGTAGATTTTATATTCAGTATAATTGTATATTATTTTTCATTTTATTTGTGTATTTTGCGAATTTAAGCCGTATTTTCTATTGGTTAAGAGTAGTAAATGGATAATCTCGCTGATATACGAGCTCTATCTGATAAAGTGCTTGCTTTGCGTACAATAAATAGAATATGTCTTATAATATGATGCGGATCACTTCACTAGATAGTTTTTCTCGAATAATAAGTGATACTAATTCTAGCTAGGGTTTTACATACTTCGCCTAATCGATTCTGAGCACCTTTAATTAAACTAACCCTGTTGTACTTGCTATAAGATCTAGTATGCTATTCATATAATCAATTATAAATATTTATATAATAATATTGTAAATGTAGATTATTTATCCGATTTCTGGGTTCCTTTTAAATACTTACGACGAACCTGGTGTTATTAATGCAACAGTTATTTGAAGCCGAACCGTTTATTCATGCCCCGATTCACTTTTAATTTATATGTCGATGTACTTACATTTTAAGTTCCGATGCGTGTGACGAAGTGAGTATGAGTTAGCACTACTATTCGGTTTGGTGTTTAACAGAGTCCTCATATGGGAGCAGTTCAATATATATTTCGTTGTAATTAAGGCCTGTTGTTTAAATATTTATAAATTACATTTTGGCGTGGATATTGGGTAGATCCTCTTGTTGGATTCATTTTACCCAAAATTTGTGTAACATGGTTCTTTATGATTCTTCTTCTTCCGTGGCATTGCAGCTCTCATTGGGCCTGAGTGTCCTCAACCATTATCTTCCATAAGACTCTGTATCTTGCTACTGCCTGAGAGTTGCGTGTCTGAAGGATTTATATTTAATTATATTCAAATAAATTCCCGAAGAACTAACGAACGTGCGAGGGTAAAATAACTGCCGGAGTGCGTTTTAAGGCAAATTCGAGCTAGTACACAAAAACCGTCCAAAAGCAAAATCATCAGCTACAAAATTTTGTTTACACAGACTCCGTACATAAATGTTAGCTTTCATGTTATACATTTTTTGCTACACATTTTTAACATGACAGAATATATGCTACGAAACAAATTAACTTACAAAGGCGGACCCAATTTTTGTAATGGTTGTGAAAACAAGCTAAATAGCTTCTATGCGTTATTTTATTTAGTAGCCAAACAGAAATACTTGTTATGCCTAATTGAGAGTTATAAACATTTTAACTATTTTATACAATAGTAAAATCTTTCACATTAACTACGGCGAAAAAATACAAAGTGTAAATTCAGTTTGGAGAATGTAGTAAGCTACATCGCCATAAAACAAGCGTAAACATATCCGAAAACTGAAAAAGTGTTTACAGAATTTTAAATAAGACGTATTTGAGCGATTCATTCAATCGAAATACTCCTAAAGCATGCATAAACATGCAAGAAAACCAATTTCGAAGTATTGTGATTAGTTAATATTTATATTTTTACTTTATAAATTATTGTTCTAGCAGTGGCTCATGCATTAGTAGCACTCAAAATGGTTATAAAAAATAATGTTCCGAGACTTTTTGTTCGCTATTTTGATAATGTTCTTGTTGCTGCTGATATTGAATTGTAAAGTAACTTCCTGAGTTTAGTTAAAGGAAATAACTTTATTCGGTTGCCCGCGAAGACGAAATTGATCCACTTTCACTTACAAAAAATTGCCTCGACTTTGGGAGCAATTCATGACGTCAATGAAACTTCCAACTTATATTTTCTCTCTGCGTTTATTTCAATCGGTGAAATGAAAATGTGTGCTGAATGTGTTTATTTAAACCAGCTCTTTCGAGAGAGTCTCAATAACAATTGTTATTGTAAATATGGAGAACAAAAATGATTTGCATAAATTACAAGTGTGGCTGTTTTCAGATATTTAATGTAAACACAATCTATTGTAAATTTATGAAACTACTGCCGTACTAGAAACGCGAATTTGGAAATGCCAATTTAAGAAAAACCATAGGCTCAGGAAATATGTGGGCGAGCTGTCATAAATTCCTGATTCTGATATGCCACTGAATCAGCTCGAAAAGGTTTGCTGTGAGCAAACAAGGCTTGCCCAAACAGTTTCGGCTAAAATAAATTTGATTTTCAGGTTAATTTTACGGGTCACTTGACAGGCCTTTTGAAGAAGGCATGAGTGCTACCTCAAAGAAAATGCGAAAATAAGTTGTAAGCTTAGCTTGTAAGCTGTTTTATGAGCCACAACTGTCTCAAAGGTATAAATTGGATTTGTATTTTTCTATTGCACTACAAACTTTAATTTTCGGAACCAATTGTTCTCCTATTTATAATTCAATAGGACAATGGCCAACTGCGCATTTTCCCAATATTGTGCGCCGTTCAATAAATAGCTGCTGTTTGATCGTACACTGTAAATCAAATGTTTGCACTGCCTCCATTTGAATACCAAATACAGTAGTGTACATTACATTCGAATAATTTAGTGAATTAGGTATTACAATCCCACAAACAAGGTTTATTTTGAGTTTCTAGAAATGTGTGTCTACCATGGTGTCATCTTCTATCTCTATGACAAACTTTTACAAAAGGAAGCTGATGTGAATCTAAAAAGATAATTATGCTACTTCTACAAATGCAGATTTAAATCCTCGGATGGCTCTGATCAGGGCTGGATTTAAGATCTGGTTGGCCCGGAGCCCATTTTGGTGGGAGGCCCATTGTTTCAAGGTGTTGCGATATGTAACGCAAAACACGAAATGAAACGAACAAAAGTTTATGAACAAAAGTTTATTTACAAAATTTATTTACGCAGAGAAATACAGTTAAAATTATTTAATTTATTAAAAAGTATAGTATAACATAACACAAATAACACATAAATATATTACAAATCAGTGAATGAAGAACAATATAACCATTACAGTACAGGCACTTTCCTTGATTTTCGTGCTGCAAAATCGCTGATGATGCCACTAAAGTCCAATTCACGCAGTATATTTACAAGCCGTTCCTGCTTCATGGATGTCCTTAATCGGTTTTCAATTAATTTGAGTTTTGAGAAGAAGCTCTCGCCTCTGCAGTTTGTTTCCATCAAAATTAGATATATCCTTAGATCTATCTCAATGTTTTGGAAAGTGTCCTGAACACCCTTTTCATGATAACCTTGTACAGTCACAGAATCAAAACAGTTTACACCTTAGTTTTTCGGTGTAAGTTTTTAAAAAATCAGTAGAATGCAATAAATTTAGTTTGATACGTTAAGTGTAAAAAAATTAAAATTACTTAAGTTCACTTAAAGTACCTCGATATTATTTAAACGATGAGCAAAAAAAAAGAATGATTGCAGGATGTAAACTGTATTGATTCCCCAACTGTACATGAAAAGTTCAGTGCTGATATCTTTTGGCTCGTCTGTGAATATATCGCCAAATGTTACAAACTGACACAGTTCATCGATAAATGTAATATCCAAGTCATCTGAATAAGACCTGACGAGTTGCTACACATAAACATGAGAACATAACTGAGATTGTACTTGTCACTCAATAACTCATAACATCACTACTCTCTATAAGACTAGTTCTGTTCTGACATTGTGATTGTGCTGCCACCTATGAGCAAGTTGGAAAATGAAACCTACACGCTATGACGCTAGGACACTGGATAATGGTCATAATTATTCCTGGTCACCAGTAATAAATAATAAATCATGTTTATTATTTTAATATAATGCAATTTGTGGTTTTCAAGTAAAAACATACTAAACATTTAATTGTGAATAATTATAACTGGTGCAAATTAGTAAATTATCAATCATTGTAACTAAATTTAATGTGAATTACTATGTTGTTGGAAAAACAGGCTAGTCCACCAGTACAATAGCTTTTTATGATTTTAAATAATTTTAACTAATCTAAAATATAAAGTTTGATCATTACATTTCATATCAAGCTAGATAAGTAAGATAGAATGTATGGAAATTTTTGTTAAAGGTTTCTTATCATTATAAACAGTTCACAGCAAAGAGACATGTATTTTTCCTGTTTTGTAATATTTACACCTATATTGGTGGGAGGCGCACTCTTGGTGGGTGGCTCAGGGCCCGCCCCTTGGCCCCCCCCCCTTTAATCCGGGCCTGGCTCTGATTATTGCCAAGAATCAGCCACCAATAGATTTGTGTAGGAAGCATACATTTAACCAATCAAGGGTATACAATGTCAGCATGATGTGCTGATAGTGCATCTTTTCAGGGATGTTAAATGCTGTGTTTTGAAAAATATTGAAAAATTATTTTATGTTAGTAGCGTCACTCTGGCCGTAAATAGGAGATAAACAAAGATAACCGACTTCTCAGTCCGAGCTGGTCGTGGGTCAAACAAAAGATTCTAATCTTAAGGTGTAAAACAATATAAGCGCCAAGTAGCAAGTAAACAAGCACTATGCTAACCACAAAACAATACATCGAGATGTGCTACTAACCAATCTCTGAAAAACAGAGAGGACGGCAAGGGCACAAATAAAATTCGTAGGCATAAAAATCAGTGCAGTATAATATCAGTCAAAAGTATTCGGCAGTACATACACAAAGCAAAACAGGATTAAATATCACAAGGGAAGTATTACAGTATTAAAAGTTGTCTTAAAAATCATAAAAGACTTTAATCAAGTTATGAATGCTTACCATGAAAAAATACAACTTGACTGTAAAATTTGCAGTTTGCATTACCGGTAGGTTACTCGGCAAAAGCGCGTGACCGCGATAATGTTATAATGGTTAAATTTCGGGTTTCGTATTGAATTTGACCCTAAATCCTCAAATGCAAGAGCATTCAGGTGTTCATAATAATTAACAAAATGGTCCTACAGACTCCAAGATCTTAGTTCAGGGTAGGGAACTTTATAACCCGAAATATGTTTAATAGTGATTTAAAATGTTCATTGGTTTCAATACCTTCGGTAAAGCGAATTAATTACCGCAATATCTTGCAAGTAGGGAATTGAATTGAGTTTAATTCAAATGTGTTATTCGGTCACTAACATGAAGTGAAAAGCCAAAACTGAATTACAAAGCGCATGCAAAATCGCTTTACAAAAGCCAAAATTACAAGTAATACTAATTGGGATGGCACGTGGACACATCCGCAACCGAAATCTTATCTTTGATAGTTAACGATTAAACGAAGATGTAATTAAAATCTGCCCTAAATAGGTAAGTACTACGTCATACTGTAATTATGAAATCCTGAAAACAAACTGATATTTGCCGAATTCAATAAAAGCTAATACAAACAGTATTACACATTAAAAAGAATCCCAAATTGCAGGTTAGGTCAAAGCCCGATGTCTTGGCTCATGATTAAAACAGACCGTTGCTGGTTGTTCACCAGGTAACGAGCAGACGTATTAGGAGCCCTGTTGATGAGCGTCAAAGGAGCCACGTGATTACTCCAGGTTTAGTCGATGGATCGGCAGTGCAATCTTCGACATGCAGAAGTAGTTTCGATGATGGGGCTTAAAAAAAAATCTGACTTCGAATCTCTTGCAGAAATGGAATCCTCATGCACACGAACCCTAGGCGAGCAAGCTGCGGTAACAGAAGCACAAAGTGCGTTCGCCCCTAGAAGGTGCTGAATTCAACCATACGAGAAAATGAGCTAAAAGAACGGAACGCTATAAAATCTAACCAAATAGTGCAAAAGGAAGCTAGGCCTACCATTCAGATGTCCTGCTTCGTTTTGCCAAAATGGTAACATGTGCTTCTCAGGTATGTATCCAAATCATGTTTGATTTTGAGAAATCGCCAAAAATACCTCTTCTAGAGACGTTATCAGAATTCTTCGAAAGAGCCCATAATCCAATACCTATCCCTCAACATAGGATGCTAATAAAAATCCAAAATTAAGGGAACATTTGACTTCACAAACGTAATTCATAAAGTAGCCTTCCTAAAGTAGCACACATTGGCAAGTGGTCGAAAAAAATAAGGGCTTTGCCCAACATTTGGAAGGCCTTGAAGAGTCTAAGGTAGGCAACCAGAATGCCTTGGAGCTTGAAATGTTGTAGAATATAGCGTAGAATTGTTTAGAAAATGAATATATTGAAATATGAAACTTGACTAATTTAATTAGATAGTAGATATAACTTAGATTTATCAAGAATGGGGCAATTAAATGATTAAATAGTTATAAATGACATAAAAATGTGTAAGTCTCAGATGCAAAATGCTATTGCTAGATGTTTTTCATATTATTTAATATAAAAAATGAGAAACTATAATAAGAATGAATAGAACATAAACAAATTTTGTTTCTGCATACCTCACTTCCTGGGTTTTATGGTATCGGATTTCATTTACAGTTTTGCACACTTTAATCAAGGCGAATGAAACCTACATTTATATACAATTTCTTCTGCGATTCATTAACATATTCTGGATGGGTTACATACAAATAATAAAATATACCATAAAACATAAGAAATGGTTTAATAGAAATACTTCACAACTAAACATAATAAAATAAATCTAAATTACAAAAAGTAATTTCAAAAGTTGAAATAGGTTTGGCCGCAGAAGTCGAAGCAAAAAGTTTTACATTGCTTTTATATAAAAGCCTAGTCCATTATTGAGTACCTTGATGGTTTCATAACACGAAGTTCATTTTAACTTTTTTACCTTCATGTTCTGGATATTGAAAAGAAACAGTGTGACTGTATTTTCTAAAATGTATTTTCAGTAGCTTTTTACTAAGTGTTTTTTGTTGGTTTTGGAAAATATAGATTTTGTTCAATATAAGTAAGATACCGTAGCGCTTCCTGTCTAAATCTTTAGTTAAATTTATAATTTAGTATGTATCACATTATCATCTAATTAATTTCTAAAATTTGCCATGTCTACTGCTTATACAAATTTCATGACTACGATGAGGAAATAACATCCCCCCCAATGCAGAAGCGTAATATTATCGAAGTTATCAAACATCCTTTCAAGAAAAGGTTAAAACAAACTTTTTAAAATGTGTTTTCCTTCTCTTTATTTGACTTTCTGAAAAGATATTCACTTTAATGAAATGCTCAATATTGGTTTAAGTTTGTACTCAAAGAGTTCTGGAATATAAACTCGCTGTCTCTGCATCCTGCTTTGTGCTACGTTTAAATAATTATTCGGTCTTTGATTAAAAAATTGTTTGTCTTTCTCCATTCGTGCTGTGCGTCTTTTAATATTGGTTTTCAGTTCTCCTGTCAAGCTTTGGCAAACTGCCCTAATAATTCGTACTTTTGCGCTCATATTTTCAGGTATCCTTAACCCCTTAAAACCTTTGTTCCGTGGAGATAATATTTATTACCTATTGTTTATTTCCCATGCAGGCGTAGTCCTTGGGGCATACTGAATGCTCGCTATGAGGGCGGATATGGTGGTTGCTATATCTTATTTTATCTGGGATGATTTTGTTGTAGCCATTAGTCAAACACTACTGGGATTTTTAGTAAGTGCATGTATGTTCTTGTCCGTTTTAAATCTAACCTCATTTACTGTTCAAAATAACTAAACGGCATTATTTTGTTGTATATAAATACGAAAAAGAGTAACAAACTTGAATATGTTAGTTTTATGTGAAATTTGGCATTCGACAGATTTCAATTAGAAAAGGTTTAATAAAGCAGTCTGTTTCAATTACGATGGATTTATAAAAAGCAGATATGAAAGTGTGCAAACGCCGCCCGAGAAATGTTTCTTACGGAAAAATATAGCTTGCAAGTTTGTTACGATATTTTAAATTTATAAAGCAGCGAGTTTTGGTGGAATTCAGTTCTGTCTGCTTTGTTTCACTTTAAGTAGGGTTTCATTCAGGGGCGAGCGAACACGAACGCGCTATAATGCAACGACCTGCGTAGACGAGGTTATGGATATCGCATCACCATTCAGCCATCTTCGCGCACACCTAGACTTCGTATACGCCTTCTTCAGGGATTAGTTTCCTCAGTTTTAAGTTGCTATGCATATTCGCCCTGATAACCAGATTAGAACACGTATTTATGTTTCATGTAATAACTGTGCTTCGATAAATAATGCTCTAGACTGATGTAAAGTGAACGCACGCACAGATAGTTGTGAACCAAGCTGTTTAACGTCAAATCAAATTTTGTCTTATAACGTTCTAAAATAGCTAAATTAAGAAATACCTTCAGGGTTTCAGTTTAACAAACTAACAAATAATAATTAAACCGGCCCTTGATGGTGTGAATAAGATTTTATGAGGAGGCTGCATGACGTCACTTACGAAGTTGTTAATGTTGGATGCTCTTTATGTGCAGAATCGATAGTTTTACTGTGAGTGGTGTGCTTTCTTATATTCCTTTTCTGTAAAGTGGTTTACAGAAAGGGTTCTAAAGTAAGTAAACCCATACCGGCACTGCGCGCTAAAGGTAACTACTTGATCTTTTGGAAATACTAAGGACACACACCTCAATCAAGCTGATTGAATCTCGTTTCGTGGTTTGAGAGATTGTACAGTTGTATAATTCCCAAGTATAAACTATCGTGGCGCCTTAGAACGTCAATTTTGAGCTAATATAAGCATCTAGCAGGAGCACGTTATTAAACAGTGAAATTATGCCGGCTGCAGAAGAAGTGCTACGCTACCGAGTGGCTTTATTTCACCTTCTAAATTAAATTACTCCTGTAGCTTATTTATTATTAACATTGTTCTAATTATCGTTTGATTTTGTATGTATTTTAATTGAATTTAGCCCCGTAATAAACTGGTAACCTTGTCCATGTGACTTGCTTGTTTGCGACATAAAATGAGGTGTGCCGCAGAGGTCCGTTTTAGGACCCATTATATTCAATATTTACATGCTTGATATCCCCAAGCCTTCGAGTACTACGATAGCTATGTTTGCTGACGATACAACGCTAATGGTTCAACACGAAGATATAGCTACTGTCTCGCAACAGCTACAGAATTCAGTCAACGTTCTAATGTGTTGTATTAAAAGGTGGAAATTGGAAGTCAACGAAAGTGCGAAACCAAAGTATTTACCTAAAGGCGAACTCAAGAGCCAACTAACGTAATAATTAATGACTTATTAACAGATCAATTGCGTAAAAATCCCAAATGAGCAAAATACAGACTCTTCAAAACAAAATCCTCCGATTTTCTACAAACGCTTCCTGGTATGTACGAAATTCCCAAATCCACCGCAAGTTAAAGATCCCAATAATAAGTGATTATATCCATAAACTAAGCAACAACTCTTATCATAATATTCATAACTGTGATAGTGCAGAGACCTACTTGCTAGGTAAGCGACATATTCATAAGAGGCTGAAAAGATAATTACGGCAAGATATATTTATGACCAGTGACGAAGGCAGTGAAAATGATTAATACGAAATAACGCACTACACATCGTACATAATATTAAGTATAGTTATAGTTCTATGTTATCAATACTATTACAGCATTTTATCTGGTGATCTAGTAATTAAAATTGATTTCTTAAAAAATGAAGGCCATTACAACTCTACTCCAATCTGATAATTCGTAGTCATGTCTTAAATGTCTCAAATTGCATAAGAGTTACAACTGCATTATCTTTCACAAGATTACGTAATTCTGTTTCACATTTATACCTTCTTTTTGTAGATATTTTTAGAAAACAATTTGATCTTCAGACAAGGTGCTGTTGTTTCATCGATACTTCCTTTGGTATCATGGGTTATTCTAATATTTTTTAGCAGTTTATTTTCAGTAAAAGATTGTATTGAATTGTATTATCTTCTTTTGCTTTGCAAATTTTGTCTTCTTTCAGACGAATTTATTTCATTAGGTGAATGGTACAACGTATGTCACATGTTTCACTCTTCGTCATCAGGAAAATTTAGTACAACAAAGCTCGTTTTAATTGTAATTACATGCACCATTGTCAATAGCTGACAAGTTTTATGGCTAGGTACTAATTACAAAATCAAAATATAATATCTACGGGAAATCATTTAGCTGAAAATTTTGCGTTAACGTCTCATTTGACCAATAGAGCCAAATTTAACTGCAACAAAGAACTTTGTTATTTATTTACTAATTCAACTAGTAGACTGCAATAGTGGAAATGTATAGAAAGCAATAATACCTTTTTTGCGGAAAGTGAAAATATGGTTATTGTTGAAATGTTGACCATATAATCCACTACAAAAATGTACCTCGTATATTTTTCGTAGCTTTAATAGTTTCATTTTATCAACTGTAAGAAATCATTCCTACTTGGAATAATGTATATGCAATAAATCATCTATAGTTTAATTACTTATTTTTAGGATTATGTCATGTGCAATAGTTACGCGGCCGTCACTACAAAAGTTATGAAAACAAAGAAGTTTTCTTTTGGAGTAGAATGTTATGGTAAACAATACAACGTTTCAATGCAGGCCGTGAATACCCAAAACAGTCCCGTAATTAATGCCGTTCAACGGCTGAGCTAAGCTGAGCTACTCTGGAGGAGAAGTGCGTTGACATTAAAATGATCAAAACCTATCACGGGCGCCACCAACTTGTTGTTCAACAACCCCGTGGATTTAAGTTGGAAGATTTTCCGGTAATATAGTAATCGCAACTTACATTAAAGAGAGCTATGAAAACATATTTGTTAGACGCAGCTTCTTTGATAAGCTGTAACCTGTTGCAGAAAAGAGAAGACATAAATGCGGCGCAAGTAAAGTTGTATTTTCAATAAATGCAAAAATAATATATCCAGTTTATTGTACCAAAATAGAATATTATATCTATGATAATTAAGGCAAACCCAACATTAAATCCGCGACGTGCACACGCTGAGTTAACAGCGTAACGTATATAATTTCTAATTTAAAATGTAAATTGAATGTACAAATAAACAAAGCGCAAGGTACGTAGAAAATGTGCATATAAATCACTACTGCATTAATGCATAAATGGTAAAATCGGAATAAACAAGAAATTGTAAATATCATGAGCTCATAAAATTATCCACGTTAATATATTCTAAATTGCTGCAAAATAGTCATTTACAGTAAAGCAACATTGTGGCTTATCTGTTGAAATCAGCGTTCTACGAAAACGAAGTCAAAGGGCCAACACCGCAAGTAGAAACTCCAATCTCATCCAATTCACAAACCCAAATTTCGAAAAATTATCAAACCAAGAAGCAGTAGAACGCCATTAACGCACAGCAACGAGGTGGCTTTAGAAAAGTTAGTTCTGGTGTAAATAGGCTCAACGTTTCCCCTTAGTTCTACGCAGCATAATCAGAAAACGCAGACTTCAAAAATAATCTAGAATGGAATTTCAAATTGTCAACATTCACTGTACAATGTATCAAAATCATTAAAAAAACCGCCATCTTTATATAGATCCACCTACAACGTGTTTCTCTTAATATAACAATAAGAATTGGCGACAAATAACTAAAATACAGCGATACCGAACTCCAAATTCTCTTAACGGGCTAGACGTCAGGTCTTGTACGAATTCGGTAATCTGTTTTTAGCTACTTGTCGGTTCACTTGCCAACCAAAAGAAAACCGGTAAGTCGGACAAAAGTTACTAAACAACCGTGCCGATACTCACGGCAACCAAGTGCACAACTTCATGAACCAGATTATACAATACGTCAAAAAACTACAGAAAACATTTGAAAAGCTAATCGATACAAGATATTACGCGCAGGTTCACTTAAATAAGCCAAACAACGGAATACCGGAAATTAACTGTCAAATATATTCACACAAGTGGTACAATAGACACCGCCTAGTGCAGCCGAATGTCAGCTGTCAACCTTCAACGTATCAGCATAAACACCAAATTTGTCAAGTAAACTTTTTGTTTACAAACAGGTGAGCATGTAAGTAGAAAACTAAGGTAAATTAGATCTTAATGCTAATGGTAGTAAATCAACTGTAATGAAATGCACTTGATTTTGTTGTTATATCAATGTATTTATTTATTTATTTATATTGTTGATGTAATCTTCAATGGAGCTTACAAGTAATTGTGCCAGTTCTGCTTATTTAGGACCTCTGTGACGTTAGCACCACAAGTTCAAAAAATGTCATTTTTTTCAAGAGTTCCCGTTGCACTCCAAAGAGTTCTAGAGTTTCTTGCTATTTTTAATAATAATTCTATATATTTAAGATAAAAAAAGGTGATTCGAAGATTTGGGGTGCTAACTTGACTTTTTCCTCGGACAAATACCATTATAAGTCTTTTTCCGTCATATTTATAAAAAAATGTCATAAAACTTTTCGATAGAACTATTCCGGGTGCTACCAGAACTGCAACAAAAAAAAAGATTTAAAAAAAAATTATTAACCGGAAAAATATATTTTTTAATTTTTTTAAGTTCCGGTGGTTCGAATAGGAGTTCTAGTAGAATCCCAACAAGTTCTATCACAAACAATTTTGATAAGACTCGAAGTAAAAAAGTTACGCGTATTTTTGTGTAAGCACTTTTACAAAACGAGCAAGTCCTGGAAGCAATTTTTTAAAGTTAAGGTAGTTCTAATAAAAGTTCTAGTAGCACCCCGACGAGTTCTATCGATAACTCTATGAAAAAAAATTGATACGACTCGAAGTAAAAACGTTACGCGTATTTTTGTGTTAGCACTTTTACAAAACGAGCAAGTTTTTGATGCAATTTTTTAAAGTCACGTTAGTTGTAATTGCAGTTCTAGTAGCACCCCGACGAGTTCTATCGATAACTCTAATAAAAAAAATTATATATTTTTGTGTTAGCACTTTTACAAATCGAGCAAATCCTGGAAGCAATTTCGATTCAAAGATGCTGTGTGTCGTTGTAACTTGTTTAGGTTAGTTGCAGTCTTTGATTCTGTGTCTGTTCTAAGCGTTTTTGATTACATGAAAGCACAATCTGATGTGTAACTGTTTATAAGCAAGCAGGGAAAGGTGCCAAGTTAACCACTCAAAATGTCTATTTGCGGGGGTGCTAGAGAATCAAGACTATCGCCATTGTGTCCCGGCCCCCGAGAATCATCAAGGAACTGCTCACCTGGATGGACCCGATATATTCAACTTTCACCATGTAAATACTATCTTCCAGTTAACGAACACAACTTCCCTATGTGCCAAAATATAATTATTAATCAAGTCTGTAGTGGCTAGTAAGGTTTAATAGATATGTATCATTTCCGTAATAGATTTTTTCTACTCCTGTAACTAAAATGCCATTTAACAAACTAACATACACGTCGCTAAGTGACCTTTTAATCATGCCTTCATAACCTATGACTAAAGAGCCTCTTAGTCATGAGCTGAAGTTGGCAACGATGTTTTAGTCATGGGGTGAAGTTAGGTTCAAATAGTATTTGCTTTATTAGCCACAGCCAAAACTAAAATCAAGTTAGTTTTCAACCGCCACTTTGAAGTTTGTCAAGCATAAGTTAACCTAATATAATAAATGTCAAAATTTTAAAGAAATAATATGATGTTATATTCTCTAAATTTGTGGTCGTAGAAAAAGTATAGTATGCAGCTCGTTTTATAAACTTATTAGTCACTCTTTTATTAAACACTCGCTCCGCTGCGCTTCGCTCGTGATTAATAAAACTCGTGACTAAAATGAGGTTTATAAAACTTGATACATAATATACTATTAAAATGTATTTGAACATGGTTAACGGTTGGCAAAAAATTTTAAGTACTTAATAAGTAATTACTTTAGTCCCTAGGGATGTTGCCGTAGCTATGGTAAATCTATGTACATATCATTCTTAATAATATTTGTATTTAAAATTAATCAGTTGGCCGTACTGAAGTGCATTGTTATAGTCTATATCAAATTCGAGGTTAGTAGGTGAGGTTTTGTTTGTCATTTGCATATATTTAATACTACTATATTGCTAACGCCTGTAAGTGGGGAAGTCACAGCGTAAGTGAGACAGACAACCAACTCTTTTACACACTTGGTGAGCTGTACGCAAGCATCATCCGCGCGGTGGGGAAGTGGTCAAGTTTAAAATTCGCTTCTAAAGGCGGAGTTCAAATTTCAGGCATGCGCACGAAACGCGTTGTACTCAGAGTGAGACTATGTCGGCGCCGTAATGTTTTCGCCCGTTCCCAGACCCTAATAGCAATATAGACGTAAAAATATATGGTCATTTGACACACACTGACGCAAAACTTAACCTGCAAATCTCGAATTTCACATAGACTGACAATACACTTCAGTACTGCCAACTGATTCAGGCTATCCAGGGCCTGCTGCTATTCAGTTTTTTTTAAATTACTCTATACACAACATTCTTAATAAAATTCGTATTTAAAATTAAATTGTAATTGTCAGTTTCCAAATTGGCAGATTCCAAATTTTTCAAATGTTTGAAGATAATGTTCCCAAATGTGCAAAAATAACGTATATCACACAGGATTAAAGTGCCTAAATCCCTTGAGCGATTAATATTCACTCGTGGGATTTAATGATGAACTTTAGTCCCTCGTGATATAATATACTATTGATATATTGCTTAATGAGTTTGAAGTCAACTGAAAATATCTTCCGAATGGTATAGAAAATCGAGATTGGTGCTATGAGAAACCATTAATAGTATATTATGTTATTAAGAGCAAAAGTTATATTTTATGTGGTGAGGCTGGACGGGTTATCTGCCGAGCCACATAAAGATACTTTTGCTCCGAATAACATATAGTATTTTTTCTTCAAACGTTTTTATAACAAATTATTTACAACTTTGTGAACAAAATTCGAAGACGCTGACGAGCGGCAGATAAAGTTGTCAGCGGTAGATAATAACTTTATCCGCCGCTGACGAGCGGCAGATATAGTCGTCAGCGGCAGATAATATTATCTGCCGCTAACGAGCGGCAGATAAAGTTGTCAGCGGCAGATAATAACTTTATCTGCCGCTGACGAGCGGCAGATATAGGCGTCAGCGGCAGATAATAATTTTATCTGCCGCTCGTCAGCGGCAGATAATATTATCTGCCGCTTGGCAATAAAGTGACAGTTTAGCATCATCAATCCAGCAGTGTAATGCCATATTTTACTGCCGTTTGAAGAAAAAATATCTTATTGTGCAGTATTTGAAAGTATTAAGTATGTTGAAACTCGCCTATAAAGGAAGACTTTAGTAGTTTCTGTGACCATTTCTACAAAACCATAAAATCTACTTCGAATAATCTTCCAAACATGAGCAGACTAGTATTAGAACTGTAACATAGAGTGAAAGAAAACTCATTATCAAGCTTCCGATGTTCTTTATCGGCAATTTTGTTTCCTACCAATTCTCCAGGCGTTCAGGTTTTTATTCAAATATATTCACTCGACTGTCACACTTTAAATAAAATTAGCAACGAATTTTTCCTTTCTAATTTTGCATGACTCCTCTGCGATTCCAAGTTCTTTATGCATAATAATTATGCAAATGCGCTTACGAAGCTGCTAACGTTACCTCGTTTCGCATTCATCAAGGTATAAAGTAAAATGTACCTTATGAATTCTAAACTGAAATTATTCCAAACAACTAACTAGAACGAACCTGTTTATTTTGTCCCATTTGCGACGGAAGATCCACTGTTGAGAAAAACCAGGAATGGTATGATGAACTTCGATAAAGCATATCGTGGCAGAAATTTCGTGATTTTCGGACCGAATTCCATTCAGTATTAAATTGGTACATCCATAACCGTCTATTATTAACGAAAGTGTTTGCTCTGTGCTTAAAATAATTTGTTTTGAGCAACACCGCATCGATGAACAATTTGTTCCGTATTTCGCATCTTCCGGGCTATTTATCATTTTCAGGACTTCGATATTAAAAAGGAAATATCGTAAATATTACGACGGCGTCGCTGGCCCTACTTCAGAACTGCTGTTTAACGGTTGTTGGAAATTGTTCGGGTAAGAAATTCGGTTGCGTCGCCAAGGGCTGCTTTTAGGGATCGAAAGTAAAACTCTTTCTCCATATGTCATCTGGTCTAAGGAAGCTTTCCCAACTTTTCGATAACAGAGATTTAAAATGTAGAAAAGGCAGTGAAAAATTGAAGGTCGATTGCTGGCAATAAATCGTAGAGGAAATGACGACGGGAATATTAAGTCGTTATTCTTTGATCGCTCCATTGATTTTATTGGGAGCGAGTCAAATCGCCCGATGAAATTTCCATTTATAGAAGCTTGTGTCTTTATGGAAATGCTAATTTTAAATTAAACGAGCCGCCTACCTGCTGTATTTGGATTTTAAAACAAAATATTCATTAAGGCTCTGCTCCAAAATGTAGCTGTTCTCAAGATTGATTAATATTAGCCAAAAAACACTTACAGGATTTAAAGGAATGTGGGTGGTGTATCAAGTTTAACCGACCCTTGCGAAATAAGTGACAGCATTGAAATGAAAGCGTTTTCTTAAATTTTCCCTTCAATTTACCCTAAGTGTACAAATGAAGCAAAGAAGATATATTTCAGCGTTAGTAGCATAGATTATTTAAATAAAAAGCTGGAAAATCGAAAAGCTGAACGCTGTAATACGTCTTTTCGATGCAGGCTTCCTTAATGCTCGTTTCTCTTGATTTTAGGGGACACGAAATATATTTAGGTTCCCCCGCTCTGATATTTTTAATCTTGCACGTCTTGAATGAAGCAGTCAATCTTGTTATGCGCCTTCCACTTTTTTATATTCTAACGTTTCTGGGATCAGCTCTTGATAGCTTTTTTAAACACATTGGTTGCTCGAAATTTATCTTGACATCTCGAGATAATGTTTTCTTTAGTTAAAGCTACAACAGTTAGGAAACTGTGAAGCTGAAGAAATTTGGATCTCAATGTCATAATGAAGTGTTTCTCCACTTGATTGGAATTTAACTATTTAGGCCAGCGTTTCTCACACTGTGGGGTGTGCCCGCGTGGGGGAGGGAGCACAAGTCCTCAAAGAGGTGGGCACCAGAGTAAATTAAAAAAAAATAGAACGCAAATTAGTATATTGAAACTAATAAACAAATACAAAACACCTCAACTTAACTTAATGTTTAGGTTTAGCATTATTTTTTTACAAGAGATTACATGTAGCATATATAATGTACTTACGAGTACAATCTAAAACTATAAAACTTACTATCAACTGGCAGTTTATTTAAACAAACTAGTGGCTTAAATGCGTCTGTTTTGAACTGCACAACTTGTCCAAGTTTGGTTCTAAATGAGTAATCGCTACCTTTAGTTCACGTTTCATGTTGAGCCGGTTTTGTACAAGCTACTACAAAGAAACCAACTTCACACAGATAAGATGTAGTAAATGGTAATATAATCTGCATAGCTCTCTTGAATTACGTTGGAAATTCTTCTTGCGAGTTAATCCAAAACTCGACAATGGTTGTCGACGAAAATTGTCTCTTATTTTCTGTACTTGATGTGAAATCAATAAATTGTTCTTCTTCTTCCAGCGATCTCTGGTGGAGCCATTTTCAAAGAAGTAACGTTTAAAATTTTTAGATAACGTTTTTAAGTGATGTTCGATGCAATTACAAATAACATATACATTTATATAGCTTAGTTTGTTATCGTTAATAAATGTTTTACATTAATAAACATTTTTGTGTCTTTACTGTTTATCTTGTTTAACCAAGGTCCAATTTTGGAGAAAATTTATTAATTTTATCTGATAGTTGTAATATATGAGTATTATTTTCTTGCAACTGGATATTTAAAATATTGATTTTTTTTTCTTCTTTCAAAAACGTATATATTTCCTGCCTTAGCTCAAAGATCCGCTGTATAACTGTTCCATGTGATAACCTCCAAGATTTGCAATAAAACAGTAGAGCTATATAGTCAGCACCCATGTCATCGCACATTGAAGAAAATAGTTTGCCCTTAAAGACCTCGTTTTTATATAATTTAGAACAATAATTACAATGGATAATACCAAATGAAGTTCTGGGTCGTTTTCCTTCGAAGCGAGTGATTCCCTGTGTATCATTCAGTGATGCCAAATGGCATTTGGATTCTTTTTGCATATAAGTGCTTGTAGACCTTCATATTTTCCTACTATCGCTGGTGCCCTATCATTGCAAACACCAACACAGTTTTTCCACTGCATGACAGAGTTTACTATATTATTATCAATAATTTGAAACAGATCCGGGCCTAACGGTTTTTTCTGAATATCTTTGCCAAAAAGTCCTCACTTATATATGCATTATCGCAGTATCGAACGTAGGCTATCAGATGTGCATCTTTCATAATATCCGTTGCCTCATCTAGGGGAATAGCAAATATTTTGTTTCTAAGTTTAGAAAAAAGCATATCATCAATACGGCTACTAATAGTATTATTTGATACTGGTACTTTCTGATTTTTTTAGCATAACTATCTCCAAGCATTGTTGCAACTATATCGACAGCAGCACGGAGAATAAGATCTTCTGCAAGAGTGTGAGGTTTCTTGCACTTGGTCATACTATGGGCAACTTTATAAGATGCAAGCAGAGCTTTTTCAGGCAACGACAAAACTGTATTAAAGGCTAATTTCTATTACTAAACTCTTTTAACTTCTTCACAAAGAAATCGCTAGGTTTATTTTCATGATCTTTATGTTTTCTTTGCGAATTCCTCTTTAGTTATTTTGGTTTCATAGTATCAGCAGACAAAATATTTAAACTGTGGTCGCTCTTCACCATTAACGTCGGCATTTGCATAACTAAAATTCAAAATACGTCACAATATTTCCTAGTTTTCGCTTTGGGAAAAATACTTGAAAATATTGGTACAAACTTTAAATCACTTAAGGTTAGGTGCAACAGAACGCAAACGAAATGCAACTCGCCTACTCGTTGCCGCTCCCTGCTAAACTAACCTAACTGAACATGCATCATGGTTTTATACGTTCTATTCCCTCTATCACAGTTTCTGGACTATTCTACAGCGCTTGGGAAAGTTCGAGATACCGTCTTGCTAGAAGGGGATGTGAATCATAACACACCTCAAAAGGGGGCCGCAAAATCTAAAAGTTTGGGAAACGCTGATTTAAGCATATAAGAGATAAGGAGATATTTTAATAAGGACAAATTAATTTTGCGATGTTAAATAAAAGCTGAAAGGAAAAATATAATAAAGGAAATTGATCAATACTGTTGTGTAATCAATTTAGTAAAAGAATTTTGGAGGTAAGACCTACACTGCAGCTTTTGTAAATGAAAAGCTGACAAAGTAAAACAAAAGGCACCAGATAAGAGAAGACGCCGTATATATATATAGAGGGCAGAAAATTAGAACAAGTAGGGTAGTTTCAATATCTAGGTGTATGGATACAGGAAAATGGAAAACTAGATGACGAGATAAATGAAAGAGTAGGAATTATGGGACGACTATTTAACTCCATAAAGTCCTCTTTTCTAGGAAAAAAGGAAGTACCTAAAGAGGCAAAAGTAGAAGTACTTAAAAAAGTTGCAACACCAATACTCATCTATGGCTGCGAATCATGGACAATAGTGAATAAACATAGGAGCACGGTCGAGAGTATGGAGATGAGATTCCTGCGGAAAATAGAGGGCAAAACAAGGAGAGACCACATCAGAAACACAACATTTAGAGAAAATTTAAAAACTAAAGCGGTAGCGGTATCAGTACAAGAGAGACAGTTAGGGTGGTTGGGACATGTAATAAGAATGGACAAGGACAGAACAGTGAAAAAAGTGTTCGAAGCAAGACCAAAAGGGAAGAACAGGATAGGAAGACCGAGAAAAACGTGGAAGGAGGAACTAAAGGAGGCAACAGAATCAAGAAACATAAAGTGGGAAGAAATCTGCACAGTAGCAAAGGATAGAAAGAAGTGGAGAGAAATATGCAAGACAAGTCCGAATCTATAAACCACAACTTAGCTCTATAACCTTACACCGAAAGGTAGAAAGGTTTTGGATTAAGTAAGTAAGTAAGTAAGTAAATTGATCAATACTGTTGTGTAATCAATTTAGCAAAAGAATTTTGGAGGTAAGACCTACACTGCAGCTTTTGTAAATGAAAAGCTGACAAAGTAAAACAAAAGGCACCAGATAAGAGAAGACGCCGTATATATATATAGAGGGCAGAAAATTAGAACAAGTAGGGTAGTTTCAATATCTAGGTGTATGGATACAGGAAAATGGAAAACTAGATGACGAGATAAATGAAAGAGTAGGAATTATGGGACGACTATTTAACTCCATAAAGTCCTCTTTTCTAGGAAAAAAGGAAGTACCTAAAGAGGCAAAAGTAGAAGTACTTAAAAAAGTTGCAACACCAATACTCATCTATGGCTGCGAATCATGGACAATAGTGAATAAACATAGGAGCACGGTCGAGAGTATGGAGATGAGATTCCTGCGGAAAATAGAGGGCAAAACAAGGAGAGACCACATCAGAAACACAACATTTAGAGAAAATTTAAAAACTAAAGCGGTAGCGGTATCAGTACAAGAGAGACAGTTAGGGTGGTTGGGACATGTAATAAGAATGGACAAGGACAGAACAGTGAAAAAAGTGTTCGAAGCAAGACCAAAAGGGAAGAACAGGATAGGAAGACCGAGAAAAACGTGGAAGGAGGAACTAAAGGAGGCAACAGAATCAAGAAACATAAAGTGGGAAGAAATCTGCACAGTAGCAAAGGATAGAAAGAAGTGGAGAGAAATATGCAAGACAAGTCCGAATCTATAAACCACAACTTAGCTCTATAACCTTACACCGAAAGGTAGAAAGGTTTTGGATTAAGTAAGTAAGTAAGTAAATTGATCAATACTGTTGTGTAATCAATTTAGCAAAAGAATTTTGGAGGTAAGACCTACACTGCAGCTTTTGTAAATGAAAAGCTGACAAAGTAAAACAAAAGGAAGAAAATGAATAAGTAAAAAGTATTGAAAATGTAATTAAAATTATAATTTCCGTAATTTAATTAGATGATTAAATAGAATCACTGCATTATGGAGTACTTTGAAGATAATTAACAGGAACAAGATATAATAAACACATATGTATCCATTTGAGTTATTTAGAATAACTACTAAAAAGAGATTTTGATATACGAAACAATTTCTCTAATAAAAGTGAATACTATGAAGGTTAAACACTAAAGTGGATTTTTGTAATTTAATAAAATGATGGTTCGAAGGAAATTTAAAACGTAACCTGAAACTGACTTGTGTCGACCCAATTCCAAAAGAATCGATCTGAGTCTTCTTAAAAGCTGTGACAAGGAAACATTCTTGTAACATTGTCTAACTTTATTACAAGGGCTGAATGTTGAAATTTTGAAAGAAACATTTCTTTGTTATAAATCATTTCAGGGAGGACGTTTCCTTAGTTGCCATGTTTTATGTAGAAGCTTTAATTGCTACAACAATTATGTTGTTAAAGGCTAAAGTGTTCTCAATTTTAGTAAATACTCGGGAATATCGAAATTGCAATGAACCGGTCGGTATGAAGGTCCAACTGTTTAGAATTCAGAGATTGTAATTATTAAAGTATTCCGGGTGTTAAGAATTTGCTACACAGACTTAATTAAATTGTTCGCTCCTACCTGCCTCTTCGGGCGATTTGATTTGTTTAAATTTGGAATTTTTGAAATATGAGAAGCATACTTAAAATTGCGTCGCTTGCGATACACTACATACTTGAATACTTGTTTCTTGAAATGCAGTCCTTACATCAATATCTTTAATCTACAGATTCGCAGATATTCTGATTATTATCACACTGAACTTAAGTAAGCAGTGTAATATTCTTAACTTGCCAGTAGCGTTACGGAGCGACTCCAAAAGTGGTTAGGCAACCATTGTGGTTAAGCACTAAACCATTTAGCCGTTTCTCGAATAAGAATGATAATTGATTAATACTATCAAAAATATTTCTATTTGGATATAACATGGCCTTATGTTTGCCAAGCTGCAGCTGTTGATTCGTCCAAAACTTCGGCTACATGACTTTTTACTTCTCTCGTCTAAAAGACGAAGGAAATATTGTAATCGCGAAAAAATCACCTTCCGAGATTTCTTCAGATCTTTACGTTTCAGAATCTCTAGATGGCAAAAAACAGGTTTCCTCAATTCCGTCTGTCTGTCTGTTGGCGGTATAACTCAAAAACTATTTGTTGGAGAATGACGATATTTTGCATGCAGATTATATGGCATAAAATCAAAAAATTCAGACAAATATATACAGAGTAAGCACCTTAAAAGAATTAAGTTTTGTGTATCTTTGCGTTAACCTTGAAATAGATGGAAGTAATAATTTTCACATAGGTCAGGCTTTATACTTGCCAAAAATAGGACTAAACAGATACAGGATATTGTCACAAAAGAGTCGAAACGTTTTATCAATAACACCGTTCCGTTAAGTAGAGGCGCGCGCCGCATTCATTTCCATTAGGCAGGATGGAGCAGTACCATTCATCGATGCTGTTACGGTCGCTACGCAGAAGCGGCGGAGTTCAAACCCCAGCAGAATGCATTTTTTAAAATTTGCAAATTGATCTAATTCGCGTGAGGGAAGTTCGGTGTAAACCCCTTTAGATATGTACATTTTCTTACATTTAAGTACGAGTACATTAAAAAATTAAAATTAAGTCTAACAAAATTTTTAACAAAGGCAAAACGAAATGAGAATTAGAAGTTCGACGTTATTCAGCCATTTCCAATTAAAAAAAAATATAAATTTTGAAACGAAATCATCTCTCTATTGCAGATAACATCTTTACTACTCAATTCTTACAGTAAGTAGTTATCAATAAACTAAACACTAACATTAATAAAAATTAGAAGTAGTTACAACCCTGCTTAAGTTTCGAATCGCTTTCTATTTGATGAACATTTTACAGGCTCCACAGGTTTAAGCAATAGCGGCATTTGTAATTCGATTTATTTGGCGTTTTACGGATGGTCTTCATTTTCGTTACTTTATTGCTCTATAAACGACTGCGATTATCCAGCCTGCTTTGCCCGGACGCCTAAACAGTCGTGTATATATGAGTTGGGATACTGCTGCTGCTATATGTCTTGCATTAGACGGAAACATCAGGAAATGGAGTTTTGAAGCACCCAATAAACTTTCTCAAAGCAAAGGCGGATTGCAAATTGTGTGATGAGTGGAATCGCTAATTCTACAGAGGTGCTCAACTCAGTTGCAACTCTGCTGGAGAACGATGCTAATGAGATTATGTACAGTCGTGTGCAAATAAATCTGGGACAGTGTTTTTTTCACATGCAGATTCAGTTAAGAATTGAAGAATATCTCCATGGATTTCCTGCTATCAGAAAGAGTTACATTAAACTTTAACAGGTACTGAAACCCGTAACTCTCTCTGATAAGAGGAAATCCATTCTTAACTGAATCTGCATGTGAAAAAAAGCACTGTCCCAGATTTATTTGCACACGACTGTACTTGTAGTTACCGTACATTAAATTTTAAAAACATTTGATATGTTATGAAGAGGTATAGCAATACATTCCTGATGAAGAAATTATGTACACGCTTGTTTGACTCATGTAGAAGACTTTGCCAATAGACAGTAAATATTGATGTAGTAATTTTTTTAAGCAGTTAATTTAACTTGAAATTTAATCTTATAAAATTTACGTAAAACTATGCTTTCCACACACTCATATAAAGTTATTATTTAACTTTAATAGCAATTGCTACTATTGCACTGTTTATTTAAGTTTACAATATGGCTATTTTTATATGACTGTAGTTTTTAGAATATTTAGTATACAGCTGATTGGTATATCTGATGTGGTAGTAATGCCACCAGTGTTTGCCTAATTCTTTATATTTATATTTTCCGTATCATATCAACTGTGCAAATACATTTAAAAAATCTGGTGTGATACACCCACACAACTTCCTTTTACAGTGATCTTATAATTAGCCAAATATTATTAAGCATTTGTCAAACATTTTCGAAAATTACAAATTCTACAGAAACCGTACAAAATAGAGCGTTAGTTGAAGAGACAAATTTTCTCTAAAATTTCAAACTCAATTAAAAAATGTAATAATATACCAGGTGTTCTGTTTAAAATAGGTGTTAATAAAAAAAGAAAAAACAAAAGACACCTTTTAGAGGTACAGCTTATAGAATCTAATCATATTTGATTTCACTGAATTGGCAATATGTGGAAAGAAGTAATTGTCAAACATACAAAGTTTGGTTATATTTTAAATGACAAGTAATCAGTAGCGGTGGGTAGAGGGATTTCGTTTGCGGAATGACTAACGTCATATGACAGATTCTTTGTGTTTTGAAGTGTGAAAATTGCTGTTGCTGTTGATTTGGTTAATTCTGTTATTTTGTTATTGCTATTGTTATTGTTGCTATTTTTGTGTGTGTTGTTAATTCTGTTTTGAAATGCGCCATACCACAATGTTGAGTACGTCTCTGATTTATTGTGCCATTTAGCTTAAATAAGGTTAACAATTTAATGTCAATATGATAAATGTCAAAAATGTTACCAATACAAAACTTGGAAATTACTAGATTCTAACATTAGTTTCGATTTTCAACGCTCTAGATTCTGTAAGCTGTATTCAACTGGAAAATCTCCTATCTCACATCAAAACACATTAAAAATGTAATAAAATGTGAAGTTTGAAAAAAATCCCTACAGCCGTTTTTGAAAAAATCGAAAAAAAAACTGAAAAATCACAAGAGTAAACACCATACTTCCCGTTATGCGATTTTCTTTAAAAGCTTGCTGTCGCATCTAGATAGTACACAACACTTATTTATGAAGTTTCAACGCCATACCTCTTTTCGTTTTTGAGATATTTTCTTCACACGCAGACACACAGATAGACAGTCACACAGACAGACTGACAGACAGACCAATGAACAAAAACATGTTTTTTGAGTTCAGGAGACTCTAAAACGTGATCACCTATTGAAAACTCAATTTAGAATTTTTGGGGTAAATCCAATACTTCCTTTATTGTAAAAGGAAGTAATAAGGGTCCAAGCGAAAATAGTGTATGGGCAGAATGTATAACCAAGTAACTTAATTATAAATATATGAGAGATGAAATATATGCCAGATAGATGGTCGATTAGTAGTAGTGCTAATAAATACGAAGATCTTGGCTCCACTTACATGAATAGGATATCAGAAAAATCTGTAAAAGGACTTACCCAGAACTTCCCTCGCCCGAATTAGATCAATTTGCAAATTAAACAAACATGTATCCCGCTGGGGTTTGAACCCGGCGCTCCTGCATAGTGATCGTAACCGCATCTCCGCAGCGGATGTAACTGCAGCGAAATTCCAACTGCGCCATTAAGCCTTACAGAAATAAGTGCGGCGCGCGCGCCTCTCTTGAACAGAACGGTCTTATTGTTGAAACGTTTTTACTCTTTTGTCACATTATCCTGTATCGATTGAGTTTTATTTTCGGCAAATGTAAAGCCTGACCTATGTGAAAGTTATTACTTCCTTCTATTTCAAAATTAACCCAAAAATAAACAAAATTGTATTTTTTAAGATGCTCACCCTGTATATATTTGTATGAAATTGTACCGGTTTCATGGGAGGTAGATATATAATATGTATGCAAAATATCGTCTTCCTCCGACAAATAGTTTTTGAGCTATACTGCCAACAGACGGACAAACAGACAGACGGAATTAAGAAAACCCCTTTTCCGTCACCTAGGGACCCTGAAATGTGAAGATCTGAAGAAATCTCGGAAGGTGATTTTTCGAATACTTCCTTCGTCTTTCAGATGTGGGAAGTAAAAAACGTAATGGCTGTAGGTATTTTTCAATAGCAATAATCAGTAAGCGACCAAGTATTTGCGACTAAGTAGATCCAAGTCAATACTTATGCGCAAAGCTTGTCCCTGTATAGACTGTTCTCTGACTAAAAAAATGATTTCGTCAGGTAAATAGCGAAAAATAAATTTCATTAGATGAATTAAATTGATAGGTATAACTGACATAACGAGGTCGTGTGGCCGGCTGGTAAAGCGTTTGCGTTTGCAGTCGGCAGATAGTGGGTTCGAGCCCCACACCCGAACATTGATGACATCGAACGCTCTCCGGCAAATCATACAACTGAAAACGGCATTCTCTCTATTAATTCAACGGGATAGGCGGCCGAAGAAGGCGTACAAAATATCACTTCGTGCGGCAATAACAGGCTATCAGTCCATATTAACAAAAAGAAGAAAAAGTGAACTGAGATGGCGTTGTTACATGACGTTTTATAGTTAAGTTGCCAAGACAGTATCTAATGTTGACGTTTTATTAATACAACAACTAGCTCATAACAGAATGCGGGAGAGGAGTCGCAGAGTAAAGGAATGCAAGTTTAACCAATCGTTGTAAACAGCATCAAACTTAATTCAGGACGTGCTGCGACGTACCTTATAGAATCATTCGAGATAGTCGAGATACGATCCAAAAATTTGCTGTCAGGGAAAAGACATTAGTATATACGAGAAAGAAAGACTAGGACATTTTCAATAACAAGCAGGCGTTTATTTAATAATCAAACGTATGTGCAACGGAACCATTCGATTGCACCTCGGATCTGCATGACAGGTTGTATTGGGATGGTAAGTTAGTTACAATGAGAGAAATACGGTAAAGGTAGTATGATCGCAATATCAACGAATAGTAGTAACACTGCAAATGAAAGACTAATAGAATATAGGACAAATATTTAATAGATATCGACGTAACAATCCGTGACATTACCTACCGATAGCCAGAGTTCTCGATATCCAGGTCATCAGGAAAATAAATCAAAATATTGTACTTGTAATTATTATAAATGGTTAACAATTACCTACTAATAATACAGTATACAATATACAGTAAATCGGATAGTAAGCAAAAGTAATTAAGCTAAATTATTGCAGTAGTATATAATAGCAATTTACAATACAAGTGCGTAAAGCTAGTCTTTAGTCACGGGTGGGGAAGAGTTAAAACGCGAGTAAGCTAGCGTTTTAAGCCCCGCGAGTAATTAAAGATGCTTTACGCATGTGTATCGTACAATATTTTATCTACGATGGAATCTAGAAAACACGGTAAATACAAAAAAAAATTTAAATGTAAATTAGGATTAATAGCAAAAAACACGTTGCTATTGACGACGTAAACTAATGAAAACATGTCGTTTTACAAACTGCCAACTAAAAGTCAATTTTACACACTGTCGTATTTAAATAAACATACTAAAGTAACGTAAAAATTGAATTAAAGTTTAATTAACGAACGTGGATACAAGTAATGAAGCAACTTTGTAATTAAGAACAAAAATCAAAGGCGAAATAACAATACATATTCAGGTGGCAATTAATAATTATTTATGTATTTATGATCTTATTTTGAGCTGTACAGCAAGCCTTTTTCGCCCTCGGGCGATAATAGCTTTTGGCCGTTAAAATGACGTGAGGGGGCGATCAAATTCTTTCTTTTACTCTGCCTATCGTGATTACGTTATTGCAAAGTTGTTTGTATGGATGTTGGCTGCTTTACCGGAAATGTGTTAATTGCTATTGACGACGGAGCGTAAGCAATTCACGTACTTCCCTACGCAAGATAACTAGTGTACCAGTGTATAAAGCGGCACATATGATATAGGTACACAATTTTAGTAATTGATTCAAATGTCAAAACGGGATTCTTTAGTTTCTTTAGTGTGAACAAAATCTAACACGTAACTGATGCAACTCGGGACGTAAATATCTTTGAGCAGTTTTGGACTGTTTTGCGAGCCCTAGTTGCTCTGCACTTTGGTAATGAATAAATAACTATTTTACACGCAAACGAAAAAGTATTTTATCGTCCGTTGATGTTAGTTATGTTATTTTTTATATACATAAACACGTAGTTACAAAGACACTATTTAACTAAAATTGTAACGCTAGCTTCTGCAGCAAATTTTAATTATACATTAAAATGTATTTAATTTGTACATCGCCGAATCGGGCGTTACATTTAGCCAGCGCTCGAACTGGTAATAACAAATCAGACACATGTTATGCTCGAAGACAGGAAGAAGCAACCCCGGCGCCACTTCTCCCTCAATGTTACTCAGAGCTGCTGTACCCATAAAGCCGCCCGAAGAGTATATAAGCAGGTTTCTCGACAATTTAAAGTCACTTGAGTCCACCGGTCCCGACCAGCTGTCCAACTTGAATCTCTGGTCAATCTCTAGCATTTTGCTAATACCGACTTGTACCTTAGCATCTGATTAGAGTTCTATGTCTCCTAAGGTATTTCCCTAATACCGACCTGCCTGTACCTTAACATGTCAATAGCGTTCTCTGTCTCCTAAGGTATTTCCTGTTAATTCAAAGCCCCAAGCCCTCGACACTACCGTAGGCGACGAGAATATTATAATTTGTTAATAACATGACCTGTAGGATCCAATTTGTACGTACTGCCTGAACTGCAATTATTAATTTACCTGGAGGGACAGCAATATACGTCCAACGTCGTCTTCCTGTAGCTCCAGAGGCGAAATAAGCAACTTGAGCCCGAACCTGGAGGTTCTTGCTGCACGCAAAGACGGAGCTGTCAATTTCACTTGCCCGCTAAAAACGAGCAAATTTCACATCGGGAAATTCACGGCGCAGTTACTTCGAGAACAACGCACTGCCCTCCTAAAGCACCACCACAAGGCGCACCAACCCTTACTCACTCCCGGGGCCGCAGGTGTCTTCTAAATCTCTTTAATTTCTGCCTATATTCGCAGAGTACTAAGTGTAAACAAACCGCTTATCTTGAAGCCGCGTTGCGGACATCCGACACACAGGGCCGAAATAGATACTTCGGGCCAGGACCAATCCCGCCGACACCGATACCTACCTGCTAAGTGGGTTGCATTTTTTCAAGGAGCAAAGAATGCAGTCCCAGTGGAAATTGCTAATTTTAATATACAATTCAGTTTTCTTAGAATTGCCGATTATTTTGGACATACGAGTATAGTTAAAATAATATATACTTGGTAAATATAATGTGTTTTCCTGACCATATACATTTGAGAATTAGTGAACATTTTATTTGACTGTGCTACTCGATGTAGAAAATTTAATAAACGTTTGAGCCTTTCTGAAATTAATAACAGTCATAAATCACCAGAATTAATTACCAGGACTAAAGTTAAATTCGGAGAGAAAACGTTACAAAATAACTATAAGAAGTGTCTTGTTTTTATTGCCAACCATATTATGTAATCTGGATCTACTTTTTTAAGTAAAATTTAGATGGTACATACAGTTTTATACGCACTTAATGTGTAATCAGCGCCTACGATCCTTATAGTGTTATAACCCTCGTGCTATAACTTTTATTAGCAACCATATATGTAATGTTAACATTCCTGACCTCATTTGAGTGGGAGAAGTCAAACATTTTAGCCCGCTACTTTCCGCACTCACTTCCCGCTCAAGTGCGGGAAGTGAGTGCGGGAAGTACATTCTCAAACGTTGAGTAGGTAGGGACACTGGGAATCTCGTTGATCCATTCATGCGCGTCACAACCTGTCGTATCATAATATAATAATTTTTCCAATTATTGTTTAGAATAAAGTGGTTGCGAATAAAATAGTATACAAACCTCGACAGAAAGTTTCCTTAGTCTCGAGATAATAGCTGATTTCGACGTTTCGCGTTTCAATCAGTTAACTAATCTCTCGACAGTAATGAAACACTTCCCATCTCGGGCTGTAATATACTATTACGACGCGGGCCAAAAATGCCTGTCTTACGCCCTTGGCATGTAAATAACTATTATGTATCAAGGGTGTAAGAAGGCGTGTATGCCTGCGGCTTGAAAATTTGAGCCCAACGTGTAGCAGCGGCCTACGACAAGAACCACAATTGTTAGTTATGTAGAAGGTGCATACAAAATTGTATGTATATACCGGAATCCTCACAATCAAAATCAGATTTACAATTTTTATAAACTTTGGCAACTTACGATGTCATTGCTTGTTAAATTGACAACCAATACAATATACAGTCTGTTCTATAAAAAAGGCCCCGCCTTCTAGCTACTTTATTATTTATTTTAGACCCAATAAACCTTATATCAAATCAAATGACACATAAAAACCTACATTTTAACACAATCAACAAATTTTTATCTTCAATTGTTTCAGAGTGGTGACGTCACGTGCAATTTTTTTAATGACACTGTATATATTTTTTGACATTTTCTGGTAGAGGTTTTTTTTCTCTTTTCAACAATGTAAATATTTCATGCACTTGCATAAAAAAATTTTCGTGAAATCTTACAAAAACTTTTTCACAGTGGGAGGCCATGATACAAAACTGTAAACAAGTGTAACTTAGAAAAACAAAACAAATAGTAGCCAAACGCTTTAACTGTCAGATTTCAGAATAATCTAAAGTGTTTATTGTTTTGTTTTTCTGAGTTACACTTTTGTTTATAGTTTTGTATGGTGGCCTCCCACCGATAAAAAAGTTTTTTAATTTTTCTCGAAAATTTTCTTATGAAAGGGCATAAAATATTTATATTGTTGAAAAGAGAAAAAAAAACCTCTACCAGAAAATGTAAAAAAATATATACAGTGTCATTTAAAAAAATCGCATGTGACGTCACCACTCTGAAACAATTGAAGATAATTTTTTTTTGATAGTGTTAAAATGTAGGTTTTTATGTGCCATTTGATTTGATATAAGGTATATTGGGTCTAAAATAAATAATAAAGTAGCTAGAAGGCGGGGCCTTTTTAATAGAACAGACGGTATACTAAGCGAGCTATAAAGTACTTTACTTACTTTAAATACAGAAACCTTGCTCGATTTATAAGTACTGCAATAAATTATGACCTTCGACGGCACAGCGCTTGAGGAACAGATTCGATAAATTGAAAACTCTCTATGCAACAAGAGGCAGCAGCTCGCCCCCTGGGCGGCAGATATGCTCCATCCTTAATGGATCAGATGTGTACAATGTGGAAACATATGACCTATAGATAGATCTACAAAGAAATGTAGCATCTAAAAAACCAAACTCTTTTAGTTCCAGCTTACGGCACAGGTATAAATTGAGTTCCAGAAACAATTTACACATTTCCGTATTGTGGGAAACGAACTAATAAAGTAACGAAGTACCCCAGAATCAGAAATCGCACGTCGAGAAATTCCTCCAAGCAACGAGTGCTCAAAATGATACGATAAACTATTGAAATATCATGATATGTTTTATCGAACCTTTACCACTGTGTGTAAAAAGTCCGATAAAACACTTCATAATAGACGACTGTCAAAAATTACATCATTCAAAGAATATATCGAAATAACAGTAAAAATAATTGTCTATACCCAAGATGTAGAAAATCTGTATCGTAGTAATATAGTAAATCAACTACTACTTGAATGATAATGATTAGAGGGACGACATTAGAGGATTTGGACGTTAGGTGTCCCAAACTCCCCTGTTTTGTAAATTTAGCTCAAAGGAAAGAGAGAAACGAATTAGCAGCCGAATTTCTATTTTTCCTACAGGACTATATGGAAGTGAATCGTAGATTATGAGTAACGCAACAGATGCAAGATTAAAGATATAGGAGAGAAAAAAATAATATGTAATATGGAAACGTCCAGAGAATAATAGTAATAATAACAGCCTGTGGGCACCAAATTCTAGTTAAACTAATAAAAATGTAGATAATCCCATGTGAACGGCATGCAATCCGCCTAAATGAACATCGAATTACTAAGCTAGCGTTAGAATTAGGACAAGGCAATAATTGTAGACGTTTATTATGCGTTAGTAGGAAGTAAATATATGGGACACCAGTTGACTTGCATTGAGATGCAGATGCAAATTGTACATCTGACAGCTATTCCGTTGAAATGCAATATTTCTTAACATTTGATCACTTTGTCAATCAATGTTTTCACGTAGCATACGATATGTTCTACTGGATGAAGTATTACTTTCTCTGAAACGGTAAACGAAGCTGCGTATTCTTCACCTGCATGCTAAGCAGCAAGAAGATACTTCACAATTTCGGCACTGCGCACAGGAGCTACTTCAGTTGCTTTATGTAATATTCTTTATTTGTGACTCTTAATCCCCAATACACATTCAATGATTTGTGGTGCTCCAAACCGACGGTTACTGAAAGAGAATGGTTTTTCTTGTTTTTCTACAGGGAGTATCACAAAACAAGGTTTTAGAGGGCGTGCTTCATCCCTCAAAACGATATGACGTATAAATGAGTAAATATGCATCCATAGCTTTATTTACAATATACTCCTACAATTATGGCGATACATTTTTAGTTTAACCCGGTCGTATAGTTCAATAGTAAGGAAATAAACTTATAAACTTATTACAGTATTTTTAGTTGATAATGTAGAGAAACGATAGAGAGAAAGACACCTTTAGTAAAGAATTTAAGAAGACTGGAAACCATAAATCCGGAGAAGGTGGTAGGCAAAACTGATCAACATGACTTCTACGCAATGAGAAAAAAGCAGTAACAACGAATAATTAAAAATCGAATTGTTTCACTATCTAAAACTAGTTTGTAGCCAGCATTTACAACCTGTTCCGTAAAATCGCAACATGATCGTAAGCCCAAATTTGATATCTGTAAATGTCCGCGTTGCTCCGTGAATTTATGCAAGCCTTCGATTTGTGTAGTTCCGATGATTATTTCTTGCACTCGTTTAGGACATACTTCGGAACATAAATTGTATAGTTATAGGACCAGGTTATTTTATTGAAGGGGTTTACACTTGGTGAAGTTATGAAGGGTTGTAGGATAAGATGTGAATGCAGTAGCCAGGCCTAACTACCCTTTAAGACATATTTAGCCTTTGTCTTTTCACAAATGAATACAGAGCTGAAAAGTATATTAAAAAATCAAACAATCAGTTAAAATGTGTCGTGTTTTGCTATACGATCTAATAACCTACTATTTACATAAGTGCAAAACACAACGCTTGCAAGAACTCCTTGCTTGTGAACAATGTGTATTGAAACTTGACTTAACAATACCATATTAATGCTGAGAGTGGGACACGTCTAGCGTAATTGTTACACATCTTGAACTAGTGTTGCAGTCTAATTTGTTTCTGCACAATTTCACCCAATTGTCTATTTCATGGGTGAACAGTTAATAAACATAGTTGAAGGGGTGCTCTGATCAACTGTGAAAGAAGAAAAACATTTGTCATGATCTCCAATTCACTGAAGTCAATCGAACGAAAAAACAAAAGTATAATATCTTACATATTAGCAATAACCATACAATAATGGTTATTAACCACTGTTGACTGTCAATCGTTAACGGCATATTGAAGTGTATGTGAGCACTAATGTATGCAGTTCTAACATCTTTGTGCCAAATACGCCTGATCTAGGACTAAATGTTCGAGGTTTTCTTGGAAGATAACAGTGTTAAACTATAAAACCAAATCGTTTGGGCATACGATAGTAAATGGAAAAGTGGCATTTTTTGCATTTGTTATAGATTTTGTAATAGTGAATTCTCATCTTAGTATATACATTATTTATCAGATAAGAAACTCTCTAGGGTTGTAATTCATTTATTATAAGAAATATGTGATGTATTCTACTACAAAAATTTCAGGAAAACATGTTATATTAATTACTTCATCGATTCATCTGCATTTGGTGCCTAGTTCCTAGATGAAAAGGTGGAATTCAACATTTCCACCTTTTCCTCTATTGTTTAATAACGCAAATATACATTTTTATCTTGTTTTGAATTGAATCGGTGACTATTAAAAGGAACTAACTCCATAATCTCGACATTTTGGGATTTATATGTATTGGTATATTTTCAAACCCTGCGGATCGAATGGTGATAAAAGGAACTAACTCCGATTTGACGATACCTTGTTACATCTAGTAGTTAAAATCGAGTTGGTGGAGAAAGGAGCTAAGAATCTAAAATGGCCTACTACCAACACTGGAGAAAATAACTAAAATGTATGATACCATGGGTTTTGTAATTTTCAAAGCTGTTTACAACACTGAATACATTTTTTCTTTTTAGTAAAATTTTTTTTTTCAAACAGTTTTAATTACGTATTAAAGGGAACTAACTCCATCGCCTTTTTTCAAATTTTGAACTTATTATGGCCCTAATTAAATCAATTGTAAGCTTTAGCTGATCCTTGACTTATCAACATTGCATCAGGCAAAATAGATTTTCACTTATAATACCATGAGTAGTCAAAGTTATGTCGAATATTTTTACTGTGGTATCACGAATGTCCATTGCGCTTAGGTTAGATTAGGACGAGTGCGCTAACACGAGTCCTAATCCTAAGCGCAATGAACATGAGTAGTGGTACCACCGCAAAAATATTCTACTTAACTTTGACTAAGAATGGTATTCGAGGGACTATTCAATGAACCAAACTACTTTTACAAATTAGTTTTCAATAAATCTAGCAACAAACTACTCAATTTCTATAGTAACAGAACACTAATATTGACTTTATCTAATAGAAATAACATTTGTTTAAAATATTCACTATACTACTAGTGAAAATTGTCATAAAATATTCACTATACCACTAGTGAAAATTGTCGATTATTTTCACTAGTGAAAATTGTCGATATAGTTCACGCTAATTGGTGCAAATAACAAAAATACTAAATTATAATTGGTTAATAGTTAACATGAAGGGGGTGAGTTGAATAGTCATTACAATTTTCAACAGGGTTGTGAGACAAACTTTTGTAGTTTGCCAAAACCTAACCTTTTTGGAGTGTTAGTTCCTTTCAAGATTCACCGATTCAATTGCTAAATACGTTTATATAGGTATCGTTAACGAATACTTACTGTTGATTGATTTTATCATGAAATTAGTTTAATAGTAGACAATTTTTCAAACATTATTTATATTATGTTACTTGTTTCCGCGAAACTAGCATGTTCATGGCACATCTGTTATTCATGAATATAATACACAGCTGCACTATTAGGTGAGAAAAGGGTTAGACTGGGGATTTGTTGGTAACAATTATAGCAGAAAATTTGCTGAGGGTTGTGCTGAGCAAGTTTAATTGATGGCGGGTGTGGCAAGGTTTTAGAGAGTCTATTCCTGTCACACAGCTGCTGGGAATAACCTACCAAAACTACGTTATCTGTGATTTTAAGCTAGTAGATTGCTCTAGTAAAATAATTGTAGACATCCAAACAAAACCCTTTAAGAATAACAGAAGGAGCCATTAGAAAGGCTTACTCGCTTTCCATATTCTAAAGACGCGGGCTCAGCACATTAGAATAAGAAACATGGGCCAAATTTACATATCTTCTCCAGTAAAATTGGTTTACGATGATGGATATGTGAAGCCAAAGCCATTTTTGTGTCATCTGTGGATGTACAAACACACGCCCAAATTACTTTACTCTGAGCTTAATCCTGTAGTCTCCTTATGTTTCTAAGGAACACTCCATTTCAAGCCATTGGAAACATTGTTTCGTGCGTATATTGATTGCCAACGCGCTCTTTTTACATTTTTGTGCTGTTTTGAAGTGGCACCACAATCGATACTTATCTGAATACAGTTTATTCAATTCAGTGGACCCTTTGTTCTCTTCGTCTTATTGTGCACTCAGAAACCTTTATTCGGGTGGCTACGGTTAACATATTTTTTATTCCCCCTTCGTTTGTTTTGGTTTTGAATATAAAGGAACCGCTGCAGGTATTGAATTTTCCCTAAGTATTTCATAACATGTGGGGTATATTTCTTGGATTACTTCAGGACCAAAAAATAATAAATAGCTATTTAAGTAACAAGGAATGTAAGGCGCTATTAACATTTGAGGTAGGCAAGTACAAGCCAAGACGAAGTCGCGGCTTGTTGCCTGCCGAAAATGTTAATAGGCGATACATTCCGAGTTATCTTATTATATTTTTCCCGCTGCTTATCGAAATTTTCCTAGATTTTTGAAAAAATCGTTTGGTTTGCCACCTGTCACCAGGATTAGTTTTCGTGAGTCGTGTTACCTGTGAGTGTCACATGTCACATAAACACTTGCAATTTATAAACAAAACGTCTAAATCTGCATCTTGCTTTGCTAATGTTATTATCCTAGGAACTTAATAATAATATTAACTTCCGTTGTCAAGAAAAAGCAGCAAACAAATATAATCACCGACTTACACGTTTTGTTACTAAGGCTGTATCGCTGACTTACATGATCAGCAGCGGGAAAAATAAGTTTTTTTTCTAAAAAACCGTTACCGAGAGCAATTTCTGTTATCGTGGATATTCAAATGCAGAAATGGAGGATATGCGTCTTAGGTATGAACTTGGTAAATGCAACGAATATGAAGCAGAGCATCTGCATTCGATGGGATTTTCTAATCGCAGTCTGCGAAGAATATGTGAACGCCTTGGGGATGCAAGTTCGTTTAAAGAACGAGTTTCAGGTGGTGGAAGACCTGTAAGCACCAGAACAGTCGCTCTGGAAAGGCAAACCTTCACATCATGTTGAAGATAATTATGACTGCAACATACGAATCATAGCAAGAGCAAAGAATGTGTCACATATGATAGTGTGGAGGTTGTTACTAAGTCAGCAGTTACATTATTCTCATATTCAGAGACTATAAGGACTTACTAATAGTGACTCCACCACGAGTAACCTTTTATAATTGGTTCATGTAAATATACACTCGTAATCGGCACGCTGTTGATTCAATATCTCAACAAGAACTTAGCATACATGTATCACCAGGAATAATTAACCATCAACTAATCGGACTTGTTATATCTGGGCGATTCGTGGGGGAATCTCACTCCAATTTGTTAATGCAAATTTGAATGGGTTGTTACAAGAAGTGCTGGTTGGTGTAATAATTTTCACATAGGTCAGGCTTTACACTTGCCGAAAGTAGGACTCAACAGATACAGGATGTCACAAAAGAGTCGAAACGTGTCAGCAAAAAGACCGTTCCCTTAAATAGAGGCGCGCGCCGCACTGATTTCAATTACGCTCGATGGCGCAGTTCGACTTATCGATGCGGTTACGATCACTATGCAGATGCGACGGGTTCAAACTCCAGCGGGATACATTTTTTTAGAATTTGCAAATTGATCTAATTCGAGCGAGAGAAGTTCGGTATAAACCCTTTTACAGATTTTTGTTTACCCTGTATTTACGAACAGTAGCAAACAAAGCCAAAGGCAGTAAAAGATACAGCATAAAACTGCCACTGGGGTTCAAAAGTAATCCAACTTTGCCGCTGCTTTTGTTTTTAGAAGAGTTGCGAGGGCCGAGTGTAGGTCTCGAATGTACGGGATAATTGCAGGGTTAATTTTGTATTCGTTTTTCGCGGCGATCGGATTGCGTCACAAAGGCGGTGGAAATCGAAGCGACGCCGGTGTTCCCTAACCAGTTGCTCGTACTCGCACCGTGTCGGGGTTAAATCGATGGCGATGCGCATAGCCCCTCGTTTTACAATTTGTTTTTGTTACCGGAACAGTGTTCCAGTTTCAACGATAACAATACCGTATATTTTTCCAAGAACGCCCGCAAAATTTATGGTCAGAATTGTTGCGCTGCTTGCGTTAAATATTTAGGGGATGCCAAGGCAGAGCAAAAATAGTCCCTGTTTAACTTCGGCTCTAAATTTGCGTGTTAACAAGGTTCCGTCCAAAGGGTGAATAATATATATAGTCTAGTAAAAGAATACTGACGTTAAAGTATCTTCTATTTTAAAATGATGAAAGGTCAATTCCGGGAATGGAATTTGGGGTGGTCGACGCAACACTCAAGGATTGTTTTATTACGTTAAAAAAAATAAAATAAAGTCATAAAACGACTTCGAAAAGGAGTAAATAAGGGAATGTGATGAAAATGAGTTTCAGAAAAAGGAAAACGCAAATAAATAATTAATAAGATTCGTGCAAGGGATTTGTGTTTGTTACCGGGGTGGAATATCCTTTTAAAGAAAATTATAAAAATTAGCTTACGTTAATTCCATTCAAACAACAACTAAAAACTATAAAATATTCATGATTATAATTTGGCATCTCTTCCCCATATAAAATAAAAGATATGAATAAGCGAAAGTTCGTTTTCAACGCAAAAATGAAGTTAACACGTTAAAAATAATATGGTAAAACCGACAAGTTGTATAGTGTCTTGTGATTCTTGTGTAATAGTATCCAAAAGCAAGTAACGGCCAGTATAATTTGCCTAAGTAAACGTACAAAATCATTGCTGAATATTTATGCCAATTCGTTGAATAAGTAATCTTGCGAAGGAGCAGATAACCTCAAAGCTGCAAATAACAAATCTTATAAGCAATATAATTTCAACCCTGAATCATTCAATGTCGTACTATGATTCCCGTCTTAATTGACGGTTTCCAGAAATGATACCAGATTACATTCAGTAAATATATATTTTTTATAATTTTGCAAAGTTGATAGTCGGACAGGCTTGAAATGTAGCAATGTATCATGCAATCGGAGGTGACATATCAGGATCATTGATCGATAAATACGACACCATGCGATAAAGCCAATGAAGAGTAAGCCCTTGCTGAACGAATGGAATGAAGATACATGTTTTTAATAGAGATTAGTAACTATTAAAAGCAATAGAAAGCGGGTAGTCGAGAGATGAAGCGTTTGGGCTCACAATCGGCAGGTAGTGAGTTCCAACTTTACGTTGATTTCATTCTACGCTTTTTAGCCTTTGCGAGTGGTCACCCCCTATAGGAGGACATTCTTCCCTTAAATTTAACGGGTTAGGCTCGCCACCCACCCAAGCCGCGGCCAAAAAGGGCTCATAGAACTGCATCTTGTGTAGTTATACGTAAATTGCTCATAATCTACAATAAAAGGAATAAGAAGAGGAAAAGTAATAGATAACAATTCGCTAAAGGTAAAGCGCCAGAAAATATTTTTAAAATATTGTGATGGTTCACTGCCCATAGAAATTCTGATTGTCTAATTAACTAAATGAATAAGGCCAACATGAGCTCCGAATTAAATATTTTATCTATTGCAAGATAATCAATACTTTACATGATGCACTTGATATGAGCCGCAATTACTAATAATTTGACGGATAGAAGTTAGCATGAAACAAAGCAGGTTTTAGAACGGTTACATTCATAGTTTCAGATATGATAAATGTTCGAAAGGGCTAATGCAGTTTAATTTGTAACTGACGAAGTTAAGCTTATTAATGTCAGACATAATGTGAATAGAATAATACAAAATGATTTGTTAAATACAGAAAGAATATGAGCGTTATGTAGTAAAACTGTATAAGCCAGAAAAAGGCAGATTACCTGATAGGTAAACGAAACCGTGCTAGCGAAATAATAATTGCAAAGAGCAATGAAAATGGAAGCCAACCGATCGAAAAACGTTAAATGAACTCCAAGTGTGTTAGTGCATTATAAACTAAAGTCATGTAAAAGCAAAGCAAGTGTAGTAACAATTATTCCAAGAAAAAGACAATGTTAGTGGTTAGGCAAATACATGACATCAAAACTGTAGTCCATAAAGTTAAACATGTTATCAATCCTAATTTCCTTTATAGACATTTGAAAATCTAGTTGCTAAGAGACCTGACTGTCATTTTGTAAAAGAATAACTAAACAAGCTTGAAAATTGTGTATTGGGTCCAGACGGAGCTCCTCAATTATCATGTAAAATTGTAAATAAAAAAGTTCTTAGTTATACCAATTGTGGTTAAAGTTATTCACGAGTGTCCTATGCATCTGTGGGTGTAGTTTTCCAGGTGTTAAAAGGTCCAGGTGATGCAGATAAGCCAGCAGACCAAATCGTCCTTGTGCGTGTGACTTCTAGGGGCCAATTTCTTATGCAAGCAGCTTCGCCCAGCGAGAATAGAGCCTGTTGCGAATATAAAGGACATTCAGGAACCAGTACGAGCAGAAATTCCAACCAACAAGCAATTCCCAAGTCCATAATTTCCATCGCGTCATTTGGGCGTCTAAGAGGTCTCCGATAAAGGTAGGATTTCGCAGGAAGCCTTTGCTGCAGCGCCATAATGCGCGGGGATCAGCAAGATTAGACTGTCTATAAGGTGAAGAGCCATATTTCAGTGGCCAGAACATATGAAACAAAAACCTGTCGCGCGACTGTTCGACGTCACACTAAAAACAAAACGAGCTTAGCAGTTGCTACGTCACAATATGAATATTTACCTGACGCGTCTTTTCCATTTTGGTAGGTTTTAAAATTCAATTTACGGTGTTTCCTGTGACCACAAATTGTAATGTATTTAAAAATTCTCTAACACTTTCTACGTTACCACAACGACAGGAAAACTGAGTCTGTGAGCCATGCAGTGTATAAGTACATGAACTCAAGATAAACTTCCCTCAACTTTGCGTGTAATACTTGTACCACTGTACGGCTGTCCTACAATTGGAATGTTTCTCACTCCAAGTTTGCTATTACAAGTTTACATAAACTTGTTGCACATCTTAGAAAATATTCTTGCTTTTCTAAATCGCTATTGAAATATCTAACACTTAAAATTAGTTGATCTTGCTTAAAACTTGTCGTCAAACATATCCAATGCTAAACATTCTACAATCTTTGATATCATTTCTACCGCAACAAATCAGAGATTATAGCTACTATTTTATTTTGAATATTGGTTAAAATTACTGCAAAACCGGTATTATATCGGTGGAACAATTTGCAAATAAATTAAAATTTCCCTTTTTGAATGAGTTTTTACTTTCATCATAGCTTCTCACTGATATGTTTTGGCGACATGAAGTTAACACAATAGCAGCCATCGTTTTAAAATAGCCCCGACTTTTTTATATAAATTCTGTGTACACAGATAAAATTTGTGAAGATGCAGAGCCATAGTTACATGATTTCTGTGAATGGTTTACATGAAATAAAGTTCCGGCGTGTTTTTGTTTCAATTTTCGCCAATTTCTGAAATCTGCTTAGTGACTGATTTTGACACTAAATAATCGGCAACTATAACAAAATATGCTATATTCAGAGGTAATGTAATAAGTAATACTCTTATTATGGATTATTTTTTGATGCGTTATGATTAGTTATAACCTCAACGCTGAAAATATAACGAGTCCGTAGGGCGAGTTGAATTTTCTTGCATTTGGAATATAAGGAAATGATATTTTTAAAAATTATAGATTATTAGGCGTACTATCACCGGTACGGGGTTTAATCCCCAACCAGTTGCTTTAAAAATTGATTACCAAAACCACAGTTGTAGAAGTAGGGAAAGTAAGGCAGTCGTCGAATGCGTGATGCTAACCACATTACCCAGTCCGCCGTTAACTCGCCTAGTTTCAGGCCATGTTCATATATGGAATGAAGTGCCCGAACTTTACGAATTATATTTAGGAAGAGAATATAATGATTGATTTAAAATATATATGATAGAGAGAGAGAGCGTAATACTATTTTATTGCGTGAGTATCAATACTAATGATCAATAATGATCAATGTTTGTACGAAACACACTTTGTGTTTCTTTTTATGCTTAAAACGCAGAATCTAACCTAGAAATAACAACTGACATATCTAAATTAGTTTATTTAACACGTGAAACCAAACCAAATTAGCTCATACCAAAACGAATATCGCGAGTCTTTACATTGTCAGTATGGTAGAAGGTCCTATTATCCAAAGTTCTAAATTTAAGAGATGATAATAGGCGCAAAACTCAACGAATTATATTCTCCAGATAACAATATTGTTAACTTACACTTATACCTCAATTTGTAATGTAAATAGACCAACCCATAGTAATGTTGTTTTTGTGTTAATTCATCCTTACATGGAAATTTCATACTTGCATACAAAATATACTACACGTCCCACCCCGACAATCAAGCGAAAGGTGGCAACGCGGATATAATAAAAGAATCTATATAAAGGACAGACATGCAACTTACCGTGGTAGGAACTAGATCTACCAAGCAAATGCTAAATATTTGGGCGATATATTGCCCACCCAGGCATTATAATAAAACTCACATTACTTATACAACAATCAGGTGAAAGGTTCATTGCGGAGAGAAACTTCAACGCCAAACATGTGGACTGAGGATCTCGGTTGATAATGATGAGAGGCAATGAACTTAGACAAGCTATCAGAGAAACAGGATGCAACTGCTACTTCATGGGTAAACTGGCCTTGGCTACTAGTCTACGAACCCGAACAAAATTCCGAATTCGTTAGACTTTTTCACAGCAAGAAGAGAACATTAAACTGGAAAATTTTGAAGTCATCTTGACGCTGAGCGAAACAATAATAAAAAAAGAAGCGCGACCCATGTTAGTAAATAAAAACACTGACTGGGAAAGTTTCAGAAATGATCTTAAAAGAAAATATATATCTAAAGGGCAGACTAAGAACAATGGTACAATTAGAAGAAAAAGCAGAGAAAATTCATCAGATTAATTCAGGGAGTGGCAGGGAAGTTACCCATACAACCAAAGGTGATGACTATCTCTTGAAGATCAGAATAATGGTCAAGGAAAAAAGGAAGGCTAGAAGACGGTAGTAGCAATTAAGGAATTTATCAGATGTACTAAACCGAAAAATACAAATATTCATAAGAGAAATACAAAACGGTGTTTATTTAAAATTAAAGCGTATGTAAAGTACTCAGTATTAATATACTTAGCATTTTAACGGGTGTCGTCATACAAGAACATAACACATGATTAAAAAAAAGTTCATGAAAGTCACCTTAGATCAAAATCACGTATGTATCTGCGAGCATTTGGAACATTTGAACTACTTTATGTTGCATGTATTCTGTCAGTGTAAGCTCAATCACAATTGATTTCTTGACCATTCCACGTTTCTATAGTACATTTAAAGCATGCCCCATATTTTATGATCAGTGCAAACCATTAGGTAATATACAAAATTAAAGTGCTTGTCTGATAAGCGGTTTGGGACTTCTGAAATTAAGCTGACATAAAGTGACAGTTGTATTAATTAAAATGATCTACTTTCTCAATCAATACTGCACATACAGCGTATGTCTATCTTTTTCTTCCTTGGCCCTCTTTGATGAACTTTGTTTTGAATCGCATGTTATTTACAACCATAAACCAACTCTATTCTACATTATTATATAAATTATTTATAAATTGGAGGTTATCGAGCTGCTTCATTATAAGCAAGGTTCAAGAACAGAGTGGGTGTAGTCTAATGATCTGATTCATTAAATATGAACGTAAGGAGTAACAGCTATGCAGCTTGTGGCTTTTAATTCCTTGTCAAGAAGCATTTTTTCTTTTTTATTGTACTGCTAAGACTTTGTTAGTTAGTAAGGAGTTAAATTTTAGTTAGACCACTCTGAATTATTTCGATTGGTTTTAAAAGGCAAGATTCAGTATTTTCTCAGGCCCTTGTTTAATAACCACAGGGGGGTAAATTTAACTCTTTCAATTAATTGCACTTCAACGTCGTTGACGTTATCATGATAAAGCAAATTGGTTAATAAAAGTTGAGCAAGTACTTGCGGTCAGATTTCATGTTTCCTTTATCCATCTAATGAATTGTAACGGCAGTTCTGCATTATGTACTTTGCAGCTGTAATAATTTCCATAAAAGGTTATGAAGTTAATGTTTTTGCTTCTATAATATCTGTAAGAAACGACTGCAAAAGTGGCTTTCTTAAAGAGGAGGGAAGAAAAATTGTGGCGATCTCTCGAGCTTTCAAATATCGACTTTTTTAATTTTCCCTAATATTAATAGCTTATCTTTGATCTTTAATATTAGCGTATTTAACGATTGTATTATCTATAGATATAATGGCAAAATACAACCATAAAATCTTTCTCAGACCCATCTTGGGTTTCTTATTTAAAATGTTAATTTGCTCTATATTGCTGAAAAAATTTTTGAAAAAGTTTCTAGCATTTTGCATGCGCACATCGTAATATTGGACACTCATTTCGATACTCTGCTTTAAATTCCAAAGCAAGCTGTTTCTTTACTGTATTTGTGTTTGATCGAGTTTCAATGTTGCTTACATGTTCAAAGTCCACATGACTCGAAGTTTAAAATATGTAAAATATAACAGTATGAGAAGGTACCTACCTTACATAAATAGAGTGATCAACATAATTTCATTTCTAGAGTACTGTGGTTCCACATAATTTAAATACATATGTTACAGTTTAGTATTTCATCTTTACAGCTACCAATTTTCCACCTAACAATGCGAAGTAAATTGCTACACCATAGTGAGCTACTTAATTATTCATTTTGAGCCATTACTGCTTGACGTCATGTGTATATAAATCCCAGGCTGCAGCCCATTTAGCCATTATTATTACCTGCCAGTGCATTGCGCCTGTTGTTTTATTTAAGTGTATCCTTCGGTGCATTGTATGTGGCTGCAGCTACTATTTATTTAAAGCCACTAGTTATGACTAGTTTGTTAAAGGTAATAGACGTCATGCAACAAATGGCGTGATGTGTATGTTAGGTGAGCTCATTAGAATTTAAACAGTTTTGTAAATATAGATATTCTAACTAATTTCTTGTGGGAATACCTTTGAGCAAATCTTTGAACTGGCATGACAAATCAAAGAGCTATGGTAAAGCAAATGGCAGGATCAATTATTTACGACAAATCAATTAAATATATTAGGTCCATTATGTTACTAATGCCAGTTTAAATATATTTGTATGTTAAGAGTGGCGATCTTTAATTCTGTACAATTGAACGATCCTCAAACTAGAACTAAAAAAATCCTTTTCCAGCCACCCCATACAGCGATGTTGTGAGCCGATATAGGGCCAACAACTTTTTATGCCGCCCGAATACCGACGCTCTAAATTGCAGCTGCCCATTCTTCGAGCGCGCTATCCGCAACTTTAGGTTCAGCTCGAGCTTTGACTATGCATTTACGCCGACAACCAAACTGCTGCATTCCAAGCAAATGGTAATATGCCTTACAAGTATTTACGAAACTGGTCGCCTTCGGCTCACCAAAACGTTCAGTATAACCTCGTCGGGACTGCTGGAAACTCTTGTTGCAAATTGTCGTTAACTTGTCATTATACTGCCAATACTTGTTTCCCATGGACTGCCACCACAAATAAACAAATGTTCAGCTGCGATCAGCGATAGACCTTCTTCAATTTGGTGCTATTTAATTTATTTGTGAAGAAGAATTTTTAAAGTCAAATGGGAATTTCAAATTTACGAAGCAAGGTAAGCCCTATTTGAGAGGAGTGGGAAATATATCGTTTAGACAAGGCTGCATTTTGAGCTGTTTATTATTTATTCTGAAAATCAACGGCAGTCATTTATGTCTTAAGAGCATAAACAATAAGTTATAACACAACGAAATATTTAAATCGCGACGAGTAGCGGATAAATGTTCATTGCTTGAGGGCTATAATCGTGATTATGCACATACAATGTTTTATTATATTTTGGTTCTCAAAATATACCAAATTTAGAGATTTTGGCTATAGACTACTTTGTCATCATTGTGCTGGCGCTCTGAAATTTTGGCGTGCTATGGTTTCTCTGCAGATTGTTGGTGTTGCGATATTAGATTGTCGTTATACTGCATAGCAAATTTATAGGGCATCGGGTCACACTATGCCCGCTATCTTGGGCCAATAAGCAAGATTATGGTGCCAAAATGTAATAAATAAATAATATGTGAGAATAATACTGTGGTATGTAGATGACATTTTAATAATGGAAAAAACAAGGCAAAATGAAAAAATATATACGGGAGAAAGTTGTAGAAGAGACATATACAAATAACCCTTAAGAAATTTAAATACCTAGGTCTAACAATTGGCGAAAATACGAGAAGGCATAAACGAAAAAACAGACACCACTAACAAGCTATTACAAGTACTTTCCTTAGGAAAATAAAAATTTACAAAAGGAAAAATATAAGTGTATAAACCTGTAAGAGCGCGAGTTCCAATTTACGGGTCGTGGACGCTTACATAAAAGCTCTAGAGTACGGAACTGAGGTGTAAGAATACGGATATAAGAACAGAACTGCAAAATTCAATTGAGGAAGCACAACTGAAATGGTTATGACAGCTGATCGGAGAAAAGAGGAAAAGACAGCGAGGGATGCATACTTAACATGAGTGATGTGAGAGAGAGAGCTGGAAGTCGGCTAAAAAAGACGTGAAAAGAACAGTTACGCGAAGCAAAGATGGGGAAGAAAATGGGACACATTATGGGAGTCGGCATACCAACAATAATCGACAATGTGAGGTATAAGAGGGCCAATTAGATAAAAAAGTGAGAAACTGCGTTTAAAAACAGCAACCGCTGTCGCAAACATCGTTTCAGGGCATCGCTTGTTCTCTGTTTCCAACTCCAGGGGAGCAAGTAGAAAGTGCTGAATTCATGGCGCCAAGACAATCCAATTTATAAGCTCTTTTCTAGGACCAACGTATCGTTCAGCGAACTCATCCTACTATCTCGACTGACCCACTAGCCGGGCTAAGCTTGTGCTTGTGTTGGAACAACACTAAGTTCTGATAGATAATAGTGAACAAATCAGAGGCCTAAAATTACAAAATATAGTCAATAGTAATAGAACAATCAACCAAGAAATATGTAAAATGTATTCCGCCAAAGTAAAATGTATGTTGATTGTTCAGTAAACGGCCACTTTACGCTCATAGCCTTAACTTCTTGCATAAGTACACAAGATGAAGCTTATTGATTTTGCTTTAAATATGTTTTCTACAGCGTAATATTCAGGGAAAGGTAAAATAGCAAGTGACAATACAAATTTAAAAGCAATAATTACTTATAAAATTTTTACGTCAAATAGAATTGAAACCAAGTCTGTATCGATGAAATGTGTTTACCCCTTAACGGTTAAATTGCATATATTTTAGATTTTTAGGTAATTTAAAAATTGAAAACAAAAAATTATATTTAGATTTTTGGTTATGAACACACTGGAGGTATAAAAACCGGCTCCAAATATAACCACCTAACCCACTATTGCGTTCAAATTTTAAAAATCCCGCTTATCAAAGCTGTATGCAGATGAGGCACGCTATCTTAAATTTTCAGTTCACACTAATACACACCCTTGTACGCATACGATTTTCCCCAACAGGAATCCCCGCATAGTTACCATGGCGCCCCGGGCGCCCCTTGAATATCAAATTACAGACGTGCGTCGAAATGTACAGCGAAATTTTATCTCTGGATGTTTACGGTTTAACTTGTAGCTACTTCGTTACCCTGGTAACCTTTAAGTTCCATAGCCTTTTATCAAACGCTTAATTACGGTTCACCAAAAACTACGTTTTTCTCGTGTACACACAACGTTCGAGTTATTTCCTGATGACGTAGTGGAATTACAGGCTTTCCAGAAAATTATGCTTATGCGGCTTGACGTTGGCCTGTAATCAAGCAGGCGAGTGAATACATTAACTATAAGCACTCTCATAAGGTTTACGGTTTTATTCTACGCGTAAGGGTTTTTATTCCAGTTCTTTATATAACTGTAAAGTACAAGATCCTAATTTTATTAGTGTCGTCATAAATATGCAAAATTATTTACGAGTTAGTATTGAACAACTCTTTAATTAATTCTCAGCTGTGCTTAATTGACTGAGCGAAGCAACGACGGCGAAAGTTACTGATGGATTTTTATGAAAATTTATAGAGATGTTGTGTGAAGTTTTGGAATGATAACAGACTTTGGTTCCACTACCTCAAAATTTGTCGAATAAACGACGAAAAATGTGATTTATAAAAAATGGGTCTAACGATTTTGAACATTTTCACAGACATTTATTTTCCCCTTACTCATAAGTGATACACCGTAGTCACTATCTACCCAAAAATTCTACGCAGGAACATATCTGGCCGAGGGTGTGTGGGATACACATTTCATACAGACGATAAAATAAGTAGAAATATAAAAAAAGTTGTTTATAATCGAATGCATAGTTACATACAGATGAGAAACTTGAGAAGTCAACTGAAGAAATAAATCGAGATTGTGTTCTCCAAAAGTGGATTTTTCGATCAGAAGACCTTTCTCCTTTTCAGAAAGGATCAAGTATATATTGCATTCACACCGTGGAATAATCAATTGTTGGTTATGTGTTACCTCTTTAGTGGAAAATTTTAATAAGTAAAATCAGTTATCTGTAATAGACAAAATCAATTCCGTTAATACAATCATCATGTGAAATGCATGTTTTAATTGAGGGTTTTCTTTTAATTAATTGCAGACAAACATATTTCAATAAACATTGTTATACGAAGAGTGATCAATGTGTTTGTGGCCTAACATAGAAGGCTTAGACACAACAGTTTTTTTAGTAACACCCGTCAAAATTTAATGGTACGGAAAATGGTGAAATTCTTGCAGTAAATAATTATTTGTTTAAAAAGAATGACGCCTCTTGAAATCTACCGGTATTTACATAAGGCGAGTCTGTCCTTTCTTACAGTACAGTCAAAAAGTGGCCAACAGAGTTTAAGCATGGAAAAGAATCTTCTACAGATGCACCTCAATGTGGTAGTGCAATATTGGTGTCGACTCAATAAAATCCCTGCTTTCAGGGAATTGCTGTGCTTGAGCATCGTTTGGAAAATTATATTGCTGTTCAGGGGCGATTATGTTAAAAAAGAAATGTTGATTCAAGCGTCTTGATTGTTTTTTTATATGTTAAGCTGCGAATTAGGGGTCGCAGACCGGGATCCCGACTTTCAAAAATACCGGGATACCGGTCTAAAACGGATGATTAAAAATACCGGAATTGGATTTATGAAAACCGGGATTTTCAAAATTTTCGGCATTTCTTTAAAAAAATATATAAATCGCTTGCGAACCAATGGAGGACGGACGAGAATGACCGGATTCTTCGTTGGGAATAGAAATGTCTATGGGTAATAAGATTGAACATCTTGGATCTGAGCATGACGAACCTGAAGACACACGGCCGCTTAAGAGAGAAACTTTAGGCTTAGGATATAATACTTTCAGACCAACTGATAGAACATTAACACATTGGTAAAAATAAAGATGGCTGTATTTAAAAGTGGCGGTTCAAGAGAAAAATATCTAGAATTTGCGTATGACAGCTTAAAGTCTATTCCCCCTACAAGTGTGGAGTCTGAGCGGGTGTTCTCGTTATCAGGTTACCTTTGTAACCATTTGCTCTCAAAATTAAGCGATCAAACATTCACGTCATTTTTACGCTAATATTTAAATTTGACCAAACATTAAGAACACAAATTATTTTAATATTTGATTAATATAACTAACTATATAATTTAAAAAGTTAGGAACATTATTTTTGTTCGTTTGTTAAAGTCTGAAGTTGGACATTTGTGTTATTGGTAAAAGCTTATTAAAAATTAAAATGTGTTTTTTTATAAATGTTTTTATTTCTTTAATACATTGTCACCTCTAATTTAGAGGCTCTAATCTCCAACCTAGGCGGAAGCTTTTCTAAATATTGAAAATATCGAAAATATCGGGATTCCGGTATTCGTAAAACTTCAATATCGAAAATACCGGTTTTGGTAAAAGGCACCGGTATTGCGACCCCTACTGCGAATACATTGATCATCCTTCGTATAGAGATCATTGTTGAGATCTTAAGATCAAATGTTTATTAAATTAAGCAGTTATCACTATGGAGTTCCCATTGGTCTTCCTTGGTGTAAGTTGTGGAACAATAAACTACAATACTTCCTTGTTGACTTCGGCAAGTGGATTATGGGGGCAACCACTTTGCTTCCTCTGCTACTGTAGAAAATGCGTGTTTGTTAATGTTTTTGATATACCAGAGACATCCACAATACTTCTTAGAACTTTATTTTTAAATATTATGTGTGCAACAACTGTAACTCCTTTCGTGTCCTTTAAATATTTGTCTCACCAGACACTTCGGTCAGTTGCGATGTGGAATGTTGTTGTTGTTTATTATTATCGGTACATATTCACATCTTTTACTTTCTCGATCTAGGTATTTATGTTATTATTTTGCTTCATTAGTTATTTAAAATGTATTTCGTGTAATAGGAAGCGTCACTAGTTTAAGGTAATATAAACCAGTGGTGGTAAATCCCAAGTCACGTAATGATCCAAAAATAACAAACGAAAAGGACCGCAAGAGTTGCATATACACATAATCGTTATTTTAATATTACCAAGTGTATACACACATATATCACGAACGGAAATAATCAATACCGCAGCATACTCCAATAGCATACGCTTGTAAAAGCAATATAACCGAAGCCCAAATCTCTAGAATGTAGGTTAGTGTAAACTCACATGCAAACCTAACCAATTCATACTTTATAATCCATAAATTAAGCAAAAAGGCGTCAGTACATGTTACAAAGAATACAAAATATAACAATAACGTAATGGCAATAACAAAAAAAGCGTGTTTACTAAATCAATACAATGGGAGAAAACTAAAATTAGTGAAATTTTGCAGATCAACAATTGATAGTTCTCTGCAGGTTAACTACAACTACAATTAATCTAAAGAAAATGGTAGGTAGTCTTCCTTAAGATCAAAGTTCGGCAGGCTGTCAAAAGTTAGTTGCTTCTTAAATACTGTGATGTACTGGTGTAACCAGTAAGATTATAGTAAATAAAAAAACTGGCACAGAATTTCTGAATCCGATTATGAACGATTTCAGAGGAATGAATCTGTTCTTAAAGCATAAACCAAACGCACGTCGGAAAATGTGTACAACTCTCCCTTTTGTGTATTGTAACGAAGACTCAAACTTATTCAAGAATCTGAAAACTGAAGTAGAAGCATATTCAAAATTAGCAAAAATAATGTTAAACAAAAAAGAATAAATTCTGGATAATTTCCAAGCCAGAAGCCCTAAAATGCATCAACCCAAATTTATATGAAAGAGAAATAAATCCGAAACAATAACCGTAATCCCAACATGTAACAACAAGAAAAGCAAAACCCAAAAAAACTCACAGAATAAATGCAAATCCTACCCTGAAAATAAGGAACCTTAGAAAAGTAGGGGAGAATAGACTAGAACCTAATCAACCCCATGTAATTGAGAATAGATATTTGTTAGGACATTTTTAGATTGCATAAACGTACGGCTAATTAGCGTAATTTTATAAATTACGTCCCCACTTGTATATGGGTTTTTCGAATTATTCCGCCTGAATTTGAGCATATCGAGTTATGTGCAAGCATTTAGTAGCTTCTGGCGCACACAATTGTGTTACTTTTTTGCCGCCAACGGTTCCAAAACGTCCTACTTCTGTGTATCTCGCTTCCAATGTGTTGGCACGCTAGAATATAAATATCGATCCGTCTGCAGGACGCTTTCCTGCATGTTTCTATACGTTCCGTGAGGTGAATTTAAGATACAGCTGCTGCGGGTGCGAGAGAGCAGGCTTCAGCTCTTGCGTCCCGCCACTTTATCGAGAGCGCTGTCGGAGTGCATTTTTTCAGATTCGACCCGGCGTCTGAAAGCAACAGTTGATTTTGAAGTCGTGCTTCTCGCCCCCGCTTCCTTAGGGCATGCTTGGGCGAGGGTTTTAACGTTTGATTTCTGTGGTATTGTAACGCCTAACGGTCGTATCTGAGTCTGTGTGTGTGCCGCTATTTAGTTGTTACTAGGACTCCCGTCGTTTCAAGGCATTTAGTCTTGCGTTACGCATTTCATGGGACATTACTGCACGTGCGGGCGTGACCGATTGAGGCGTCGTTGTCGTTATTTTAGGCAGTTTAACTGGGTTGCAATGGAGTGGCAGGCTACTCGTTTGGACGGATTCCTTTGTGAGAACTTATTAGCATTATCATGTGTTCGCTTGTTGTTCTGCCGTGTCGTGCAAGTTTCGCAATTCGTTCGTTGAGAGGATAATCCACCTGGTTTCGCTCCGCTGCTTCTTTACGTTGAGTGCAGTACCTTTTTGGTGCCTTCTGCAGTGTTTGGAAACGGGAGCCGTTGCAGTAACATAGGAAAACAATTTGCCGCCAGCCAAGCTCTTGAAAGGTACCTTTTAGTTTGTTAGTAACGTTTAAGAGTGCAATCTAAGTGTAAAGGGTGATGCGACGGAGTGTCGGACAGTGAACGTAACGCTGCGTCCGTTGCAACCTATTATTGTGTGTACTTTTGCATTTGTCAAACCATTATAGTAATCACCTGTGACTACAATTAATTTATCGTCAGTTTACATGGTTGTTGATTAGCTTTATGCAGTAGCCTTTGTCATGTGTCACAACGGCTACTTATTATAGTTGAATCTCGCCTTCATTACCGCTATTTGATTATAGTTTGATGTTCATATTGTTTTTCAGCAATTACAATAGATTTAAGACGTTGCGCAATTTACCGAACTGCCGTATATTAAACCATTTCATCTTTTGATATGCATTTCTATATATATTCAAATATTTTGTCAATATATTTCATGTTAATTTAACTGTGGATTTCTTTGTTATTGTGCATGTGTTGTGCGTATTTCATTTTACAGTGTAAGAGGAGTTTGGCCAGCTGATCAAGTGGATTTTCGAAAGGTAGGTCCGATGGTTTTGAAACGGCTCGCTGACCAGATTACTGCCAAGCTTAAAGTTGAGCTCGTCATGCTACAACGTTTTCTCAGCATGTTTACTTATGCATTTCTCTAAGGTAGGAAATGTTGTGGCGCCTTATCATTTTAGATCTGTTTACCGTTTATTAGGCTGTTGCTCTGTGTGATCTCGTGCTGGACCACCCCTCGCTCTACTAGTGAAGTTACCCGGTAACTTTTATAATGGGCTGAGCAGCGGTCCTATGTGAGTTACATTCCCGATTTTGTGAGTTATTGTACGCGCTAGATGTTTATCTTACAAGAAGTGACCTTATCCTACAGTGCGCAGACCAAACACCCAAAATAGTTCCTTAATTTTGATGAGAGTATCTAATTAACTCTAAAGAAATTACACGTAACGACTTACTTGTTGTAGGTTCTTAATTTGTTCTTCACTGTGGTTGTTGACAGCTAGGATTGCTGTGATCAGAAAAGGTTTTCTTGCGGTAGTCCACTTCTATGTCTTTCATAGTTGTATATGCACCTTATTATTTAATTGTAGACATTCTCCCTCATATTCTTCTCCTACCAAAAACATTCTTCTCTTTATATGTTCTTCTTCGATTATTTATCGAGTATTTTGCTTTGGAAACGAATTGGAGCACATATATTCATTACTTTCCTTGCTTAATTGTATTAATTTTTTTAAGAAGATCTTTAAGAAGTTTCACTGTAGTCAGCAGGAGATTTTTATGTATTTAGTTTCAATCAGAATTCAATAGTATTAGACATCATAAAAACCATTTAAAATTCGTGTTCTAAAAATCCAGTTTCCGTTGGCAACCTTAGTCTTTATTCTTGAACCTTTTAATTTTATTTTCATTTTTGTGCGATCTTGCGAAAGGGTTACTTATTGAAAATATCAACATGCTTTCGCCGCCATTCAAGCACCTAATTTTTTTCAGCACGAGGTTCTGCTTTAAAATTAAATAACTCACTTTGCTTCCTACCCATTAATATCGAAGCGATCTCGAACCACGGTTGCTTTGCTGTACACTTGGAGAATTCGCACAAATCCCGAGAACTTTTTGGTGTATTATTAGGGAGCACCGTTTTCAGGCTCTGACGTAAACGTTTATAATTCACCGAGAGCCATGTTTGAGGGCTGCAGCTAACTCATCGATTTTTACGCTGCCGAATGCTTTATTAAGGCATTCCTTCAGTAATTCGGTTTTAAAAAGAAACTTCTCTGATTTACGTCCAAAGCCAGTAATTGGGAAAAACGTTAGGGGAGACATGACAACTTATCGATAAGTCTGTAAGTAGGAGTAAAGCAGGGCTCAGCGCTGTCAGTTGCCCCTATGTATTAAGCATTAGGTAGGAAAGATTAATGTGTTGGCGGTTATCACAACTTGGTTTGATTTGTAGATGAGGAAGTTCTGCTTACTGAAATCCACCTGGAAAATCCTGATCTCCCAGTTATGGTGTCAATGTTTCTTGTGATTGTTTTTATGAAGTAAACCAGTTCTTAAAAATGGCACTTTGAAAGTTTTTTTTTAATTACAAACAGTAATAGCCATGTTTATGTTCAAATTACCTAAAGAAAATATGACGACGTTTCTGTTTTTGGTTGAAATTAGATTCATGTCTGCACCGATCAAGCAATTTTAAAAACATTTCCGATATACCTTTTTGGCGGATTAAAATAATTTTAGTTGGTCAGATAGAGAACTATTTGTATTTGTAATATATTTATCATCACAGCAGTAATAACTAGAGAAAAAAGCTACATAAATAACTAACACTTTCTTTTCGAGGTGCTCAAAAAACAAGGAGAATTATTACTTTAATACCTTCAGGGTTAGAATCGATCCAGCGTTTCTCAAAATAGCGTGATTATAATACAGCAGCAATAACACATTTTACTTTTGTTATGTCGCCTAACTCCGGCACAATGCAAGTTCATTTGTTTAATAGCATAATTGAATTAAGCGAGCAGAGATCGATATTTCGTTGTAAGAAATATAATTTTTTATTATAAACACAATGCAAGGGTTGGCGGCACTTCAAAGAGTGATTTATTATACAAGAGTTCCAATTTTGAAATGCCTAAAGTATAAATACGACAAAATAAAGTTGCTAGTAATGAATTTTATGTTACACGCAATTTACTTAAAATTTGAAAACCAAGCAACTGGAGTCTATGTGGAGCCCTACAACAACGAGTATTTACTCTAATATATTTAATTACATTTGATCATGTTACTACTATTTCAAGAATTTTAGGAAGATTATCCCAACTAAGTTCTCGTCTTGGAATAAAAATAAATGAAATTAAATTTGGTTAAAGTTGAAGTACTTGCAAAAGGAAGTGTTAACTTCATAATTAAGAATTTAACGTTATGCCGATGAACACTGTTAAACCATTTCCACAAACTCTGAGGAAAATTTTGTACTTCCCGGAAGCAACTGGCAAGTTCGGTATATTTGTTAAGGTATCCAACTTTGGAAGTTAATAAAGCGTTCAAACTAACTACACAATTTGTAGCTATAACTTTAAGAGAATATTTATTATTCCAAGTAACGTAATTATTTATTTCACGTAAGAAAATTGCTAGGAAAGCATGGTTACGTTTATTCGACTAGGAGATATATTGTAAACTACATTTTAGATTAATAAAACACAGTATAGTAATACTGCAGGTACAGCACTTACACTGTGCAAAAGATTCTGATTTAACGATAAATAATGTATGCCCATATCAAAAACGTTTTTGCTATAAAATTTTAGCTATGAGTGATATCAGAGATTATCAAGTGAAATTTGAACTATTTGAAACTTGCAACAGTTACTGGACTGAAAAAATGTCACTCTTTATAACCTCCAAGACTCATAAATATAGAAACTATTTTGTACTTCAGTGCTGAAAATCGGAAAAAACCCTCATAAAAAGTACTAAATCTGTTTCTTCCTGTCGTACTATGCATAAAATAATTTGACTAAATAAGCACACGGAATCGATTCAGCGAAGTAGAACAATGTCCTAATACAAACGGTATCGTATAGCATTTAAAGCTACTGCGTAAAATGATTCGTAGATTCCGTCATGCGACTAAGCGTCACCGAACAGAAGCAAGTATAAATATGTTACCGTTTGTAGCTTACAAAGCAAAGTCTTCTTACAAATGCCAGATAGTGCGCATATAAATCACCGGTCTACTATTCTTAACAAATAGGAAATGCAGCGTAAATTCGAAAAATACACAAATGCAAATGAAATTAAAAGCAACTGATCGTTGTTCACTAGTTTTAAAATTATAAAAAAATTCGAATCTACAATAAATAACCTCCATGAAAAAGCGAAATTGGATAAGTAATTTTCGGATCTAGTCGCACCACGTAGCGCAAGAATGGTGGCTATACACCTGCGTGTACAAAATATGAAATATAAAAAATATCCCAGTGGCGTTAAAAGACAGGAGACATCGCAATCGTCCAGTATGGGTCCGTCCTACCAGCTGGTAGGGTTTCTATTCAGCGAGTCATGTGCAGCTCAACAAACGGCGAATCCCTATATATGCTTTCTTCCGTATTTGAAGATTATTAAAATTGTCTCAAACATAACGTGGAGAACATCGGGGTTACTTGAAAGCGGCCTAAGATATTCGGCGACCGACAGGAGGTTTTACTTCCAAATACTATATAAGGGTGCAGTAATTCACCAAACCATTAAAACCAAATCTGCCCTAAATTACCGACGATTTTTTGGGATAAATTCGTTTACTAATCTTCGTCAAAGGAGGCCAAAAATGCGTCTTGTGGCATCGGTTAATACTCCAAAATTCAAAATCTGGAAACCGGAAATAGCTCTACTCTGAAGTTGGTATAACGAAAATGACATCTGAAAGTTCGTTCTCAAATAATGCAACCATTCTCAGACATATTTCACGTGAGAACATTTAAAATGTCTATTGAGTTTAATATATTTTAGATTGTACTATATTTTTGTAGTACCTTCTCTTTTTTACTTGAGAATTCAAAGTTCTTCACTAATGTATTTTCTTGAAAGAAACGTATTACAGTTTTTATTTTGCAATAATGAGGTTGTTTCTTTTACACTCGTTCTTATGTTCCGCCTGGGCCAAATTTAACGTAATAATCTGATTGGATAAACATTTGACCGTAAATGTTTTAATTATGCAGATTTATATATAGGACATAACGAATAAATGTATTTTCCTATCAATTACTTATATGTGTTTTTTTATTAGTGTTGCTAAAGGGAATTTTCGACTTTCTGAAGTATTAGGTTATTCAGCCTTTTAATTAGAAGCAAGAGCACTTTAAAATTTCAACTCGCATTAGCAAAAATTAAAACAACAACGTAATTCTCACTAACTCAATGGGCTGCATTTTCATGTTACTATGGCAAAGTTATCGTCTAGTTTAGTATAACCGAAAACACCTTGCTAAATATAAATTATGATAATAATAAAGTTGTAATAAAATATCGAAACTCTTATTGGTGCTACAAAAAACAACATAGATCATATAAAGAACGACTTCCGGGATTGGACCGTGTCATTATTTTCATTGAAGAGCTTAATGTTTCTCCTATTTTTATAAGCAACGCTGGTGTTCAGAGATAAGGCTTTTTACTGAACGTCCCGTTTCACCAATGTATTCAGAATTACAGGAGCAACGGATTCGATAAACGGCTTTAGATGACGTAGTTTTTAATTTATCTTTGAACGAAGGAAGAACCTATGAGATCTTGCCTTTGTTTCCGAAATCAACATAAATTTTATTTTTATTTCTTTTTAGATGTAAGAGGTTTGCGACTTTGTAGATTTCAAACTAGAAAATTGTACCTGGATAAATAAATGTTTAGCTGTCGAGCTTTTTGAGGTGATTTAAAACTTGCAACTCTATATGAAAAAGAGTCGCCTAGTTTCAAATTGAATTATTCTTTTACTCAATTAAGATCTCGATATTGACTACTCAGATGGTCGTTGTTGTAAAAACCATATCAACTTAACTGCAGGTTTTCATTACTCTTCACAGAACATTTTAATTTTTGCGATTGTCGCATATCCTTTATCTAATAGACTTGTCTGTCCGTCCGTCCGTCCGTCCGGGACGCTGTTTCAGCAGCCAAACCGTAAGAGATAGAGAAAAAAGTTATTAAAGTTATATGTTTGGAATGGTCATGTCAGCTCAGGAACCGAATTTTAGTCACGTGACACTTCCGGTTTTCGAGAAATCACAAAAAAGACCGTTTTTCAAATAGAACGCGTATTGGATTGCTTGTTTAACATATATTTCTGCTAAGATGAAGCCAGATTCAATTAACCCCAAACACTGAGAAGATGTTGACTATATTCTTTAAGTAAAGCACAAGTTGTTTTCATTTGGTTGGTGACCTCTTCATACGTCCAGTCTGACTTTCAAGTAGCGGAACGCATCTGAAACCAATGATCTCTCCATCACATAGTAGAAACAGTTAAAGCACATCTATTAATCTATGATAAGTGTCTTGTCATTGGTACTATGGGATTGTCAGAAAAATAGGGCAGCACATACGCTTTGTTCCTTAGTATGCGTCACAAATACCTGTGATTATATTTTTAAGTTAGAAAGTTTACCCTTAAACATAAGTAATGGGTGGAGATAAAAATGTTAGATGTCACAATCTTTACAGTTGTCTATTTTTCCATTAAAATTAGACGAAATTAACGAGCAAGCTGCTATTATGCAACAAGTCGTCTAAATCTAAACGACAACATGTGAGCAACAGCGTATTGAGGAATCTTTTATAGGGCGCGGTATATGTCAAGGCTAATCCAATACGAGCCCTGATTAAAGCGGTGGTCGGTGTGCTTGTTGACAATTTTAGCCCTGCACTTCAGCAAGTATTAAAGTAAAACGGCAACGCTGCCAAAGTGAAGATCTGTTGAGATTTATGTTGGAGATGTCATATATTTAACATTAAAACATTGTAGACGTAGCCATAGCAGCAAGTTTATAAATGTTTTAATTAATAACCCACTCAAATATTGCCAGAAACAAGTTGCTCGTTCAAAGGATCGAAAGTCACACATGGAATGCCATCGAACTTTCCTCATTAACTTTCCGAGCCATTTCTAACTTAATATTTTCAGATAGCTTGAAATATTAAACCACACCACATAGAAAAATTCTGGGTATTAAGCTCTATTAACTTTTAACGACTTCTACACACGCATTTATTATAGGCGGCGTAGGCTTCAAGGCTTGTTCCTTGTTCATTAAAAACAAACAAGCAAAGTTTTCGATCGTTTAGGCAAAAACTTTCGCAAAGGGATTAAATTGGGGTTACGAAAACGCTTGTTTAAAAATCCTCGTGTCCACGTTTTCACTCGCTCTATGGCCAGCGGTACTGAACTAATGTAAGTTGAAGTTGTTGCAGATCACTGATCTCTCCATCCACACCCTGGTCGCTGCCAAAAAATTTACAGCCTGTCACAATTTTGTATAAACAGAGAATATGAATTTGTGCTGGTGTGTTGACGATAGATTTGTGTACATAATACTAATGTAAGTATATTTTTAGTATTAAATATATTGCAATCATTATAAATGAATGACGAGATTCTGACGTTAAATTCAGTGAGGGTGCATAGATATTCGTCACTTTCCCTAGCGTGTACTGTCGTAAACTGAGGGTTAAATTTTCCTTTAATATAGCGGATAGTGAAAAATATTTTCGGATGGTTTTGCTACAGGAAACCGAAATATGACCCCTCACAATACAATCTGTAGACTATATAGAAGCTTTTGGTATACTTTACCGATTAACCAATGATAACCGAGAAAATGAATAAAGAGGAAATCTATGTTAATTAGTGATGGGCTTATTCGAATGAAAAATAACCGGTTATCCGGTTATTGAAATAACCTGTGTAACTCGGATTTCGTTCCAAGTATTCGAATGAAAAATAACCTCATCTTATACGTACTACGTGCCCTATCTCAGCGACCTGCGAGTGATCGAAATTCGGTAAATAATACGTCATTCAAACTCATAACCATAAGCACGGCAGATTTTACTGAAAACACCATTTGAGCGTCTCGGTCTACAGTTTTCTCCCTTGCTTCACTGCGCATTTGTGGTCGCTGAGATATGGCAAGTTGACAAAACCTTTTCTACGTATGTAATTAGATTGACCCAAGTGAGGCTCGCGGCTGCTTGTTGATGTTATTATATTAAGACATTTCAGACTCCCAGTCGACGAGTTAAATTTATGGGGCCGTTCCTATTAAAGATAACGCTCTGCTGAGTATGAGATTTGCCGAAGCTGTGTTGGTATTAATTTATAACGGCCTAAATTTTTGCTTCCAAACGCGGTTGATTATGCCTAATAAAGGATAAACAGAAAGCGAAATAAGATTTTCCAATATCGTAACAGATTTATATTTAATTTTTAATAACGGAGCAGTCGATACCCATCCGTCGTCATATGATATGAACGTGGGACAAGAAGTGGATTTCGATGTTTAAAATTTTAAGTGTGCGTCCTTAGAACCGCGAAAGGCTGAACGTAGATAAATTATGGATTCTAAAATATACCGGTAGGATGTGCAAGCGAAAAGGGAAGGGTGCCTACTATAGAATTTTAGGAACTAAGAATAGATTCAATAGATACGTTGTATTCGCATATTTATGATTTCTTTATGATTAGTATTGATATAGCTATTCTCAATGGTTTAAACTCCTTAGAAATCAAATAAAAATCATTTATACAATTATTATAATTAACGATTAACTGAGTTCCTCTGCTATCTGCAAGTTACGATGCCGCTGCAGATGACGGTGAACCGGCCCAGCCGGCAAACCGGCGAAATCGAAGCGAATCGAGAGCCAAAATTTATTCGAATGATTATTCAAATAATCATTCGGTTATTAATATCATTCAAATGCAAATAATTCGGTTATGAAAATTGTCCGGTTATGCCCATCACTAATGTTAATGTAAAGTCAGGATTCTTAAAAAGCATTTAAAATAGTAATGCAAGGAATTTTTAAAGTCTATATTTGCCAGTGAGATGATTGCGCTTGGAAATGAGAGAATAAGGGGAAGAGAAAAACTAAGCATTGTCTTAAAAAATACAATTGTATCCACCGTGTGGAAAATCTCTGAACTTCTTAAAGATTTTATAAAGAAGTCCTCGTGCTTTGGTTAAATATGGTGTAATGGTTTTTAGTGTAAGGGCTTGATATCAGATAAAAAAAATGGTTAAAAGAGTACATTATTAAATTACAACGATGAATTTAAGTATTAGAAGGATATCGAAATTATTAATATGTATTTGGTAAAGAAATGAAATAGAATTAAAATTAATTGAATGATGCTATATAAGAAACAGAAAGATTCTATCATAATTTAATTATTATCTGAAGAAAGTGGGGGATTAATGACAAATACCTATTCGAGAAATATCATTCAACATAGTGGGTGTTAAATAAATATGCAGATTATATAGAGTGTTGGACTTTAAAATATATGCAAAACAGTATCACTAATGAGATAATAATATTTATTAGTATGTAAAATAATTTGGTACAAAAAACATGTAATACCTTTGTAAGCGGCTACATTTCTAAAATAAACCTTTTATAAAAAGTTTTAATCTGTTTTGGAATGTAAAGGGTTGCGAATTATACGAAAATTTGCGAGAATAGAATTAAAATAAAATTTTAAAAGATTTAAAGATGTGGAGATGGTAAGGAGGAAGGAAACGGATGTGGTAAGAGTGCCATATGTAATACAGTTATAATCTACAGAAGCAATTTCTGGAATTGGATGCAGAACTAAGTCTATTGTCAATCAATTACACCATGTGAATTGGATAGCAGGGAATGGTTTTTCTGGAAGTGGTTTACGTCGAGTTTGTTAGCAGAGTGAGCGCCTTGTGGTGTGGATAAAGGGTTTTTCATCTGCTGGAGTTCTAATTCGCCGAGCTTGATATTGAAGTGACATTTTGTAACTTGCATCTAGTCGAGGTTCGTGATACTAGGTCATCGGTGGCTTGAGCATTTTGGAAGGAAGACGTGGCGTTTGCTGCTGATCAGTTTTTGGCAGTTCTGTTGGAGAAAAGTGGTAGGTGCCTTGTCGTGTTTGGCTGGGAAGTCTTTGCGGTTCCTGGTGCTTGGTTGAGTTCGTACTGGGATTTGGCTGGACGTTGGGAGATTTCTGTGAAACTACCGGATGCATTTGGCTTGGTAAAGGAGAGTATCGAGGTCCGTGGACGGGTGACAGGCTACAGGTAATTTTAAACAGGGGAGTACTTACTATTTGATATTTGTTGAACGACAAGTAATGTAACGAGGAGGTATTTGTATTTGATTTTGCACTTGCATAATTTAAAGTGACAGTGACAGACGCACAAGTTGTCACGAAATTAAAAAATAAATTTTTAGGAATAAAAGCAGTCTTGATTATGAACGAATCCGACCTGTATTTTCAGTTAAAAGTAAATGTTTTCTACCGGAGCTAGAAATATTTAATATATGAATAATTTATAATTTATAAAAGGGTAAATGAGTTACTTAAATTCATTTTAAAACAGAATTGATTGAAAAGTATAGTAAAAGTCAGACGTAATAGCTAAAGAATAATAAATATTGTTATAGCATAAAAATTTACATACATAAAGACCATTATAACATAGTCAACTATAACAATGGATTGAAATTGTTCAGAAAAAAACATGTATTTCATGTTAATTTTATCTTAACGGGAATATTTTAAGAAAGACGGGTTTCAGGACAAAAACATCATACCATTCATGTATCGCGACAGAAGGAGCTAGTATGAATTATGGGATATTAATTCTTCTTTTTAGGAAAAACAAAGATGACATTTTATATTAATTAATAGCTTATGTCAGTTCTTGGTACTAAAAGGAGAATAAACAGAAAAGTCAAGCACTGTCATTTTAAAAGGAAAGTGAAAAGTCGGAAGCGAAAGTTACCTCGTGGAAAACTTTAAAAAATACGATTTTGGCAAAAAATAAGGTTTTATACAGTAGTGGGCAACAGTATGGAACACTTATACATATATCGCCTATAGTATTGAAAAGATTCCTCTAAAATTTAGTATACATATCATTTGTTATTCTGAGTAAAATGGAAGTATCTAAATTATAATATGACCTTCAGTTTAACCGGATGTTGCACATAACTAACATTTTTAAATATAACACCCTATATATTTTTCATTATTGAGATGGAGAATTTGACTGTAAATTCAAAAATATCTAGTTTTGTACATCTATTGGGCTTTTGTATCACTAGATATTTCAATATTGACGAAATTTTTTAATAATAATGTATCAAGGGCGAATTATTTTGCCGGTAGTTTTTTTTTACAAAAGTTTTTTTTGGCAAAGTTACGATATAAACTAACTTGATCAAATTGTGTCAAAGTTAGTTTGTCAAGGGATTTTGCAAGACCTTTTATGAGTAAATCATGACCTCGAAATACATTTATACTGTTGCACAATGACAGCTTAAATAACGTCTTTGAACTACCACCTTAAGAAAAACAACACTTTTGATGGTTGCCATGGATACAAGTGACAAAAATGAAGTGGTAAAATTCCAAGAGAAAATTTTGATTTTTTGCCACTTCAAAGCACGTGATTGGTTGAATTCGGAAAAATTATGGCATTTGGTTGGATAATAAGAGATGTAGGAAATAATCTATCGATATTTTGTTCCTTTATCGCACGATTATGATTCATTTTGATGTGTGCCAGCCACTGTCCTTTGGTGATACCAGCGTTGTACTCTTATTCTACCCTAATAAGTTATTGATTTATAGTCGAAGCAATTTATTTCTCCAAACTGTGGTGCTTAGACAGCCAGTTATTGCATTTGTTATCAGTAATTTCTTTTCCACTTCTTGTTGGCTTCTCTCCTAGCTTGATATTTTTATTCCTAGTTAATTGGTCGCTTTAGCTTTATGAATGGAAACAATTATACAATGTTATTTGCACTAAGAAAAAAAATGAAACTACTGTTTTCCGATCGGCCTTTGTTTTGGAGATATTGAGGCAGACAGTTTTCTAAATATCTGTTTTTCCATAATATTAATAGGATGCAATGGAAATTGCTTGAAAACATGTAACTTACTAGTCTTGACAATTGTCACATATTTTGCTTGTTGCTCTTAATCTTTAACTACGAGTGTAAACAGGATAAACATTTTGTCAAGAACACAGTTCAACAATGAAGAATACCTAGACATTATGTTTGTTTCCTGATTTTGGAACGGTAATGCGTTAGAAAGTTGTCAGGAATATCAAAGAGCATCCCAAAATAGGTCAGTCATTTTACCGTACCTTTTCCGATGAATTTGAAAGGCTGCAACAATGTGGAAGTAATTGGTAATCATCATACTGGTGGGGTGGCGAAAATCTATGATACAACACTGCAAGGGAATACTTGGTTCAGAAAACTTCCTGCCTCAATATATCCGAAACAGAGGCCGATAGGAAAAAAAGATATATATTTTTGCATAAAATGTAAACCTGAACACGAATTCTAATTTCTACCTTCTGGTGTAAATCACTTTGTATTCTATTCTTCAGCTGCATTATTAAAGTGGAACGGTGGTCTTTGTATTTTTTTTTATCGAATATAATACTATGTCATTTGCTAGATCACAAAGTGTTACTACAGCTAGTTATACAGGGTGGTTAAAATTAGGAAAATGATTTGATCAGAAAGGCAAGTTCTAGAACGTAACATGACGATCTAATTTTCTAATTAATACAACACGACTGACAACCACCTATGATTTAAAAAAAAATTACATTACATCAAGTAGTTGATGTCATTCAACAGAAAATTTTATCCTCTTCAAGGTGTTCAATTGTTTTGACCCTTGAATAACCCTTTTCTTACGCGGATACGTAAACGGCGTTCTTGACACTAGTAAACAATTGTCAGGTCATTTTGGTATTTTAATTAGCCACCTAGGCTTTAGGACAGCGTGCCCGTATGCTAAACCCTTTTAGTTACTTATTTGGCTTCATCGCCTAATTCCATAATAACGATTTTGCATATATTTGGCCCCAAACGCAGTATTTCTCGTCAGTTGGAGCACCCCTTTGCTGGTACTTTGGCAGCCGGGTGTTATCGCTCGCAAGAATTCCGAACCTTCCAGAAATCACGCCGTTGAGGCGTGCTGTCTTCTTCACCGGCACTTATTTGTTTCATTTTATCGCCTCACGATTGGCTGCCGAAATAGTCACGTGGTGACGCGACCGATGTGTCATGTTGCAGCGCTTCCCTCTGGGCAGTTGATCGCAGCCCGTTGCAGAAAGCGTTCGTTTGGTGGTTGTGTGATCCAGGCGGCGTCCTTTGGCCCCTTAGGTGCCCGAGGACGCCTGCTGCTGTCCTTTTAGTATTGTTGCCGTGGAGGCCCTCTTTTCCGTTGCCCGTCTCGAGCTGTGGCAGCGAGCGCTGCGAGAATGGTTTCACCTTCGAGAGGTGTTGTGTTTGTGCGTGCTCCGAATTATTTCGGCGTAGCGTGGGTGCATCTTGAGCCCAGTTCCTGCTCCCGTAAGTAAGGGATCGTCCCCTTCATCTCGACATTCGAGGATCTGTCCCGCAAAACGAAAGTGGCCCATTTTTCGTCGTCAAGTTGTGCGCGTCCTGACGCGTCGCCCGTCGCCAGTATGGCGGATGCCCACTCATCACTATAACCGTCGAATATCGAATGTACCTGCCACCTAAGACTGCAGCCTGTCGCAACTCAACTGTACCAGGCTTTCCGACCGCCTACGTATTAAGGTATGTGTCTTTGAACTGATTACCGTTGTGAACGCGAGTGTTCCTGTCCCGCGGGGAGCATCAAGTCCCGCGTGTGAGTTGTTTTGGAACGCCGAGAGCGAGGCCGTCACGTCTCTTGTGCCTACAGGCACTGTCGTCATATTTGCCCGCTTTTCCTAATTACAGACTGTCTATTTTACAAGGGCTTGCATTACTGTATGTTGCATAAGGCTTCGCGCCCGCATGCTGTGCGTTAATTCCAAATTACAGACTGTCTATGTTACAAGTGCTACTTTGTTCATTACCGTACGTTGCATAAGGCTTCGCGCCCACATGCTGCGCATTCATTTCGAATTCTAGGTTGTATCTTTGCACGAGCTTGCGCCTAGTGCTACCTTGTTTATTCTGTACATCTGTCGCTAGGTTTAGAGCGTGCGCTGGTGTTTCCTTAGATATAGTACATATATATATAGGGCGACGCACTCCGCTGCCCCATTGTAACCCGTGATCCAATATATGACTTGTTAATTAAGGGAACTATTGTTGTTTCGACTTGTGCATGTTCTGTTTCAGATAAGCGCTCCTTCAGTGTAATGATTATTGTGCGACGGGACGAGGGAGCCTTGAGCGTACAGGTGGGTGAGACAGCTGCGTAGTCGCGGTCGGATTGGCACCTAATTACAATCTTCGCATAAGGCGATCCCGAAATCGTTATTTGAACTTGCAACTCTTGAGTAATCCTATCGACGGAGTGTCTTGGATACTTCGCCCCCCGTCTAACCGCCCAGGCCCGGCTAGTCGGGTCAAGACAGGCTTGGTGGCGCCCTCATTATTTTACCGTTAGTTACCGACCCTCTGGCCGTTACCCTAAGATAATCTCGTTAAAGGACCCGCCCATCTCCACTGAAAGTCTAGCTCGGCCTAACTTGTTGCGGCTGGGTAGCGGCCTAGGAGAACTTTCGTCCCGATTTCGTCCCTTACGGCACGCGCCGGCCGTTTCGTTATTGTATGAGCCGGTGCGGTGTCGTAAAGTCAGTTTAAGACCGTAACACAATATCCAATTGTCAGATTGTTCAATTGTTTTACGTTAGATTATGGGTAACCAATATTTTTATACTTTTTGTATAGTATTGGATTTTACTCAAGAAAATTGTTAGGTATGGGTCAAACAATTGAACATCTGCAAAGACAATAAAATTTTAAATTGATTGACATTACCTACTAGATATAGTGTAATTTAACAAAATTATTTTCTTATTAATAATAAAATGAAGATCATCGTATTATGTTCTAGAGTACGCCTTCCTGATTAAATTACTTTAATTATTTTTAATCTGTAATAGTTTTCATTTTAAGCCGTCAGTAGTAAGTGTATATACTGTGGCAATCTCTTCTTGTAAATTTTTATTTAAATTTTTTTTTCAAGCAGACTCACTTCGTTTACTTTAATTTCTATCTTTTTATAAAATTTTGTGTCTGGTGGAGTATATTATACCGCTTCATTTTCTTTTTTTAAAGTTTTGTAAACAATTCACCCCATTACTCTATGCTTGTTTGTGTCATTTATGCCAGTTTTCTTGTTTCTGTTCCTAATTTACTTATAAATCTTCCCACTGTAGAATTCTCTACAGCGCGTTGGTCGCATATATTACTTAACAGTTTGCGCATGGCGCACTTTAGCGTATGCAGAATGTAACATTGGGTAAAGGACTCGCCCCATTTCATGTAAGAATTCCTACCGGTGTGGTTGCAATCTTTTTCCCTGTTCGTCTGCCTTTTCTGCGTCCTTCCTCTTATATAGGAAACGTACCCTCAGGCCCAAGCATGTGAACACTGCGGACTGCTGACCGCTAAACATTTCAGCCTACGCTGCTCGATTAATCTTGAAACACGTCAAGATCCAACCACAACAGGTAGACTACTTATTGGCGTCCAACAGCGAAACTTGAGCAAAACAAGGTTGGCTTTATAATACCGAAGCGGTAAATTCGTGCAGGCGGAGCAGACTACTTTGGTTTCCAAAATGGCTGCTCAATCGAGATGTCCACGAAACGATTTCAAACTGCTAAGAAGTTTTCAGAATATGTGGCAGACGCAGAAACCACTTCAACCCATATATCGATACTCGAAGAAGAACTCCAAGAGAACTTGGAACTGTACCTCATGTACTTCGATGTTTAATGGAACCCCAAAGTCGGCTTGACAGCATTTACTGCTGCCATCTTCGTCTTTACAACCTACACCATTGATTCAAACGTAAATGCGCTGATTGGCCTGTGCATCCTAATACGTGGTGGCAGGGTATTAAAGGTACGGTACCAGATTGGAACATAAGCCAGCAGTTGCGAACTTGCAGCTTGCGAAAGCCATCGTTTTTACTTATCAAAAAGGTGTTTGCTTTCCAACAGGGGAAAGAAGTCCTCATTGAGGTATTCATTAAGCAGGAAAGGCCCATCATGCACTTCCAAAGATTTTCCACTACTCAAAGTGCGTTATATGTGTTGCCGACGCACTGGTCACAAGGAGCCAAATGTTTTAAGAAGGCTCGAAGCGACAGCAATCCGCCGATATTACACAACAGACCCACTGGTGCTCCGAAGTACTATTTGAGGTGCTATTGGTGTGGCCAGAAACGCTACGTTACCAGCAATTGCTCTAATTTCAACGCAAATAGGCAGCCGACGACGGAAACCAACTGCCTGCAGTTAGATTTCTATGTTATTCCAATAAAACTATCTTCGGCGGTCCACAGGCTGGTAATACTGGAAGTCGTTTGTTACTCATGTGCAGGAGTGATTCCGACAGCATTTATAGTTTTAGTGGGTAAGCGGTATGCAAAAACTTTGTTAGGTTGCGACTTCATTGAAGGTGCTGTAAACAATGAACATTCGAAGATATCGAGGATACAGAGCTCGATTTTGCGCCGAAGCTCTCCAAACTTAGGTTTATAACTGCAGTTAACATTATCGATGACCATAGGGACATGTTTGAAGCAGGGGGAGAAACTATCACCTTTACATCGATCGTTATGCCACTAGTACTTCCGTACGTCAGCCAATATTAAGAGGGGTTGTTTTTCTGCACTTGGTAAGTTTTTCCTCCTAGAGGAAAAGCGGCCCCAGGACCCTTTTAGTAAGTTAAGTTGGTTTAGTAAGGTGTAAGTGTGAACAACGTGAGTGAACTCTGCTGAGTGTTGCCAGTTAAAGACATTTTCAACTTGTCTCCACGCACCAGTTAGGCTACCATACTTGTTTTTGTGCACCAAGAAAATCACTTTCTAAACTAGTCGTAAATGTGATACAGTGATTCGTTTTATATTGTGGAATGCACACATTTTGCGAACTGAAAATATATTAAATTATTGTTACGGTCCAAAAGCTTGGTTGGATTGCATACTTCTTTTTTTCGCCATTTGCAAGCTACTCTTTTCTAGCCCCATTATAGCATCGTTGTGATATAGTTTTTGAACTCACTAAACTCGTTTGGCGACCTTTAATTAGCGTGTGGCAAATTGTCGATTCGTTATTAGACCGTAACTAGGCCATGCCGTCCATTGTTATGATTTTGTTTGCAGTGTTCTGGACAACCGAGTGAATCGTCCTTTGTTATTGCACCCTTTATGTTCTTTTTGCTAGCGTCTCTCACGCCAATCGCACGCAATATTTCGTTGGTGCCCTTTGCCCTAAGTTGAGCTTTTTCATAGTGATTTGTGTAGGCGCAATAATGCACTCAGTATTATCTGTATAATGGCGAATATCAATGGGTTAGTTCAGCGAACATTATAGGATTTTGTTTACTCATCGCACGATTCTTAGCTGCGTAGCGCATTGAGTTCTGTGAGCCGTCAGCTTAACAGCCAACCTCGGTGTCCTCGATGCAGTAGGTAGTTGATTTTTTAAAGCATTTTCCGAGGCCTAATTTTATCTTCGAGAGCTTCTTCCGGTAGTTGATTGTTGTCGTTCATTGTTGCCTGTTTGCCGGTACAGTCTTTATTTATCCTGGGTATAGAAACACAAACATATGTAGTCCAAAGTAGACATAAATCTGTGTGCATTGCTTTATCGTTAAACTTGTAGCAATTAAACTGGCTGCATTCATAGCTTTCGCTTGTAGCGTTGGTTATATAACTGTAAAGTAGGTGAATGCTTGCAATTAATATGTTGTAACTAAATTATTGCCCATAAGTGCACCTTGATTTTATGTTTTACCAATGCAAGTAATTTATACGATAAACTTATATGTGCCCGCTGCAGGTCGGCTACGCAAATGTAAATGAGTTTAAGAGTTCTCGTAAGCTAATAGACATATTGGTCTTATTGAAAGACTCTTTGGCGCCCCCTTGTAATTTGAACAGCCTATGCTAATTTTATAAAATAATCGCAAGCCGTCTTCACTGTAGCTTGTCGTCCTTCCAATTCATCCATGCAGCCTGAGCATTTGTAGCGGTTTATAGTATTTCAGTCTGATTAATCTAGGACTTGAGTGTAAAATTGGTTTGCCGTTCATAGCACGAACCATTAATTCTGCTAAAATTCTTGCGGAAACTGTTTTCACTATAAGTTAAATTTTATATAAAATATTTTATCTTTTGTTAGTGCATGTATACATGTGACGACGATGTAAGTGTACAGTTTTTGAATAGTAACAACAGTTTGAGATATTTCAGGCGTCTTTTATTTAAAAAATAGGTCTACTGTGTAGTTTGTCGTCTTCCCCGGGTGCTTTTTCATTTTCGATTTTTAAGAATTCCTAATGAGTTTCATAAAATACAAAGTTTGTATAAAAGAAGAATATTAACAGAGAACTAAATTACTTTGCAAAACATTACATAAAACGCATAATATCGAAGATTAGTTGTTACACAACCAAAAACTGAATGATTAGATGTCATTTACCCCCAAGCAATAAAATATCGATTTTAAAGCTGTATAATTGAACAACTTGAAGTGATTGGAAAAATCATCCAACTGATACATTGCGAGTTATTGTTTGTCTACGTTCTTACAAATTCAACGTAAACAAGAAAGCACAGGTAATGGTAATTATATTTACATTTCGTGAATACAGGGTATAAAAATATACTGACTACATATGAGCAAATCAAGCAGATTAGGTTTCAGCAAGTTATAAAAATAGCCATTTGGTTAAAATTCTCTGCTCCATACGTCAATGCCCACAGCCCACATTTTAACCGGAATGCCGCATGACCAACAGTACTGAAACAATTTAATTAGAAGTTGTTACAGATCACTGATCTTTGCCCCCGCACGTTGTCGGGCGCCACCAAATTTACAGCCCGCCGCAGTTTCGTATCAATAAACGAGGAACCTACACGAATTCTATCCTTTGTGCCTCCTACGTGACAGCATCCCTGCGACAAGAATTCCAACAAAACGGACCCCTAACTACTTCGATGGGGCGTTACTGAATTATTGTTTATCGTGTATTGATTGCAGCATTTGCTGAACGGAGGCGGAATTTCGAAAATGATTTATAAATAGCGATTGCATGTGCAAGTGCAGCGATTAAAGTTGATTATAGCCGAGCGCAATCGATGAATGGGTTTTCAGCTAATGAGGTAGAAATACTCATCATGCATGTCCGATGAGAATACAAGGGTCGCCGTCTCGGGCTATGTTGGCAACTCTGGCGCAAAATTTGATTCATAATTAGGGACATGGTTTTGGACCAGAAATTTACAACCAAAGGAAAGTGAAACGGACACCGAAGGAAAGTGAACCAATATGGCTCTCGAAAAGGGTGATCGTAAAAGTGCCATTTGTAATTTATGTGTTTTATTAGTTATGGATGAATTCTGAGAACATTAGAGGAAATAAAAGCAGAACCCGCAAATCGATATTCCTGAAATAATTTCCATTCGTAGGTTCGTTAATCGGACGTTTAAGTTATTTATCGTGCCCATTTTATTGGCTTAATTAACGATGAAGCTTCTGTTCGGAAAAGAATCGTTAAGAATTACTAACTTGAAATGCGATGATGCGCAGCGTTGAAAATATATCTGAAAATCAATGTCTGTCTAAATTCTAACGATTTTTTCTTAACTATTGAGCATATTCTTCACAGCTTTTATAGTATATTGAATAACGAAAACAATTTATAATTTGTGTTAATAAGCAATGAAACCATTTCCAATAGTAAATAATGTTATTCTTACATGTTCTCATATTAGCTGTATTGATAAATAGTACTACCATATAACCTAAATATGGCATAAATGAAGCATGGAGCTTCATAATATTATATTTAAGCATATACAATATATATTGTAATGTCGGAGGTTTTCATGGCTATTGTTATTATTTAACGAACTTCCTACTATCGGGATTGGGCCGTGTGAACCCAACATTTCATTCACTTTGTAACGTTAGCCCCCACGTCTAATTTACCTAAGGCACAAATAGTGTGCTAGAAATTTGAATGGCGTTAATTTTCGTTACAATCTTTGCCGGCATCTCCATAGTGTTCGGATTTGCGATAAGGCGATCTTAGCTGCTATGCGCGGACGTGATGTAAACCGATGTAAAAATTTCATTAAATTACGAATTATTTTGTATATATCTAAACACATTATACAATTCATTCCAACACTGTGTTATTTCTGTATTTTAAACCATCGAGTCCAACGAACCCAAGAGCATTTGAGATTCACCCGAGGAAATCCAGTTTACAATTAAATGTAGCAAATTTTAGCCAAGTTTAAAATAGGCAATTAGAAATTAAAATTCAAAAGTCCGATGCAAACCAGATATATTATAACTTTCATAATGGGCTTCATCAGTAGGTAAGCAATAGATCAGGGTAACGCAATGTGTCAACCACGCGAAATCCTTTTGGAAGGGGAGGATAGATCAGCACGGTAACTCTTCTGTGAACCACGCCAGAGGCGAAACTCGTCTATCGATCTACATAATATAGATTGTGTATTAAATGTGTAGCTTTTATAAAATTATTCCTTTCAAGATCATTCTAAAGCCCCCTCGTGCAATAATGCCAAAAAATGTATATCGAGTGAAAAGTCGTCCTCGAGTAGTTAGAGATTCAGAAAGAAACATATTTATGATTTATGGTTTTCCATTAAGAGGTACCGCTTTAAATTAATAAAACCCTTGTTCTTTTGTTAAAAAACTGCCATTATTTTTATTCCATTCAAAGTAGAAACACTACGATTAAATGTGGAATATGATATTTTGTAACTGGCCGGTCCGGCTTTGCTGACAAATGATTATCATTTTGAGGCAGTTCTGCATAACTGCTGTTCTATTCCGCAAGCAGCTCGAACATTGTCATTGAGGGCTTGAACTATTTGTGGATTATTGACGTTGACATTTTCCTTCACATAGCCTCAATAGAAAAAGTTAAGCGGTGTCGGATCGCACGATCTAGGTGGTTAATAATCAGTAACTGTGCGAAATAACACATTTTCGCGAAATATTGACCATATTTGTAGTAAATTTTAATTATTTATATGTCTTGTTTAGCGTCTCTTGGTTCCATATTCTTAAATCGCATAGTTTGATAATCAAAAATTGAGCGAAATTTAAAATAAAACCTTTAATTGGAAAATCCTACATACTTGTTGAAATATAATTCCGTGTAAATGAATGATAAATACATCTATCCACATTATTTTTGGGTATTCGGTCGAGTTCAGTAGGTCACAATTTTCAGTGAGACACCGTCGATTCGTGTATGTTTGGAAGGTTGGTTGGGCTCTGGGATGATTAGCTTTGTTATTATTCAACTTTTTTGGCGCCTTGCAGGTACTTGTTTGCCGTTATCCCGATGCTCTCGTCTTTTCTCTATTTCATATTCTGGGATTTCTTGTTTTTAAGGTAGGATTTGCTTTTTTATGGGTTGGTTAGGTTTTTGCATTACTTGTGATTATGTTCTATGGTGTTCGTCATATTGTTTTGAGCAGGGGGGTTTGATGTGTTGACCCTGTAATTACCGTTTGAGATTGGATTACATAATTGTGAGGGTATACGCCAGTCTCGTAATGGGATAAGTGGGCGCAGCCAACTGGGCGCGGCCATCTCGGCGCGGCCAACTCGGCGCGAGCCAACTCGGTGCAGGGAGAACTGGGCGCGAGCCAACTTGGCGCGAGACAAGAGGGAGCGAAATAATTTTGAAACGCTGATCCTTTTTTTAATAACGAATATTTACATTTAATCAAATCGAAAATTGAACATCCTGTACACATAATATGTTGAGGTTTTTGTCCGGGGGGTATTTTGTTCGGGGGACATAAATCAGGATATATTATCTAAATAAGGAATTGACATTTGTTTTTATTTTCTGTTTTGTGGAATTTCTTTTTATTTATAACTTTGCTATTTGTAAAAATAAACGGATTATAAAAGGGTATAAACGGCCCTGTCTAAGCAAGTACAATGTTTCATCTAATCTGCTTTACAAGAAAGCTATAAATTACTTCTTGCAGAAAGTATTAAGAGGATACTATTTCTGTGCGGATAAGCATTGACAGCCAGCAGATTACCATCAGATAAGCAAACAAGTACTTCCTTTAAAAATTCGTATTTCAAAATTATTTCGCTCCCGCTTGTCTCGCCCCAAGTTGGCTCGCGCCCAGTTGTCCCTGCGCCGAGTTGGCTGGCGCCGAGTTGGCCGCGCCGAGATGGCCGCACCCAGTTGGCTACGCCCACTTGTCCTAGACTGCACCAGTCTAGTCACTGGCGTGCCTTTTCCATTCAGCAGTAGATTGGTGGTTTTCAGGGGGCGCGAATCATCCCAAATTTCTCGTCTTTTAGTTTCCCATGTATTTCAAAGTTATTTTCAGATACTTTTTCGCTGTTAATTTCTCCGAAAGTTGTAGCCTGCAAAGGGAGGTCTGTACAAAACTCAAATAAATTTCCAGTTTTAAAATTAATAGATCATATGGTCCTCCTATATATTTTCGATTTACAACTGGCATTAATCTATTTGAAAAAACCCAAGTGAATAATATCTGGGAAGAGCTATTTTCCGTTTCCCATTTTGAAATGCCGGAAGACGCATTCTTGGAGCTTCTTGTGATGAAGCTTAGTAAGCGGAATTATCTCGAAAGTCATAAGTAAAGTTCAGATTTGGTATAATGGTTTAGTGGATTGCTGCATCCTATCTGATTGAATTAGAATTTGATGGTATTTTGAAAGTAAACGTTCTGCTCACAGGACGGAATCGTTATCGCTCTACTTTAACGTGGTTTGGCATTTTTCAGGGTTTATTTTATGCCTTTTCCAGTAACCCTAGATATTTTACTCGTTGCTGTTCTTACGTAAATAAATAAAATATGAAGTAAAATAAGAAACTAATTTAATATTTCAAAAGTGTGCAAGTTTAAAGTGGTAGAAACGCTCACAGTAAGCTCTTACGCAGCTACCAATAAATTAATACTTCGTTTCAAAGTTGCAAACCCTCTTTATACAGTGCTGCCTATTGTCGATTTGGTAAGCTTTTAGCTGCTTGCTTTTTCAGACTTCTCAGACAATGAGCAATCACGGATGACAACATTGTTCGAGTTGCTACAACGTTGTCTCCGATAGTCTTTTACAAATCTTCGACTAGTGGTGTAGACGTCTATCTGTGTAACTGCACGTCGCACGATGAGAAAAAATCCTGCCACCTAATAGTAGCGGAACCATTCTAACATGATTGCTAATCCTGCTTTTCGATGTACAGTCATGTTCATTACAGTGTTGTACAGCATTTGTGCTTTGTGATTATCAATTAATTACACAATGTTCAAAAAAGTGTTGTACATACAAATATTTTGAAGTTATACATCTATATTTACATTGTTTTCCTAGTTGAAGATAGAGTATGAGCCTTTCTTGAGTAAAAACACGAGCACGAATAAACTTATAATTGTCTCTGTACAATACATTTTTGAACGCGACTGTGCGTGGTCAGCGGGTGCAGTTCACATGTATTTTATTCAACTTTTTGTGTACCTGGCACCATAGCTATCGCTCTTCCGTTTAGCTTTGACTGAATCCGCATAATTGATCGAATTACGTTTCTATGGAGGCCACTTATATTTTAATTCGTTGTAATTTGTACTTGGTAAACAACCTTTAGCTGTTTATACATTTTCAGGTTTCTTATTTTACCTACTAAATTTATACTGTATTCTTTATTTATAAAATAGTAAACAGATAAGACTTCACTAATGCGCGCAGTTAATTAGCTATTGGGGCGAAGAGCTTTCCTTTTAATGCGATAAACAATACCTAATCTATGACTGCGTCTATTCGATGGGTACTGGTAATGCGGTCTGCGGAAAGTTCCATCCCCACATTTCGTACCCCACATTTCGTTCCCGGGATATTTCGTCTCCCCACATCTCGTACCCGGAAACTTCGTTCCCGAGCCAGCTCAATTTGTCCCCTAGATTACAGGATGTTTAAAAACGAGTGCAGCGATCGGAATGCAGTTAGAAAAATAAAAGATATTTTAATTAATTTATTTATTATAATAAACTTATAAGAACTATACAGTATGACTTAGGCTTGAGTTTACAAGAGGAAATTAAATTTGATTTTTATTTTTACATGCAAATGTTATAGGAATTATAATTCCTGCTTGGTTTGTAAAAAATTTTAAGACAATTTTCAGTTTTTCAGTCGGCCTTGACAATTAAGCAAAAACTATTTTCTTTTCAGGTAAACTATTCTTTTTGTTCATGATACGGCAAAATATTACTAAGAAAGGTTGTTCAAAACGAGAAATTATGGCCCTATACAAAATATCAGGAAGATACTTAGATTAAACCGTCATTTTAAATAAGTACAATAAGTTTATTATAATAAATAAGGTAATTAAAATATATTTCATTTTTTAACTGTATTCCGAGCGCTGCACTCATTTATCAACGCCCTGTAATCTAGGAGACAAGTTGAGCTCGGTCGGGAACGAAATTTCCGGGTACGAGATGTGGGGAGACGAAATATCCCGGGAACGAAATGTGGGGTACGAAATGTGGAGAACGAAATGTGGGGAACGAACTTTTCGCATCCCGGTAATGCAACGAAATCCGGGAATCATGTTATTAAATGACTAGTACTTTTTAAATTGTTGTAGCCTACTTCCGAATCAGTACCGAGCGCTATTACTTAACTAATTTCTCTTGTGCTTGCATAGTTCCCGTATATTATGTGTTTATTGAAACTTTTGTAATAAGTTTGATATTTATAATTTGGACCCGAAAAATTAATTTAAATTTTGTGTTAGTCTCTGAATATAACTAATCTAGTGTTATTTCTATACTAATAATTCGTAACGAATCTATTTATTCAATTCATGAGTTTTTATTGCATATAATTAACTTTGAGTTACTTCCACATTACCTGTATTTGTGGATTTAGTGGTTGGACCACCTAATGTATGGTGCTTTTTTTGGCGCCTCTTTAAACACAGTGTGGCAACACTTAGGATAGTTGCATATTTTGCTGTCGTATATTTTTTCAAAAAAGCTGACTAGCTCATTATAAAACTTTAATAGGGCTACCTTTATAATTCTGTACAGTCAATTTTTTTCACGGCACACTGTTCTTGGATTTTTGAAATGATGCGGTTACTTTTGTCGTAAATTCCGATTCCCTTTATAATTTTCTTTACGAGTTTTCAAAAGAATTGAAAGTCGTAGATGGGAAGTTTTCTTAATAAAATGCAAACAACTTTTTTGTTAATTATATGGGCAAAAATCAACCAAGTAGGCTTTGACTGCTTGGAAAAAGTTAACAAAAAACAACTTAAATCTTTTCGCTGTTCTAACTATCACAAAAATTTCACATTAGTAAATTATGATTATTTATTAATGTCTAAGTAGTTAATTATTAAAAAAAATGTAAAGTGGTTTACACGGAACTTCCCTCACGCGAATTCGATCAATTTTCAAATTAAAAAGAAATTGTACACCGCCGGGGTTTGAACTCCGCCGCATCTGCGCAGAGATCGTAGCCGCATAGATAAGTCGTACTGCGCCATCCAGCTTTATTGAAATGAGTGCGGCGCGCGTCTTTATTTAACGGAAGGGTCTTGTTGTTGAAACGTTTCGACTTTTTTGTGACATTATCCTGTATCTTTTGAGTCCTATTTTCGGCAAGTGTAGAGCCTGACTTGTGTGCAAATTATTACTTTAATCTATTTCAAAGTTAGCGCAAAAATAAACAAAGCTTATTTTTTAAGGTGCTTACCCTGTATATATTTGTCTGAATTTTTCTCGGTTTCATACTAGGTAAACATACAATCTGCATGCAAAATATCGTCATCCTCCAATACATAGTTTTTGAGTTATACTGCCAACAGCCAGACAGACAGGCAGACAGACAGATAGGCGGAACTGAGAAAACCTGTTTTTGGTCATCTAGAGACCCGGAAATGTAAAGATCTGAAGAAATCTTGGAAGGTGATCATTTCGCGAAGGGAAGTAAAAATTGAAGATAATTCATTCAGAGCGATTATTGTTCTAATTAATTTATAAAAAATTTAAAAAATCGGAATTGATAAAAACGTACCTGTGTCATTTAAAAAAATCAAGATTGCGGCGTCGATAAAACTGTATGTCGTGGAAAAGTAATTGTCATTAAAGTTTTATACTAAACTTGTTTGCTATAGCGCATGGTATCAAAAATATATGCAAATATCATAAGCGTTACCTGTCTGGTATCTAGTAATGACGATTTCGTATAGGAAACAATATAGAACAAATCGCAAAAGATGAGACAATATTTTACAGTACGATGCCAAGAATTAGTAAACATGATCTTAGAAACTGCGTTTATATTATTACCACGATTAATAAATACCACGTTTTGAACAGATCAATATTACGAGTGTAACTTTGATTTTACAATTATTTCAGCTCAAATCTAAAGTAATGCATAAGAATCTTAGTCTAAAACACATTTTATATCAAATATCTATAATCAAACGTCTATTACAAAAAGTCTATTATGCTATTTAAAATCTTATAAGTGGTGTAGGACTTCATCCATATTCTATTTCGGCTTGCTTATTAAAAAAACATCAACAATAAAATATGAGAGCTCGATAAAATGTTACAATAATGGAGGCCCGTTATAGCTATTTTAATATACGCCGTGCCCAATTAAAACTTATAGATAGACGTACCATTAACAATACTTCATCGGCAAGCTCCAAATAGGTCATGTTTTGAAATCATGCATGTATGTATTAGCTATAACTTTTTTTTACCTACAGGTGTCGAGCCTGATGCTTTGTACGTTAGCATTTGGCTGTATAGTGCTAAACTTGTCCCAGTTTCGGGTTACAAAGTTGGAGCTCGCCCTTTGAGCTTGCGTAGCAACCATTGTGTTATGTGTGTGTCTTGGTGATACGTTGACCTTGTTACTATATCTCTTAAGTTTATGATTCTGAGTAGAGCACAGTTAATTTGACTGTGACTGGTCTCACCGAACTCAACACCGACCGCCAAGGCTGCGGAAAAATTTCGCCCACCGTGGGATTCGAACCGAGGACTTGCTAACGCCTAACGCTCTACCAACTGCGCTACTTGGCTTTTGAAAGTATATTTTGTAAATTAGTCGTAGAATTTTATCTAGTTATATGCATTACATTATTATAACTTACGCCACTATTGGAAGATCCACTTACACAGAACAATAAGAATCGGAAAGGTCGTATTAAACCAGCTGTTAAAAATTTTTAATTTCTCTAATATGGAACAACTATGAATATTCATAACTTATACAACATTTTCCTTGGAGAATGTTTATCTAACAGCTTAAATAGATTTATTTATGAGGAATTAGGCAATTATAAAAACGTTCTTTGGGGGTTTATCGAATTTCAAAAATGGTAAATGGCGATGGTAAACAGGATTGTCATCTATACAACTTCCATGGCGGTATTTTATTTAATCAATAATTAATGTAGCGCAACTTAGTTCATTTTGCACTGTAAGAGAAGTATACTTCATCTTCTGAGATGATATTGGTTAAGAAGGGCGTACTACCAGTAGACAGACGAAACATGGGTGGCACAATCTTAGCGTTTTATTGTTATAAGAAAATTATTTTTATTAAAACAAATTTGAAGCAGGCTACCGGCTTAACGAAAAGCATTTAGATATAGGCGAGTTTAGCTAAATTGTCTTATTTTGGGTTTAGGTATATCTGTGTTTGAGTTATGTTTACATACCTTAGAGGCAGTCTCTATTATATATAATTATTTAATACTTACTGTATGGATTCGGAAACTCTTAAACGGTAATAAAATTGATTAATTTCTTGTAGGATGTAGGGACTTAAGTAGTATAGTACAATAAATGTATACAAATGATATGTATTATAATTATAATGTTCTCATATAGGAAAGCAGAAAACAGCTATACCATCAGAACATTTTGTTGCCGTTAAAAAGTAAAGTACAAGAGCATAACTGGGTCGATATTAAAAGAAGAAAAAGAACAAAAAGAATTTCTGGCCGTGAGACCAATACAGAACCGAGAGAACTCCAGTAAGGATGAGCACTTTACAACTTTACACACTAAAACGACAAACAAATATACGTGAAGCTGGAAATAAGGTTTGCTGTTATTGCTAATAGCGACAGATAGGGCAATATTTTCCACGTCCTAACGTATACAAGGTGTCTCACATTGAATCGATGTGCAATGCTAGTATTTTGCCTTATATGGTCGAAAGAATTTACAATTCTATTTTTCTATGTTAATTAGGACTTTTCAACTTTTCTTTGATTGTAGAACACAGTAGTGCAATGGTGCAATCGATGCCAGACGAAAATTGATTTTAGTAACATACGGCAGTATAGGCAAAACTCTTCTCAATAAGAAAATTAAAGGGTGGTGTGTGGTCCATCAGTGGACCGTGAGCCACAAGATTTAAAAACGTAAGACGCACGCGGTCCGAATGAAAATCGCGGCAGCCAATCTGTATCTGCTTTTTTAAACAAGACCTAAAAGAGAAGCAGACGTTATTTATTATTTAACCGGAAATTACACGAGCCCCTCGCATTATTTTTTCTTAAAATTCACGGCACGAGTTTAACCGTAACGAATGGTACAGAAGTAATTTCAGATACACAAATTTATTTAGCGTGGCTCGTTTCCGCTAATATTGTAATGCTAAACACGATATTATTTTATGTACTGCATTTGCACTCGTTCTGCTGTTTTCGTAACGTTAATGTGAGTAAATTAGTCAGTGCCATTGTTATTTTTAAATTTTGTAAAACAAACATCGAATTCATGTTTGTTTGCGGGTACGGTTTGTTTGATAATAAAGAGAAAGTTGTATACAATTTATCTTTATTTCATTTTCAGATTGTAGCCGTCGGTTCAAAAATAACAAATACGTTACTTCATTACTGAGAAACTGAATTTATTTCCTGAAAACAAAAAACGATCTTATTCACATTATTGAGCAGACCGGGCTCTTTCTGATTGTTATATAGGATTTATAAGAACTCTACGCACAAACTTGGAGGGGTGATTCCTGGGATTACAACCAACAGTTATAACAAATGTACCTTAATATGCCTACCTGAAAATTGACGCCACCACTACTTTTTATGGCTAAAAGAGAAGCGGTCTGTAATTATTTACTGACGCCAGGAATTCAAAAGGGTAGCAGAAGCGGAGCGTGTGTTATTGCTACGTAAACGTAGCTAGTTGGGAAGCTTTTTAATTATGACGACTGTCAGATTGGGAGCAGCCTATCGGTCTGAAATTCCGGTCCCGTCTCGTTTCAGTGCCGTGGAATTTCGTCATGATTTTTAATCAGATATGTTTAGATGAATCTTTGTACCGTTTCGCCATCAACCTTTTGCGCTGACGCCTTCGACGCCCTGTATATCAAAACCCTGTCAATGCAACGTTGGAAAAACCTCTCGTTACAGGCGTATAGATCTTCGTCGATCCCTTTTATTTGACAATCATAGGAAGCTCTTTAGATCTCTCCCCATATTGCGCATAGAACGACGTTAATTTTTCCCTTGCCATTCTTGGAGATGTCCATTTTCCTTTCATCGAAGCCCGGCTTACATTTTCGAGTTTTCAGTGCCCGTTGACCGAGATTTTCGCATCTTGCTTTCGACTGCATTATCGCACAAGCTAAGTTGAATCTATTTGATTACATGTGTGATCTTCCGTTTTGAATATGTACTAAATTAAATTTGCATACGTAGATTTCCACTAATCTTGTATGTGATTTACCTTATAAGTGATCTTGCAGGTGTGCAATAAATTTTAGGGCGTATTCCCGTTAGAAATGTGTTTGTGCCAGTTTATTAATTTACTTTCATCTGTGGAGCTGTATCGCAGGCAAGTATGTGTTACAGATTGTGCCTATCGCAATTCGTGACGTCACTAGCAGGTAAAATTCTTAGGGATTGTTTGTTGCGTTTCTTAACTTCAGCTGGTGGCCTCATAAAGGTGTTTTTATAACTATTATCTTATCAGACCTAATATTCTGCCCCAAAAATTCCCACTGATTAAAGACATAAGATGAAAAACCGAAGTAATCTATTTAGGAGTAATTATTTTTAACAAAGGTTGCCAAGAAAGAGAATTACTGACTGAATTATCCAATATTTGGAAGGATTATTGCTTTAAGAAACAGGTAAAGAAAATATTACCCAATCGTTACTTATGGGTCCTGGAAAATGAAAGCTGCGTGTCGAAGACGCATTTAGGCTTTCGAAATTACTTACTACAGAATAATACTACGAATTTACTGGACGGCCCATAGAACAAACACCTCAATTCTAAGAGAACTCAATGTAGATACTAGCAAACATCCTTTATTAACCCTCCAAAGGCATACTTCAAAGTTTTTTGGCCATGTAATTGGGTGAGACAGCATCGATAAATTACTCATTCAATGTAAAGTCGATGGTACGAAAATAAGAGGCCGATTACCTATAAGATTTATTGACCAACTAAAGACCCTAGCAAATATGTCAACAATGAAAATTACGTGAAATGCAGTAGACAGAGAAGCATGGCGAAACCTAGCAACACTACACGATGTTTGGAATTAAACAATGAAAGAGAAGAAGAGCCTTAATAGAGTTCTAAATTTATTGTATGATCGTAAGATAAATCAAACCTGAAACTGAGCACTCCCATTTACCATCGTTAAGAAGGACATTTCCTGGCAAGAATTGCCCCAGTGCATCGCCGGCAGAAAAATTCCCGGTTGGCCTTTTTTGTTTCAGTTCACGACTCACCCCTCACGCTGGGCTACTGGGGCACTTAAAGCTAGTTGCATGTCTTAAACGAGTTGCTCCTATAACAATCTATATTCCAAAGTTTTTCGTTTGAACAGAATCTAGTTTCGAAGTTCTTACAGAAAACCTATACAGGGTGTGCACTTTAAAAGAATAAAATGTGTATTTTTGCTTTAACTAAGAAATAGATAAAACTGAGAATATAATTATTTTAATTTTGAGCTAATCATTATCTCTTAAATTTAGTGTATAAAATAGTGTTACGCCCTCTCTGGTATATATTTTAAATCATTATTTTCTCTTCCTAAATATAATAACGTATAATATATAAATATAATAAAATAATATAGTACGCCTAATAATTACATTTTTTTAAGAATATCATTTCATTATAACCCCAATGTAAGAAAAGACAACTTGTTCTACGAACTCGTTACATTTTTATCGTTGGGATTATAACTTACAATATTAATAAAAAAATAGTCGATAATAAGCATACTACTTATTATATGGCCCCTGGTAATTTGCACATAGGGTTTTATACTTGACGAAAATGGGATCTATCAGATACAGGGTAAATGTAGTAAAAAAGAAAAAACGGTTAACATAAATACGTTATATTTAAGGTAGCCGTCCTTGATGGTAGACTGCAGCAACAGGCGAGTAACTTGCGGGCTACCGCCAATCGTTAAATTGCATTTGCAGGCTCAGTTGCAGGCGTCGAAGTTTGAAACGAAGGCTGGTAATGTTTTTTTTAAATTGATGTAATTCGCATTACCAAGTGTTGCCTTTTACTGGTTCAGTATTATTACAAACGTAAAGGTATTTTACCCTGACTTCCCTTTGATTTCTAAAACTGTTAGTGTCAGATTAGTGTCACAACTTGTACTTGCGAGAGAAGTTCTGAGTAAAGCTTTTTACAGATTTTTAAATTATATGTCAAATAAAAGTTTCGGTAGCTACAGACGTATTCAATTGCGTAATTTTGGAAACTAATAAAATAGAATCACGATAATAGTTAGTAATGCTTACAGAGTTCATTATTTCGTAATATAAAATAGGACAAAAAAAAAGGAGATGGTTTGGATATGCGGCTGAAATGATAAAGTACAAGATAAAAAATCGGAAATGAGCCGCTAGGGTGGCATGCTGTAGAGAATAGATTTTTATCGTTCAGCGAATAGCTTCAAACAAAGAAGAAGGAAAATAATGCGGCATTAAAAGAAATGGTTATTCAAAAGCTTTTTAGGTACCTTATAGAGTATTCTGTAAGTTATAAAACTAGATGTCCTTTCGAGTTTGAATTCTTTCAAGTACAACGTGTGCAATACAAACTTTGTACCACATTATATTATATTTTATAATTAAAGTAAAACCCTGATTTTAAAGACCAAATTGGTAGCTAAAATTAATGTTGAAGTTTAAAATACATTAATATGGATGCAAGCTTTTAGAAAAACATCTACTAAAATTAGTAATAAAAGAAAAGCTGCCGTTGGTCATGCTGACCTGAAATAATTTTAAAACCAATTATAAATATCCTTCTTCAGAAAAACTAAGTGCAGTTTTTGTTCATTCTGAATCTCACTGTTCACATCTTTATCATCTAGAATATTATTTTACGTAGCTCTAAAATATGGGGATTTCCACTTCTACAGCATGATAGACATGATACATTGCCTTGAAAGATGGTTTATAGGTTTTATTTTTCTCATTGTTTCGAAATCATGTAATCATCTTGAAATTATTTTTAATAACGGGAATATATTTAAAAAAATGATATTGATTTTTAGCTTAAGGGACAAAAGCAGTTATATGAGAGCTTTTGTAAAATATGGATTCCCATGCTGAAGTAACTTTTTTACCAGAAACGTTTTGGTTTTTTACCAAAAACGTTTTGGTTATACTTACTAGCTTCCGAATTGCATAATCTTAATAATTGGAATAATGCAAACGGAACCATCAATATTTCGAGTACAATTAATTGAATTGCAAATTGTAATTAAAAACTATGTAATACTAAATCAGTGAAGAGATGTTTCCATGCAAATACTATGGTTACAGAACAATCGATATAGGAATAACATTTCGTTTGATTCTCCGAGAGAAACTCTTCAGTCCTGCATTGGCCCTCAAGCGAAAAGGTTACTCGCGGAGTGAGCGTTTTCACGTTAGTCGCACGCTGCTGACGTGGGGGTACTTAGTTTCAAAGTTGATCCGCTGCTAGGTCATAATGCCAGGTAAAAATCCTGCGTTTTCTTTACGAATTCAGACCGCTCGTTCTTGTAGAGCGCATTTCAAATCATGTGCCTACCTGCAATCGCTTCCCCGTGAGTCAATATACTCTGTTTCGATCTTATGGCGGTTCGTTACTTTGCCCAAAGTTGCTGCCTGAAAGCGGCGTTAGAATGAATCGGTTGTTTGGGTGGAAAAGGGAGTGCAACCTTGTTTGTCTCAAACCTCTGTCATTTATCGAGACAGTTGACCATGTGTTCGTGCAGCTGTACAATTTACGGAGCCCATTAGCGTCCTGCCCGTGCATTTCCTTCTTCATTTTCGGTAACGTTTCTTCTTTTCTCGTGGTAGTTGATCTCACATAGCCACGCGGAGTTGTTCTGTGCAAGAGGCATTTGCGTCCGTTAGAGCCCGCTGTGTGAATTATAGATCTAACTGTCGAGCAGTGCAGTGATGCACCAAGAGTCGAAGACGCGGTGATAACACGTCGGGGAAGGTGATCATACGTACGCTCCAGCATAAACGGTATCATTCGAAATCGATTCGAATATACTTAAGTTTTGTTGCGGGGTACAAATTGTCGTTACGTGCTCCCGCCGTACTTGTTTATGCAAAGTTCTGTATGCTTTCGTCATGGCCTTCTGACTACCCTTCTCCTGGGGTACTTCCTGGATTGCTAATGGCCACATTTTACCATTCCTTGCTGCCGACGTTATCCATTTTGACCTCCTGCCTCAGCGTTTCTGAACGATAACTTTCTACTGGACATCAAAACCAAGCTCCTTGCTTGACCACCAGGTATTGTCAAATTAGCTTTACTATACTGTTAGGCTAGAATTTAGAGTGTACCGTCTCCTTTCGCAGTGCGCGGAGTGACGCCATAACAGTAATCAAACGCTGTAGTTTTGTATTGGGAGTTTGCGTATTAAATTTTAGCACGTTGTAACGCGCCCTCAACGCTGATTGGCCGCGTTTAATATATTCTAATACGTTCATTGTTTATCATGTTTGTACAGGTTATCATTTTTGGGAATTTCCATTTGTAGACAGCATTGTCTCGAATTACCGTGAAAATTTAAGGAATTATTGACGCCTCAGTCTGCAATCATCGGACATTGTTCCTGCACCCGGCTGCAGCCCTGGAATTCGTTATCGAATACCGACCGATGGACGATATTTATTTTTCACATTCAGTTAGATTACCTCTGAACTCGGTAGAATTTTGCGTATGTAAATTACCGTTCATATTTGAATATGTTTTGACAAGATTACAGTACGCATTTTTTTAAAATAAACATTTCAGAAATACAAAAATAAGGCGAAATACAAAACGAAGATAGGTTCACCAGAGCGTTTAAACAGTAATAAGCACTTCTACGTCTTTACTGGACTGACTTTAATACGGAAACATTTTCGAATTCAAAGTAAAACCTTCTCCATGTTTCACCGCAGCTAGTTGTGTGCACTTCAAATTTGTTATTAGAGTAAAGCCCCGTCCATGTCTCACTGCAGCTAGTCGTGTGCATTTTACAGATCTATTATAAAAGTAAAACCGTGCCCATGTCCTACAGCAGCTACTTCTGTGCACCTTTCAGATTTTTTATCAGAATAGACCTACGTCTATATTCGACCTCAGGTAGGTGTGGTTACTTATTAAATTTGTTACAGCTAGCGTTTTTGACCATAACACAGTTGCCATAATTTCACATTCGCAGAATTCTGCATATACAGAGTGCGGTAGAAAAACCTCCCCGACTTCGCCCAGCCATTGCTCATTAAATTTTGAATAGAATTTACCTTGCCTGTTTACTTTCTTTTACGATAAAGGAAGTACTGGATTCACCCCAAAAATTCGAAATTGAGTTTTCAACAGATCTTCACATTTTAGAGTCCCCTGAACCCAATAACATGTTTTTGTTCATTGGTCTGTCGGTCTGTCTGTGTGTCTGTGAACAGATTATCTCAAAAACGAAAAGAGGTACAGTGTTGATACTTCATATATAAGTTTTGTGTACTATCTAGATGTGACAGCAAGCTTTTGAAGAAAAACTGAAAGCATGTCTATTGATGTGAGAGAGGTGATTTTCTAGTTGAATACCTCGAAAATGGGTTTCTTTTGTTTCTTTTTTCGATTTTTTTAATTAACTCCTTTTAAATATAACATCCGGTATATTATTACATTTTTGAATTCAGCTTAAAATTTTAGAGAAAACTTGTCTCTTGAACTAACGCTCTATGTTGTACGGTTTCTGTAGAATTTTTAATTTTTGAAGATCTTTGACAAATGCTTAAAAATTAAAAATCAAATTTTTGGCTAATTATAGGGTCCCTGTAAAAGGAAGTTCTGTGCGTGTATCACACCGGCTGTTTATTAATCCTTTAAAATGCGGAATAGTACTGTAACGAAAAAAATTTTTGTAAAGCAAACGGGATTGATAGAAGAAGAAATAAGGCATTGAACTATTAATCTAGGCCAAGTAATATAGAAGAGTAGAACATTTAATGCACCATGGGTTTTTTCTTTCTTAGATTTTACAGAAATGTCAACGAGGCAAGCAGTTGAAAATGTTACTCCAAAATGGGAATCTCTTAACATATTAGTTTTTCCAATTACCAATTTTAATAGGAAAGTGGATACAGTAAATTAAGAATAAATAACAAATTGTTACGTTTATTTTAAATTTTGAGGCTAACGTCTTCGAGCATATTCTGCTAGTAGGCCTCTGTACACCACCAAATATTTCTGGGCGTCAGAACCTTTCTGTGGGGCATTTGCTATTTTTCCGCTGTGCCTTTTTTCATAGGACAGCTGTGTCACGTTTTCATTACCTCCTTGACATCCAGTGCTTTGATTAGCGTCGCTGGGCTGTAACCGGACGTTCAAAGTTCTGGAAACCGCACGGAGTCTAGACGTTGCGTTGCTTTATATAGCATTTAACTAATTCGATTTTAGTTTAGAAGATTCCCTGTGGAACGCGAGCGAAACCTTAAAAACACTTGGGGCTTTTGATAGGAAATAAACGTCAAATGGCCATCTATATATTAAAGTATTTATAAATATACAAAGAGATGGCCAGACGCTAAATTACAGGCAGATGTGGGGTGGGGTAGAGACACGCAGAACTTTTAACGTTGGGATGATTGTTACTGTTGAAGACAGACAGAGATTATATTTACAAGTGCGAGTCGACTGTGGATGAGGCAGATTCATACAGCGCCGAGTTAAATTTTTCGGTGCCGCCCTGGCGATGATTGAAGTTTTCACTGTGCAAGACAGGACATGACAAGTTAGTTAGCCTGGTGTAACTAATTTAATGCATGTTGATGTCATAACCACAATAACTGAAAATATTGAATAATAGTGTGAAATTCTACCACGGATTGAAAGAGATAATAACAATCTTAGTTTGCAGCTTAACGAAAACGATGATTTAGGACAAAAGACATGATTAACAATATATTCAAGAATTCTAACCCAATTTTATTTGCTTAAGGTGCCATGTAACCAATTCAACCAACACTTTGCTACTGTAAGTTTTGATAAAGCTGTAATACAAGGGATATCCTGGAAGGCACATTAGCAATAAATCCAATAATCGCTTAAGTAAGAATGCCAACACGGTTACCTACTATAATACAAAGAACATTGCTTAAATACTTTGGATACAGAAGCAGGTAAAAAATTGATGTTTCAGGAATAGATAGAAAGCAAACTATTCGCGAGATAGGTCAACTCAAGCACTCGGTAAATTGTTGTTTGGAGGACATATTCAGTCACAGAGCAAATCGGAAACGCTGAAAAAAGTAATAAAGACGATGAATTACCTACGAGCAATTTACATCCTTCAAAAGAGCCAACACCTATGAACCTCACTTATATAGTTGGTATGAAAAACAATAATAACAAGAAATATATTTTTGCATTAGATTTTCTCTTTTTAGTGTTATCCAAGAAGAGTTTCATGTGAAATATATCTCACGTTCATCAGCTGCTTACAATTTTTGATGTAAACATGTAATGGTTTTCAGTAAAAATATAAAACTGAAATTTCAGCGTATTTTATCTTTATGGGCCAGACCAGTTGCACAAGCAACACTAAGTTGCGATCCCTAGAAACGCGACAGGGCGTTCATATAAATTTCCATGCTCACATCGCGCACAGCAATTTATGTCAATTTGAAGCGGTAGGTAGATGCTGATCATTGTTGCGGGAACAAATTTCGTAGTTAGGTATGCGAAACGGTAGCTGAACTCTCGTCGAAATGTTTACTGAAAGACCTTACGTTTCCGAGCGCCCTTCCTCGCTTTGCAACAGGACTTGTAACAAAGACTGACGGCTCCATTAACAGAAGCGAGTTTGAAGCATATCGCATGGCGTTCATTTTCTCTGATGTTGCTTGTGTGGATGACGTGGCTTCAAACTTCAACATGCACGAAGCTGCTGGTAGTAATTAGTGATCTATTTATTCTCGTCGCTGCTGCATGAGCAACAAGCTACCTCGAAGGTTTTTGCGGCCCGAGGGACTGTGATAGGTTATAATGCAAATATACCAGAGTGGGTGATTTCTACTCATATATCCTGACGTGGTTATTCGCAATGGCAGCATAACTCTCCGATGGTGTTTGCTTTAACGCTGTAATCTGATGAAGAATATACACTAATGAAGCTCATTCACCGTCGAAGCTGCACACGGTAGGCAGTCGATAACTTTTGTTAAACTTCCAGTAATTATAGGTTATATAAGCTATTTTCAGTAGCAGCTGAATCAAAAAGCAATAGAATTCAATAAAAAAGTTAGTTTTGGCTATTTGACTATTATTATTTCTTCTTTAATTGCGATAAAGATTCTATAGAGCTACTTTGATCATTTATAAAAGTGATTGGCTAATACAAGTGTAACAATAAAGCAACAGAGATTACACTTTCGTATGTTCATCTCATCTTGTTATTGCAAATAAGACACATAAATTTTGAACAGGGCTCTGAAACGCAGCATATCTTCTGAAATATCTTAATAAAATGAGATTGTGAAATCATTACCTCCTTTCTCACCAAATAGTATCAATGCAATACAGATGCATCTGTAAACGCATAAGATAACTGCAGCAATTCTTTCAAAGTTGAATATTAGTGACAGAAACAGAAATTTAATTCGAAATTTTTCTTAAAAACATTGCAAAAGAACAATAATAATAATAATAGAGCAACTAAATGACCAATGGAAAAACAACGTTTGATGTACAGTTGACAAACATTATAATCAATAACAAATGCTGACCGAACAACCACAATGAAGAAACCTTAAATATGTACTGTTAACTTCTAATTGTGGATAGCTATTTCGTAAAGCGTTTGCATTGCCATTCTACAGATAGTGAGCTTATGTTTCATGTCCTGCCAATTGGTTTCTTGGTAAGCTATTACGATTCAATTGCGTATCTATTTAATTTCATTGTCTGTAGTACCTATTTCATATTTTTACCTCTCATATGCGCATCTATCCGATTTCGATGTCTATAGTACTTAGTTGATATTTCGCGCGCTTATGCACGCCTACTATTGGCTGGCAGGCCAGAAAGTACAAGGTCGCCATTGTTTTCTCGGCATTCTTTTCGACTTACCTTTGTTAGCGGCATGAAGGCAGTTAAGCGTCTTCAAGTGTTCAGTTAATGTATGGGCATGCAGTTTGATTTTAGTGTAATGGGTGCTCCCGCCTTTTCGGCAGAGTTGCATTTCTGAACCGCGAATTAGGGACGATTCAATCCCACGCCGTCGGCGGATTCTATGCTGCTGACATCTTCTTTCGCACGTGCCCAGAACATTTCGGGGTAAGTTAAGATTTAAATTCACCGTGTTCTAGTGTGGATTATTTTCTTCTTATAGCAGTCAGCGAGGAGCCCTAGGGCAGTTTGTAAAGGTGTTAGCTTCCATTGCATTTGAATGCCGACGTCACGCAGGGTATGACCTCGACCCGTTCATATCTTCAAGTCGCGGCCTCTTTACACCTGTTGCATGCACTTCTTAGAGCGCAGGAAGGACTCGATTCCAGAACGTATCTACAGTTAAAGTTCAGGCATTTTGATGATTAAATTTCTGACATGATCTTGGGAATATACAGTTCGCTCCGCGAGATTTGTACCTGGAAGCATACAAAACGTTTCGCCTTGCAAACCTTTACCTTATTTTAATGTGTGCGATGATATTGTATTGCTGTGTTAAGGTTTATGCATTTTGTTCTGATGTGCCTCGTAACTTGTCGACCTGTATTTTATATATAAATTACTGACAATTATATACTGTGGTATTCGCATTCTGGCGTTATTTATTTGTTCCTGCTACCTGTACTTGTGTTGAGCTTCTCTTTCAGAATATTTTGTGCTACTTTTAGTTTACGTATTCTCTTTGAACGCCTGGAGACACTTGTCGTTACTTGGTAAAAATCCGTTGGCGCCCTTTTAGCTTTTAATTAATTTGACCATTTAAAGAACTGCACATTCCGTTTCCATTGAGCTAGTTGCGGCCGGCAATTGTATCCAAATAGTCATAAAGTTTGTATTGTTTAGAAAGAATTAGCCAGAGGGTCGTTTGGATGATAGCAACGCTCTTCACTTACCATAGAGCACCCTTGGCTGTTCTGATAGCTATAAAAGAATATTTTTTCTCGCAATGTTCAATAAGTTAGACTAACGATCTGCTCATGATGATTTCGAACATTTTTCATAAAACCACAATTTGTGTAATGCCAACAGGCTCTCGGCATACATATTAAGATAATGCTGGTGAACCTTAAAAACTCGAGTAACCTTACTTGTAATTCAGTAACGAACCTTAGTAAAAGATGGCCGAAAAAGGGCCTGGGCAAACCTGATACAGAGAAATCGGTAAAGGTGAGGTTTTAATTACACTCAGGGTTTACAACCCTTTTTCCACAAAAAAAGCCCAGTTAGCAATACTATATTTGCATCGAAAAGGTGGCCTGCACAGATAACTCAGGAAAAGAATTCTTGGAACGTGAATTGAAGCCAAGGCTCGATAGGAAAGAGATGGCGGGTATATATTGATAAGAGTGAAATTGAAGAATAAAAGTCGATGGATTGATATGACAAAAAACAAATTGATGAGATCCAGAAGAAAAAGCTGAAACACAAAGGTGGAACTGAGCTCCCATATATTTTTAAAATGCATAGTAGGGGTATGACAAATATCAAAACTGTAACAATGATGATAAAGTTCAAGAAAAGGATATAACGGAAGCCACTTAGAAGATTTATACGTACAATGGTGGTAACGAATGAACAACAAACGAGAAAAAATCACAACAACTAAAAAATTCTACGGAATGTGTTCATTACTGATTAACACACTGTCTCAGTACTAATATATTAAATGAGGAGCTGTTTATTAAAAATGCGTAAAAAGTTTATTCTTTTCTTCTTACTCTTGTTTTAAGCCTTCCGCTTGTTTTTTCATCTTTCATCTCACCTGTTCGATTCTTCTGTGTAGTTAATTCCATACTTAGATATTTAAAGGTCAGGACTTGTTCAATTATGGTGATTCACTGCTAATTTACAGCGGATAGATTTTTAGCTATGACTAATGGCATGCATCATTTTCTGTAGGTCATTCTTGTTATGATCACCCATATTATTTTAGCTTCTCTGTTGTTCATTCTAAATTCCCACCATTTCTTGACGTCATTTATTTTCCGATCCATAATGATTTTAAATAATAACGGGGTTATCCAATCTTCTTATCTAATTTCTGTTGAAATGGATACGTCTTGAGTCATGGTGTTATTAACTAATAACACGTTGTGTTAGTGTTCAGTTCTTCTATTATATTTACTTCTTTTGGGAATGTTCAAACCTTCAAGTGATTTTATCGAGCTCTTTAGTTGACTTACGCTTTAATTAACGTATGAACGTCGGTTTATTAAACTTTTTCCCCTAATTCATTTATTGCAAATACCAGTAAAGGATTGTTTTCCTGAAACTTTGTTGTTCAGCTGATTGTTGTTGTTCAGCTGATTGGGCTATGACCAACGCTTATGGACACACTGATGCGGGCGAATAACTTTATCCTGCAATTTTCTGGACGTTTCTTGTCTCCTTCCTTAAAATTAAGATGGTTATACTCTTCTTCAGTGTCAAGATCTTTTGATAAAGATTGTCAATTGTCTGGTTAAGTATTGGCCATCATACTTGAACAGTTCGTTTGGTATGGTATCTAATCCTTTTTTTTCTATTTTTAACTTTTTAATGGTTTCTTTTACAAAAATATATAGCTGCTCCTACTGGAGGCGAAATGCGGCTTTGACTATTTGGGTCTGCTTGGCTGAAGTTCTGAAAGTAATCCACACATGTGTTCTTACTAATCGCTTGTGACGGTGCGTATTCATGTATCCTTCGTCTGAGTATTCCTCATATCTTCGTCTGAGATCCAAATAGGTCAATTTCCATATCTCGAGGGAAGTTAACACAATACCTTGTTTTAAGTTTTCTTATTCACATTCACTTCTGTTCTGCCTGTTTTATATCTGAAACATTCCTGCATTGTTTCATTAGTCAGATACTTGAAATGTGTTTTCCGTTTTTCTTTTATAAGTTTCCTCATCTTCATCGAAAACAATATTGTTTTAATTCTTTTGGCGTTCTTTTTTACCTTCCTCGTTTCCAAGCCTTCCGCCGCAGCATTTCTTATGTTCTTTCACTTTGTTACAGTATGTTTCAAAGTCATTTTCTGTTCTTTTTTCGTTTAGTGATAAATCTCTATTGCTTTCATTGCGCAATGATTCAATGCTCATTTTCTCTACGTAAATGTCTTGTGTTTTTTGTGTCATATCTGAAAAAAAATCGAAAGACGTGAATATACTATTTTCCACTTCACTTTCAGCTTTTTGCTTCCTACCATAGTCTGGACTTTCATATCTAACAAGGCACTATATAGTAAAATCTGGCGCAGTACAAATAGTTACAAAAACGGTGAATGGAAATTTCAAACATTTAAAATGTGTTTATTGCAATCAACAAAATTTGAACCAATACAATTATAATAGGAATTAAAAATAATGTAAGCATTTCAAATATTCTTCCATAATTGTGATACTTTGTCCTAGCCCTTGCTGTGGCAAAGTACCTGAGTTATATGCATCACTTTGGCACGTTGCAGGCTGCTTGCACGGCAGGCCAACTGAGAATAAAGTGGCCCATTCGTCGAGAGACTTGCTAGGGTGCCGGTATAGGCTTAATATTCATCGCCGAGCAGATTATCAAGGTCAGAAAACCGTTTATCCTAAAATATAAAACAGTGAATTTTTGTGGGGTCTTTTGGCGAGTTTTATTTACAGTAGCGTCTCTTGAGTGTTTTGTTTTAAAGTGGCGTTAATTTACTTACCTAATATCACTTAAGCAATGCATCGTTACGTAATAGCAGACGTAATTGTATTACAATTAAGCCAACATTGATTTGTTTTTCTGCGTAAAATGTGCGGTTAGGTCGCCATAATTTGCCATTTGAGATTTTACAATCAGTTCAAAAACAATGTGCAAAGTGATCACATTAGTTAAGTAAGTAGTGTAGGAGCGATTGCATTTAATAAAGATCAGAACAATATTAATAAGCCAGTAAATTGTTAAACAATTTTTATATAAAAAACAATAAATTGGCCGGATATAACAACCCAACCCTTTGAGATTAGAGTCAATTAATTACGACAAAAATCAATTAATAATATTACATTAGCCGATAGGGCATATCACTATAATATATTCTTTTAGTTAGAAGAAAATTTCCTAGTTTTATCTCCATCTTCTTTTTAAAAATCTGAGGTTCGCTATTTGTTCTGGTTTCTCTTCCAATGCTATTTTTATTTCTTGTCATTTTTTTTCTTGCGTTCAGCCATTTTCTGCCATGCTATTTGTTTAAACTGTCTTCCAATTTGATAGTTTTGTTTGCTGCCTCCTTATCATAGCTTCAAGAATACTTCTTTCAGCAGTTGGCAATAGCTCTTTGTTTAGTTGGTGTTCGCCTTTGTCTTCTCCTTAAGTCATTATAGTACTTACCACAGCAACTGGCAACAACAAACATTTTTGGCATCGTAATTCTCTTGGTAATAGTTAGGCAATAAAGGCGCATATTTTATACCTGTACAATATAGTAGACATCAAATAATCAATGTCACGAAAGGAACATGTAAATCGTTACTGTGCGTGCACGCTAATAATTCAATTACATTGTGCGATAGTACCTTAATTACAACAAATAACAAATCGGAGGGACATTTACCTTTCTTGTCCTCAAAGTATTCTAGTGGTCATGTCAATAAGCTTATATCTTAACGAAATCAAGTGATTTTGCAGAAATACTTTTAGGAATATTGGCAGGGTTCGTTTAAGTAAACCAATCGATTGGTGTCAGTGGCGTAACAATAGGGTGTTCAAGGTGTTCATTGAACATGTGCTCTACGTAGAGGCCCACCGAGGGCCCAATATAAATAATTATAGTTTCCTTTAGCGAATATTTAATCATTTTAAATTCACTTTGTTTCTTCCCAACATATTGGAAACAAGAATGTTGCTGTTCTTTATGGATTTAGACTATTTTAAATTGTCCTTGATATGCAGTAGCAGTATTATACAATGCGAGATGCACATTGTAAAGAGTTTATGTTCTACTAGAGCATAGATTCCCAAACTTATTTGGCCTACCGCCCATTCTTCAGATAAAAACTACTCAACTCCCCCCCCCTCAACCCCCCAAAATCTCCCTTCTATAAGTGAACAAACAGAATATTCAGTAACCATTTTACAACATAGTAAGAAAATATATCGTTCCAAAGAAGACACGTTGAAGCTTAAAGTTATAAAATTATTTACTGAAATTGGCCATAGTAACATTCGCATTACACATTGAAAATTAATGTAACAAAAGAAAATATTAAAATAAAAATTACGTAACAATATTAATAGATAACATTCAAAATTATTTTAATGAAAAAGATGAACCTCCTGCACTGCTATCAATTTGTTAACGTTCGGATCTATCTTTGTCAGCTGCATTCTTAAATCACCACGATTAGTTATTTGTAGTCGGTTTCCTTTTTTAGTTAATAGATTTGTGACAGCACTACCTAATGACTACGACTTTCTATGTACGCAAGTTTACTAATAGGTGAAACCTGTACGAACGGTTTTTTAACATTTTCTTATATTCTTTCCTTTCTTTATTCTTTTACCGCCCCTTATTTTTATTCATCGCCCCCCAATTGCACCTGAAACTACTGCTGCCCCCCTGAACTATTCCAGCACCCACCAGGGCGCGATATTACCTACTTTGAGAATCACTATACTAGAGAGTCTAGACATTACGCCCTATTTTCTCTCAAGCTTCTGTTTCTGAGATATTACGAGTGCAGTTATATCACTGAAGCCATCGGAAAGAAACGAAGCACAAGGATGCCAAAAGCAGTTTATTAAGTTTGAGACTAGTGATGGGCATAACCGGACAATTTTCATAACCGAATTATTTGCATGCGAATCATATTAATAACCGATTGAATCAATTTTGGCTCTCGATTCGTTTCGATTAAGTCAGTCAGTTTGCCGGTTGGCGGTTCACCGTCATCTGCATCGGCATCGTAACTTGCAGATAGCAGAGGAACTCAGTTAATCGTTAATTATAATAATTGTATAAATGATTTTTATTTGATTTCTAAGGAGTTTAAACCATTGAGGATAGCTATATCAATACTAATCATAAAGAAATTATAAATATGCGAATACAAAGTATCTATTGAATATATTTTTAGTTCATAAAATTCTCTATTAGCCACCCTTCCCTTTTCGCTTGCACATCATACCGGTATATTTTAGAATCCATAATTTATCTACGTTCAGCCTTTCGCGGTTCTAAGGACGCACACTTAAAATTTTCAACATCGAAATCCACTTCTTGTCCCGACTGCTCCGTTATTAAAAATTAAATATAAATCTGTTACGATATTGGAAAATCTTATTTCGCTTTCTGTTTATCCCTTATTAGGTATAATCAACCGCGTTTCGAAGCAAAAATTTAGGCCGTAATAAATTAATACCAACACAGCTTCGGCAAATCTCTTACTCTGCAGAACGTTATCTTTAATAGGAACGGCCCCATAAATTTAACTCGTCGACTGAGAGTCCCAAATGTCTTAATAACATCAACAAGCAGCCGCGAGCCTCACTTAGGTCAATTAAGTACATACGTAGAAAAGGTTATATGAGTTATGAATGACGTATTATTTACAGAATTTCGATCACTCGCAGGTCGCTGAGACGCGGCACGTAGTTCGTATCAGGATGAGGTTATTTTTCATCCGAATACTTGGAACGAAAACTGAGTTACACAGGTTATGTCAATAACCTGGTAACCGGGCAGAAAATTTGAGATTAATGTAAAGTATGATCAAAAATTAATCTCATTTAAGTATGGCTATGAAAGAACAAGTTTCTGCCTTTCAAACTGGGTCCAATATATTTACTAGCCGGGGTCGCTAGCTCAGTGGTAAGCATCTTGACTACTGATCTAAGGGTCGCGAGTTCGATTCCCGGTCCCGGTGAGGTTTTCAAAAATAAAAAAATGCAGATGAAAGCTTCTACAGAATGCCATCATTCGGCAGTGATGTAAAGCCGTGGATCCCATGTTACTACGATGTGTAGCATGTAAAAGATCCCTTGCTAGGGTTGGAACTCCTTAGTCTCGGCAAAATTCTAAGTAGAACTTTGACTATATGACCAAAGCAGTCGGTGTCTAAGGTACCTGGTACTCTGCATGCCTAGACCTTGTCCATTAACAAACAAACAAACAACAATATATTTACTTCAAAATTGTTGACAACTGTCACATTTTGTATTTGTGTTATAATTATTCTTTTTTATAACGATGCTTTCTCAAAAACAAATTTTTTTTATGGTACAGTCATATTATCGACACTCGCATCTAGAAAATGGTGAGTGGATGCATGATCCACGTTTTTGTTTAAACTAACGTAGTTCAGAGTGCGTTTTACCAATTTTGAAAAAACTTGTAGTGTAGGCCACAGAACTAGAGCTTGCAGGAGACGAATTCGAACGGATGATACCATCGAACAAGTAAGGGGTCGAATGCCAGAGAAACGTAAGTTGTAGCTTCGAAGGTTGTCGCAGGAAACTAATCTTAGTTATGGTACATGTCAAATCATTTTAGAAAAAATTAGACTTGTTTTCCTACAAAGCACAACTTCATCAGGAATTACTGCCACCAGATTATAATAAACGAGTTGCATACTATACCTGGTTCCGAGACAATCTGGATGATAATGCCTTGGATTTGACCATCTTCTCAAACGAATAATATTTTTATTTGTTTGGATATGCCAATTCGCCAGTGATAAGAATGTGGAGTAGGTACCAACAAACCCAAATTCATGAGAGAAATTCTATTGCATCGGTATTTGGGTAGCTTTTTCGGGAAGGATATTGATCGGTCCCATATTTTTTGAAGAGACTATCACTGCTGAAAGATTCCAGAACAACATTCTGCAATCATTTATCTTTTAGCAGGACAATGCTCGGCCCCATGTGGCTTGTACCATCTTGGAATTCTTGCGACAATTTTATGGCGAAAGATTGATATCACACGATCGCTACCTACCAAGATCGTGTGCTCTTAGTCCTCTCGATTATTTCCTGTTTCCCTCGTCCAGCCACGCCACATCTATAATATAATTTTCCTTAATGTGTGTTTGCCTGTCTGTGGCACCACATAAAATCTCACGTTCCGGCTTCACAGATGTTTATATTTGTTTAGGTTTTGTTTTTCTTATCTTAGCGCTCGGCTCGGAGGTTGACCTTTCGTGTATCCTATTTCACGTGCGCGTAGCGCGCAATTTGCTTGTAAAGTATAACTTTTGCTCCTAATACCATAATATACCATTATTTCAATATAATACTGTAATAAGATGGATAAAAAGATTATTTAATAAAATTTGTCAGTTTGAATTAAATATATGTAAGTCAATTTAAAAGGCGTTAGTTCACACTTCTATAGCCATACTAGATGAAAATAATTATTGATCATACTATATTTATGTTACCTTTTAATACTGTTATTGGACAACTTAAGCATAGGTTTTCGAGTCTAAATATAAGGTATTATGTTCATAGTAATAAATCTAATTTTGTTATGCCCTATTCTGAAAAAGACATCGTAAACGCAGCTAAGAGTTAGTATATCAGTACAAAGAATTGAAAGGGAAAAGGTTGGGGAAGTATAAGAATAACATTCACATTTAAAGATCAGTTGAAAAAATTGGGGAACGTCTTCAGTTATTAAAATTATTGATAATGGATTATGCCAATTGGTCTATCTCTTGTGAAGAAGTAGCAATAGCCATAACTTTATTTTTGGCTTTACCAGTAACGAGTGCGTCTCCAAATTTAATATTATTTTAAAAATGTTGGTCATTTCTATGTCACAGACCCGATTAAGCTCCTTAGCCACGTTATCAATAGAAAACCAGGCCGCCCATTAGCGTAAAATTTACCATGTTATTGATACATTTGCTGCTTTAAAAGCAACACGGGATATGAGTAGAATAGCTTGTGTACCTTGAAGTAAAGTGCACTTTACTCCCTTATGCACAATATACAATTCCTTACATACATCATCATCAGTAGCTAATCAACATTGCATTGTCCATTGCATGTGCAATAGGATTTGTTGCTGCGAACTCGTCCTATTTGTAGCCACACGCAATCGACCTTCGTGATACCTACTACCCCAAAAATAATCAACATAACTTTGAGTACTTATAGTATTATAAGTGATTATTTCCTTCATATCCATAATAATGCGTAATCACCATGGTTTCTGTCAGTTTAATAATGACTAAAATTCAAAGGTCAAAATTTAACCGCGGTTAAATTTATGTCAAAATGTAATCGCTTGTGCATAATTTTAACATGATTATTAAAGGTGCTTCACCAACTGAATTTTATCTATTTATTCAGGAAATAATCACGCCGAACATCCCGCGTGCATGTAAACTAGCCTGAATAAATTTTGACGATTTTCTGTCAGAATGTTTTGCTCTGAAGAAATATATCTCGTAAATTTTCCGCTTCAAAATCCCTCGTGCTACGCACTCGGGATTCTTGTTGAGCGGCAAATTTACTTGACAAATTTCTTAGCAAAACATTCTGACAGAAAACGTCAAAATTTAATCGGCTATTTTAATTCACTTGGGATATTACTGTTGAAAATTGTACTACACTACAAGCAACCCATAAAAAGTTCGCATTTGGATATTCCAAAGCAACTGGCTTAGCAATTAAAATTTTCCTGGAAATTTTTGTTGTGAAAACTTAATAAGTGGAAATTATTAAAACATATGAATATTTTATTGAATTACTAATTATAACGTACATATAAGATTGCAACTATTTTATGCAATTGTTGTTGCTTGTGAATGAGTTGTACCGTATGATCGAAAACTTTTATCCTCTAGAGGGCTGTGGAATTGTTTTGTTAAGAATTTATTATTATTATTTAATTATATCTGTCAATTTAAGGTTATATTATTAATGCCATTTTAATAAATACACACATTTTTGTTGACTAATAAAAATATTAATATCAAATACAACTATAGATGTTCAAAGTGGTTTCCTTCATTTTCCATACACAGGACCACTTTGTATACACTATTAAACATGCTGTTAAAGTTAGTGATTCTGTCAAAATTGTGTACCTTTACTCATCACTGCCAATATAAATTAAATTTAAAGAAGGTTAAAAGTTTTCGATCATACTCTACTATTTACCTACACGATTAATAAAGGCAGACTATTTTGGTGTCAAACGATTTCTTTAAAGGAATATGCCCTACTGCAAGTAAATCTTTCAGTAAATTTTACTTTCGTGTCATTGCCGTAACGTAATCGAACTGCATTTACGATGTCATGCCATTAAAATGCATGCAGAAATGACACTCAAATTTGAAATTTGAAATCACAACAGTAAGAATAGTTAGTGTAACATTTTTTATAGCAGCTAATGGCTGCTTTGCTTTCGTCTAGTCTATAGCTTATTTAATCTTTTTTAAACACCACTCTATTTATTCAATGGTTTTTTCTGACAAATTTTTTTTAACAAAATGAGAAATATGAAACTCCTGCTGTATGTCTTCCATAATTTATTAATTAAGACTTGTAATTTAATTGAAATAAAAAGGGGAAGTTACGATATATATTATCTTTACCCTTTTAAATTCTCAGCAGTTCAAGATATATTTATGACTATTCAATTCACCTGTCATCTGTCAAAAAGTGACCAATGAAAATCCAGAATTCTGACGTTTCTTGACCAATCAAAAAAATATCAGTGGATATATCTTCCTAGAAGGTATTCAACTGACTATTTTTAACAAATGCGATTTTTATTAGAAAAAGTCAACATTAGTGTTCTGTTACTATAGAAATTGCGTAGTTTGTTGCTAGATTTACTGAAAACTAATTTGAAAAAGGTAGTTTGGTTCATTAAATAGTCCCTCGAATACCATTCTTAGTCAAAGTTAAGTAGATTATTTTTGCGGTGGTATCACTACTCATGTCCATTGCGCTTTGGATTAGGACTCGTGCTAGCGCACTCGTCCTAATCGTACCAAAGCGCAATGGACATTCGTGACACCACCACAAAAATAGTCGACATAACTTTGACTACTCATGGTATTATAAGTGATTATTTTTGAAACAGTCCTATCAGCCAATAGTAATGAGAAAAAAATTCAAATCGACCACCGGCATCAAAATTACACTGACTATTTGCTAGTAGCTGATTACAGCGACTATTTTTTTAAAACCATTCAAATCGTTCTTCTGCTGTAACACAACTAGCTAAAAGTGGAGTAGGTGAGCAGCAGTTGTTAAAAATAATAGGACACTCATCTGGAAGCTCCATCAAACCCTATCTACAACTTGCACTGTTTAAAAAATAATCACGCGGAATTACATTCGTAGTAATAATTTTTTTTTATAATTTTAACTATATTAGCATTCTTTGTTGCTATTAAGAATTCTTACGAGTGGGCGATTTTTTAATAGCAACAAAGATTCGTGAATCTAGTTAAAATTATCAAAAAATTATCACCACTTATGTAATTACTGTTGAAAGTTACGCAACTTGTGAGAGTTGATAAAGCATTAAATAATTGCAGATTTCTATCACGCACTTTGATATGATTTTTCAACAATCTCTTAAATATTTGGACTTTTTCTACACCAGTTTGGTGTAATTACTTAAGACTAATTGGAAAAATTCTTTGGAGAATATTCTAATGGCCAAAACACAATAATGGTGGTAAAAGCTCATCAATTTTAGAGGACGACGTCTATTCCTACAAAATCGAGATTGTTTAGTAATAGCAAGTGATGACATAAAATACGAAAAAGCTCTCTGCAAACGGTCCTCCGGCAAAATAAATCAAGACAAATGTCCTCTGAATCATATTTAGAGACGAGGCGGCGATAAGACGCTTTGTGAGGGCCATTGGGATTATAAATATCCCGAGTGGACGGAAGAGGTTTATTTACGAAAAGATCTACTGTTCGAGTAAGTACGCATTAGGGTATGGAGAAATATGTTCATATTGTTTGCCTTTCAGCCTTTCCTTAACAGTAGTAATCCGTTTAACAATTTTTAGAATAGACTCATTCGCTAATTGCCTTTTTCAATAATATAATTATTTTTGCCATTTTGAGAACTACCAGTAAAGTTTAGCTTTTCAAGATTCTACTCGTCAGGACTTTTGAATGAATGAAAAGCGTACGAGTCAAGGTATCTATAAGTGACCTAGTAATGTAATAAGCTTTATTGTTTCACCTCCGCAAATTTAATTTGAACTTTCAATATTCAAAACAACAATGTAGAGTTAATTACATATAATCCTTAGTTAAATCAGAAATAGATACAGGAAAATGGAGAGACTACAACAAAATTCGAGTAACAGGATAATCTCAGCACTGTTATTAGCAACCCCGTTTTGTAGAACAAATTTTCTTCTGCGAAGGCACATCAAAGACAGTTCGAAGTAGCATAAAACATCCAAGAAGCTAAAATAGACCAAAGAACAGGCGCGAAGCTTTGCAAGAGATGCCGAATGAAGGTATCGATTCGCAATGACAACTGAGCTCAGAATTCGTTACTTCTACTACAACAATATCCGGGTGCTGACTTGCTGCTGCTTGTGAGCGATTTCGAAATGGAAGTGCTTTTGCAAAAGCCTGCACGTAAATCCAGGGCAAAAACGTGAACATTGCAATGGCATGCGACAATATTGTTCTGCGGCACGCTCCCCAAGTTTTCCATCAGTTTTTCAGTCATAATTACAAATTGGAGCTCATATTGTTCCTTTAATATTGCAAGGTACATTTGCATGACATGTGATGTAGAGCTTTACTTTTTCTAGGTAGTTTTGTTTTACATTTAAAAATTTACTATAATTCTTTGCTAACTAAGAATAGTAAGTGTAAATATTATACAGCGTGTGTAAAACTCGCGTACAACCTTCTCACACTATTATTCTTTGGAAAAAATAAGGAAAACATCTTATTAGAAAAATGTTCCTAGACGCTGAGTTAAGCCCGAGAATAACAATATAAGAAATTTAAATTTGACAATCTTGCATTTACAAACACAGCCATGAGCCAACTCATTAATTATTAGTTAAAGCAAAAACAAAAATAAAACAGCAACAACAAGATAATTAAAGGTAGAGTAAGTGCTCAAAGTGAGCATTTTATAACATCTGAGGCGTAATTTGTTGAACTGCATTTCGTATTATTTGTTCTAATTCTGCTATCGTTTCTGGTAGCGTTTCGTAAACTATGTTTTTGATAAATCCCCATTAAAAAGAATTCAACATATTTAAATTTGCAGATCTTCAGGGCCATTCTGCAGGTGCACCACGTCCTATCCCAATGCTGAAAGAAATTGTCATCTAACCATCTTCCTAGTGGTATATCCTCCAGCAAGCCTGGAAGTGTTTCAGTAAGTAAATTTACGCAGCCTTCGGCATTTAATCTATTAGGTAAGATATGTGGTCCAATTATTATTGTCCCGATTATTCCCAGCCAAATGTTTAGAAAAACGATGTTGATGCTCAAATGGTCGCTTATTATAGAGACTTTTGTGTGCCCACTCATAATAATAATAATAATAATTTATTGTCCAAAACCAATACAAACTGGTGTAAGACTAACCAAATGACAATACAAAGTCACACATGATCAATACATAAACTTATAAAGTTTTTTCCTGAATGTTGCTAGGTTCTTAAGCGTTTTTAGAGAGCTAGGCAATAGGCATCTTGTTATATAACTTTATACCAATATGCCTAGGACTCTTTTCATATTTTGCAAGAGAATGTAACGGCAGAATTAGGTCATTGGCATTCCTCGTACTGTAGTCATGGTTAAAACTATTGGTGGCAAATGATTCATAACTCAGCTTTACATAACATAGTGTTTCCAATATAAATATACAAGCTAAAGGGAGTACCCGTAAATCTTGGAAGATTTGTCTACACGACGCCAGTCTTACAGCGCCAACAATACTTCTTACAGCTCTTTTCTGAAGTCTGAAAACTCTAATTGCATGGGGCGAGTTACCCCAGACAATTATACCATATGCAATACGGGAAACGAAATGAGCATAGTAGTAAGACATAATTACTGTTCTATCGGCACAGTATCGCAGTCTATACAAAGCAAAGCATAGCTGCGTTGACCTTCCACATAGAACGTCAACATGCTTTTCCTAAGTCAGGTTTTTGTCAATGTAGACACCTAAGAACTTGACAAATGGAACTTGTTCAATTGATTTATTGTTAATTCTAAGCAAATTACTTCTGTTAGTTTCATCTTCTTTGTTTCTTAGGGAAAATTTGACAAACATTGACTTGTCCTCATTCAAAAACAACCTGTTTGCACTGAACCATTTAGAGAGCCGATCAATAGTTTGCTGAGAATAACCTAAAACACCTGCAAGAGATGTGTCAGAACACACATCATTTATAAATAACAAAAATAGCAAGGGCCCTAAAACAGACCCTTGCGGTACTCCACAACTTATATTCAATTCATTTGAATTTACTCCATCTATACACACAACCTGTTGCCTTCCAGAAAGGTAGGACCTCACCCAGTCATTTATTTTTCCTCTTAGGCCATATTTATTTAATTTTTCTATTAGATGTTCATGAGGTATCAGATCAAATGCTTTACTTAGATCCATGAATAATCCGATGCATTTTTTGTTTTGATCTAAACTGTTATAGAGATTATTTACAAAGTCCACAATGCCTGACTGGGTAGATCTACCCTTACGGAAGCCATGCTGGCTAGGTGTGATAATAGCATACTTGTTCAAGTATTTATTAACTCTGTTGAAAATTGCCTTTTCAATAATTTTTGATATTGACGATAGTAACGATATTGGTCTATAGTTTTCCATACAACTTTGGTCACCCTTTTTATGAAGCATGATTACTTTTGCTATTTTAAGTATTTTTGGAAATGCACCATCTGCTATAGACCAATTTATCAAAAATGTCAAAGGAGTGATAATGATTTGTTTGAGAGTATTCACACTTATATTATCAAGACCACAACAATTGGATGGTTTCAATTTATTGACTATGTTGAATACTTCAGACTCGCTCACAGGGTCCACGAACATGGTTGGATACTCTTTATCAGTTAATGTGATGTGTGTGGGTATAGTTAGCACTTCTAATTTCTCATTTAAGTTTTTGGGAATATTTATCAAATAGCGGTTGAAATAATTCGATAGTGTTTGAGGGTCACCAACAATTTTATTGTTTATCTTTATTTCTAAAGGTTTAGTTTCGATTTTTTATTCGTGAGTGTCTTATTTATTATACTCCATACTGCCCTTGATTTATTTTGTGCTTTGTTGTATATATTTTTATTGTTGATCCTTTTGGCTGCCCTAAGAACTTTTTTATAAATTCTTTTATATTTATTATAGCACAAAATATTACTTGGGTGATTAGTTGTTGTTTTTAATTCATACAGGTGTTTTAACATATTGGATGACGTTTTAATCCCTATCGTGACAAATGGTTTAGTGTAAACTTTTTGCCTTACGTTAACAAGAGGAAACGATAAGTCAATATAAAAAGATAAGGCATTGATAAAATTATCACATGAGTCATCCAGATTGATGGCAGTGTACACTTCATTCCAAATTTCTTTTCCTAAGTAATGATACAGAGTATTGTAATTTTGTTGATTAAATAATCTACTTTTACTATAGCTATTTTTACCAGACTGATCACTGTTTTCCCTAGCGGCCACGTCATGTAAACTATGACAGTTAAATACTCCATCTCTTGTGTAGATTGCTTCATCCGTGTACAGGATATTACTGTAGAAGTGTGGCTGTTTTTGAAATTTAGTTAAAAACCAATTGCAAACATTGACTCGATGAAGATAATCTCCATGCAATAAAGGGTGTAATTTATAAAACTCGTAAGGGTATTGCTCATCGTCTTTTAGAACTGGATGGACCGTTTTATTTCTTCTAATATGAAGTTATCTTGCAATTCACCTGGTACTGCAGCATGGATCTTCTCAGACAGCGTTTAGAATTGCTTGCTCTTGGTTGGGAATGCGTTGAGTTCGTTCAGTTTCTCTTAATCTGCGATCAGAGCGTGTAATTATATTTTTGGAAGGTTGACGGCGATTTGGAAATCTTCGGAGTATTCTGCAGGACCAACATTACGTTTCCCTCGCATACTTCAAAAACAATTTGCATATCAGCATATTCCGCAAACATAAACTCCATGCTTATGTATTAGTAAATCATGAATCACTAAAGAAATATCATGACAAAAGGACCCATAAATTTGTTACTACATCAAGATAATGTTTAATTTGCAATATTGCCAAACGTATTTTTGAAATAAGCAAACACATTTGGAAGAATTAGTATTGTTTGGTACTTTAAAACGATAAACAACACGAAATTGTTGCCGTTGTTACTTACTAAAGCAACACAGTTTTGCAAAATCGGCTTGCCAGTTGCCAATTTTGAACTTTGAAGGAGTCGCACAAGTTGAGGAAGCATCTGGTGGCTTTTTCGCTATAAGAATTTCGCCTTATTATTGTCTAAAGAATAAATTTCTAACACCCGGTATACTTTGTAATTTTATGTACTTCGGTATCAAATGTTAAATGAGGTTTATTTGATGTACTATATAGCACATGAGACGTAAGTAATAATTATACTTTTATATTAGACAATCATTTTATTTTATGTTCGTCCATATAATGGTAGTTAAAAGAATAAAGACTAACAATACAAAGTATATAAGTAGCTAACTATATGAAGTAATTGTTGTTAATTAAAACAATACGAAATTTAATAATCACTAATATTTTGAATTGGGTAGTTAAATGATAATTGACCCTTGCAGGAAAATTTATGAAAATCAATCCAGTGTAACAACATTGCTGAATATTTAATCTAATAAGATTAAATTCTTGGAAACTTAAAAATAAAGATAAGTCTTATTTACTCATATATGTCTGAAGTGACGAATGCCAAGAAACGAAGATCTACAGAAGTGGTTTTCTGTTGTGTGGAATTATTGTTATAGACAGATTCGAGGTGCACTGTTGTATGTAATAAAAACTGGTAGGAGTATTAAGTTGGAGGTAGACAGAGTGGTGTCGGAAAGATGTACATTCGTGTAAAGATCTGTTTATTGGTTTGGAAACATTGCTAAAGATAGGTGGAAGTTTGTCAGTTGATGTAGTTGGAGATTTGCTAAATTATAGTAATTAAAATCGGATGTATAATAAGATAAACCAATTAATGCCTAATAACAATTACTGGTACTAAGTGAAAGAGAATATTCATCAAAAACCTTTGATGTGTAATATTTAAAAAACTGTTAAAGTGAAATTCAGTTTAAACCAAACTTGGAAAAAAGAGAATCCTGCCGAAACAAATTATTGACTGAGCTATAGATATCAAATTTAGATAAACCAATACAATTAACATACCATGTAACTAAGATGTCAGTTAATGGATGATTGTTAAATAATTCCATAACAATCAATAATGAGAAAATGATTGTTTAGTCCAAAGATCTGCTAAACAAAACATTGCAATTTATTAGTAGTCGAAAACATGCATTGCGTAGATCAGTGATATTAAAAGTAGGGGTCGCGAAGGGGTTGTATTAAAGAATGTGGCAAAACTTAGTTTTCAAATTTATTCATTTCGAATAATTATTAATTGCTTAATTTAAACTCGCTTCTCTCACTTGCTTACATTATTGATTGTTATTCAAATTCCGTGTTTGTGTAGTATCATTACTTTTATTAGTATTACTACAGATATTTATAGGGCCTCAACTGCTATGGGGACCTATGTTTACAATTTATTTGTTAACAACTATATATTATTGTAAATGCATTAATTTTACTATACTATTTCTAAGACATCGGGCGTTATTCATCCTTCTCAAATTTTTCACAGTCTGAAATCAAGTGGTTCATTGTTATTCGTGTATTGCAAACATTAGAGATAGGTGAGTTCCTACTCTTGAGTTTGACCTACTCTCAATCTGGTCAATCAGACTTGTTGTTGACGAGTTGTATGGAATATCCATGGTATGGTTGTAGGTTTTACTGTCCGGAGTTTGTTGTTATTGGGGTTTTCCCATTCGTATAATTATTACAAAATTAATCAATTCCATATGGCGATCAGATATGTTTTAAATTGGTATATTATTATACTAGTTTCATAAGAGGGCCTATTGCAGCACAAGTAAATTTGGGGAACGAAGAGCGTAGCGGGGAGTATTCCAACGGAACGAGTGCTGCAATGCCTCTTATTAAACAAGTACTATTTTATCTACTTTACATAAAACTATAATCAAAAAGTTTGAAATTTAAAATTTCCTAAATGTGATAATCTGTCAGTTGTCTGAAACAAAGTAGGCTGTTTCAACGTGTTTGATATGAAAAAACTATGCAAAAACAGTGTTACAATGCGCTCTATTCTAGCAGACCAGAAAGGCAACCTTATTAGTCAAAAACACCTATTTTTAACTAGAAAATAATGCATTTTAAAAAAATATGGTGGTGGTGGTACGACTACGACGTCATAGTTCACGTGATACTGAAATTTATTAAAGGTCTATATGTGCGAAATATTACATTTGTTCAGTCCTGAGGTAAAAAAATACAACATTTTATTTATTAAGCTGATCACTCTGTACACATATGACTGAAATTATATTCGGTTTCGAGCGAGGTGTACATCTAATTAGAATGCAAAATATCGTCTTCCTCCAACAAATAGTTTTTGAGCTATGCCGCCAACTGGCAGACACGCAGACAGACAAACGGACAGACAGACGTAATTCAGAAAATATGTTTTTCGTCATCTGTGATGGTGATTCTTTCACGACTATATTACTTTATTGGTATTGTATTAAAAAGTTACGAAATAATGTTTTTTATTTCTCTCGCCTAAGGTGAAAGGAGTATTGTAATCGTGAAAAAATGATCTTCCGAGATTTGTTCAGATCTTCACGTTCCCTAGGCAACAAAAAACATGTTTTCTCAATTTCCTCTGTCTGCCTGTCTTGTCTGTTTGTCTGTCTGTCTGTTTGTTAGCGGTATAGCTCAAAAACTAATGGTTGGAAGAAAACGAATTTTGCATATGCATTCGATGTGTAATTCGCTCGAAACGGAATTTACTTTTGGCCCTATATACAGAGTGAGCACCTTCAAAAATAAAATTTGGCTATTAAAGCTTTAACTGGAAAACCATTAATGAAACAATAGTAATATTTTGCATATAGCTCAGGTTTTCACCCTTCACAAAAATAGGCATATTTTGGGCTCAACAGCTTGAAAAATAAACTTATTTTCTCTTTAATATTTCTAAAAGGTTTAGGTTCCAAACTTTCACTTACTAGGGAAGTAAATCCCTTTACAAATTTTCTTTACTTAAGTTTGTCCTATTACTGTCAAATGTCTTTAAGCTTTCAACAAATGCATAAAAATAATTTGCAGTCAAAACCACATACTGGGATCGCCAAATGCTTGAGTCCCCTATACGGGGCCATACTACCAAAACGTTTAAAATACCACTGGCGTAGATTGTTGTTGTATATAATGATTTAATGAAACTACCTACAACTTTAAAAAGATAACGTCTAAATCTATTAAGGTTCCAGGCTACAAAACGTTGATTGGAAACTTACAAAAGATTAATTAATTTTTTTTATAACAAGCAATTAACTCATTTACTTACTTTATCAGTCATAATAAAATCTATTTTCACTTTAATATCTTGACTTCTTACCTAAATCATATAATAAAAAAGTATCATCGACGCCCGTTTCCAGTGCATTCAATTGCAGCTACCTATTATTTCTTCAAGCAGAGGGTTTTTCAGTTTCAGCAAATTGTCAAACCTGGGAGGATTCAGATGAAATAAACCTTTCTCATTAGTTAAGTAAAGTATGCAGTAAATTACTACCAATTTTAAATATTTCAGGCAAATTTAAACTGTGCATGTGGTGAAATATTTAGGAATTAACTGCTTAAGTTTTGAGTGCATTCTCCTTGGGGAGTACAGAACGCCATTTTCAATCGATTGCTGGTTTGTCACTAGGCTAGCAATACTGATTTTCTGTTCCTGTATGGCAAACCATGCGCAGGTGGTTTAGAGACGATTTATATGACTTATTGTAGTCCCAACATTTGCAGCTGTGGCCGCAGAAAAATGTATTTATAAGTGTATCTTAATATAGCTGGTTTAAGATTTCATACTGTCGGGTTTTATTTGTGAGACGAAATGCAAGTACGCGTACTCTTGATGTAAGATAAGCTCTTCAGAAAAGTTACGACAGAAGGTAGGTTAAATGGTGAGCTGACCACATCTCCCACAGCCAACGGAAAAGCTTCTTGTTGGGATAACGTCGCCCCCCTCCCTCATTCTATTTCCGGCGGACACATAGCGCCCACATAAATACATAAACGTGCCCCCGTAGCTTCCAAGCTATTTATTCTTGTAGAGCTAATTTCTATTTTTGGCGCAATGGAATTTCCCCTGTAACAAATTTTTAGGACAAACATTTTTAATTATTTCACTTCATTATCTTTACTTTTTACCATTCATTACAATGTTTAAAATAACAATTGTGTCAGATATGTCAAGTTAATTAGTAATACGAAAAATTGTACTTTACGGTCAGTAAATTCTAACGTTCAACCTTTTTCATTATTTTATTCTCTTAGAATTTCTAGTCGTATACTTTATTATATAACCTACCTACTTCAAAAAAATATTTTTACCATGGTGTAGCTTATGGAGTAGTTTGTTTGCTTCAAAGTATTATTGTCTAACAGAGCAAGAGCGAGAATGAACATGCTACGAAGAGATACAGAAAAAAATACTGTAATGTAAAATCTTTGTGGGGACAGAAACGAGAGTGGTACTAAATGAAAATGGACAAATTAGGAAAAGATTATAGCAATGAATAAATCAGAAATTTCTACCAGAGTATCAAGACTATAAGAAAGGGATATTGGGGAAGTACACTCCTCAAAGACAAGAAAGCTAAATTAATAGGAGAATCAGCAAAAATATTAGAAAGATGGAGAGACTACTTAGTAGAAGAACTAAATGTACAGAAAATGAAAAATCCGAACAAGAAGCATATCTAAGCGGATAACTAACAAAAGCTGGGAAGCGCTGTTAAGAATGCCGATTTCATCAAGTAGGAAGGATTATAATCACACAGAGACATACACAAATTGATAGAAAAGAAATGAAGAAAAGAGCAACTGCCCTAGGTAAGAGTAAAAGGAACAATTGAAAACATGGTTAAAGTATATCAGAAAAGATTTAGAAAGGGAAGATCAATAGTGGACCAGATATGCTCGATGGAGCAAATTCAGTTCAAACAAGCTATATCAAGCTATACTTGCTATATATTGATTTCAGAAAGGCATACGATAGCGTACTACAGAGTCGATTACAAAAATATGACTGTATGAATTCATCAGTGCATTGCAATTGCGGATGATGCCCCCCTAGTAGCGACAACAAAGATTGAGTTAAAAGAAACAACAGAAAGACTATAACGATCAGCGCGAACGGTACGATAAATATAGAGGCAAGTAGGTGTATGGCAATGGAAAAAGAAATAAATGTGAACTACATATTTTCGATTAATAATATAAAACGAGGACAACGAAGACAGTGTGTTTCAAAGTGTAAAAGGTGGTAGTTTTATAGGTAGTGGATAATAGTAAAAATTACTATGGTAAAATAATTAAAGCACAAATCATGATTGCTAACGAGCTTAACTAACTAACGCTTACTCAGTAATTATATAAAGACGAGTTAAGTTTAGAACTAGTTACAGCATTTTGCCTTAAAATTGCCTTGTCAATTAATCTTCGTGCTCTTAGCTCGAATACAAGTTGCTTCATTATAAGTTACCTAATTATTTTGCTTGTTTGAAAAGTACAAAAGAAAAACTCAAACCCATATGCAAATTTTTTTTTTATTTTAACAAATAATATGGCATTTAGTTAGTAGGAAAAAAATGTTAATTTTCTTGGTTTACGTTTCCTACAAATGTCTACAGAATCATGACTATTTCAGGAAGACACTGCAGAATGTTGTGATATTAAGCTCTAGTAGAGCAGGTTGTCCTTGTTTTTGTTTTATTTCCAGATTTTGATGTAATATTTATAGCAGCATTTCAAATTCAAATAAGCAAGCTTTTGCAAGTATCTCAGCTTTAAATACAAAACTGTAACATCAAAGAAATCCGCATCCTCGCAACATGTAATATCGATCTAGGTGTTTACTCTTCGTGTTTGTGCTACCTACAAGTGTCGCTTGATTTCAGTATTCCTCAAATACATTTTTTGTTTACCTAATTTGTTTTAGCTTCCTACATTATAACATTATCGAACTTCCAGATTTGTTAAGGTTTCAACTGAGGCGTTGCTAGCTTTCGATTGCTTTTAGCTAGCGTCTTAAACTTCTCATTCGCAAGGAGAACACCTTGCAATTTACTGTATTAATACAGTTTAATCTAAATATTAGAAAAAGTAATGCTTCATAAATAATTAGTTATAATGATTTATTTAAGGAGCATTTCAAAAATTCAATTTAATAAAAAACATAAATTTCTCATAAAAAGTTAGGAAATTATAAAAGGCAATTAATTAACAGTTTACTAATGTTCGTTTCCGTTGTTTAACTTGCGCCATTCTGAGAGTAATATAAGTTAAAATTTAAAAGTTAAATTGGATTAGGCAAACTGTGCGATGTGGAGTAAACTACATTGCGAAATGAGCAGTCGGCACTCTTTGGCAAACTGTGCCAGTCTGCCATTAAGCATATAATAAAGTCAGATTTAATTACTACGGTTTTCTCCTGGAATTAATTAATTACCATGTCACGACCTTTGCGATTGTTTTAGAGATGATTATAGAATCATTGACCTGTCTTTATGATCTTTTATTCTTGTCATTTAACTTGATTATTGCTTCTTCCCGTGTTCCAAGTGAAAGACAAAGAGATGTACCTTTAAGCTGTTTCGAATGTGGTTTACAAGATTTCTTCTGCTCCGTGGTGGACTTACCTATAACGAAACAAAAGACAATTAGTAAATTTTTATTAAAAGATTGACATTGAATGTTAGTTATATCATTATGACTGTCGCCAAAGTTTGATTTATACGCCTAAATTAGAATGCGAAAAAAATGTTTATTTGTGTTTAGATTTTCATTAATTTTTAGGCTTTTATTCCTTTGAAAAGTTATACAAACTAACACTCAAAATAGTTATTTAGACCACAAGTGTTAGAAATGCAACTTTTTTAATAAGCACGCTAACACGAGTTGTCTATTAGTAGTTTACGATACCAGTGCGTAAAGCTACTCTTTAGGAACGAGTGGGACAGAGTTACAACTCGAGTGAGCGAGCGTTTTAAGCCCTGCGAGTGACTAAAGATGCTTTACGCATGTGTATCTTACAATATTTTATCTGCGATAGAATTTAGAAAACACGGTAAATATATAAAAAAAAAATTAAAACACGTTGGTACTAACAACGTGCCTAAATTAATCTTTTAAATACGTTACTACTGGCGACGTAAACTAATGACAACATGTTATTAAACAGTCGTTTTACAAACTTAAAACTGCCAACTAAAAGGCAATTTTACACACTATCGTAGATAAAAGTTCATTAAATATTCAAATTCAAGCCTATTTTGTATAGAATTGTATTTGCCTTCATTTTAGTCATGTGCGTTGGCCAGTTCTGGTAACTAAGGAAACGTCGATTGGTAACTAAGGAAACGTCCAATTAGAATCGTTCATTCCTAAATTAAAAGCAAAGTGTCACTTCTCTTCACTGAGTGAAAAAAGTGGCACTTCACACGATGAAATTAATTAAAAAAAGACTACTTTTGTAAATGAAATTTTAAAAATAGTATATTGTGTATCTAGGACGAAAATCGTAACATTCCCAGACAACACAGGAGTCTGGGGATGTTGCTTTTCGTCCAAGATACACATACTATTTTTCCGCCAATCGATACGAGTAATTAAAAAATTAAGAAAACGTGTCTTTTTAAATCCTCTATATAATAAAGGAGAACGATCCAAACGTGTGTGTTCGTCACGACAATTACAGACGCCATGTCCCTGATTGAGTGAATGCGCCTCGAGGGGCGGAGCCCCGAGTGCCCCTTTGGAGAGGGGCGGAGCTCCGCGGGCTTTCTTGGAGAAGAGCAGAGCCCCGATGGCCCCCTTGGAAAGGGGCGGTGCCCCACGGGCCCTCTTAGAGAGGGTCAGAGCCCCAAGGGCTTCCTTGGAAAGGGACGGAGCCCCGAGGGCCTTCTTGGAGAGAGTCGGAGCCCCAAGGCTCCCTTGAATAGGGGCGGATCCCCGAGGGCTTCCTTGGAGAGGGGCGGAGCCCCGAGGGCCGTCTTGGAAAGGGGCGGAGACCCGCGGGTCCCCTTGGAAAGGGTCGGAAACCCGAGGACCCCTTGGAGAGGGTCAGAACCCCGAGGGTTTCCTTGGAGAGGGGCGGAGCCCCGAGGGCCCCCTTGGAGAGGGTTGGAGACCCGAGGGCCACCTTTGAAAGGGAATCTCTCTCATCCTTTTTTAAAATCATATTAATGAAATGTCTCTTCAATTAGTGAACCGAAGCGTAGTTCGGGTGACTCACTAGTCATCAATAATTATTACATTCGAAAAATATTCCCTGCCTAGGCCGGGAATATTATTCCTGTACTACAGTTTTATTGTAAATTACTTAGCAACGGCTGGTGTAATGGAATGTTTGTCTTTGCTCCACAAAATTGTTTCAATAATGTGTCAGTTCTAGTACGATTTGCGGGAAATATATATTTTCATACTTTCAGAAACCATCGGTATGGGTTGAATTTTTTATTGTCGCAGTGATTTGAAATATTATTTTGCATATTACTATAGGAACAGCTATAGTAGCAATAATGGCAAATATAGTACATCTAAATATTTTTAAATTTTACTTGATCTATGACTTTGTTTAAATTATTAACTAATAGGGACAAGCGACAATATAACTTTTGGGTAGAAATGCTGTTACTTAACGAAAAACAGCAATGAGGGGCTGTTACGTCTTTCTGAAAGGATGAAACCTAAAGAAGTGAATAAGGGGAAAAAATGTTTGAGTTCTTTAAAAGAACAATTACAACCAATTGTGCTCTGCTTGTTGCTTCACTCATACTCAAATACATAAAACAACCGTGTAAAGTAACAAAAGCAATTTATATTTCAAATGTAAGAAAATCCAGAATTGTCGAAACAACCACAGTATACGCTCATATGACTGTCGATGAAGTGAGAGACCGGTCCAATGCCGCAAACCGTTGCTATACAACGCTGTTCATTGTCTACTTCGATCTACTTGATTTCCCAGACAATACACAGCACCAGTTGTCAAAATTTATGAGGTTACCATGTCAATGAGCTGGCTCTTGCTACATTTGATTTCAATTAAATCTTTTTTATTTAAATAATGTATTATAAGGATACTTAATATAATAAAATATTGTTCCTAAAACGTTTGTACCACAGATTCTTAGCAATACACTTTTAAAGATGATGAAATTGTATATTTCAGAGGTTATAAGTCCACACTGAGAACCAAAAATCCGTCCTCCCACTCCAACTTCTGAATGCGTCGAAATATTTTAGTCAATTTTTATAGTATACAACATATACAACATTTAATTTTAGATGTTTCGAAGCCATATGAGGTCGATCAAAAACTAAAGATGTTTGCTCGCCGCCATATTGCATATTTTCTTAAATACAAAAGGAAGTTATGCTGCAGCTTATTTGAAAGGCGCTAGTACAATGAAATGTTATGAACCATATACCGATGGGGCCACAATTATATATAACAGCAATGAGATAACATGAACAAGAATATAACACGTGATGCTTGACTAAGAAAAAGATAAACATAGTAGCAAATATTCGAGAAGGCTTGACGTCTAATTTAATTGACATTTGTCAACTAAACATGCCTACTAAAATAATTTGTAGTATGGCCATCTCTTTTTTAGTCAAGCATTCTATTTTGTTATTCATGTTATCTCATTGTTGTTATACCGGGTGTCTTAAAATGAATTACATCTAGTATGCTTTGAATTTGACATAGGCTTACAGTCTTGCCAATTTTAAGAAAAATTTTAGATTGCGTTATGGGAAATTCAAAGCATACTAGATGTAATTCATTTTAAGACACCCGGTATATAATTATGGCCCCATCCGTATTTATAAAAAAAAACAAAAAAAATTCTTTTGCCTTCGACCATACCTCAATACTTGATGTTGTCTTCATTTTCGGAGAACCTGTAGTATGAAAACGATCCAAGACTTCAGGAAGGTTCCTGGCGACCGGAATCGTGTACACGTACACCGCACAGCACGCTTATCCTCTACCCCCCCCCCCCACGAATTTTAGAGATATTTGACTCAGAGTGGTTTTCCATATGAAGGAATTTCAATACTTCGTACACTTCGTGTCTAAGTAACTAGTTTAAGTAGGTTAAGTACCACTCGTTGTTTGATATACTCTGATTTATAAAAATCCCCAACAAAACAACCGACCGAATCAATTGGAGTTAAGAGCGAATTCACCCAGAAGATACAGACGATACGAGGATAAACAAACCACTTCTAAACTGCACTGGTACACAAGGAATGGGTATAGCTAAATTCCTAAAACGTTCTCTGACTTTCTAAAAATTAACAATTTAAACACTGCTCGTATGAAGAATAGACGAGTATGAAATTTTCCGGTAAATACCTATGTAAGCATGTTCTACACAGAGCAGCGAAAAGTGACAGATAGATTTTTATGAAAATTTACAGATATGTTGTATAAAGCTTTGGAACGATGGCAGGAACATTGGTTTCATTACTTTGCCGCGTTCATTGACGGGAGCCCCGAATACCATAAAAAATGTCGAAAAAGGTATTTCTTCTGAAAGTGGCTCAACGATTTTACTCAGTTTCATAGACATAGTCACTATCTACCCAATAATTTCCGGGAGAAAGATATATGGTGCATGGTGGTGAGATACCATTTCATATGGACGACTTTCAATGAAAATTTACTGATGTGTTCTATGAAGCTTTAGAACGACGGTACTAGACTTTGGTTTCACTGTGATGCACCATTCGTTGTGAAGAGATGAAATACTAAAAAAAGTATCAAACAAATAGCAAAACAATTTTTCTCACAAATTTCTTTAACGATTTCCATCTTCACATCCGATTTTTCTCTTATTCATAAGTGGTACCCTATAGTCAGTATCTACTCAAAAATTCTAAGAAGGGAGCTATTTGGGGGGGGGGGGGAAGATTTTATGCCGAAGAATTTGTATGAAAATGAATTGAGATGCTTTATGAAGCTCTAGAACGATGGTACCCTATAGTCAGTATCTACTCAAAAATTCTAAGAAGGGAGCTATTTGGGGGGGGGGCAGATTTTATGCCGAAGAATTTTTATGAAAATGAACTGAGATGCTTTATGAAGCTCTAGAACGATGGTACCAAACTTTGCTTTCACTGCGATGCATCGTTCGGTGTGAGGAGGTCGAAATACTACAAGAAATTTCCCAAAAAGGACTAACGATGTTGATCAGTTTTACAGACTACATTTTCCTTTTATGATACCCCATTTGTAACTATCTACCCAAACATTTCAGAGAAGGAATATCTGGGGGGTGGGGGAGACGAATTTCATACCGACAAATTTCTGTAACAATGTTCGGAGATGTTCTATGAAGCTATAGAACGATGGTACAAGACTTTGATTTTACTAAGATGCACCGTCGGGGCTGAGGAGGTCCAACTACCCCAAGAACCCCAAATAATGTCGAGAAAACGAGAATTTTTTTCTCAAAAATGGCTCTAAAGATTTTCATCATTTTAACAGATGATAGTTCCATCTTACTCATAAGTGATATCCCATAGTCAGTATTTATCCAAAAATTACAGGGAGAGAGATGTCTGGGGGTACTAATTTTATTTTACGTGCTAAGGCTGTGGGGTATGAAAACTGGAGTTGCCCGATGTCTATTGATCTCAGAAATACTAGTTGTACTGTCTGAGTAGCTTCTACATAGCTGCAGATCTTGTACGGTTATAGCTCTCCTTTTTATACTCGTAGTTAAAGCTTACCTATTTTAATATTTAAATTTAGAAAAATGTCATTGTAATTAAGCTTTCCCCAATAAGGGGGGGCCTTGAATCTTGTCATAATAAAAGTGGGATTGTAACCAGCCCACTAGGTTTTATTAGTTATTGCTTGTAATTTCGCGACTTCACCGTTAGGGCAACTTTCCGTACAATCTTTTCTCTGTAGTTTGTGAGGTCAATGTATATAGTGTTTGATAGGCTCTGTGTTTAAATGAATAGTTACATAGACATGTAAGTGTTTTATGAGTACATTAAGCGTTAACAGGTAAAAGCAAAGTAGGTACATAGGTCAGCGATTTCAATAACATCATCTCTTCCGTTGTCGTTCTTTGCTGGGTTAGATAAAGTCGTCATCACCTTAACAAAGAATTGATAACCTTGTGGCGTCCGTTAACTTTTTATTACTGAATTAATTAGATAGTAATTATCGTTTTCATCTGTAACACATCTTCATGCACCGGTGGGGCATTTGACGGTAGGAGTGACTATATTCGTCAATTAGTTTTGTTATACTAACATACATACCAGTCAGTTTGGAGAAGATACACTTTATCCGGATAATGTGCACATTTGAACAGTATCATATACAGAGTGATTAATCAACGCATGCATCGTCAGATAGCGTGGTTTTCCGTAAGCTAACACCAAGCCGCGATGCGCTGATACGTGTACAACGAAGACACAAGTGGATGAAAGGTCTAAGTAACAAGTAGATAATTTTGAGATAATTGGGTTTAAAGTTTTTGGTTTGGTACTTTTTTATTTGGGTAGATACAAAAACCTTATTTTTTTGGTAGATAGACATTTTATTATTACATTTATCCTACATATTATAAATGCAAAAAATCTCATAATTTTTGAAAAAACAAAACTCAAAATTACATAAATCCTTTATCAACTGAACAAGTATGCTAAAAATGAAAAGACAAAATGGATAATGGATTTTTGTTACAATAAGTGTATAAGAATTCACTGAAAATAGTATGTTGTTCTTCATTATACTGTTTTTCTTTTCACATTTCTACTACTGTTGCCATTCTCTGTCTCGTAACCTGTCACCTTCTCGTAAAAATATCTGTATTCTTCATCAACAAATTTTATTTGCTGTTTCAAGTTAGCAATTTTTTCTGCTGACAAAGGATTGTTCTTATTTCTTATCAACTCTAACTTATATTCTTCTTTCTCTAATTTTCTGTGTCCTTTTTTCAAAATATCCACTTTAAGAAATGGGGTATTTTCATCTAACGTATCTTTATAATAATAGCTTCCATACTTGTCCACCCGTATCCATTTTATACTGTCTCTCAGATTTACCTTGTCTTCTATAGTATTTTTTTTTCTTATTAACTAAGTTCATTTTTGTTGCTATCTCGAATATACTTTTAAAATGATTCTCCATATTGATGACAACAGAGTTTTTGCTGCTAGACGATTTTATGACATCACGGTATTGGTCAGGTATATAAACTGTTTCTGTCTTCCTTAACTTTTTTTCTATTCGACCAAAATCTCTGTCAGAGTCCAGAAATGAATGTCCCACTTCTGGATACTTATGGTCGATGATTTTAACATATCCTTTATAAATCAGGTACTGATACAGGCATATTAGATTAAAAAATTTATTCTGACCAGCGCATGAATCCGACCAAATTATAAGATGCTGAATTTTTTCACTTCCACCATTTAAAAGTTGTATGAAAGTATGAAGACAACTACCTATCTCCAAACTGCCCTTGGTAGCAATATCTTCTGTCCACGTGAAAAAGTAGGGCTTGTCACCAGAAGAAGTAATAGTGTGCACTTCGCACTTCGCCTTCGATGTTGTAAGTTTTGGGAGGGGCATCGTTTGCTGAAGGTCCATTGTCAAATAACATACACCAGAATTGGCATGTGCAAACTCCCGATCTCGTTTTTGTTGATCAAATGCAAATCTGTAATTTTCTTTATGTTCCGCAGTATTTAGACCGGCGTCGCAGGTACTGCACGTATCACTTCTAGGTTGGCCGAAAGAAAAATTGAAATGACGTGAGAAAATGGTAGAATAGAAGCTTTTGGAAACCAAAAACTTCTTATGCAGTTTATTATCTTGGCAGTGCTCTAAATACAGTTTGTGCATTTTTGAAATATTCAAAAGTGGGGATAAATACATTTTATTAGCATTTTTATTTCTTGAGTAGTGTGACTGTTCTGCCGGGAATGATTTTATATGTGCTTTGATATAATCAACAACTTCATTTGAAATTTTATGAGGTCTTGTTTCATGATGACCTCTTCTATCCGGAGAAGGAGCCGAAGTGCCCGAGTTCAGTTTGTTCTGTATAATTTGAACTTTTTTATTCGAAATTTGGAATAACGAACAAAAAGCTGTCTTACACACAGTAAAAACTCTTTGTTTATTGGTCAATGTGTAGGTGAATGAAGAAGTTTTTGGTTTCAAAATGTTTTTTCTATGCCTTTTGACAGGTTTTATTGAAATTGATTTGAAAAGCAAAGAGTTCTTAGCGTTTATATCAAGAGCGTAATATTTTCGGAAAATTTCTGCTCTATCTTTCTCATCAAACAGATCGCTGCACTTAAGTCTGCAGTAGTTTTTCTTACATAATGATCCTTGTTCTGGGACCTTACCTGAGATTTGCTTTCCTTTTTGTGAAATATAATCCTGGCCGCGTTCTCTAGATATAGCCGATTTTTTTCTCTTCCATGTTTCTGGCCGCCTTTGTCTTACCCTCGAGATTTTTTCAGGTAAATTGAATAACTTTTTCTTAACTTTATCAACTTTTGCTTTTTTAATTTGGTTTTCATTTCTTTCCAGTAAGTTTTCAGTGTCAGTTCTTAAAGTTACCTCAGAAAAGTAGGTATCTTCTGCAGTTATGTGAGGGACAGTTACTTCTAAATTATTATCATTTGCTTCTAAGCCCTCAGCCGAAGTAGCTGCTGTCAAAATATTACTATCTTCTTCTGACGGGTAGCTTTCTGAACTGTTGTGTTCTGAGCTGTCTTCTTCTGAACTGTGTGGAGAGTATTGGTCACTAGAAGAATCACCAGGAGAAAAATCTGTAAAAACGTGAGGCTTAAAACAACGATATAAATGATTCCTTCAATTGTACAAAAAAATAATGAATAACAGCCTCCAAGCTATTTAGTTACCTGGAGTGAGGTTAGGCAACTCACATTGAATTCTGATTTCTTAAAAAATTATTATCAATTATTATAACTATTTTAATTTATGTACACCTGCGAACCTCACTTATTCATAGAAAGGTACGTGTACTTTGCAAAAAACATGGTCTATGAAAATTGAAAACTACTTACCCGAATTAGCGTTAAATTGTTTCCTTGCAAGTTCAACCATAAGTCTGCCTCTTGCTGACATATCTTAAGATAATATTTGTGTGTGCTAACACCCACAATAATAATTTATTATAACAGATCCTTTTAACAAACGAGTATACACACACACGCTGATCGTACAATGCAGTAGGTACCATTAAACTACACGTAAACATAACCTTACTTTAGGGGTTCATGTGACAGACCATTCAGAGAATATTTTTTCAAGGGATGAAGGATATATGTACACATTTTAACTAGTCTTAAAGCGGATAAAGGATCTATGTGCGCAGCTATCAACATAGACCCTTTAACCACTAACTGCTTGCGAACCTCAACTGTACATATATCCTTTATCAACTTCTAAATCAGATATTTATCACCAAAATAATATTTAATGTAGCTAGAAGGAATTTTGTGTACTTAAATCCTTTATCCATGTAAAAAACTCAATTTTTACAAAAATGTTACATAGACCCTTCATCCACTTGTGTCTTCATACTACTCTCGGTGGCACTCCATTCCATTTTATCTAGCACGAAGCACCGGTAACGAGAAACCAGAAGGTATATAACCGGACCGCGCCGCCATTTCAAGGCACTTGAGAACATGAGTCTCCTGACTACCAGCTCTAGCTCCCCCCCCCCCCCTTCCGGGGCCAAGTTACTTGCCTAGTGCCATCCTGACTTGGCTCATCTTTGACAGCGGACCCGATTCGTTGAGCTACTACGTAAACCTGACCTGACTCATCTTTGACGAAGATCTCGACTCGTTGAGCCACCACCCACATCTGACCTGGCTTATCTTTGACGGAGGACCCGACTCATTGAGCGTTTCTTTAAAACCCCGCATAAACCGACAACCTCCTGATCAATATAACTCTAAATTCACTATTAGCCTGAAACAGGAAAGCTGCTAGTCAGACGAGACCAGCTCTGTATTAATTGCGTTTAACAATATTTTTCAGACCGCAAAACATAAATAACCGCAATTTCCCGGCAAGAATATAATGTGTTTCAAAAACATCGTTCAGAATCAATGTGCGTTGGATCTACGGGCCAGCGGACCTACCTGGACTCCTGCCCGATGCAGTCACATTTCTACAATCCCATTTACCTGCGTTCTTGTAACATATCATTCTAGTTAAATCTTCTTTGTCTACTTCTTTATTAAGTGCCAATGACTATAAAGCAGTGGGAAAACCGTTAGGCAGCCAATTGTTGGATGCTATCAAAATGTAGGAAGCCTGACACAACAGACCGAGGGGCTTATTAAAACCTATGTTGTAATATCCGAAAACTCAAATTTAACCTGAAAGATCGATACTGCTCTGCACTATTAAGTTTAATCTTGTGTTATTGACTATTCAGTCACATTCGGTATTTCTTTGGGTCTCATATTCTGGTATACATTATACCAATATTCCATTAAATAACAATACTGTGATTGCTACTAACTGTTTCTAATGACATTGTAACTTGCTGTAGCATTTAAAAATCTTGTAGTCGCAATTAATATCATGCTTTTTTTCCTAATTATACTGGAAAATGCCAAGTCTGATTAATTCTCATACCCCTTTCTATGTAATATCAGAAAAAAATATGAACCAACATGTAGAGTAACTTTGAACCACGGATTAAATGGTGAGATTCCTGGCAGCCAGTGGATTTTTTTTAAATTTTAGCAAGGCCACCTTTTGCAAAGCTACTGCTATTGAGGACATTAATCAGAAGTATGTTTTATAAAGTCTTAAAAATGCATTTTCCAAAATCAAATGGGGTGCATTTATATGTGAAAGCCTCTTATGAAATTTCATGTTGAAATTTTCTACGCAAGTAACATTTTCTTCTCGTTTCATTTGTATCAGTATTGATCCAAATGCATAGAGATTAAACGAAAGCACAAAAGCACATTTTTCTAACCTACTTGTAAAAATTTACAGAGCGTAATCTCGCAAATGCATTGTTCTGATTGGTCCTCAACCGCTCTAATTCACACCAACCCCGCTGGAGGGAATAGTAGCGCCGTGTAAACGGGCCTTCAATTAGGTGCTTCAGGCGACTTCTGAGTTTGGAATGCAATTACTGAGCACACTTAAATTGCTCGAAATGCCGAGATCAGCGTACTCAGGCCATTGACGACTCCACTGAATTGGATTCAGCTAAAACCAGGCAGTTTTGTGGAATAGCCGTAGATATATCTAGCGTTATGGCTCCACTTCCGTTGTATTTTGCAGTAAAGGAAAGTATAAAATATTTCCTAACGCTGGAAATGATCGTCTAGTTACGATCTTATGGCTGTTCCGCAACAAACAATGGACTGAAAATAAAGATAACGATCCCGTGTCTCTGTTTTGCTCGTAATTCCGTAATTCTGGTAGTAGACTTAACGAGATTATTGGACTAAGCAAGGTCTGTTTTTTGCAATTTTGTCAGTCTGTGCATAGGAGAAGCATGTTCTATCTTGTATCATACATTACTGAAGACATTGAACCTAACATATATTAAGTGTGCCCTTCATGTAATTAACTTGCGTTATAAGTCACAATTCATATATTGGTTTCGCAGCATCAGAAAAAAGTCGTATATGGTTCAGGCATATTTTTACTATATGTATATGAAAAGTTGATGGATCTTGGCGCTATTAAAATGTCTAGCGTATTTTCATCAAAAGTATTCAGAAGAAGTGTTCGATCGCAATACATTTAAAAAATATATAATAAAGGAAATACGTGAAACATGATGGTAGTCGACTAACAAAGCAAATGATTGAAAACTGATAATATTACGGAAACTGCTACAAATACACCATCAGTTTCTGACACCTTCTTCAAGTTCTTCATCTGCCGCTTTTATAGAGATCAATGATTTATTTTCCACAGATTTGGTTTTCTAGGAAGCTCGGTTGCCAACTCTGTAACCATCTTTTTGGCGGTCTAGCCTGTGGTCTGAAATTTGTTGTTTTTTCTTCCATTGCTATGTGCACTAATCTGTTGCTTTCCATATTATATTCTTTTTCAGCTATCCATATCTCAGTATTTGTATAGACATGTGTTATACAATATAAGAATGAAATATACATTCTTTTAACAAATTTGGTAATGGCAACATTATGGGTTAGAAATATAGAAATGTGTACTAAAGTCTAATGCTATTTAACTTGATCATGGCTGAAGTCATAATTGCAGTTAAAATAAAGCAGTGATATAGAATACAACCAGCTGATCTTAATAGATAAACGCATTCCGTGTCTGCCTGCCTGGTATAATTTTTTCAGCGCAATTCAACGGAAATGGCACACACTTTACTGCTACAAGAAGCTGCATCTGTTTTCTTCTGTAGCTTCTTTATTTACAATTCAATTCAAATTGGAATAGGATCACCTACATGATGAGCTAACAAGTTAGTATAAACAATTATTTGTTGCGCTAATGGATAACTTCGAATATCTACTTCTCTAATTCGACGCAAGTAAAAAGGAATAGTGTGAAGGTATGACTATCTAGAGAAGTAGTAGCAAGCACTATTGTTGAACAAGTAATGTTACCTGAAGATGGAAATATTCCGCGAAAGAAACTTTGCAAGAGATAAGTGAGAAGCAAAGGGCACAGAATCAGAAAATACAAAAGTGTTGTTTTTAATTTTCATAGCTATAGCTTTTATACAAACCAATTTCATTATATATTTTTTATTATACTTGCATCAGAATCTCGTTTAAATCACGCCTGAGCGTGCGAAAACAGGCGATTAAAGCTCGCCGAGCTTTAAAGGTTGTCAAGGAAACGACTGAATGCAACAACGGACGTGGACGCGACAAAAACGTAACAATTCTCGTACCTATAGTAGCAATATTATTATGCCCTCTTGATTTATCACGACAAAAATTATTTCTAAGTTTTTAGTGCGTAATTTATTTCCAGTATTGCAGGTATAATAAAAAATAGCATAAAGTATTCGTAGATAACTGGTCTTTAAAACACTTGCTCTATTTCGAACACTCCGGTTACGCCGTCGTGCTCGAAAACTCGCGCGTGTTTTAAAAACCTTGTTATCCACTCATACTTTAATATACTATTTTCTACAGCCGTGATTTTAAACTGCTTCCAAGGGCCATATGCAGCGTGCTTTATGTTGTTTATAAAACACGCCGTTCCATTTAAAGCACGGAGTACTTTAAGAGTTTATAAAACCTTATTATTTGTGAAGATTAAAAGTACAGTTATTATATTGGACCGATTTGTATGCGGATTCCCGAGGGCCGGATTGGAGAGGGGCGGAGCTTCGAGGCTCCTCTTGGGGAGGAGCGGAGCCCCGAAAGCTCCCTTGGTGAGATGCGGAGTCCCGAGGGCCCTTTAGGAGAAAGGCGAAGCCCCGAGGGCCCCTTTGAAGAGGGGCGGAGCCCCAAGAGCAGCCTTGGAGAGGGGCGAAGCCCCGAAAGCCCCCTTGGAGAGGGGCCGAGCCCTGAGAGCCCCCTGGGAGAGGGGCCGAGCTACGAGGGCCCCCTTGGAGAGGGGCCGAGCCCCGAAGGCCCCCTTGGAGAGGAGCGGAGCCCCGAGGCCTCCCTTGGAGAGGGGTGGAGCCCCGAAAGCCGCTTTGGAGAGGGGCGAAGCCCCGAGGGCATTTTGGCTAACAAACTCCTCGGCTGTAGAAAAAATATTGAAGCCAACTCGTGTTTTACAGTTTAAAAATCTCGGTCGATCATAAAATTCTCGCTTCGCTCGAATTTTAACAGGATCGACCTCGATTTTTAAACCCTCTGTAAAACAATAGTTGCCTTAATAGCTATTCAGGGCCGGTTATGGTAACTAATACATTAGTAAACAAAATTTGATGCGATTTTGTTCACTTTGACGCGATGTTAGCTAACACCAGACTTAACATTGCTTTCTGCAACCGGCCCTGAATAAAGTAAAACACATAAATACAACCGACTAGATATACACCATCTTAAAACAACCGCAATAGGCCAATATTTACACTGAACTTCCTTTGCAAGTGGAAGTTTTAAAGCTAAGAATTTTGAAAATATAAAATGAAAAAGATTTTTTTAAGATAATCGCTTTATTTATATTGGGTTCAAAATATGCCTTTGTCTACTTTGATGTTACAATATGGTTATTATAACACCGAAAACAGTGCTACTATGGACTCCATTATAACACTGGTTTAGTAACTATTTGTGTCATAAGATTGGTAAATGGAACACCCGGTATATTATTACATTTTTGAATTCTGCTTAAGATTTTAGAGAAAATTTGTCTCTTCAACTAACGCTCTATTTTGTACCGTTTTTGTAGAATTCGTAATTTTTGAAAATTTTTGACAAATGCTTAAAAATTAAAAATTATATTTTTGACTAATTATAAGATCACTGTAAAAGGAAGTTGTGTGAGTGTATCACACCAGATTTTTCGCGATTACAATACTTCTTTCGTCTTTTAGGCGAGGCAAATTGTCGTTTTTGTTCTATATATTAAGTGAGCAAACAAATAGTTACTACTCGTTGTGGACTGTCTTAAACGAGCAAATCAATTTTATTTAGTAAATAATAACGGCCAGAACAAATTAACCAAACAAAGAAAAATATGAACACGTGCCATTGCAAACGTTATTGAGACATTAAAAGTCAGTTCAAAAAGATGTTGTGCTTTTTGTAACTGCACACAAAGCCTCGTTGTCAATAAGAGCGCCCACAAAGCGAAAATTTATCTGATTTTGGAGTTTGGCTGTTTAACATCATTCACAACACGTCTATATCCTTTACCTTTTTGGTTAACTGGTTATAAATCAATAATTAATCATTAATCACAGTAAACCAGCCAGTATCACATTGTGAGTTTTATTAGTGTCTCTTAAAGGGCATTGGTTAAAGTGTAAATCTCTAACTTTTCCAGAATTCTGTGAAGGTTAGTCTACACTACAAACTACGTGACTAAAATGTCAGGATGGTTTATATTTGTCAGTCAGCCTTAAGACGGTCAATTATTTTCACAGTTCGTTTACATGTTATTTGAAACAATATGGACTTCACCGTTAACCAGAGAAGTAATGAAGAAATATACATTTCTCATATACATTCTCTAATATACATTTAGCGAATTTCATTCATTGTGTATTTTATGTTACCTATATATGTCTTGGTAATTTTGGCATTCCATTTTTTTAGTATTACTTCCAGTTCCTGGTTTTGAAAATTTTCATAATTTTACTTGGAGTGATGTAAGACGTATTTTTTGAACAAGTTTTTTTGTGACGTTTAGCAAAAGGATCCATCACGAAATGTTTTTATAGTTTGGTAAGTTGCTGCATCCATCTGATTACACCAAGATTTCATAGTTTTTAGAAGTAAAACCACCTGAGGGCCACCCAAAATCTCAGGTATGGAATTGCTATCACTTTATATTCACGTGATCTGACGTTTTGTCGGATTTACTAGCCGGCCATTTTTAAGTATCTTTGCTGTGTCTTTGAGGGTATCGAATACTGAAGGAAGCTGTACATTGATATCCACCATATGTTGAACTGCACCGCACGCTGATAGAACCTTACCACCTGGGAGCACAAATCCATTCGGGCCAATTGCGGTTCCTATTGCCGAAGCAAGTGTTCGATAAGCGAAGGTCAGCGGTAGCTTTTTATCTGTCCTTTTAAGTATCCAGGAGTGCAGCCACGACCTTTGAGTTTTCTGTTGCGATGGGAACCGAGCAACTTGTCGAAGTAAGTAACTTCCACCTAATCGATTCCGAGCACTATTGTTTAGTCAAATAACTTGATGCTTGCTATGACACCACATATACTATTTGCCCTTAAAATTATTTAATAATATGCTATTTATTTGTGGTTGCTTTTAATTGCATTTTATTTAGGGTTGAAATGCTAATGTCTCTCAAATTTATAATAGTATCTTCGAGAATTCTCTACTTGCATTTAGTTACAATTAGAGCTTACAATACCCGGATTCCGGGATCCCGAATACCGGGATCCCGGACGAATTTTGTCCGGTATTGAAAACCGGTATTGATGTAGAATATACCGGTATTTCGGTATTAACATTTTCCTATAAAAATTACATTTTATAAAAATATTTACTACAGTTAAAGATGAAATATGATTCATTATGGGACCAATAAATCAAAAATCAAAAACGTTCTAAAAGATGATCATCAAGATAACACATAATATGTGTAAGACAAGTCTATAGAAACGTCAACAGCTCCCAGAATACATGACAGTTTACAGTTCTCAAGCCCGGCGTGGTGCCACGACGCGCGCGATGTAGTAAACAATACACTCCTACTCCAAAGTTTTTGAGATTTTAGTAAAGGAAATTAATATTTGTCAACAATTTTAATTTATGGGTTTGTTGGTTTATTAGTTACACATGAAAAACTAATTTTGTTATATTGATGAATTTTTATTTGTTATATTTTCATCTACTTTAGTTATTTATATACTTATAAACAAAACAATATTAAGGTAATGGACTTCATTTTGTAGTAAATGTTAATTTTAAAAACACATTTTTATTCGTTTTTGTTGATATTATTTTTAAATATGTCATAATAACTACTAACTAAATTTTCTAATAGTAAAACCGGTGTTAATTCCGGTATCCCGGTATTAAAAATGTTGAATACGGAATACTGGTATTCAGATTTTGGCCCGGTATTGTAAGCACTAGTAATTGCGACTACTAAAAATATGTTTTGAGACCTGAAGCATATCCTTGAAAGCGATTGATGACTTGGGTAGGACCATATGACGTTAATAATGGAAATTATCAGAATGATTACAGTAAAAATACTCGTTCGTCTTTCTTTTCTTCTGATAGAAGTAAACATCAATGTGATAATGAGTTCACCGATGCTGGCAAAGAATAGTATCCCAGGCAATCATTACTTTATTCTAAAACAAGAATATCGTACTTAGAACATAGATAAGCATTTAAGTGCAAAGGGACTACATATTTAAAAAAATGTTTTATAAATAGATTAGCCAGGCGCGGTGCAACCTTCGTACGGTTGATGCCGATCTGATACTAAGGGTACGCTATATACGAAGGGTTTGAACTGATCTACAAATTCATGCAAATTAATAAAAGCTAACGAAGTAAACACCGCGGTGCTATTTGGGCGAGCTGAATCTGATAAAGACGATTTTACGCAAGTGGATTTGTAGGGTAAAGGATATAGATATCTATTAAGCCTTCGTCCGCAACTCGGCGAAATTGGCTGACCATCGGTGGAAATCAAGGGCTCTTCTGAGCTGCCGGCATTTGGGCAACAGAAATTACATCGTGCCGGAACTTGAGCCGTGCGTTAAATGACTGATTCTACATCTGTTATGCCCCTGGCTGTTTGTAGTTTCCAAGGACCCAAGACTGCTAGGCTTCCTTAAGTTGTACTTGACAGGGAGCTTGCAAGGTCCGGTATTTCGTGATGGGAAAAAGTGAAACCATTGACAGTTCTGATTTGGAGTAATTTTCCATAATCAGACGCTGTTGGGGTGGCCTATATTCGTTCATCGTTTTCAGCGTTTCAGCGGGCAAGTCGATCGCAATTCATTTCGTAGGCGGCGAACCATGACGTCTAACAAAAGAAGCCTTGGAATTAAAATGGACTGGCTCGATGTGAAGATGAAGCGGATGCTCGTGTCATTTACATTTTAATCAGAAAATTGATCTGAATTGAAAATTGGAAGGAACAGGGATCGATAGGTGCGCGATTTGTTTGAGCAGCGCTCTGACAAATAACAAACATTAACATAACGGCTCGGGAAATGGCGCTTCTGAAAGCTAAAAATGATTCGGGACCCTCGCGTTAAGTAACACTTTATTACGTTAGGCGTAAATTATTTCTGAAGTTTTTGTTTCGCTATATTTCTTTTTGGGCAGTTTTATCGCTTGCAACCCCAACCAGTTTTCCGCTAAGATGCCAACTTGATAATAAGTTATAAATTATTGCTCATAAACATCTATATTTTACTTTAATTAACTTCATATATTCACAATATGAATTAAGAAACATATTTAATTTTTGTGTAAGCATTGGGCTTCTAACCGCTTACATTCTATTATACTCGGGTTATACTCACAGTGGTCATTATTTATTTAGCCAGGATGAGATGTGCGAAAGTGACAGCTATTAAAAGTTAAGAATATCAAAAGCTAAACAGAAGTGGAATTTTTATACTTTATTTTATTCTTAGTTTTATTGTTTTGGAAAAAAACAACAGAAAATACAAAAATGTATAATAAAATTTGAAGAAATGTAGTCGTTCAAATTTTCCACAATTTGTAAGTTTAATTTTGCATAGTTACAGCTTATACATTGCAAAGTTACAAGGTTTTAGTTGCCTACAGACGGTGGATGATAACGTGACAACGTTGACATTAAAATGCATAACGTCTTAAAACTAAGTAGGGATGCTAGCAAAAATTCCGGCAGCTGCACATATTCGCAAACTACCAGCCACGTGTCGTAGCGGCCTATTCTTTGACAACGGAAGCAGCTGTCTCACAAATAAATCAAGCAGACAGGCGCGCAGCTACGAGTAGCTCATACGCCGGTCTCTTTTGTCGAAAATTTTGATCTGAATCAAAACGCTCGTTAGGGCATTAAAAAGGCAGCAAACATAATTTCAAAGTGATATATGAGCCATAAAATACATGTGTTGAGCAGAAACCTCTTCTCGCAAACTTGGTCAAAAATCTGTCATGCTATCTCTAATCTCCGTAGCGCTTCAACCAATCACATGGAAGAATTTATCGTATGCTCCATTTTCCACCAATAGTTGCTAATATCTGATTGGGGGCGTTCTTTCTAGTATCAAGGTGTCTGGACCGGTCCCGGTCCGGAACAAGTTGTGCATCTGGTGTCGAGTGGCTTTCACGTGTTTGTGACCACGATTGGTTGAAAATTTTTGATGATATCTCTTCATACCGCTCTGCGGGATTCATCACGGAGCCAATCAACCTGGGCCATTTAAGGAGTGCGTGCC
>OW679198.1:114511323-114635539 GCA_940337035.1 Agriotes lineatus
CGGAGCAAGTTGTGCATCTGGTGTCGAGTGGCTTTCACGTGTTTGTGACCACGATCTGTTCAAAATTTCGGATATCTTCTCAAACCGCTCTGCGGGATTCATCACGGAGCTAATCAACCTGGGTCATTTAAGGAGTGCGTGCCCAAATATCGTTCTCGCTCTATTCAGCACCGATTGCCCATTCTGTTCCTATTGGGCTTCCTAAATTCTCCAGCAGTTCCTCCAGCGACAAAGATCCTCGCGCGTTCCAGAGGGACATCAGCAACACAAACCACAGCTAGAATCTTGCAAAGTACTGTATAAAATTTGCGTTAATATAGACGCTGAGTGAAGTAGTGCCGCGGAAGCAAATTAAAGTAACGCATGTTGAAAAGACCTCGTATAACGTTAATATAATGGTAGAAACAGCCATTATTGTTTCACGAATTAATAATCTGGTAAATAGTTAACTAACAGCACTGATGAAAATATTTAGCAGGTTGTAAAATGCCATGACCTCATGTAGGGCTTAGGATTCAGTAATTAAGTCAGCTGTGATCCTTATACAACGTAATTTTGGTGTTTTAATGTCAATAGATTGAATTATAATTACTTTTTTCTTTTGATCTGACGGTTGTTGCATGCGTTTTTCCTGTATTTGAGTGTAAAAGGTTCTAGATGAAGGAAATCAGTAAATTTAAGTTCCAGGCGGACGTTGTTGCAGTAGTCGACCGGAAGATAGGTTTCTCTTTCCGCTTTTAAGAAATCGTCTATTTGTATCAACAGAAAAGCGGTGGCGCTCAAATTATTAGATTTCCTTCATAATATATTAAGTCCTTGCCCGGTGTAAGACGAATCTCGGAATAACCTACGCCCTCTCGATTAAATCAGCCGGCAACCGTTTATTACCACCATTCCGAGCGGGCTGTGCTTGTGATAACCCAATATTTTCGTAATCTCGTTTTAACTGATAATACCAATATTGTAACCTTTTCCGAAGTGTACGACTGTAACATTATTACTGTTAATTAGAAAATTTAGAAAATCTGAGCTAGTAGGTACTGTTATACATAGCATTATACGACACGTGGCCTCCTTGGTTTACGTATCTTGCCCTGGCGGTTCGAGCGATGTATTAACTTGGCCATACATGTTTAGCTACCGGCCTAATGTGGTAAATAGCTATTAAAAAGAATACTTGTTTCCTGAAATTTGTTCTTTTAAAAACATTCGTGATAGTGTACCGTTATTGTATTTTAACTGCACGAAACAAACACGTGAAAAGTCATTCATAACAGTTGTTGGCCGTTAAGGATCATAACGGCCGCCGGCCGTTAAGGACCACGCGATATTTAAATTATGTTTAATACATTATTCTTAAAATGTGCAAACTCGTATTATGAAAAATTTTGACCAACACACGGCCGATGTGCAAATAACGGACTTGGTTGATTATAAACCTCGGCTATCGCCTCTCATTACAAAACTTAACAACGTCCGTTATTTGCTATATATCGGCCTAATGACGTTAATAACTATAATAATAATAGACTGCGATATTTAGACAAAACTAATTGAAAGATCTAGAAATTCTCAACTACTTTAAATATTTGTGTGACATGATGCATAAATTTAGCTACTGGAGCAAGACAATAAACAAGTCAACAAGCAAATAATCCAGAAAAATATATTGTTGCAAGATACTTCATCGTATTTGCTGAACAGCAGCCCAGTCAATTATGAAAAATTTAAGAATTAAAAAATGTGAAATTCCAGCAGTTCAAATATTTCGAGCCTATTAAGCTTAAGGTTTGTTATAATCAGACGCTTAACAAATCGCCAAATAAAAAAGTGACCATTGTGCTACTTTTCTCGATGCTACAAGTTAGCTAGAACCTAGAAGATAGAAGCGAATTGTTTTATAAAGCTATCGTAATAGTAACAATCCTTGAAATAAATGATGCCGCTAAAAAGAAGAGTTTTGAATGCTAGTAGTTTTCAGCATCCATTCTATCGATAAAAAGTTCAGAGTAGCAGCTGCGGTATATAAAGAGTCAACAAGCTTGTGAATAGAGGGAAAGCTTTTCTATATAATATTGAAAGAAAATCGTTTAACATGCTGATGGGACAGACATGTCTTAAAGTGTTTGTATGAAATGAATAGAAACTTTCTACGCTGGTATAAAACTACTGTAACTTATTGTTTGCTATTAATTGGTGCCATTTTTATGAAGATCTTGCAAAATTTGTACTAATTAACAAAAACGAAAGTTATTAGAAGACGCTGTAATGTTTTTTATGGTAAATGTAAAGCTCTGAATATGTTGTAGCTTCCTACACTCGAATAAAGCAATTCAAGTGACCGGGATCGGATATTAATTAAACTAATTAAAATTAAACTTGCGTTTATAAATTCAAAGTTTGATGTTACATGGATTATTGTTTAACTAGTTTGCATCTAGGGTTTTTAACTGTAACTTTAATGCGTTATTTTGCGGGGTATGGCATAATCAATGTGAATAGAATTAAAAATGCCAAAAACTTTATAATGTTGCAGTAGGTAATAGTTATTTACGTGGCAAGCTTAGTAAGCCCTTATGGGCGAGAGGATAATTTGCAGGAAGAGCGACGTAGGAGCGAGCCCTGTAATACGGTGAGCCCCAATAAAGGCTAATTGCAAGCGAGCCGCGTACAACGTTTTATTTCCTCTTGGGAAACACCCTAAAAATTAATATTAGTGATTAATGAAGCATGTGATTATTAGAAAAAAAAGTGCTTGTAAAGTCGCGATGGCAGCATTTTACAGGCACCTGGCCTGTAAAGACTCATTTACCGAGTCAGTTTAGACGACAGTAATGACCGTTTAACAAGTCAAGAGGATATAAATGTTATTACAGTTCAATCTCCAGTTATCAAGTGAGCGTTTACATTACATTTGTGCATTTTAACATTTTTATAAGTTTGTTATTTGTGATAGTCTAGAATAGCAGGCACTAGACAAGTCTAATTTTTAATTTTATCTATTTAATGTACTTAACCTCCAAACACATCTTACGTAAGTTTTACTTGCGATTTAAGGTTAACGAAAGCTGCATTATAAGAATAATAACCGGAATAGCAGAAGTAATATTAAATAACTTTCGAAATTCAGGTAAAAAGTCTACAAAATCTTAAACTATCCAATAGGAGAATGGAGTTTTTATTTTTGACTAGTAATCTACATTTTCAGCAAATTTGTTTGTCACTATACGTATGGAACTTTATGTTTTATAAATTAGTTCGTATATTTTCCGGGGCTTTGTTTTCCCGGTAGAACTGGATATTTCATCTGAGATAATCAAAAATGATTAAAGAGTTTAGGAAATTGGTTGTTAATACATCTACTTGAATACTCATTTGATTGATTATTCACAGCGATTGGCTTCACTTCTGAATTATTTGAATCGAAACATCAAATATTAAGGGTTACTTCCCTATCTTTTTTAATTTGAGTGAAACCAATCAAAATAATCGATTAATAGAAATTGTGTTTTTTATAAATAAAAGTCGGATGTAATTCTTAATTTAAGAAATTGTTGTAAAGTTGGCGCCATCGAAATGTGAACGGATTCTCGCTGCCATGTCATATTTTCAATTTTTATTATTATTACTGCCATAGCAGCGAGAATCCGTTCACATTTCAATTGCACCAAATGTACATTATTTACTAGCTATTTTTGAAACAAAGAAGTGGTTAAAATCTAACGATTTCTATGATAAACGTTTTTCTTTCTTATATCCTGTTTAAAAATAATGGAAACATTCTTTAGAATTCGCCACCAACACTCAACAGTAGAAAGAAAAGAAAAATTAAAATAGAAATAATAAACATACAAGATGTGTAATTCATTTTTTACTGAAATATCGAGCTATATAGGCAATGGTCCAATTGCTTAGATAGGTACTACGTATCCAAATCAAATTTTCTAAAAAAGTTTTTTATTAAGTATCTATTTATTGGAAGTACGATGAAGGTTTTTCTTTGTTCGATTATTAAAATTGAAAATAAAAAGGTTGTCGCAGTTTTCTTTGTACCAAATACAATTGTTAAATACAATACCTCAATGACGAGACATTAACCTACCCATTAATCACATGGAAACGGTCTTAAACCATACAAAATCAAACATATGCCATAGTTGATGAATAAAATAATAACAAAATCAAAGTGAACTGATTCAGAGTATTTACAATCAGCGCCATTGCTTTTACGATTTTATTTTATGTGGTTCATTAAGACAACCACGTTGAAGGCTCCAGCTCCAGCTGCCATCATGTGTCCCATCAAAGTTGTTGACCACGGCGACAAAACTACACCAGGTAGAAGCTTAACACCATTCAAAGATTTTGTGTAATTTGAATCTTGTTACTAGTTTTCGAATTTGAGAACTATCAAAGATTCCTGCCTTTATTTTTTAAGTATTGAGTGCAAGGAATGATCTACAAATGTATTTGAATCAAACATCTTTATCCAACGCCTTAACACATTGCTTTATTAATTCAATCGTAATATGAAGCGGTAGAAGAATGATTATGTCTTTATCAAACAATGGCTCGCTAATGATGTTTCCTGCAACTACAGTTATATATTTTCTTTAAGGTGACGTCACTTTTTCCGGTGATCTTGTTTTGCCCTACTGCCCCACATACAGATGAAACGATGGTATTTCGTGTATCCACTTTGCTGACAACTCAAAAGTTCGCCATCTTTCGGTCAACACAAATGGACCACTGGTGCTCATAGTATCATATCTTAATAATTAGAGCCAATTCGATTGAGCACAGGTAATTTTTGGATTGATCGTCTCCCAAATACCCTAAATTCGTTCAAACATCCTTAGCAACTAATAAAAACATATTTTTGTTGACTAGTTATAATATAAAACTGCAATGTTACTAAAACAAATGAATAGTAAGTTTGGCTTTCTTAAAAAGATTATATTTACTAGCTTTTGGTAACATAATTATACTTTATCTACTTTGATGTCACAATGTGGTTATTATAACACCGAAAACAGTGCTACAATGGAGTCCATTATCACACTGTTTTTGGTAACTATTGGTTTTATAAGATTGGTGACATTTGCTTTCACATGCTCATAATACGACAAACGTCAGATGTATAATACATAACTACAATCTCAGAAACGTATTTATTAAATATATTCTGATCAAATGTAACTTTACTGGAGGTACTTTTTAACAAATCAATTAAACACAATTATTGTTCACGGTAAGGCACTATTTGAACAGCACAAGAACCAAAACTTGCATCAAATTTAAACTAATTCAAATGTCAGAACAACGAAATTGATACATTTTTCCAATAGATGGCGAATGTGAAATGTCACCTGACAATGTCGTCATCGTTACCCCCAAAACTCCCTAGATTGTAAAGCAATATTTTTAGTATCCGAAATTTAGTATTTTTACAAAATCAGCAACCCAAAGTAGATAAAAGAGTATATTATACTCGTTTAATAAGAGGCATTGTAGCACTTCTTCCATTGGAGCACTATTCGCTGCGCTCGTCGTGCCCCAAACCCACGCGTGCTACAATGGGTCCTCTTATGCAACGCGTATAATAATATACTGTAACGACCTTCGAAGCGGATCGCGTGCAGACAGATGAGTCAGCTTCCAAATCATTCGAGAACGACCTCGGTGATTAATGGGCGCGTAACAATACTATTATTTGTGATGCTTTTGCCACCAAGCAGTCCACATTAATCTGACAGTTTGTAATTATAGTTTTGCTAAAGTATTTGTTAAGGTTGTGTTAATTGTTTATAAGGTAGAAATTAATGTTAATTCGTTTATTACGGCGATTTACTTTGATGATGTAAACGTCAAAAGCAAACAAGAATTAATTAATACAGTTTTCTACTACCGTGCTATAATAATAATTATTATGTCATTTATTTTTGAATATTCTTCATGTTATCCATGTTTCTTACTCATTTCGAATTATATTAGTTATAGCTACTCATTTCGACGATATTGACATCGTGTGGTTGAGTTTGGTTGTATTTTTACTCACCTCTACTACATTAATATTGGTGTAAGTAAATATGTATCATTTTATTCAATTATTACTTTAATGTTTTCGTTTATTTCTGTTATTATAGTTTTAGGGTGTGGAGCCTAGAGGCATTGTTAAAGGATGTGTATGTTTCATGATGAGGTAATGTGGTAAGAAGCTAATACTAATAATGGAGTTTTATAAACAGGTTGCATTTAAAACCCTTAGATTCATAATATGTAGACAGTATCTTCAACAACATGTAATGACATGGGATATCACTGAATTTTTACACATAAATTTTGATGTCAAATTATGACTCTCTATTCCACTTCTATTATTTCAGTAGAGTAGTCTGACTCGTAATTATTATCGTCGATACTTGATAAAGAAATAATTAATCTTATTTTCCAAAAATCTCATCTTTGATATCATTCATGTTTGTATAAATTAAGAATTTTGGGCGATTTTAAATATTAGCTAAAGAAGTTTAATATCTTCAAACAATATTTTCCTGCTCTTAAATTCCAAATAATTAAGAACATTAAGCAAACGTTTATTTTGCCATCCTTGATATGCATTTAAAATAAAAAAACTTTGTTAATATCTCGAAAATTGTGGAAACAAATGAAAATATAATTGAATTTTAATTCTTATTTAAAAAGTCTTCCAATAATGTCAACATAGTTTTGTTCTAAGTAACAATATAATCGACATTTAACAAAAAAAAACAAATCTTAAATTTTGGTTTTTCGGGCATAAGTCAAAAACCAATACTGTTAGTTCCAGTTTCTTTTTTGTGCATTGTTCAGCATGGAAATATGCAAGTTTTCTCTAATTTAACCAACCTTGTATTCCTTAGGGTAACTGAAATTTCCATGCTTAAGGTCAAAAATAAAATAAGCAGAAACTGCTTAAACCCTCAATCTTCATTATCCAACAATAAAAATAATATAATACATATAACACCAAATATTCAATAAAACTAATCACAAAGTATTCAATACTCCAACAGCATATGGAGGTTTATGGAAAGCATAAAAATTAATTATTTGGAAGCCCTTGGAAGCGATTAAACGAAACATAGAGTATTTTACAGCGTAAAGGTAAATACGTGGAACGCTTCTTAAGACGGTTATTGTTATAAAATTAAGCCAATCAAAAGAGAAAAGTCAGTGATATTTTGCAAACAACAAGGGTTCCATAGATGGAAATGGAAAAAAAACTGTTTACAAATATCGACAATGCAGCTACAGCGCTGGAAACGCGCAGAATAAACATCAACAAGCCAAAAAGTAATACACCATGGTTTTCAGAGGAGATTCAGGCGAAGGAAGAAAGACAAGCGTTAAAACCAATGAGGAATATATCGAATATATGATTATCAGATCAACGCCAGAATAAGGAAAATTTAAAAAAATCATTGGGAACAATTCATAAAAGGAATAGCAGACGATCTATACTGCACACAAAAAAAGATTTTGATACTTCTGGAAGCGCAGAAAAAAATTAGTAAATGAATAGTCAGAGAGTACTAGAATGGATCAGTTAGGATGGGCTGCCTACTGTAGAGGGCTGTAGGGCAATGCATGTGATGGGGGACAAATCAACTCGAAATAGTTTCGCTGCTGACGAACAGCCCTGGAACCTGGATGAACAACAGGTGGAGGATGCAATAAGAAATGAAGAATTGAAAGGCCGTATGGGTAGATGGAATACCTAACGAAATAAAAAGGTCCGGAGAATCGTATGTGTCAAGAGATATTACTCTACTTTGCCAAAGAATCCTATACCCCACATTGTGAATCCTAGCAATTACAGGGTTATTACAGTATTGTGTACATTGCCAAATTATTTACATCTCTAATCGCGACCCGATACCGATTAGTGAAGAGCAACAGGGTTCAAGCGAAACAGATCTACGACCGACGCCAACTACATTATTAGGCAGCTAACAGAAAAATCCGTCGATATAAAAAACCGGCACACATGTGTTGTACCGACTTAACCATAGAATTTTAAAAAGTTAGAGTGACAGACATCATTGAGATAATATAAGACAAGAATATCCCTGGCAACATCATAGACATAGCATGCCAGCTCAATCCCAGTAACAAAACTATAATCAGATATAATGGCACACTATCATTTCGATTTGGACTTTCTTATTTCAATGCTTTTGCTTGAAGCACCGTAGGCGATTTAATTTCAATTCCTGTACATACCTCTCGTTATTTTCTTCTAAAATTCTGTAATGAGCGTACCGTTTACTTATATTTCCATAATTTTCATAGCCAACTGAATGATAATAAATGTTATCCTTGGACATCTTGGATAAAGTACCACTTAGCTTACTATTTAGAGGGTTGTTCACGGTTGCATTAGTATCTTCATTTTGTACAACCTGTTCAGTCTGTACTTCATGGTTATGAAGCCAGTCTTCGCACACAGAGCTCTTTTCTGAATCCGACTGGTAATTTGGATTATTATAGTTCAAATACATCCTCTTCAAGCGAATTATTGTAAAGTAAACACTGTCTTCCTCATAAAGTTAACATATATTTAACATACACTACATGTTTCGGCATATATATTAAACCATCTTCAGGCTAAAAGATAAAGCTTATAAAAATACGGGAAAAAACTAAAGAGCAAACACCTCACCTAATGTCAGAAGTGGACAGTCATAAATAAACAAACAATTAAAAATAAAACAGACATAAGACAACGTGACCGACATGTTAAATGAAATAAATTATTTGTTTATCTACAACGGTCAGCCAAGGTGAGAACTTTAAATACGTATCAAAGCCACAGAAACCGATAAATGGAATAAGTTAAGCAATTAATCAAATTTTAGATTAAGAAATATATAATTGCTACTGTTTGCAAACTCTGGGACCTCATTGAGGCAGCGATCGTTTAACCGGGAGACAATTTCGAAGATTTCGTAAAAATTTAAATTATTTCCTTTAGGGCAGACGTGAAGAATTTTAACATTGGAGTTCCGATCAAATTTATGATTATTCTCAATAATGTGAGAAGCAAAAGCCGATTTATTATAGTTAAGATGATGAATGTAATTTCGTTTTATTAAAAAAATGTGTTCAGACACGCGCTTTTTGAAGGATCTCCCGGTTTGGCCCACATAAAAAGAGTCTTATGAACCACAATTTAAAAGATAGATACCTGATTTGTTAAGGAGGGGGATAGGATCTGTGTTATGGACTAGGATAGTATTAAGGGAAAAGGGTGATTTTTTTTCTCTTCAAGCGATTTGCTAGGTGATTAATCGACTGCCTTGAACATTCAGTTCGAGTTTGCTGGCTGTACTTTTGGCTATAATCGCCACGCGAATTTACCTTTAAATCCTTTTTACCATACAGATTTTTCTTAAACTTGGAATATACTTCCATTTCATATTGCGACAGCCTTGCAGTATGCGTTAAATTCCGACAGCAGTTCTTATATGTGATCAATTTATTTTCACATATAATCTCATAAGAGCATTAATTCTTTCCGGAATTTTTTTTGAGTGCGTTCCAACAACGTCGTATTAATTTGCCCGAGCGGGACGCGAGGGCAAATTAGGACGTTGTTGAATGCACGAAAAATAATTTCCGGATATGAATTAATGCTCGAATGCAGATTCGGTAAGAAAATCGTAACGATACAAGCCCTCAAAGTTAGGCTGATCTACCTACAAAAAATTTCCAAGAAATTTTTTTGTTGTCTTGGATACGGCTCGTGAACTAATTTTTCTATTGGTCATTGATGAGTGTCGTACGATTTTCGCTCAAATTTTTTACAGGTATGGCTTGATATAGCTTCTCGTATGACTTCTTCTGAAATAGTTGATCAAGACGTTTATTTTTGGCTAATTCTTCCCTTTGAAACACTCTCTTTGGAGTGTATAGTACGGGCACTACGTAATGCGGCAACTGAGATTTTTCAAACTTTATAAAACTATCAACAGGAATTTAGGTTGGTGCCGATGAACAGCGCGATTTATTGTCAATATTATTTAAAGGGAAATACCTGTCTTTTGGGTTCAGAGGAATTTGCTGTCTGTTAAGGTAGGCTAAATGCGCTATTTTCTTCTGGAGGGTAGCATCTCTGTATGCTATGTGATATGGATTATTGGTATTTGCAACATAAGCCGACTTCATTTTAGTTTCTGCGTCAACCATTTATTGGAAACTTTCGAGAATACGAGGATCAAGTTAAGTTCAAATCGAGAAAACATTAAAATGTGTATAACTGGAATTTTGATTTAGAAAGGTGATATTAAAGTCGCTAGTCCATACTTAAATTTGACACGTTTTTGACATCAGGTTGCATAGATTTTTGTTACAAATTCCCTAGCCGAACTTTTAAGGCAGTAAATTGTTGTTGCTTTATTATGGCAATGAAGGTAAACACGATGTTAATGCAAATTACAGTAAAAACTTTAAAGTCGAAATAAAGTTTATGTCGATATTGTTGTAAATAACAATGTGCTAACCAAGAATACATAGTTATCCTGATAACTATAGAGAAACTGGTGTAACTTGTACTTCAGTTTCATCTGAATTGGTCTCCTTTCGAGTTTTGCTCCCAATACTCCAGTCAAGATGTACATCCGTGCTTGCAAAAGGTCTGGTCGTTTTGAATTTTTTATATGATGTTAGGACTTAAACCAATATTAAAAAACCAGATTTGCAATTTCCAAAGTGTTGTGCGAGCGGCGGTGTGCCTAAAAAACCATGACATTTTTGGACTTTTTTCAGTTTTTGCTCAATATCTCAGTGCAGGACAAGTCTGACCGGTACAGTCTACATACTTTTAAAGTAGACTAAATTTGCTACAACGGGCGAACTCTATACAGCCATTGGTTCCCAAGATACAGTTCTTCGAAGAAAGACCATTTTTTCCAAAAAGTGAAATTTTTTCGAAATGGTCACCTATTTTGTGAAATATCTTCTAAAATACGCATCTCACGTCAAATATTATATGAAATGAAATTGTAGTAAATTTAATTAACTTTCATTTGAGATCAGACTGGTGCCTGTAGGCCCAACGGTTCTCTCAAAAAGGGCAGATAACCAAAAACAGTCATAAATGGGTTTTGCGGGGAAATGCAAATAAACTGTTCTGACGTCTTTTTATGGTTTTATTTATCAAACAGTTACAATTTATTATTATGTGTTGCGGCCATGACAGATGTAGCAAGACGAAGACGAAAGCACTAGCGCATGCGCAAAAAGTTTTTCATCAAGAGTTCCAAATTTGTATTAGTTCCAATGATTTGTTAAGCATAAAGATTAAAATATTATTAAGTTATAAATTAATAGTAACACGGCAGAAATAATTTGCTCTCAAACAAATTAATAATTCTAATACAATAAATACCGCTATTATTCAAAAACCATCTAAAAATTAATTTGTAAGTATACTCATCATAATCAATGCATTTTAAATTATCCAGCTTGATTTAGTTACAGGAGATTCTGGTTTGAGATTACTTCAGCAATTTTGGAATAAATCGGTCATGGCCGAGTTTGGAGGGTGACCCTGAAAATTGATAATTGCATAAAACTCTTAAAACCTTATAAATAATATCTAAACTGTTAAGTAAGTATTTTCTTCAAATTATCATGCTTTCAATATAAAGTGATACATATTTTTCCAGGAATACACCTCTTTTAAAAACATTTCAAACATGGCCGTAACAATAATTCTGCCATTTTTATAAATAAAAATTAATATTTCTAAAATGAAATTTCAACCAAATATTATCTGTATAAAATAACTAAAGTGAGTAAGTTATCAAACTCTTAATTGCAATTATTAATTCTAACAAATTCTTACAGAAAAATCGATTATTAAAGAATACAAAATTCATAATTAAAATTTTTTATGGCTGATCATTGCTGATATATAAACTCAATTAAAGTAAGTACTATTTTCAGTTTTCTTTCAAAAGTAAAGTAATCACACATTTTCATTATAGGTGCTCCTTATATATTTCTATACCCATTAACAATAACATAAAATGAAGATGGTTTCATTACTTTTTGAAGTGGTGGCTATCTTAAATATGACACAGATTTGACAGAAGCAAAAAGAAACAAAAAAAAAATTTTTATCGAATAAAAAACGACAGCAAGACGAACTTACTTAATAATAAAATTTTTATCAGTAATTTAACGTAAGTACTTTTATCAGTTTTTAAAATTATTTATAACTAATTCGTATGACTTCCTATAGGTAATTTTTAAATTTCTCCCAATATTTGAAATTTTTTTAAAAAAAGCAACAAATTGCATAAACGGATTTATACATAGAATGGCAATCTTTGAATAACAAAAAGGAAATTTTAACAGTTTTAGAGTGAGTATTCTTATTGTTTCCTTATTACTTTGGTTTTTAATATAGTATTTCATTTACAGAATAAACAACAGAATGTTAAACTTACAATATATAATTGGAGAATGTTTTTGTACTTAATTTTTATCGCCAAATGAATAACAGGTAACTATTTGAGAGGATTGATTTGTTCACTTATTTATTATTTTCATAAATATTCTTGTAATACTGTGTTTTTATTTTACAGAATGTTATCTAAAACTTATTTTAAACTGTTTGTAATTGTACACTGAAGAAGGCACCAGGTGCTGAAATATATATGTTGTTATTTATGTTAATTGTAAAACAACAACAAAAATTAGCTGCTCTTTTCTTTTACTACTAAATTAAGAATAAATCCAGCTACAACCCATATACTAAAAAGATAATATACCTAACGGGAATTACGTCATCATCAAACATTGTTTTATATACCTACATACTAAAATGCTTGTACAAACATCATGGTACCTACTATAAGGACAAATTACATTTATACATAAAAGAACACTAATATAAATCATGTAAATATTGTGTTTTGGTTGCCAAATCATGCCTTTCTTTTTATCTTAGATGGCCCGGGCTTGGGCTCCCACGAAGATGGTGTCTCGATGGCTGTAGTCGGGTCATCTTCATCGTCCGAGCATTTCAGCTCCACATCCGGGACGTTAATCTACAATTTGCCACCGTATGACTGGCAGACGACTGAGCAGTGGAGCCCAGCCTTTCTGCACGAGCAGCTCCCAGAGCACCCTTTCTTGCATTTACGAAATTTTTCACAGAAGGGCAGGAGGTGCGGGATCTATGGTGGTGGGGACGGGGGTGCGTCCCTGAGAAGACAGCTTCCACCCCCAATCAGTGGGATTCAAGTTGACTCCCCGCCACTTCTGCACTTGGAGGTAGCACCTTGCTGCATGGTGGCCTGCGGCATCTTCCGTCGGTGGCAAACGGGCGAGGTTTATGCTCGTTGAAGTGACAAACGTCTTATACCTCAGGAAATCCAAAGTATCCCTTGCGATGTCACCCCCATATAGAGCCACAAAGCACTTGATGCCTGCTTCTCTCACGGCTTGTGGGGTGGAGTCTGGTCTAAGGAAGACCTCCACTTGCTCAGAAGTGTGGTGATTTTGGTCTTTCCGTGGCCAAACGGTGCTGAGGTGGTATCGCACCCGATAAACGCTTGGGTGAATAGTACCGTCTCTGGTGATCGCTGGAAGTCCTGGTGGTTGTAGGAGGTCGTTGAGTAGTGACAGCAACCAGCTTCGCCCTTCGTGCTCTTCTGAAGGTAGACGTTTGTCTCTTCAGCGCCTAAACCATTGAGAAGAACGAGCAGGTCGACGGCTTCTCCCACTGTGACGACCCGATCGGCTGCTGCTCTTTTTGAAAGCGCCGTCATGACGATCCCTCGATCCGCATCTTCTTCGGCAACAGCCACTTCAACTCCCTCCTTCTGAAAGGCGTCAGAAAGAAGAGTTATTAGGCGTCTCTTGTGGTTCTCATTGCCCAATACATGCTCTTGAGCAATTTGAATTACTGTGGATTCATCGAACGTCAATTCGTAGCTGGAATGAGCTGCGTAGCGCCGGAGTCGTTCCGCTGTTTTGGTGTTTTTTTGTAGCATCTACGGGGTAGCCGTCAAAACCGATGGAGACGTTCTTCCCAAAGTGGTTACGGACGTAGGTGGTAGGTTTGATAAATAAAACCATAAAAATACGTGAGAACAGTTTATTTGCATTTTCCCCCAAAATCTACCTATGACTGTTTTAGGTTATCTTGGGAACCAATGGCTGTACTCGCCCTGGTCTTAAATTGTAGCAAATTTAGTCTACTTTAAAAGTATGTAGAGTGACTATACCGGTCAGACCCCTCCTTCACTGAGATATTGAGCAAAAACTGAAAAAAGTCGGAAAATTTCATGTTTTTTTGGGTACACCGCCGCTCGCACAGCACTTTGGAAATTGCAAATCTGGTTTTTTAATATTGGTTTAGGTCCTAACAACATATAAAAAATTCAGAACAACCGGACCTTTTGCAAGCACGACCTTCTTTTCATGTTTAACTTTACTGGACTACAAATGCATTCTGAATTTTGCCTCAAGTTACAATCTTATTATGAAACTCTTCTCGTCATAAGTTTTGGTTCCTACCAACCAGAACGACAAATAAATGAATCTGCAAATGTCATAAATATTTCTTTCTCTGATTTTCTTATTTGTTGCAAAACTCGAAATGAGACCAATCCAGATGAAACTGAAGCTCAAGATACCCTTGTTTCTCGATATTTACCAGGATGAGTATATATTCTTGGTCAGCACACTGTCAGATACAAAAATATCGACTTGCACTTTATTTCGGCTTTAAAGTTTTGTAATTTGTATTCCTATCGTGTTTACCTTCATCGTCATAATAAAGCAACAACAATTTACTGCCTTAAAAGTTCGGCTAGGAACTTTGTAACAAAAATCTATGCAAACTGATGTCAAGAACTTGTCAAATTTAAGTATGGACTAACGACTTTAATGTCACCTTTCTAAATCAAAATTAAAGTTATACATATGTTAACGTTTTCTCGATTTGAAATTAACTTGATTCCCGTATTCTCGAAAGTTTCCAATAAATGGTTAACGCATAAACTTAAATGATACCAATAACCCATATCACATACCATACAGAAATGTTACCCTCCAGAAATAGCGCATTTAGCCTACCTTGAGAGGCAGCAAATTCCTTTGAACCCAAAAGACAGGTATTCCCCTTCAAATAATATTGACAATAAATCGAGCTGTTCATCGGCACCAACCCAAACTCCTGTTGATAGTTTTATAAAGTTTGAAAATTTTCAGTTGCCGCATTACGCAGTGCGCGTACTATACACCTCAAAGAGAGTGACTGAAAGAGAAGAATTAGCCAAAAATAAACGACTTGATCACCTATATCAGAAGAAGTCATACGAGAAGTTATATCAAGGCATACCTGTAACAAATTTGGGCGAAAATAAATTGATCCCATATAAGAACTACTGTCGGAATTTAACGCATACTACAAGTTTTTCGCAATATGAAACGGAAGTATATTTCAAGCTTATGAAAAATATGTGTGGTAAAAAAGATATAAAGGTAAATTCGCGTGGCGATTATAGCCAAAACTACAGCCAGCGCACTCGAACTGAACGTCCAAGGCAGTCGATTGATCACCTAGCAAATTGCTTAAAGAGGACGTATTTGAACTATAATAATCCAAATTACCAGTCGGATGCAGAAAACAGTTCTGTGTGCGAGGACTGGCTTCATAATCATAAAGAACAAACTGAACAGGTTGTACAGAAGGAAGATATTAATGCAACTGTGAACAATCATCCAAATATTTAGCTAGGTGGTACTTCATCCACGATGTCCAAGGATATCATTTATTATCATACAGTTGGCTATGAAAATTATGGAAATATAGCTAAACGGTACGCCTATTACGGAATTTTAAAAGAAAATGAATGAAAGGAATGTACAGGAATTGAAATTAAATCGCCTACGGTGCTTCAAGCAAAAGCATTACCAATACCTATATCCGCGGGGATACATCAAGGCGATAGTTGTAGTCCGCTCCTCTTCAATCTCGTCATAGATAAAATAATAGAGGAAGTAAGAGCACATGACACGGGTTACCGCTGTAGCGTAGAAGAGATCGAAATATGCTACGCTGACGAGGCAGTTCTCACTGCTGAAAACGAAGACGATCTTCACGTATGCTCCATCTCACTGCCAAGCAATATAACATGATGATATCGGTGGAAAAGCTAAATGCTTAACGACGTCCAAACAGCCTTAGAAATGTAAGATCTCCGTAGATGTTAAATCAATAGAGCAAATATGCTGCTTCAAATACCTGGGCATCGAGATAGCTGGCTTCGGTAGCGTTCATGATCGAACGATGTGCCAAACTCTCAAAACTGCTGTGATATCTGGATGTATGTGAGACCTAATCTGAAGAAAGAAGTATCTGAAGACTTATAGTAAGGTACTCATATTATGTCTGGGGCCCCAAACTCATATACCAAGGCAGGCCCGCGGCCCGCCGAGCTTAACATCTGAATTACACACATCACAGGCACCGTAAAGCATTTTGTCCGCCCGCAAAATCATAACAATATAGCCTCTTTCAGATCCCCTTCAAGTCCGGCGTAGTTTCCTCATTCAAACCACTTTTACTTCATTCGAATTTCCTTTAAGAGGGTCCAGGCGCAGCAACCGAGCCAAACTAAGGTGCGATTTAGGCTGCAGTCTGGTTAGGGACATGGAACACAAGAGACCAGAACTAGTTTTATTTTATACTTATGTTCAATATTTTATTAATTACGAATTATTTTGTATATATCTAAACACATTATATGAGTTACTTTGTTTACATTGTGTTAACCTTGTAATTATACATTTGAGTACAATGCACCCATGGGCATTTGAACTTACCCGAGACAACTAGTTTGAAACTAAATGTACCGAATTCTGGTCAAGTTAAAATAAGCACTTAAAATTAAAATTCAAAATTCCAATACAAGCCAGTTAGATTACAACGCTTGTAACATTCCTACCAATCGACCCTAAGATAGTCCGGATAGCTGTTGGTGATACGCACTTCTGTAAGAGGTGATGTACTCGCTTGCCGAAGAATAAAAATAGATTATTTTCAGTGTTGCTATACTGCGAACCAATATAATATTTATATTTGAAAAAGATTAAATTTCTTGGAAATGCTACTGCCTGAAGAATATGTTTGTTTAAGAAAATATAAAGCAGTATGTTGAAGTATTAATTACGTTTTTTTAATAAGCCTATATGGCTTACACACTATTTGTCACTTCTCTAATAAAAATATTTTCTAAACGTGTTCGGCGATCCATTGCAGCTTGAACAACATTAATACTTAAAAGATTACTTTCCGTCGGAAACATATGAAGTCACTATATCGTGTCTTCAGTCTACTGGTCATGCATACGAAAATCAAACCCAATCAAAGCTAAGAGCAAAATATTGTTGAACTAATTAGCAGGTTCGACGAACACCAGGTTGCCCCAGTTTTATTCTACAAATTCATCTGATAAATTTAAACCTCTCAGTTGTGTAATAAAAAAGCAAATAGAAAATAGGCTGCTCATTCAAACTGGAAAACTCGCTCTGCAGTCATGTGGAAAACCTTTATCAAGAGCTTTCCCAACAGGGTAATTCTATTACTAATCGTATTTGCCACCCCTTCTAACTAGAGCGTTATAAGAGGCAGAGACGACCAGTTCCATTAATAACAGAGTTTGTTTACTCACCCCGTTGATTAACAAGTCTGCGCGCAAAAAACAACTTTAAGTGGATGAATACTGAAAATGTACATTATGCATACAGTAATTAAATTGATTGGACGTCAAATACACCGTAATTGCTCGAAAATTTCTCTTTAATTACAAATAGTCTACTGGGCGTGAACGGAGCAGTTTAAAAATCCTTATTTCTCCATTCTCACAATCAAACAGCAGCTGATTTATTATTGAGCATTTCAATTTAAAATGTTGTTCAGACCACCTCTGCCGTTCTAAATCATTACCCATTCGTGGAACCTCTCTAAGTAATTGAAAATCGAGATACAATGCAAGTCCATGGCGCTCGAGAGCCCTCAGCCACAATTATTGGTTCACTCTTTTGCACCTTGTTCTGAATTGGACTGCAATTTAAAAATCGCTAAAATGTCCAATAACGAGCAGCTTTGCGCTTTTCAACGATCATACGTGTAGATGAAAGGCAAGGTTACGTTTGGCTTTAAAAGCTTAACCTGCTGAGAATCAAGATCAAACCCATTTGGGTGTCAAGTATTGCATCTCGAAACTCCATTAAGTGTCATGTCGGCGATTTCGCCCTCGGTGAGATTTTTGCTGAATAGAATATGTTTCTGGCGCAGCTCAGGGTGACGACAAATTGTGACGCACATGACAAATTCCGGCTGATAAGGGCGGGAAAATAACGGGAAGCGTCTGCCATCGTGACGCCGCTGAAGGATGGCCAAGAGAAAAGTGAACAAAGTGGCTATTACGGTTCTAATTAGCGTTGCCTTATTTTTATTATGCAAAAAGAGAAATACAAAGAGTTTTTTAAATTAAAACGCGGATTCGGGAAATGGTTGCAAAGACTGGAGTTCTCCGACTGCGCTGGTATGTTGATTAAATGTACAGTTTCTTTAAATTATTTTTATATTACAATTCATGTAGTTTACAGCAACAGTATCTAGACGCAGCAAGAGATACAATGAAAATATATTTAAGAAATATACTACATTAAACAAGAAAATACGCTATATACACTATTTATATTAGTTAATTGTTAGAATTTGATTAATTTTAAGCTGAGATGAGTTTCAAATGAGTTATAAAACGGTCTGCTTGGTTTTGGCATAAACATCCATTTACAGGTGATGAAGAACTTATAGAAATGAGGTTCAGCTGCCTTTTAACTGATATTGGTGCACCAAAAATCAACACATTCAGAATAAATTGTAACGCGGCAGTCTATGGTTCCAATATTTTGAACCAAATTGCTTCATGACCACTTTTTCCCCTACGTTCGCCGCCAAATTGTAACGCGGCATCTTTCAGCCTTTCAGCTAAGTTGTCAAATTGTAAAGCGAAGTTTGTTGCGGGCCTATTTATGTCCCTACGTTTTTATTAATTTTGCTCATTTCTATTGCCAAATAGCTCAATAATAATGTGATATTCTTTGTGTGCTCTTGTCACAATAAACCCAAAAGTTGAACCTGGAATCGTGCTGAGCTATAAATGTTATATTTACGAAAATGTAATAAAATAAACATCTTGCTTTACATACCAAGAAACAACATATATTTCCTATAAAAGAACAATATTAACTAGTACTATAATTAAGTACTTCACAACGACGGGAGAGGCAGTTATTTCTACTATGCCTTTATGCTGACAGTCTACTACACACTTTTGTTAAACAAACGTACAAAACAACAGAAAATAGGGCCCACTATGCAAGCTTCGATGATTCACAATTCTTCGAGTTCTAATGGCTGTACGTGGATAACAGATCTGGCATAAATCATCCACCTTAAAAGTTCGTTGAATTTCAGTTGTTTAGTAACCTGAATCTGTTCCTCGCGGGGATTTCCGTCACGCTTTTACTATTAGCCCACTTGAGAACACAGACGCTTTTTCTGTCTGTCTTCTGGACTTATGAGTTGCTAAACAACAATATTGACAGGAATTTTAAACTCTCCGTGAAATTAACAGCCTCCATTACAGCACTTCTTTGTTTCAGCTGCACCCCAGAAAATCTAGAAAGCTTACTACTAGCTGACGTTGGGTCACACCCTGAAAGTTAATTGCATCAGATGTGCAGCACATTGACTCTCTGTAAACCACCCAATTTCATACTGGTGGCGTCCTTTCCACTTTGACACACATTCCTTAATCTAATTATTAAAATCTGCTAACAAACAATGACAAGATACTTTCACAAATCCGTTGAATATTAAAATGTTACTTAAAGTATACGCATGGGAGCAAGATCAAGTTGCCGTTAGAAGATGATTATATTTCATTTTGAATTTGAAAACTTCTTTAGGCTGAACGAAAAGCAATTTTTTACTACGTTAATTTTAAATTACACTTCGTAGAAACACAGCAGTAGTTCAAAGTAAATAGCCCAATATCAGTTAAAATTTCTTAAAACAAAGTATAACGCTAAAAATTTGTAAATGAAATGCGTAAACAAGTAGGTATAGTAGTTGTACGTAAAATAAAATTTTTACACACAGCTACTATACCGGGTGCTGACTTGCTCGACGCACCATAGGAATTTGCATAGTAAATTCTTTATGTTCAATTATTTGCTCCCCTAATTATTTTAGAGCTAAAGTGTAAATACATTTTTTGTAGAGAAAAAAATACTGCATCCATTCATACTGTTGCTAACAATTTTTTATTTTCCGGAACTGAAGGAATGCAAAAAGCAAACTAGCATTTTCACAAAAATCAGTGATGCCATGGAATTATTGAAACAAGCCAATGCCAACGCAAATGCGTGCGGAACGACAATATGTGTTGTTTGTTTGTTTGTCATTGATGTTTCATTATTAATTATGTTCTGCTTAATGTCTCTAAGGTACCTAGACCTTGTCCATAACAAAAATGGTTTTACGAGTATGGTGGACGTTCGTTAACTAAGCTCCTCGTTTATTGTAAAATATCCGTAGCGGCAAATTCCAAACAGTACAACCATTAAAAGACTGATTTATTTTAAGTTTAAACTACAGGCACGTTATTAAATAATTGTAGGTTCAATAATGAGCATCAGAACTTACACTAAAACGAGAAAAACGACAATAAATTCAATATTTTGACGGCAGTGACTGGATGATCGCCCCGCACGCACTTGCGTTGGCATTGGCTTGTTTCAATAATTCCATGGTATCACTGATTTTTGTAAAAATGCTAGTTTGATTTTTTGCATTCCTTCGTTTCTGGAAAATGAAAAATTGTTAGCAACAGTATGAATCGATGCAGTATTTTTTCTCTACAAAAAATGTATTTACACTTTAGCTCTAAAATAATTAGGGGAGCAAATAATTGAACGTAAAGAATTTACTATGCAAATTCCTATGGTGCGTCGCGCAAGTCAGCACCCGGTATAAACAAGCAAACGACAGAGCCCCAGGGGCCCAATACCGAAAAACTGGAAAGAAACTTCAAATGAACTTAGATTCAAGCAAGTATTGGTATACAGAGGTTTTTAGGTCGCTGACTACAATAATATGAATCTAGACCAGTGATTCCTAAAGTGGGCGATATCGCCCCTTGGGGGGCGTTGGAACGATCCAGGGGGGCGATAGTAGTCTCGGGTGCATTTGGGGGGCGGTGAATATAAATAAGAGGGCGGTGAAAGCTTAAAGAAGGAAGAGAAGATAAGAAGATTTAGAAAAACCATTCGTACATATTTCATCTGTTGTGTAACATAGTGTAACATTGTTTTTCAAATAAACACACAAAATGCAAGTTACAGATTTATTTATTCCATGAAGACTATTTACCATTATTAAATGTTATGATTCTTCTTCATACCATTTTTTACTTTATTTATTCAGTCTGTCTCCGTTTCTTTAATTTTACTTTATCACACCCTTTAATGCACAATCCAGAAAGTAAATACCATTATAATAATAGATATCTATGCATTAAGGGAGATATGAATATGTTTTTTCTCTGAGGTTGACATGTGTCATAAGTCAACCGAAGGTAAAGAACATCAATATCTGCCGTGGTGCATACAATATTTTATTTACTAGCACATTAATAAGAATAGTATGAAATTTCAAAATGTCATTATGACATTTTCAAATTAGCATATGTAAGTAACATCAAGGATTGCCTCATTGTATGATTGCTAAGACGTTATTTGCAGTTGCATGGTTACCATGAGTTTGAGGGAGAAATAATTTGACAAGACCCTAGGGAGTTATGAGTAGCTTTTCATATTTTGTTTCTATGACGAAAATGTACAATACCATGTTAGTAAATAAAGGGTTTTTATTATTCCAATTTCCTTTTACTCTAAATACAGGTTAAACATTCAGAAAAGATTTGTTTATTTTAAAAATATCATTTTCTCTAGCAATAATAATTTATACAAAATTTCTATATGGTATACATATTTTATTATAACATTTCATAATTGACTTTTTCAGCGCCAGCGTGGCTCTGATGGTTAGAGCATCGGACTGCGGCGCGGAAGTCTGGAGTTCAAATCCCAGATCGATGCCTGGCGGGCGGCCTACCCAGTCGCTTTAAATAATTGGGAACCTGCGTTCGAAAGAACAAGGGGTAATAATGCGGCTGTCTAATGCGTGGTGCTCACCACAACACCACGTGTCATGAATTTGACACGCGACAGCCGGGTGTGAGAGCGAGGATACGGAAGCTCTAACCTTCCGCCTTGCAGGCCAAGCTCCTTCATGGGGTGTTAGTGCCTCACCATTATTATTATAATTGACTTTTTCAGATAATCATTTGAGTTTGGCTATCACTTTAGTTATTCCGATTGTCAGTTAATACCTACAAATTAAAATCTAAGCTCTGACTTTACTAAACAACTATCCCAAATAAATCAATTTATATGCTCGAACCTTTTTAATAAACTTTTCACAATTTAACAGTAACTGTATCTGATGTATCATTCATTCAAAAATTCTCAAATATTTATGTTGTAATTTTAATGTATAAATTCCCGCTTCTAGTTTTTAATTGCTAATTAATTTATTCTTTCAAATTAATTTCATACCTAGAAATACTATTATATATAATTATCAGTCTCAAGAAGCTACCACTACAATACCTTTCTGTTTGTTCGCTTAAAGAATATAGATTTCCGCGGGGCGCTGAGTATTTTTTTTCTGAAAAGGGGGCGGTAGGCCAAATAAGTTTGGAAACCACTGATCTAGACTATTATGAATAAAATGGCGGACCTAATATTTCAAAAATATATGACATGGGTAAATGAAAAAGACACTGTGGATGATTTCAATGAAGACACAGAGGGCGATCAAAAATAAAATTGATAGCGGAAGCCCATGAAAAATAAGGATCCGGACATTAGGGCGCAGCCACTTAGGCGCGGCCGACGGGCGCGGGTCAGTAGGGCTCGAGGAAACTCGAGCGCGGGACACTAAGGCGCAAAGACTCTAAAACGCGAAGACGCCAGGGCGCCGTCCATTAGATCGGGGAACGCTAGGGGGCTCAAATACAAATAAATGCTTCAATAAGGGGTGAGAAAACTAGCTAAGCTGTCGTTATTAAAACATGCTTTATTGCTTAACTATTTTTCAAAGATAAGAAAAGTAGAAAAATTATTTAGTCTGCTATCCTAGATGCAGGTTCTTATTGCAGGTAAAATCTAGAAATCTTAATATTTGATTTCTTTTGGTGTTTCAGCGGTATAGCCAAGATTCCAGTTAGAGGGGGGCAAAATGTATATACACAATTAATTACTGTTATTATTATAGTTTTATTTATTATCGTCACTTTTCGCAAATCTGCTGCAGGTCTTTTTATGACCTCCTCTTCTAGCTTCTTCTTTTTTTTCCAGTGTCATTTTTTTGTGTAAACGGTCTTCTGACATTCATTATCCTTCCAGGGATTGTACCACAGTACCGCTAAAGTTTTCAAGTGTCAGTTTTCGAACATTTTTCTCGGTCCAGAATGCACACATACACATTCAGAGATTAGAAGTAGGACAAAAATGTGCTTGTTTGATATTTGACTTGTATTTACATCTATATCTAGATTATTCAGGAATGGCTGTTAAGAGACAAATGTGTGGTGAAGGTTTTCGTTACTACACCGTGAAAAGCATATCAGGTTGTAAGCGCATTATATATAATTTGTATGATCAACATTTATTTTTATCTAGTATGGTTATGGAATCCTTTATCTAATAGACGTGTCTGTCTGGGACGCAGTTTTGTCTGTCTGGGACGCCGTTTTGTCTGTCCGGGACGCTGTTTCAGCAGCCAAACCGTAAGAGATAGAGAAAAAAGTTATAAAAGTTATATGTTTTGAATGATCATGTCAGGTCAGGAACCGAATTTCAGTCACGTGACACTTTCGGTTTTCGAGAAATCACAAAAAAAGCCGTTTTTCAAATAGAACGCGTATTAAATCAAAACTGTTTCAGCAGCCAAACGGAGCTGCGACCCTCTGCGCCTTAAAACATCGATCGGTTAGGTAACCACTTTGACACCTTCCAGGTCTGGGTACAGATTTTATTTAATACGCGTTCTATTTGAAAAACGGTCTTTTTTGTTTTTTTAAATGAGACATTTGTCTCACTGAACTGCTAGTAGTTCCTAATTTATGAATGCAACTATAATTCACTTAAAAATCAAATGTTAAGTTTGACATTTAGGTAGAAACATAGTTGCATTCGTAAATTAGAAACGATTCCAAAGCCATACTAGATGAAATAAAATTGATCATGCTTTACTTACCCATTAATTAGCACCCATTAAATGTGGTTTTTCGAAATGAAAATATTTATATTTATTATTATTTCAGTAGTTTTGAATCACGCTATTGCCACGGATACGAGTTGAAGAGTGGTACTTATCCCAAAACAGAATACCCTGGTTGTTGTAACCTGTACAGTTCGATGGTACAGTATACAGTGGATTGAGTCATATGAGTATGCTTCTTCCTAGTTTGTATTTATCTAGAATCATATATATAACCTATTACAGTTTTTAAAAACCTTGTAGGATGTGAATTGTAATAATGCTTATAAATCAACTGTCTTTTGCTCTTAATAAGTGTTTAGGGGTAGGCAACTGCCCACCCCTGCCGCTCCCTGGCTACGTCCATAGGTGTTTGCGATTTCCAGTTACACATTCCTTGATTTCTTAGCTTCTATGAGAAAAATATTTCGGAATTCGTTGGTTTGCTACATTACATGCACAGGACGCGTTTGCAGCTAGTAATTATTATACATAAAAAAAAGAAATTGAGTGTTTTATTATACTACTGTTTATTTAAAATCAATTTCCGTAAGGGATTTCAGAAAAGCTCTAGCACCGAAATACCTAAAACTTGAACACGAATCCCAAAGGGTTTACCGCTTCGCTTTCTTTCCTTCGACATCCAAACTTGCGGTTTCTGATGATGTGATGATGTTCAGTACGATGGAAAAAGTCATTTTCTGGAAAATGTTGAAAGAAACGACATTGGCAATATCCAAACTGCTCTAGCAAGCCTAAGACACTTTGCAGCATGTGTACCGTTACATTGTGCAGTGCTTTTTTTTCCAAACTATCTTCAAAAAACAATAGGAAATTCTTTTCCTGTTTTATTTTTGCTTGCCAATGCTTTTTATTCTTACTATGCCAGTTTTATAATTACTTTTGTTTCGTTAGTTTTTGAGAAGTATGCCATTTTCTCAATTTTCGAATTTTATTTTTATTAACACAAATATGCACACATCCTATTTATAGGACAGAACTTTTTGAAAAAACCAGAGTAGCATTTTAATTTTTATCCATGCTATTGCTTTCAGGGGGTTCCAAAGAACAACATATTCAGTTTAAAAAAAAAATTCCAACAAAAATTAATTTGGATGTTAACGGGTTAAACGTCCATAAATAATGTGAAGCATAACTTTGCTAGTACTTTGCTTTAAAACTTATCACAGCATTGCTTTCATACATTGAGGACTTTATTACAGTCACGTATATTATAATTTAGTTCCCGTTTTTTTTTTCTTTGCCCAAGTATTTCATTTCTTCTATGTTATAATACTATAGCTCGTTTCACTCTGACTATGCAGTACAGAGAACATACGACAATGTTATTTAAAAGTAAACTTCGCCTGCTGTGTTGCCGCTTGTAGACCGCAGTCAGGTATACTCAAAGAAATTATATGCTGCTCTTTTTAAATTGACGTAGAAGCGACAAAAAGGGTTTACTTCAACAAGGTATTAACAAATAAGCCGATTGCATTACAAAAGGCGGGTTTATTATGATTGACGTCTTCGTGTTCAGTTTTAAGCGACTTGCTGGGGAAATATGGCAATACTGTAGCCCTATCCCTGTAAACTGCATAGTCAGAGTGAAACGAGCTATAATACTAGATATTAAGTACCTACGTATTGTACATTTTGTATACTTTTACTATAGACGTCAATATATTCGTCTTATTTGAATAATATCTCATGAAAGTATATGTAGTATGCCGCATATTGAGCTTGAATTGATAATTATGCTTCCATTGTAATTATTGTAAAAGTTGAGAATTTACTGAGACCTCTAGTAAATTATGGCTCATGGTTCCTTTGGGCCTCTGTAAAGTTTTGTTATTTATTGATGTGCCTTGAAACTGTACTAAAGATAGGCATCCCTTAGTATTACGCCCCTGGTTATATTTCAAAGGAGCTTAATTTCATAAACACAGCTTTATATTTAAATATGGTAATTATAGTAGCCTCAAGCTATATTTCCATAATTGTGTTTGTACACATACCTACGCCTAGTTAGTTCTAGCTTAATACAGAATCGATAACTATTATTGCTAAATGAAATTCAGAAGCTACATTCGTGTTAATTTACTTTCAATTCAGCTAAAATTCAGACGTAGTAGTCAAAATTGAATCTTATAAGGCTACAATTGTCCATTGGAATAGATAACTGACACCATTATAATATCAAGGTGCATTTACCTGTGGTCGTGATAATAGTCACTCCTCGTTCACAAACAAAGTTTGGTTATTTCGTTTATTATAAAAATGCGTAACACAGACATAGGCGAATGTTGGGTTAGGTTTGTGACAAATCAAAATAAACATTGTTCTTCACACTCTTCAACACATGAATGCGTGTTTCCTAGAAGTCGCTGTCACGAATGGCTATAGACAGACTCACCTTGACACTATGATGTGCTAATCGCCGACCGCAATCTTTCTACTAATAGCTCCTTCTACGCATAATGAACTATTTTTAGTTTTAGCTATATTTACAATTGAGGAAGGAATAATTCCACTGGTTACCAAAAATTTAACAAATAAAATCATCATTATCTATTTGACATGGGAACCATTAATTACATTTATTTAATCTTTCAGATTTGACTTGAGCTTTGCACGTACAATTGCATGTTACTGAAAATACCTTGGAAGACAATCTATTTCTACAGATTGTCGTTGGATCTATACCAACCTTTAGCTGATCTTTGTTATTTATCTAAATCGGTATTAAAGCAGATGTTAGTACAATCAACTGCCTCTTTGGTAAGTCGCAGTAATCTATTAAAAGCACTCTATTGGAGATAATTCGTTCTCCTTATAGCTTGTTTTTTGTAGTCACGCAAGCCTGGATCAGCTTCTTATAAATATTGAAGAGTGAACGTTATCAACTTCGAGCTGATGCATTTTGTTGCTACCTTAATGGCTGACGTGAAGACTCACATTTTTGCAAGCAAACGACGTTTTCGAAAAAACTCCGAAGAATTTACTTGGAAAGTTTTCAATATACATAACAGCAGCAGTTTCAACAAGTTTTGATCAAAAAAGTTAAATATGCCGTAAATCTTTTGTGCTATGTTGGTGGCCTATACATACAACTGTGCAGGTTCATTTCCGATTTCCTTTTTCAAAATAAAATCGAATAATGAAAGCAGGGTTGACTGAAAGTTTGAACAGTAAATATTTGCCATTGGAATTATTTCAGTTTTCGTAAATATGTTATATAGAATATCAGCAAAATTAATTGGTACACATTTGGAGTTATATACGTAAAAATAAAGCAACATACAGGGTCTCACACTATGTAATTCCGATAATCAAACTAAGTCTATTTGGAGAGTGGTGTCTGAGCTTTCAAATAATAATAAAAGTCAAAGTAATTTAGAAGTTATTTGCGACGAAACATTGAGTAGCGATCCGACTGTGGTAGTTAATAGTTTTAATGAGTTTTTAGAAATGCTGCTGCAGATATTGTCAATCAAATACCACAAGTGCCGAATAGAAACATTAGTACATTATCTGCCAACACTACGCCTATTAATAAGCTAATGCTGTATCCTTTTAATGAAAATGAATTTTTTGAACTAAATTGTAAAAAGATTAAAAACAAGTGGTCTAGCGGTCCAGATGATGTGCCCGCTGCTGTTCTCAAACACACACTACATGTTATTGTGAAGCCGCTAGTGTATCTGATCAACACTTCTTTTTGTACTGGTGTCTTCCCTGACCGATTAAAAGTAGGGAAAGTCATACCTGTGTAAAAAAAAGATGATCCAACTGTAAAAGAAAATTATAGACCTATAACGCTTACCTCTGTATTTTCTAAGGTGTATGAATATTGCTATTTGAACAGGCTTTTGAAAGCAATAACATCTTGTCTCAAAATCAATACGGTTTTCGTGTGAATAGATCTACTGTTACTGCAGTATATTCTTTTTATAATATTCTAACTAATCTTATCGAACAAAATGAATGTCCTGTTGGGATCTTCTGTGATCTCAGTAAGGCATTTGACTGTGTTGATATTGAGACGCTTATAAGTAAAATTAATTATTATGGCATAGAGGTCACCGCACTTATCTGGATAAGCTCTTTTCTTAACAACCGCAAACAATATGTGTCTGTTCAAAATATTGACAACAGCGTTAAGTCCCCTGTAACTTCTAATTACGTAAATATATCTGGGGGCGTACCCCAAGGCTCCATTTTGGGGCCAATTCTATTTCTTTTATACGTCAATGATTTGGACAAAGTAACAGATGATGCTGTATTTACCTTGTATGCGGACGATGCTTCTATTATCGTATCTAAATCGAAACATGAATTGTTGGAAACTAAATGCAATAACGTCATGGATGTTCTGTACAGCTGGTTCTGTAACAACTCGCTATTTCTTAATGCAGGAAAAACAAATTTTGTCAGATTTCACAATAGGCAAAAAGATTGTAGAAATCTGGATATTCAAATAAATGGACGTTCAATTACAAACACAGACTGTATCAAATTTTTAGGGATGCACGTTAACGAATGTTTAACGTGGAGACCTCACTGTGAACATTTAGTTTCCAAACTACGATCTATTCTATACTTATTTAAAAATTTGCGCACTGTACGAACAGATGAGCAGTTAATTAACGTTTACCATGCTCATGTTGATAGCCGTCTTAGATATGGTATTTGTGTTTGGGGTTGGTCCACACAAGTTAACCAGTTATTTATACTACAGAAGCGTTTTGTTAGATGTATCGCCAAAATTAGTTCTACTACCAGTTGCGTGGATTACTTTAAAAAGTATACCATTCTTACTGTAGCTGCATTATATATTTATGAATTGTGTGTATATGCCTATAATAATCAAAATAACTTTTTAAAAAACTCTACTATTCACAATTTTTATACTCGCATAAAAAATAATTACCATGTATCGTTTAATAAGTACGTAGTAGGATTTAAGTCTCCACAGAATGCGACAGTTAAAGCGTACAATTTGTTACCTAGGGACATTAAAAACTGTGCTAGCTTTCAAGAATTCAAAACCAAATTGAAATTGTTTTTAAATGTGAGATGTTATTATCCTGTCAACGAATACATGTTATAATTATGTTTGTAATTATTTGTAAATACATACTCGTTATATTTTGTGACAATTCCTATACATGTAATGTTTTATGGAAGTAAATAAATATTAATATAAATATGAATATCAACAGTTTTATTTTAAGATACGTTGTTCGAAAGCTTATTATGAAATATTGTAACACCGATTTTTGAAAGCAATGTGTAATAATAGTTATTTTTTATACAGGGTTCAGCAGAATAATATTACCATTTTCAAAACGCCATAATTTTTGAACAAAACAAAACATGTTACTTATTCTTATCACAAATTTTCCTATAAACATTTGGATTTTATGACCTATTATTAAACCTTTGAAATGACTACCATTTTCCTCAATACAAGTCCGAAGTCGTTCAGTGAAATTTAAAATGACTACTCAGAATTTCGTCGAGAATAGCTTCAATTTTGGCGTGAATGCAGTTTTTTAACCCGTCTATGTTGTTAAAACGTATGCAGAAGAACTTTCTCTTACAGCTAAACTCATAAGTAGAAACAACGTGGGGCTGTCAAGTCTGGTGTACTCGATTCCCAGGAAATATCGCTGGAACACTCAAATGCAATTCTTAGTCGTTCAATATTTTTTTCATTTCTAATAGATCTTCCAGTACCAATTCCTTTTTTGTTGTGGACAAATCCATCTTCTTACTATTTTCTGGCCCGTCAAGGTGTTGCATCTCCTCTGCCACTGTCCTCAAAGTCCAACCGAAACCCACATCGTACTGCAGTGATTCACCTCAACCTTGCATATTGATTGACCACAAAAATTCTTGCTTGCAAAGCAAGCGATCTAATTTTATTGACATATCAAAACCAAAGGTACGTAGAGTCTATTACATGTTTGATCTTTAAAATCATTGCATCCTGTTCAAATTTTTAACGTTTTAAAAATGGTAACATCATTCTGCCGAACCGTTTAAAGACAATAAGATTAAATTTTATCCAAGAGCGAATTGTTATTAAGGTCGAGATGAAGTCGAGACGTTGATGATTCAGGAGTGGATACTAAACAACTTTACGTCGTGTATAATACAAAATGTTATTTAGTTCTTATAATTTCCTTAATGAATAAATATCTAAAAAAACATAAATTTTGTATTGACAGGCCTGAACAGTCATAGTGACAATTTGGAAAGAGTCGCATGTGATTCGTGTTATACGTTTGGCAGTACTGAAGAACAACTGTAAAAGAACATTTACTGGATTTTTGTAACAGTATTCATTAACAGGGCTAGATTAGAGTTTCTTGAAGCCATTTAAATAGATATTAATTAGAATTGAAAAGTATTTCTCCTAAAAAGCTCCCTTTCGGTTAATAATAAAAATCTAAAGAAGTAATTAACATTTTATATTATTTTTCCCAATTATGAATCTTTAGTGTTCACATAAAAAATGAATTTTAATATTAAGTCTTGGTATGTGAAATTTTTAAAAATATTTAAAAAACTAAAAAATGTATTTTTAGCTAAAGTTGAAAAAATTAAGGGTTTTCTGGCGTTGAAATTGTGCAGTTACCTAAAAATAACATAAAACTATCATTGAAATCTTACTTAATTTCCAAAAATAGCACTTTTCGTATTTTGACAATTTCGAAAAAATCCATTTTCTAAATAAGTAAAAATCACTAGGTATATAGTGTGTCCCAGGATTGATGTTACAAGAGGTGAGATGGATTAAAAATTTTTGAATTTTATTTTAAGGTTCTGCGATTCGGTCCTGCTTGGTTTGAAAAGGATTTTAAGAATATTTTCAGTTTTTGAAAAACAAGTAGGCCTTGACAGGGAAGCGAAAACTATTTTATTTTCAGGCAAACTGCCCTTTTTGTTTATGATACGGCAAAATTTTATTAAGAAAAGTTGTTTAGAATGACAAATTATTACCCTATGCAAAATTTGAGAAAGATCTGCCGACTTAATGAAACCGTCATTTGTAATAAATGCAATATGTTTAATCTAAAATATAACGGTTTAATCTAAGTCGACAGATATTTTTGAAATTTGGTACAGGGCTATAATTTTTTATTCTCAACAACTTTTTTTAATAAAATTTTGCCGTATCATGAACAAAAAGGGTAGTATACCTGAAAATAAAATACAATTATCTATAAAATAACGGCAGATCTTTCTGAAATTTTGTATAGGGCCATAAACTATAATTTTAAACAACTTTTTTTAACAAAATTTTGCCGTATCATGAACAAAAAGGGTAGTTTACCTGAAAATAAAATAGTCTTTGCTTCCCTGTCGAGGCCTACTTGTTTTTCAAAAACTGAAAATATTCTTAAAATTCTTTTCAAACCAAGCAGGACCGAATCCCAGAACCTTAAAATAAAATTCAAAAATTTTTTGTCCATCTCACCTCTTGTAACATCAATCCTGGGACACACTGTATATGCTAGCGGCTAAATAGGTTTTTAGGCAAGCACAACTTATTGACTTAAAAAGTTTTTTTGGAGAATAAAAAATAAAAATGTTTCCTATATTATGCCGACTTTTTGGCGGACACTGTATATACTAGACCATTGGAATCCAGTCTGATTTTTCCAAAGGGATAAATATTATGCTCTTTATAGTACAGAGTGAGCATTAAAGAGTGAGAAAAGAGCGGGAAATTTTGATTAAATTCTAGCATTTTTTTGCTTTTATGTTTCTCGCAGGTGTATCAGCCCAACTTTCTGTTTGCATGTCATTGGTGGCACTGTAAGTCTATGTCAAATTCGAGGTTAGCAGGTTACGTTTTGTGTCAGTGGGTGTCAAAACTGACGCAAAAACTATGTGGATAAAAACATTTTTGATAATGACTGTATTGAACGCAAAAAAACCGTATCCAAGGCATAATGACCGTTTTGATTATAAAGAAATTTCACACTAAGCACCTTTAGTGATGACTAGGCTGACATGTATTATATAAAAAAATATTTTTCAGTTTGTCAAAGATTTGTATCGTGTTGTGAACGTTTAATGATTTCAAAATGTGTTATTTTGTTTTTTGTGCTCTTACAAACATTCTTCTATGTAATACCTATGTAAATGCAATTTATGGCTATACGTATTGTTTTTTTCGAACTAATTTTTACACACTTAATACAAAAATAACTATTTAACTTCAAACCGTAACTAATTTTCCTAGAGTGGCAAGAAGAATTACCATTTGGATACTAATCTGCTTTATTTGAATATTCTTACAACTAAAAATCCGAATAATTCGATTAAATTAGTATCGACTGATTACCTATGTGATGATTGTAGGTGCAGAGTGTATTGGTGATGCCCGTCGTTTTTGCGTTTGTCGTTCTCTTGTACGTGTGCGTGATGTGTCTATGCAGTATGCACTTTACATACACAAAAGTGTGAAAAATTACATGACACATTTGCATTACAAGCCAATATTTTAGCGTTATAAAAATTAAATATTCGGTAAGCAATAATATTATTGCAATTTAGTAATAATTAAATTTTAATATGTCTAAATTACTGACTAATATGACTATATTAAAGTACTAAAACGGTAATAGCTATTTATATAACAACTACATAATGTACAACTTTATTGTATGAGTCAATAAATAGGACCAGTCAATAAAGTTAAATTATGTACGACGCGACGTGTATACAAAGCTCTATGACTGTTTCGTGACAAAATGAAATTTTACATTAGAGTGCCTTGGTGGTTATTAACACGCATTTATTTTGACAATGGCAGGTGACGTAAAGGTACATTATCTACTCCAGTGGAATAAGTAACGCATTACGTCACTCATTTGACACTATTTCAGTTAGGTAATGAAGCTCATTACACCACTCAGTTATGTAATGGTTTCATTACGCAACTGAGTTGTGTAATGACTTCATTACGTAACTGAAATAGTGTCAAATGAATGACATAATGACATTTGCCTACTAAAATATTTTTGAAAATGACAGATCTGACATTTCTCTTAATGCACTTTTCTCAATTTTAAGCAGTCGTAGACAAAATTTTGTACAATACATGTGTGATAATGCATCATTAATATACTTGTGTGCTTACATAACTCGTGCTACGCACTCGTTTGTAACTTACACACACGTATATTAATGATGCTGTTATCCCACTTGTATAGTAAATAACTATTATAGTATTAATAAAATAAAGTAACTTTCTTGTATTAATATTATAAAGAGCCCAACGATGTCATAAACAGTACTTAATAATGCAGCCGCATATAAACAATGTTTCTTGTTAATGGTCAAATTTGTTGAGATATGTAAGATTATGTGTACATCTGTACTAACATTTACTTGAAAGTGACAGTTCAGTCTAATTTACTTTATTACTATTGTGTCACCTTATAGACTCTAAACAGTTTCAGATATGATTCCTTTAAGATGCATAATAACAAGAATTTTATTTCTGCTAGGCACTGACGATTTACAAGCATTGAAAATAACTCTGTAGAGTAGCATTTAAAGTTCATCATTGGAACTTTTTTACGGGTTTGTTCAAGTGCACCATCATTTAAAGTATTTAATTTTTGGTGTCATCAATATTCAGATATGTTAATGATTACATAAAAATTGTAAGCAGGTATTAAAATGTGTGAGTTTTTACTATGAGCTCAGTCCAGCTTCAGTTGGCCCACCCGATAAAATTTCAGTTATTGGCGTATATTGAAGATCATTTAAACTAATAAAGGTATTAATTACCCATTTTTATTTTGAAAATGACATTTTGAAAATATATTGCACAAAAATAACGGAACTAATTAGAACAATTAAAATTGATTACGACTAAAAAAGAAAAAGAAATATAATTGATCAAATTTTTTCATCAATTGCCTGCCCATTATTGACAACAATTGCGCTATCAACTAACGGTCACTGATATTTCCGTCAAAAAAAGCGTTGCTTCCATAGCCATCCTAATCCTCGTCGTTAGCAATACTTGGGTACCGGAATGCAAAAAAACTACCTTTTTTTAATATTTTCGATTTTTTTACACTCTCCATTGAACCCTGATCCCTCTTATACTCCTCTAAGTAGCATAATTTGTCTTAGATTTTACATTGTAGTGGCTGGTTTTGCTCCTTGAGTGATAAATGCCAACAACACTAAACATTTTTTTTAATATAGGTACCTATATTAAGGTGTTTGTCAGATCAACATTTTAGGTGTTATACATGACAGTTTTAATCTAGTTACAATAGTATCGAGATTGACATGAAATGTGTTGTGACGTAATAGTTAACATTAAGGTACTATATTTATACGAGCAAGCTCGTCCGCCATTTTGAGTTACTGAAAGTGGCGGCAAATTCAAATTCTAGTTACTTTCCAAATAGCATACGGGAAGTCGGAAAAACAACATTCATGTCATTTAATTTTATCCGTCTTAAAAAAGATTGGTTTTTAAACAAATAAAAAGAAAGTAGAAAAAATCGAAACGAGAACACTGTTAACTAACACGCACGTGGTTCAAACTAGAGAACTTTAATAGTAACTTAATTCAAACAACAGTGACGAGTGACAGAACTCGATAGAACTGACAGATACAGTTGACAGCACAGAACAACACCTACACACCTACGTAGATTTCAATAACCACACTTGGATGAAGACTGCAATTATAATTAGCATCGTAATGGAATGCATCAAGATTTACGTCAGAATGCATTGTTCGTCTGGATCGAGCAGTACGTACTCCAACGGTTTCTAGTCTTGCTTGGTTGACAAGACGACAGAATCCACGGTTACCGGTCAGCGCAGCCAACGGCTTGGCGCTAAAATCCCTGTGACACAAAATCTAGTGGGATAAGCTTGCCTGGTTAATAAAGCACTCTAGTTAACATATTAAGTTGATAATCTATATTAACTGCGTTTTCTTTTACATGGGGGCTGGTAGTGGACCCCGGTGGGTCTTGCGAGTGTTCTATGATTACTTGCTTTGGTCTGAGATCATATCTTGAGGAAGTTGCCTCTTTAGTCTACGATGGATATTGCGCTGTCCAAGGTTAAAGTGTGTCGCGCCTTCGCATTTGTTAATTTTTAAGATGAAGTTCGCGGTGGTCATGGTTAAAAAGTTTTGGATTGATGAGACTCCTACTTCGTGGTGAAGTTGCGTATTTCGGATGAACCATGAAGCATTCACTGCTATATGTAATACTTTATTCTGAAATCTCTGAAGTTTTAAAATGTTTGCCTTGGATGTATTGCTCCAAACAGGGGAAGCATAAAGTGCAAGTGGTCTGAGAAGAGATTTGTACAGGAGAATCGTGCATTCTGGTCTGAGCGGGGTTCTTCGATTGATGACCGGGTACAGTTGCCTTAACCTACTGTGACACTGCGTTAGCTTTTGATTGATGTGAAAGCTCCAGGTAAGTCTTGTATCAAGGTGTACTCCAAGATATTTAATTGCGGAGTCTCTGGGGTTCCAGGGTATCGTGATTTCATTTATACTGATAACTGGTGGATCGCCCATTTTTCTTAATGTGAAGATTTTGCCTTGACATTTGGATGGATTGATTTTAATATTCCAGCTTTTGAGCCATTTACAGTATTTATTCACAGCAATTTGCAGTTGTTCAATAGCAGTTTCAGGTTTGTGTTTTGCGTTATGATTGAAGCATCATCTGCGAACGTTGCCATTGTTGCTGGGAGTTGAGGAGAGTCTGAGGTGTATATATTGTTAATTTTTACAACAAAGAATCGATTTTCCAGGAAGGAAAAGGTAATGGCTAGGATATATCCTGGTATGTCATGATCAATGAGTTTCTTCTTAAGGCCTTGAATCCAAACCTTATCGAAGGCTTGGGCCGCTTGGGCGACGTCCATGAGGACCATGGTGGTATAGCATCTATTTTCAAAGCCAGTTTCTATTAGGTACAGTTTGAGGCTTTCGCGGTTACTCGAATTATTCTCCTTAGCATAGAATTTCGGCTTAGACCGCGTAGTATTTGTATATGAACACCCAGCATTTTCTGGCTTAATGTGCCTTGCACCTTGTGAAGTCGAGCAAAAACCCTAGATTATCATATTTGGCAGATTGTTTAGCTGTTGCTTGTTCTAGTGTATTGTGTGCTTGTCTCGTAGTGATAGCGTCGATTTTCTCCCACAATGTTGGCTCCAGCGTGGTCGGTTTTTGCTCGACTTCACAAGGTGCAAGGCACATTAAGCCAGAAAATGCTGGGTGTTCATATACAAATACTACGTGGTCTAAGCCGAAATTCTATGCTAAGGAGAATAACAGTTTCTATTAGCTCTGTAATTCTTAGTAGCTGGTGGCTGGTCGAGTGTCCCTTTCGGAATCCGAATTGATAGGGAGGAAGGATTTGAACTGTATTAACTGCTTTGGATAGACGTGCATAAATTACCTTTTCGAGTAACTTGGAGAGAGTAGTTAGCAGGCTGATCGGTCTGTAGCGTGAAATTTGATCTTTATTCTTTCCAGGTTTGGGAATCATAAGTATTTGAGCGTGCTTCCACCTTTGAGGGAAACAACCTAGCCTTAGACATGCATTTATAAGGGTTGCAAGATATTCTAAGCATTTGTCAGTTACGTGTTGGAGCACTAGGTTAGGTATTAGATCATGTCCGGGAGATTTGTGTTTGGGTAATGATTTGATGAATTCGTCTAGCTCTTGAGGAGACATTGGCTGCATGTTGCCTGAGTTAACTGGGTGATGAGTCTCGATGTGGTTGATAATATGGGCTACTTTGTGGAGGTGCAGGTAATCTCTGGCGTGAAGGTCCGCTCAAGATGATTGGCAAATGCTGCTGCTTTTTCTTTATCTGTGTAGTAGTTGTGATTGGTTGTTTTGATTGTAGGGATTTCTTGGGGGGTTGTTGAAATTTTTCTTGTGGTTTTCCACATTCCTGGGTCCCCGGGGCCGATGTCTGCAATATATTTGCGATAGGTCTGTATCCTGTAGTCGTCCAGATCCCGTTTTAGCTGATGTGTGAGTTTATTCAGTTGTCTTTTAATTTCAGGGCTTCTTGTTCGTTGCCATAGTCTTCTGATTTGGCTTCGGCGCTTAATAAGGTCGACAATGTAACGTGGGGGGAGATTATAATCAGGTTTACGGCATCTGGGCTTGCTTATAGTTGCCGTTTTGGCAGCGCCAACTATCCATGTAGTGATACTAGAGACAGTTACGTCGATGTCTTCTTGATTATTAAGAACTCTCATTTTAGCGAGATTGTGATTTAGGGTGTCTTGAAAGAGGTCCCAGTTGATTGGGCCTTCATTTAATTTTTCTAACGGTGGTTTAGGTTTGGGGGAGCTGTCAAAGGTAGTTAATATAGGTAAGTGGTCTGAGTTTAGCTCAGGGATTACACTTTGTGAATTTTTTTTTTGCATCACTGTATCCAGTATGTCTGTATGGGAAGTAGGTAAATTCTTCTGGTGCTAAGACTTGGAAGCCATGATTGACCGATAATTGCTCAAGTTTCGCACCAGCGGGGTTGGTTGCTCTGCAACCCCATGCTGTTAGTTTGCTGTTGAGATCTCCCATCATCAGTATCGGTTCAGATGTATTGAATAAGGTTTTGAACTCTTCCTCATTTAGTTTCTTATTGGGTTGCTTGTACGCACTTATGATTGTGAGGCTACTTGTGTCGTTTAGTTTGATTTTTACTCCAATCGTTTCTAGCGTAGGATTAAGGGGAGCCGGGGTTGGGATGTGATAAATTTTTTGTTTAATAATGATAGCTACACCGCCTGACTCCTTTAGTGGTTTTCTATCTTTGCGATAGACTTTGTAACCAGGAATTTTGAAAATTTCATTTGGGGTTAGATGAGTTTCGGTTATGCAGGCTATGTCAACTCGATGTCTGGCTAGAAAGGCTATTAGTGTAGATCGTTGGGATACTATTCCCTTGGCGTTCCAGTTGAAAATTATTGAAATTTCGACTATTCTTTGTGAATTAGGGCCCATTTAGGAATAAGGGAAGGATGGTGTTTACTATAAAGGTTTTGATTACAGGAATGTATGGAGTTAATAAGTCCAATAAGATTTTTGCAAGGTCGTTGGAGGGAGCAGATTCAGGTGGTTGGTAAGATGTGCTTGGCGAGATATTTGGTATGTTTTTAATAACATTTTGCACTCTATTGGCGTAGGTTTGGTTTTCATCGACGTAGAAATTGTTGGAGTTTGCTCGATAGCTGTTACTGTTACGCTTCATTTGCAGTTCTTTGTGGTGGCTACACCCTCGATAAGTTGCTGCGTGCTCACCACCGCAGTTTGCACACGTTGGTTTTTCATTGGCTGCTTTTTTGCAGGCAAAGTGATGATGGGCTCTTGCACATTTAACAAATTTCGGTTGCAGGGTGCAGTAGTTCTTGGTGTGGCCGTACTTTTGACACCTATGACATTGTGGTATGTTGGAGGCTCTCTTTCTCGGTTCCATAGTGACGATGGAGTGTAATATTTGTTTGAGCTTGAAGATTTGATTACCTTCGTCGTTGTCCTTTAGTTCGACCGCACAGATTGATAATGGCCTTTTTTCTTTGGTTAATAAGCGGGTTATGCTAATAACTGGTAAACATTTTAGGGCCTCTCCAATTTCTTCTTTAGTTAACGACAGAGGTAAATTTTCAATCACTACTGACAAGGGTTTGCCATTAGGATTTCAGAAGGTGTAAAGGGAATTTCGTTGGTTTTGTAAAAGGTAGTGAGGATACGATAATCGTCCTCTTCAGTTAAATTGATTCGGATTGAGTTTTGATTGCATAATGTTGTAAATTTTCCTTTGACTGATTTTTCGATGTCGGTTACCAGCGCAGTATGATTTATTTGGTTGGGTAAATAAATTGGCGGGATTTTAATTTTGTTAATAGTTGGTAACTGCTGGATAGCTTCATTGCCATCTTGTTTGCTTTGTTGACTTCCCTTAGTATTATCGGCATTTTGGGAAAGGTATTGGTTTTGTTTTAAAAGTTCATCGGTTGACCAAAGGTATCCCTTTTGCACCTCATTAATGGGTGGCGTTAGGTCATCTGATTTGCGCTTAGACGCTTGATTTTGCAGGTTGGTTTCGTTTTTGTTAGTATTTCCAGTTATATTCTTGTTCGCGTTTAATAAATAATTGATAGAATTTACTCACAGCGATTTTGAGGTTGGTTATCTGCAGAGGTCAAGTTGAACCGCGATATCGGAGCACACGCGTTGCGTCTGCACCGTTTCGCGACTTGTTCTCACTAAACATTTTGTGTGTGGTCCAACTGAAGCTGGACGGGGCTCGTATATATCGTGTAACCACATTCCTTCAAATGAAAAATTGTGACTTCGAAAAGGTGAAAGGGATGCTGGGGTATCCTCTGCTTTACTTTGAGTGTATGGCCCAGCCCTTAGTAATTACATTTTTGACATTTATAGTCATTACGTTAACCTACCTACCTATTAAGAAGGGATTTAGCTTTCACTTTATCCACTATCTTTGAATTTTACAATTGCGCTACGAAGCAGATAAATTTCGAACAGTTAGGGATTTCAAGTGTAACAGCAATTTAATCAGTTTTAATGGAATACCACCACCAGGTTTTTGGAAATGCGGTTGCTTCAGTCGTACCTACACGGAAATTTACTTAATTTGTACAATCCATCATTTCCTGACAGAAGTTCACTTCAAGTATTGTAATAAAAGATAATGTATGGTTGCATTATGCAAATTTGAAAAACCAGAGCAGGCATAGGGCCATTAGCCAAATTCCTCGACTGATTCTGGAATTTAATTGCTATCGGTTCTGTATCAGGGACGCGCATTTAATCAAAGGCGAACTAAGATTTATTTATTTTAAGACGGAGACATTTATTATCAGTCGGCAAGTGTTAAAATATTCCCAATAATTAATAGTTAGGATAACTATCAATAGTACACTGATTTTATATGGAGCAATAGTGATAGATTCAAAAACTATGTGAGTAGTAATTTAATTATCTGTAATTTGTGCCAATAAACATTGCTCAATTTTAAATATACTTCTTCAGTTGGAAAATGAATATTAATATTAATAATGTAAAAACTTGGTTGATCTGATTTAATTGTTGGAAAAACACTGCCATTATTCCTATTCTCACAATATCTAATCGAAACTGATATAAAACATAAGATGATACTTGGACACACAAGAATAGTTAACTATCCTGGAATCAGGGTAGGCACGGAGAGGTCTTTGCTATGTGTTTTTTGGGACGCGTGCGGCACTCTTCGTAATCGCTTGTTTACTTAAAAGTGGCAATCTCTGCTGAACATACTGAATGTAGCAACCCCTTCCCTCCATTTAAAGTACCTATTTATTAAATATATCGATAAATGCAGTGTATTTGGAAATTGGCCTCAAATTACAACACGCATAAACTAGTGAAATAAATTAATAGGTCTCATGAAAAGTTACGGCAAAAAACCTTACTTTTGAAGGATCGTTCAAGGGCAGATATCCTACTCAAATGGCCGATTCCGCTCGAAATATTTTCAGTTCTTTGCATTATCATTCGCAGAAATTAGCCTGATAAGTTGTGTCATTTTTGAATTAACGTGTTAACATACATATGGCGTGATACGCCCGACTTTTATTAATTTTCTGACTTTTATTTAACAACACAACGGTTGCTGTATTAATAAAGGTTTAGTGTATTTTTTACTATTTATATTTTATTACGATATTTTTTCAAATTTATTCGCTTTGTGGGTATTCAGCTTCTGCTTACAACTTTTCTAAATTAGTATTATTAATAAATAAACATTTTCTATCGTTGGCATTTTGAGAAAATTACTAATTACTCGTATATACATTGTGTGCTTTTAAAAATGTGTTCTGAAATATTATCTCTGATTTTCTGTTATTATAGTATATTATGCAACCTTTCATGTCATTGTGTATATCACGTTGCCTATATAGTTTTTAGTCTTTTTTGGATAGGCAATTGGAATTCCTTTTTTGAAACTTTGCGTATAGAGCTGCAGAGTAGAGCTTCTTCAGTTCACATTAAAAAAATATGTAACGGGCTTAACTTCCCTCGTAAGTGGACGTTGTGACACTAAAGAATTTTAAAACTCAAAGGAAAATAGGAGTAAAAATATCTTAACATTCCGAATAATACAAAACAATAAACGGAAAGCACTTGTTAATGCAAATTATATCAATTTGCAAATAAAAAACATTACCGGCCTTGAAATTCGGACTTCAGCGCCGGCGAATGCGATTTCAACGTTCGACCATTTTTCGCATCCTGGCAGAGACCGCTTGGATCTTTGCGATGCAGCTCCATTAAACAGATCTCACTTATTCGTTGAACCTTTTTGCCTCTTTGTAACAAAGGATGGCGAAGGGCGGACCTTACCTGATGGCAAAAGTTGTACTGGGTGTTTTGCCAGCTGGTAAATATCGGCCTAGGTTGGCTAACTCGTCGTGAGGGTCGGGGTTCCAGCAAAGCTGAAAAAGAAACTAAGGAAATAGGCACCAGGTCCTCGATGCAGACAGACCAAACTAACCAAAATAATACCAGAACAAACTAGTAACGAGATTTATTAACTACTCGCTTCTATAGTGCGTAAAAAAACCACAGCATAAAAAACACATGTAAACCCTTGCCAAACATGTATAAACAATGCAAAAAACAAATATTATATAAATATCACAACAAATTCGACCTATTGGAAAATATAATAGTGCTGCGTAATACAAAATTAGCCAAAGGAGAGTTAGATGCTAAGTAGCCACCTAGTTGTACTTCCAAATCAAAAATAAATTAAATAAACTCAAAAGCATAACTGACTTACATTACTATCGCGGTGTCCGTGAAGCGGAGATCGACACATAACGTGGCATGTCTAAATAAATCTGCAAACAAAAACATCCCTAAATATTAAAATAGACTTTATGAAGCAGAGTGCGGCACAAGATGGGACCTGGGTGTGAACAGCGCAAGTGTACTGAGATGCTGAAGTTCAAACCAGAGAGTTGGCTTAGTGACTCGATTTTACAGCAATCAAAATTTAGACTGGGCGGTACATTTCAGTTTATGAGGCATCACAAAAATTGCTATGACGTTTAAGAAATTCATGGTTCGTTCTGTAATGTTTCAAGCAATGTACTTGCGGTCATTCTAAACCCTATTCTTAAAAAAGAATTTAGAAGCGGGCGACTAAGTTAGTCACAGCAATAATCCCGCGGGCGGTAGCATAGCCACAGCACAATTTGACAGATACGTAGTGCAAAATTAAACCGAGGTGAAAATATCACTAAGATGTTACTTAGAAGTATAAGTTATTACTAGAGCTGCAGTGCATGATAAAGCAATCAAAAAGTGCCTGCAGACACAACCGGGTAAGTATACCAATTAATTCAAAACATAGCTAAACAAATAAAACGCAAATCGTAAAATACAAAAAGCAATCATACCAATTCTATAGGTCATGCTCAAATGTACATGGTTATATCACTATAAAACCTTCCAAGTACACAGCACGAAGTGCAGAGCTGGTAAATGTGGCAACCGGGCGGTTCGCCGAGCAGCTGGAGGCAGGTACGTGCCATGAAGGTGGCTCGCAACGGACACCCTCGTAACAGCGGCAGCGATCACAGGGAGATAGCAGCAAACAGCACATAAACTCGCACTTGCACAGCGTGGTCCCATGCATAATAAATTATTCCAAGTAGAAATATGATGCCATGTAAAAAAATTATACCCGGTAGAAAAAGGCTAGAAATATAAATTCCTAGGTTCATAACGGAACTAAAGAAAAAAAGCCGAAACTAACCTGACCAGTGGTGAATAGCCTAGGCGTGGCGAACGAAAGGTAATATCACACAGACAACTACCGTAACGTTCAGTGAGGGTTTTGATGCCTCCAAATCCTCCCAAAATGAAGCTGGCTATAACTAAGCTGACAAAGTAAGGAACCCAGGGCAGTAACTTCTCTCGGCCGAGTCTGGGATGGAATAGAAGGAAAGTTTTGCCAAAAGCAGTCCACAATTTCTGGTTATCAAGGGTTTCAAAATTTGAAAAGGAAGAAAAACGATAGGAATGCAAGCGTCTGGGCCAAGTTGATAGGAATATAGCTGTAAATTGCTGAATTTGTTAAAGATGTAAATAAGGTTGCCTAACCATTCAGGGAAAAAATGTACTCAATAAATTCTTAAAAGTAGGGTCTAATTTGCTATTTCGAATATTGCATGCAAAACTACAAACTGATCGTAACATCTTACAACATTTACATTGTATCTGTTGGTTCCTATTTTCGTCAAGTGTAAATCCTGAGCTATTTGCACTTTATTGCTTTTATCTATTCCTTAATAAAAGCAAATATTTAAAAAAAATAAGGTGCTCACTTTGTATATGTAGGGTCCAAAGTATGCAGGGTTAAAGCCTGTGCTATGTACAAAATATTACTTTTATTTAAGTAACAGTTCTTGGAGTAAAGTAAAAATAGGCAGAATTTTATTTATTTAAGGTGTTTGTTAGGTATACATTTTTCATTTAGGTATAATTAAATTAGAAGTCCAGGAAATGTTTTGGGTGACTCGCAATTCCTGACTGTATAATGGGTTGCATACCCTCATTTTTAATTTTTGGGGCATTTGTGGAAATCTTTGAGCTTTAGAGGGTTCTACTGGATTTTCAAAATAGATTGTTAGTATGATTTAGTAAAATTGTTCCTGGATGCTGTGCCTGATTTTTCTGGGACTTTGCTTCATGCAGATTACAATTCCAGAATTATGATGAAAATCGTCGATCAGTCTTAAGAAATTCTGTTTGAGATTGCCAGAATAAATCTGGTTAAAGTGGGATAAGGAATTATTTCTGCAAAACTACCTTCCAACATTGGTACGTTTCTTTCTTCCCGATATGAACATCGATTTCGATCCTGTGCTTTGTACAAGACGTGGAATACCAACCTGTAGAAAGTTCTGTACCCCTTAACTTATGTGGCTGTGCACATTTTCTTGGACGACATCTCAGCAGGAGCTCAAACCCGCAACCCTGGATAGCTACTCTAAGGCCGCCAATCGGCTATACATCCACAGGTACATTAATCGTGTAAAGCTCACGTGTTTACAGTCATATGGGTTCTCAAAACTGAAAATACCAGTTTGTGTAGTTTCTGTGATACTGGGAGCGTTTTTACTTACGGTTATGTTAGAGAATTACGGAATCGGTCGCAAAGCTGTGTTTACCTCAAACGCTTGAGTTTTCAGTTATTAATTAGTTTAGTTATCTTTATATCTATTATACACCAGACTAGATTGGCTGCTCTCTTTACGCTTTTGGTCCCGTTCAACTCAGGAATTTGACAAGTTCCTCAACGTTTAAAATTAATACTTATGCTAGGGACTACTGGAACCCCAACTAGAAAACTACTTATTAACGCTGAAACACACCAATTTAAGTGTGCAATAGACCTTGGGCGCATGATACCATTCGAGAGTTTTCGTGTTTTAATAATTGATACCTCTAAGCGAGATGACGAGTCTTTTGCTTTCCGCTATCTTACTTTTATTTTAGGTTGCCTTATAGTTGAGTTACGTGTGCTCGAGAAAGAATTGCTAGAAAAAATCGTAGAGTTTGTTTTTCACTACAATTTATTAAAATTACAACCATGTTACTACACTTTATACTTAAAACTAAGTAAAACTAATATTCTCACGACTAGTTTAAGATCTACGGAATAATGCAGGTTCATTTTTGACTTCTTTGAGTATCATGCACAGTTGAAAATACAGTAAATAAACATTTAAGTAGGTTATATCAATTTCTGGAAGTTTCTTTTATTTATTGTTTTTATGAAACAGTTAAGTGGTTTAGCAATTTACACTGGCACCTGTAGGTCGTCTGGTATGGAGTGCGCCCCCCCCCCCCCACACCAATCCTACTCAGGAACTAGCTGGCGAAAATTTGCTACACTACGGGACAATTCCTGGACACCGTCTTGTAACGCAACACTGAATTAATTTCATTTTTGTTAGTTTTTTGGGTACAAACATTCTCCGTGTAGCATACTTACCCTGTATATATTTTACTGGAGTTTTTTCGGATTCATGCTAGTAAGGCATGTAAGCTGCATTCAAGATCTCGTCTTCCTCCAAGAAATAGTTTTCTAGTTATACTGGCAACAGACAGACAGACAGATAGACAGACGGAATTTAGAAATCTTATTTTTTGTCATCTAGAGACCCTAAAATGTAAAGATTTGAAGACATCTCGGAAGGTGAGTTTTCCACGATTAGAATACTTCCTTAGTCTCGTAGACGTGAGAAGTAGAAACATTTATTTATTTATTTCGCATTCAGCCAACAGCCGTTAGGCCAATTATAGGCGTCGCTGTGCATTTATGGGGACTTCCAACCTCACTAACGACTGTCATGATGTTGTTATGACCGCCGGGAGCAACTATTTCCGTGACCGCCGTATCACGAGGCGCCGAGAGATGCAGCCGTGGAACTCCCATCCAAGTTCTGACCAGAAAGAGTGTTGCTTAACTCTTCTGATCGAACGTGGATGCTTGTTCAAGCTACACCACCCGGGACCGAGTTAACTTTATTTGCAATTCTGTAAAATGTATTTTTAAGAGTTATTTTCAGTGACACTTTGCAAGCAAATTTCTCCTGAAAAATCGTCGGTCATCTAGTGCAGACTTGGTTTTATGGTAAATTGTTGCATCAACCTCATTAAATCACGATTTTATGGTATTTAGAGGTGAAACACATATTAATCGCCCAATATTTCAGATATGTAACAGTTATCGCTTACCTTCACTAGGTATAACATTTGGTCGAATTTCTTTTCAGGTTTGTCCTTTATTTTTCAGAACAACCCCGTATCTTTCAAGTTATCTACCGCAAGTCTTCCAACGTTGAAGGTGCCATCTGTTGCTATTCCTCACCAGCTTGGTGAATTTCGTTTGTTATGAAGGTTACTTATTGTAGATATAAAATGTATTATAATTTTGTAAGTATTAAACAACCATCGGTTGTTTACCAATGCCACTTGCTTTACAATTTTTACAACCATTGAGGCAAGCGAAACAGGTTTTCCCTCATATTTACTGTTCTTAATAATAATAACAATTTCATGTACTTTGCGTATTTAACGAATGTATGCTAAATATCTATATTTTATGAATAGTAGTTGGGTGGTTTTGTTGATACATGTGTGAGTTAGCCGGCCATTGCGCAAAGAGCTGTTTGGTGAGGCCTCGTGGTACGACTAAACCCACAAAACATTTTTTTGTAATCACGAAAAACTCACCTTACGAGATTTCTTCAGATCTTCACGTTTCAAGGTCCCTAGAGGAGGAAAAAGAGGTTTTCTTAATTCCGTTTGTCTGTCTGTCTGCCTGTTGGCAGTATAGCTCAAAAAGTATTTTTCGGAGAAAAACGATATTTTGCATACATATTATACATCTACCTCGCATGAAACCGTTACAATTACATACAAATATATACAGGGTGAGCACCTTAAAAAAAATAAAATTTTATTTATTTTTGGGTTAATTTTGAACTAGAAAGAAGTAATAACTTTCACATAGGTTAGGCTTTACATTTGCCTAAAATAAGACTCAAACGATACAAAATAATGCCACAAAAGAGTAAAAACGTTTCAAAAATAAAACCGTTCTGTTCAAGTGAGGCGCGCGCCGCACTTATTTCCATAAGGCTTGATGGCGCAGTTGGACTTATCAATGCAGTTACGATCGCTGCGGAGATACGGTTACGATCGCTATGCAGGTGCGCTGGGTTCAAACCACAGCAAGATACTATTTTTTTTAAATCTGCAAATTGATATAATTCGGGCGAGGGAACTTCTGGGTAAAACCTTTCACAGATTTTTTATAAGGTGTTGGATTCCCTACGATTGTTTATATTCACCTGTAGCGTTACATTGCATCATATTTGCGTATTGTAGCTTCAAACTATAATACTGTATGTTTTAATTAAAGCCTTGGTACTTGAACTCATATGTGGTTTACTATTTAATTCTAAAAAAGTTATTGTATTCAAATTTTCCATTTTTGGATAAACTAAAAATTAATACAAAACTGCTTAGACACGAGCTAAATAGGAATGCGTAAGGTCAAAATGGAAACTTTGTAGTAACTAAAAATACCAATACCTATAGAATTGTAACAAGTTGACACTTTCATTGATTCTATGATACTTTGTAATTATTGTTGAAAATATTCAATAATGGTGTTCATTATCTCATGTAGGAACTAACTTTGAAAATTAAATATATTTTGTAGAAAATGCAAATCGAGTTTTACTTTCCTCGTCTGAAAGACAAAGGAAGTATTGTAATCACAAAAAATCACCTTCCGAGATTTATTCAGATTTTCACGTTTCAGGGTCCCTAGATGACGAAAAACAGGTTTTTTCAATTCCGTCTGTCTGCCTGTCTATTGGCGGTATAACTCAAAACATATTTGTCGGAGGAAGACAATATTTTGTATTCACATTATATATATATATATACCTGGAATAAAACCGGGAAAATATCAGACAAATATATACAGCGTAAGCACCTTAAAAAATAAAATTTTGTTTATTTTTCATTAAACTTGGTAATAGATACAAGTAGTAATTTGTACATAGTGCAAGCCTTATTCTTACCAAAAATGGGAGCCAATAAATACAGAATAACTGTTTGACGAAACAAAAACGAGGCACAAATTAGCGCGTTACTAACTATAGCTCCGATACAGAAATACGAGAGGTCAGTACTTCGTGGCGCAGGTAGAAATTTCCCAGTTCCTTACTAATCTCACAAAACGTTGTGGGCTGCACACGCCTGCCCTTCGAATTCGACCACCGGTAACTGTTTTTTTTTATTTGAAAATTTATTTAATTTAATAGAATCGTGAAGATATTTTTACTGCTAACTAAATTTGATCCTTACAATTATTTAGTTCACAATGTCGACGAGGGAAGTTCAGCGTAAAGCCTTTTGCAGATTTTTTTAATTAAATTTTGAGATTTATAAAGATTTCATTCTCAAAATAGTATAATATTTTGTATTATTCGACGTTGTGAGATAAATTAGTTGTGATAAAAAAATAAAAGACAACTAATAATGCTTCAATTAAGCAAAATAGGTGTATTTCTTATCTCAACAACACAACACATAACTGGGTAACCAGAAATATTTTAGAAGGGTGGAATGTAAACACCATCATTTTGTAAATGAAATTGGAAGTTGACTTTTAAAATTGGCACATGTTCCTTTGGTCTTTCATAGCTAAAACATGAATAAGTATTTCACATCTTTTCGCAGATATTTAAGGTTATTGAACTCAATAAAAAAAAACACCAAAGAAAAAATGCAAGTAATTCAAAAATGGCAGTCTCGTAACGTTTTAATAATATATGAATACCATGTTAAAATTTAAGTTGTTGGAACATAAATAAAACAAGTTTTGTAAGGTATTTTTAATGAAAACATATTATCTCCTTAAGATTCCAAGATAAGCAAAACTAAGTTGTTATTAAAATATTTACTTTAATCAAAATTCAATGTTAACTCCAGTTTGCACAACAACTTCGAGAGAATTAGCATAGGCAAAAACGTAGTTCTGTCGGGAAATAATTTAAGGCTTAAAGCTTCTAATTAATTTAAATGAGCTTTCCTTTTAGTCACTTTGGGGTAAAACTAATTGCATTAGGCAATCATATTTAATGTATTAGCCACACTTTATTATCTGGCCTTAAAACCAACATAAACAAAAAGTTTTATTTTCGCATTTCACTACGTAATAAACGCCAGAGCATCGAGAATCAATGTATTGGTATCTTCAGCGACAGTAGAGCCGCTTTACTAGCCCTGGGCAGTTGCACAATTACCTCAGGTGTGGTACTGCAGTGCCGTGAAGCTCTCGAAGATATCTCAAAAAATAATGTTGTTTCTCTTGTATGGGTGAAAGGACATGACGGTAACTACGGCAATGAGGAGGCTGATGAGACTGCGAGACTGGCTTCCGGACAACCTCTCTGGGGGCCAGAACCCGTAATCCCTATATCCTTGACAATATTAAGCTTTATGCTATATCAAGAAACCTTAAACAGCTTCATACGAAGATGGGTTAACATGCAAAGCTGTCGTCAAGCACGGGCTGCTATTACAGCACCCTCACCAAAGACAGCCAAATATTGCTTGCAACTGTCCCGAAGGAACCTTCGACTAGTCGTGGGTATCCTATCTGGACACTGCACTCTAAACCAACATATGCACAGGATGAGACTAGTGGACAGCCCAAACTGTCGCGGATGCAACGAGGATGACGAGACAGCAGAACACGTTCTGTGCCACTGTCCAGCTCTCGCAAGAGTCAGAGGATCCATGTTGGGGGACTTCTGGCCCGATATGGCCAGAATTAGCAACACTCCAGTTGCGGTCGTCCTTAAGTACATTCAAAGGATTGGATGGCTTGAGTGATACCCAACTTGGAGAGCTGCTGGGAGGTAGCACAATGGGCCCACTTAATGCGGCCTAAGTGCGTGTGAGGTAACTCACCCTCCATTTTTAATCCAGAATCCAGAATCCAGAAACGCCAGAGCAACAAACTAAGATATAACCACTGTACGTGGCGGGAATGCTACATGCTTTGTGCTTTAATGCATTTGACTCACTTCGGAAGTTGGTAGCTGCGACAAGTGAAAATGATAACCTGTAGAGGTAATATAGCGTAGGTAATACTAATTCACAATGTAAAATAATGTTATTACTTTTATTTGTTCCTCACTTGTGAACATCAATTTATCAAGTCACTGTATTCACCTTGAAAATGTATCTAAACTGGCTAGCCTATAATTTTTTTTCCAATACCTACCTACCTAAATATCTGCATTTTATTCACTAAAATTTCGCTATTAAAGTACGTCTTTATTCACTAGTGATTAAAATTGTTTTTATTCACTTCTGAATACATTAGCGTAAAATATTATAGTAGCCTATGCAATTATTTAAACCCATTTGTATGCGGAGCCCGGAGGGCCCGATTGGAGAGGAGCCGATCCCCGAGGCCCCCCTTGGAAAGAAGTGGAGCCCCGAGGGCCCCCTCGGAGAGAGGCGGAGCTCCGAGGGCTCTTTTGGAGAGGGGCCGAGCCCCGAGAGCCCCCTTGGAGAGGGGCGGAACCCCGAAAACATTTTGGCTAACAAACTCCTCGGCTGTAGAAATAATATTGAAGTCAACTCGTGTTTTACAGAGGGTTAAAAAATCGAGGTCGATCATGTTAAAATTCGCCTTAATAGCTATAAATTTTACTTTCTAAAGACCTAATGTGTAGGTATTGGAAACAAATTAATATATCACTCTTGAATAAAGACATTTTATTCACTTGATGTATAAATAACTATTTTGTAATACCAACTTGTTAAATATTTCTTTGAGGACTGTTTACTAATACGTAAGCAACCTCTTTACGTCCCAGCCGTAAAAAGTGTCCGTAAAGACCACGGCCTGCTAAATTGTGTGCCAAACGTCAAAGTGAGTTTAGTTTAAGTAGCCTTCGAAGTTTGAAAATATAATTTTAATGGATTATAAAAGAATATTTTTTTAAAATTCATTTACAAAAATAGGCTTTTTTCAATTAATTTCGGTGTGTGAAGTGCCACTTTTTTTCACTCAATGAAAAAAAGTGACACTTTGCTTTTAATTTAGGAATGAACGATTTTAAATATACGTTTCCTTAGTTACCAGAACTGACCAACGCACTTGACTAAAATGAAGGCAAATACAATTATATCAAAATAGGCTTGGATTTGAATAATAATAATAATGTTTATTGAGATTACATTGACAGTCACTTACAATAAAAAGAAAACACAATCTCAAAAGGCGAAGTGTCGGTGTAACCGTTTTTCAGCTTCGCCTGAAAACAAATATCACAAACAATTGACATGAACGGGTGTGATATAAAAAATAAACAATTTGTATAAATACATTCAACCACAAAGTACACACGATAAATAAAAAAGAGACTAAAAAAGAGACTAGAGCATATATAAATAATAAACAAGTATTAATCACCTAACTGTAGCTGATAAGACAATAATTTAAATTTCGCTTTAAAAGTGTTAAGACAATAGTTAGCAAAGAACAATTCGCTAAATTTGTTTAATAACGCTGGAGCAGTAATTTCGAAGCATTTTTCAAATTTAGATGAGGAATGTTGAGGTATAGCGAACTGTTCATTGTTTCTCAAGTTGAGATTGTACAGTGCCATCCTTTTGTTAAGTACAGCGAATAAATATGTAGTTATTCGGCTGCGCCTCGTTTAATAACCTTCTGAAAAAAAGTTGCACTTCTATTACTTGTGGTCTAAATAACTATTTTTGCATAGTGATCGTGAAAGTCGTCTTTTTTAACGAAAATCGTATTGAAAGTTCCACTTTTTTTAATGCAAAACTCGAAAAAAAGTGCACTTTTTAACTATTTGATTGAAATGTCAATTTGACAGTTGTAAATTCCTAAGTCCTTTTCGACTAAGTTTTGACCAAGAGATCACTATGTAAAAAAACTACGTACACAACAGGTTTTGAAAGTCTTTTTTTCATTCATTTGCTTGATTAACTAGGGCTTCGCCCTCGTTATCAAACTGCAAATTCATGAAAACAAAGTATGACTTTCCAAACTAGTTGTACAAATTACGATTTCGCGTATTAAGATCTTATAATTTACAAAAAAAAAATCCTAAAAGCAAAATTCAGAAATTATTAATGTTTTATATTTTATGAAAATAGCAAAGGGCAAAATTTCGATATTTTCCAATTGTGATCAAACTTCGGATTTAAACTTGTTGGTCAATTTTGAACAACTTCCATTCGCAAACTTTTCTAATAGCAAAATGCCTAATATGATTATTTATTTTTCCCATCTATTTTGATATAGCAGGTGGCTTTGAATTTGAAGAGGGCCAGAGTTATTTTGATCATAAGTAGACCTTAATGTGTTCATCTTTGAGGAAAATTTAGTTCAAATAGTAGAAAAAGTAGAAAATATATAGTGTTGTTACTCCCTTAAATGGAACATACTCTATATATGATCGTTAGTCTAATATTATTTTATACATCCGTATAGTACAGACACTGAAATAAAGGTGAGAAACACTTACGCAGCGCAAAAAACTGCCACTTAAAAAAAATTAGTCACTATAGTAACGAACTAACAATTTAGTAGTCATTCTTCAACATGATATTGAAATGAATTTAAATGGACATTCGTTCGAAAAAATCGATTTTAAACATTTAATTAATTGCAAATTTACAATCTACTCGACACTTAAGTAGTAGGTAACTGGTAAGGTAAGTAAATTGACATGAGAGAGGTCCAGCAATTGTTGACTTCTCCAATAAAGTAATACATTAGTTGTTCTCTGAGTGAGGTAATTTTTAACAGTGGTCTATTATGAGATGCTTTATCGGACTTTTTTCAGTGTCTCGGGTGTTTATCATACGACGTTTCGGGAGGTTTTGGTCTACTGCCCTCCTCAGGTGAATGACCTTCCGGGTTCAAACCCCGGGGTGGGCAAGAATATTTAACAAAACATAAAGGCAAATACAACGAAACTTAATGATACTACGGAATACAGCACTTAATAGAAAGAATATAAAAGTGTACAATAAAAATCAAAGTTATGATAATAACTAGGAAGCTAGAGAAAGTACATACAAATACATAGAAATTTAAAATAGTTTGTATGAAAAATCAAATTTCTAATTTCATAGAACAGTGAAATTTGTATTTTCATAGATCAATGAAATTTGTAATTTCATGGATGTATAGGTATCATCTTAAGAAATCGACTATATTTATCATAATAAGCATGATATCGCAATATTAATAACTTTTTCTGATAACACAATTTCTTATTTCTTAAAGGCAATGTTTCACTACAGTACTCAAATATTCATGCCGGGGGCTCTCATTGTTAACTTATTATGTAACGAATGAGTTTCGGATTGCACTGTGTCATTGTTGAAATAGAAGAACTTCACTATAATGAAGGATCTTATAAAAATGAGCACAACGTTGAATTCATCTATCTCAACAATGACGCGGTCCTATCCAGGAAGTATTTCGTTACGTACTCAAACCTTCCCACAGTTTTGAATATCGCGATAATTTAGTAAGTATTTCCTAATCCTATTTTCTTGTATTTTGAACAAAAAAGGAGCTGTGTCGGAATATAAAATATTTTAAAGTACTGCCAAGGAAACTTTGATTTAAAAAAAATCGATTACATACTTAAAATCAGTAACAAACCTAATGTAGAACTGAAATTCAAAAATAGTTTGTCGATTATATCGTTTTGTAATTTAATCCGGTGACATACGATCTTCTTCTTAAAGTGTCTTACGCTTTATTTACATGGTTTTACATTGTACTAACTTATATTACAATAATACTTAGAACTAACTAAGTAGAGCCAGTAGAGCCCTAAACCTCAATTGGTTTGTCTTGGTGCTGCTACTTCATGGAAGGTGGCGCTGATGGGAAATGACATACTATATACTTGGTATATTATGCGGATGGGTATATACTTCAATATACAGGGTGTAAACGAAAATGTCGTACATGGATAAATGCCAATGTTAAGAATTACAAAGGATCAGCTCTAGCTGACAGTACAAATATTCTGTTTGTTTTGATGCTTAGCCGAATTTATCTTTAAAATAGTTCTGAGTAACTATGTTCCATAAAATGAATAATTTATATCAGGTTTTCTTTTTTAAATTTATTTTATGTAAGAAAGCTTTATTAACCGTTGGAATGGCAAAACACACACCGTTGCTACGTTACATGACCACATATCTAGTCGATCCTTTGTAATTTTCAACATTGCCTTTTCATTATGTTTGACATTTCCGTGTACATCCTGTATGACAAACATGAGATAAAGTAAATAAAAAATAAAGTACTTAATAAAGAAAGAGACGCACATCATTCATTTAAGTTGTGCATTTTTAGTATAATGTTTTGTCGAAAATGAAGACGAATAAAGATTTTGACAACTTCTATTCAGTTACTAAATAAATAAATACTCCATTTTTAACTCAAAATACCGTTTCCAATGTAATTTATATATCAAAGTGTTATGTAATCCAGCAAGGTATAAAAAATAATTGTCATAAAGTTAGGTTATTTTATGTGACCGTTCAATTAATGTCATATACTTGTTTAATATTAATTATAACGTAATAAGACATACTGAAATTATATTTTATGACTATTTCGACACTTATATTAGCTTGAAGATCTTACAAATCTATGAGGTACGAAAATTAAAGGACGAGTTGACACTATCAAGCTAAACCTACGTTAGGATCCCTGATTCATAAAATTAGATTAAACATATAGTATCAAGTTGACCAGTATAATTAAATAATGGTTGCATAACTTTGTCCGCGGCATTTAATAATAGAGTATAATAATTCCGTCCCGTCAGCTTTAGTGTAACGCTTCGCTCCGATTTTAAATGCGAATTAATTATAATCAAATATTAAGGGCATTTAAAATTTCGCATAATCAGCTTTATAAAAGTTCCAGTCCGCTCGAGACCGCCAGTTCGTGGTTATGCGCGGATGAAACGAGGAAACGTCCGCCGCGCACTCCCGTTTCTGCTTTGATGCAAGAGAAGGAAACTTGATAACAAGGTATATAATAAAAAGTTTCATAGTTACTGTTACAAATTTTAATTAAATTTAACATTATTATCAGCTAGCAATTATAAGTAATGTATCTATTTCAATTTTTCATATAATTGTAACGCTTGCTCCTGTATTAAATTTTTATTATACATAAAATGTATTTAAATTTAATACATCGGCTAATCAAGCTCTGCATCAATACCACGCGTAAACTGGAGATAAGAAATCTTATCCGATGTGAGCGTGGTCGCGAAGTATGAAGTAGAAGCTCTGGCAAGTACCCCGATAACGCAGCAGAAAAGGTAAAAAAGAAGATTGCACTACCAGTTCCAGTCACTTGAGAATATCCCAACTTCCACCGGTTCTGACCAGCAACACACCAGCCCCAGTCCTGAACCCTCCGCTTTCTTTCCTGATCTTATAAATATATATTTGAGTTCGAACGAACCCTGCTTCTGATTTGAGTTAACCTGAGGTAGAAATTTATAACGCCCATAGTAAGGGGGTGAAACGTTACATAATTACGTATTTAATATACTGACTTTAGATATATATTAAATTACTTACTTTTATATACGAACAGAGGGTCACACTAGAAATAATTTCCTATAAAAAGTAATCTAAACACATTAGCTTATCGCTTAAGTTAATGACATTGCTTGTTCTTCGAAGTAGGCTTGTAGGGTCGTTCTAGCAACAACATCAAATAAAAACTTTGCTATTGTTAAAACTGGTTCGATTAGAGTCTTGCCCTTTATTGAAAATTACATTAAAAGCTAACGACAAATATACACTTAAAATAATTCATGTTAAAACTGACAGATAAAATGGCAGCATTATATGTCATATAATTTGAAAAAGGTGAGATGTACATACGCGATGGAGTATATAAATTCTGGGTATAAAATAAATATTTAACCTATGAAATATACAGTGTTTTGAAACTAGCCAGCGTTGTCAGTACACAATTACTCTGGCTAGTTCGAAAACAATATGGAATACAGCGGCACATAAAAATTTACATGCAAAAAAATTTCAAATGCAAAAGAAAGTATCTCTTATTTAAACACTCGATACGTTTCCTTGTGTTTCATTTAATAGGTATAGTTGGTTTAACAAGTTTAATTGAATTATGTCAAAGCAGTCGAAGCAAGCCTAAAATACCGCGGTCACGTTGTTTCAGAAATGGCATCGTTCAACGGAATAAGGAAATTTATTAGATACAATTTTTTTCAATGTTTTCCTTATATTTACGGAAACAATCAGAAACACAACAGCAAGCTTTTCTTTTGCATTGGGCTTTAATAATTTACTTAGTATTTAATAACGCAAGCACAACTTCTAACTATACAACTTAAATACTAAACTTGTCAAAATTGCATGACTTTTATTCTGACTGAAATAATACGTATACTGAGCGATGCCATTTCTTAAACAATCTGGCAGCTATCGCTGTACTTTATAAACCAAGGGTTTCATCGACCGCTTTAACTTATGTACGATATAAATTAAGCGCTCCCATTAGAATCGGTAGAATGATTTCAAAGAAACTTTCGTAGCACGTCTTAAACTTGCATGGCGTCATATCTGTGAGGTGTCGCCGGTATGTTACCAGAATTTTTAACATTTCACAAATAAACCTGTGGCGTGGTTTACACGTTGAGTTACCGTGCTCTTTGGTTTTTCCTCCTGATGAAGCCCCTTACGAAAGTGGGCGAAACGTTGAGTTCTTCGACCTCAATAACAACAAGGTCCGGAAACGGACTCTGTTGTATTTTTTAAAAGAACGATTTTCTTTCGAAATGGGTGACTTCACTCAAAGAGAAATCACAGTATATTTACACAATGTGTAGATATACTGTGGAGAAATAGCAGGCATCGTTTTCGTGTATGGCTTTTGCAACGGACTCACAGATGTTCTTCCAACCAGTCGGACTACCTCCTCACAATGGCAGAATAGTTACGACTTCAATCCGCTGGATTTATTTTTAAATTTTTTTTCAAAAGCAACTGGTTTACCGTGAGTTAATTTACACGAGGGAACAGTTGCGGCAAAGCCATTTCCAGGATGCTGATGAAATTCGTGAAAACTATAATATTCAGCAAGTGTATGAATCGTATGACGGTGCCATGCTTGCATTGCGGCTGTAGTTTTCTACTATAGTTTTCTATTTTTTAGTCATCGTTTTGTTAATTTTGTGTTCATTATAATGCGTTTTTAAATTAATCGGATAATTACTTTCCAATCTACAGTCGCATTCTTTTTCATTAACATATTGTACCTTTTTAAGGGAGCATTTTGGTACTAAGTTGTATTAGGTTTATTTCATTGTTTTGGTTTAAAGAATCGTTGGTAAAAATATTACACCTACTTATGACTCACCCTGTATATTGTTTTGCAGTATGCAATAATTTCTTTTTCTATTATTATGGTGGTACGGATTCTGACGGCATAGTTACATGCAACGGAAGTTTCCTTAGAAGAACTGTACAAGCGTTTTCTTGTATCCCTACTTTTTCCATCTGTGTTTTACATGTAGCCTTAATTGTTGTACTAAACTTTAGTATAAATCGCTTTTAAATATTCTATGGATTTTCTAAACTGCAACTTCTATTTATTCTATTCTATTTATTCAGATATCTGACACATATTTTGAATACTACACCAAGCAAATTTTTCTTTTTTACACAACGAAATTAAAAAATAACAACAAATAGCTTACGTATGAAATTGAATATATCACAGTGATTGTGTGAATGATAATTGCTAATATAAGTGTATGTAATAGTTATTTATGTATTTAGTGCGTAGTTTTATACCTGCAGTTCGGACTTTTAAGGACAACGCATGGCAAAGTCCAGAAAAAAACCAAACGAAAGCCATAATAGTAATTTACATAACAAGAACCTTACTTAGAATTTGGGAGAACGGTATCTAACGAGCAAGCGATAGCGAGCTTGTCATCCGTGTTTTTTGCATTAAACTTAAAATTGAACGTTGTGTGTAAAAAGCAAACTTTGCAACGTATTGCGTACCAGATCTTTTAAATTCCATTACAAGCTTAATATTTTCTCTTTTTTTTTGGTCGGTTTATGTAATTTTATTGTCAGTATGCAAATAATTAAAAATATCCAAATAGCTAGTGGTGCAGTAGCCTGGTTACTAGAGCAATAATATATAAACCATTAAGTTTTCCTTAAAATTTGTTCGCATGATGAATTTTTGAACTAGTGAGACAATAACTGTCATTTTGAAATTCAAAGAACAAGTAAAATGTCGTCATTATGATATAGCCTTTTAAAATATACATGCGTAGTTCTAGTTTACATTATTAAAACTTCAACTTTAACTGATGGGACATATTGAATGTGTTTCTGAACAGTTTAACAGAAAAAAATAATAATAAAGGAGTCTATGAGTATTCAACAAGACGAGGTAAAACAATGCCACAAAAATATTTTCACGTATAATACCAAGAGTAGTCAAAGTTATGTCGAATAATCCTAAGCGCAATCGATATGAGCAGTCATACCACCGCAAAAATATTCTACTTAACTTTGACTAAAAATGACATTCGAGGGACTATTCAATGAACCACACTACTTTCTCAAATTAGTTTTCATTAAACCTAGCAACAAACTACGCAGTTCTATAGTAACAGAAAACTAAATTTGACTTTTTCTAATAAAAATCACATTTGTTTAAAATATTCACTTGAATACCTTCTAGAAAGATATATCAGCTATATTTTTTGATTGGTCAAGAAACGTCAAATTGTGGATTTTCATTGGTCACTTTTTGACAGATGACAGGTGAATTGAATAGTCATGAAAGTAATTCTTTTATCTACTGCTACTGTATAATGACCATGAATTAGGATTTATAATTCACGGTTTGCAGCCAATAATAAAATTTTATTTTCATAATTCAATAGTTTTCAAGTTGCAACCAATCAGAAAATTCTATTTTCATTATGCAATAGGTTGTAGCCAATCGCAAAATTCATCCTTATTATTAAATAACTTTTGAAGTTAACAGCTGACACAAACGTCATAATTCGGAAATATGAACACAAAACTCCTATTGCATAGGAGTAGATAAAATAGATAGATATTGTTTTTTGTACGATTAACTTGATAAGAGGCGTCCACGAATGGGGCCCCCAATTAATCCACTGCGAATTCCGGTTCAATGGGATTGCCGGGAACTGCCACTTAATAACCCTAACTTGGGTTCAGTTAGTTGTTGGAGTGAAACAAGACTTAACAAACACGAGTATATTGAGTAACAACGATTACAAACGTCACTGATGGACCGATGGTTTTTTACAAAAGCTTCAACTGTTGTGACACGCTTGGATTGGCCACGCGAAAATAGCGAATTGCGCGTAACCGTAACACAAAACAACCTGGAAACGACTTTACCAGGGAGTTAGACCGAAACGCAAACTAGCACAAAGCATAGCTGAACTTGCTTCCTCGAGGCTCTGAATCTAACTAACTCTGAATTTACAACGAGGCGAACTCGCCAATTCAAGGAGGGGCAAGCTCAAACACTATTGGCTGAGGCGATCCTGCGTAGCCAATCGGAGCGTCGCACGTTATTTAGGAAAAATGCTTATTCTAAGAAACCTTAATGCTAAGCTCTCTCAATGAGGCAATTGAACGAAATCCATAAACCCATGATTCCCAAATATGCTAAGTCGGCTTAAGTTCTAGTAGAAAATGTATCCATCCGCTTAAAAGCCATTAAGAGAAGCTTACAAATTCCTTTCCAACATTAACAGAGGCAAACAAATACGGCAAGATGCAAATTTGACTTTACCACGACCTTTGAATGAGATAAAACAGTTATGACTTGAATTACATGATTAATTATAATCAAGAAGGTTTTGATGCACGCATCTGTGTGAATCAAACATGCCGCCCCCGAAGTGCCGAATATGGCACGACGTGATTAAATCCCAAAATTAAACTGAAATCTAACACTACCAAATAATTAAATGCATAACAAGAACTAAGGACAGATGATAATCCAAGAGCCTTACAGATAACTTACAACTAGCATGAGTACAAACAAAGAAACAACTAAACCTAGCAAAATGTTCAATCAGCGAAAACTACCAACTAAGAGCAAAGTCAATGTTTATTGCCCTTGATCGCAATGATCGTCTTTGGGTAGGATGTACACTTTACGCACCGAGCGTTTCAGGAGATTCCCTCGGGAATCGCGCACTTGCACCACACGCACAACACCATCCGCTCCTGGATATGTGGCCGAAATGATTGCCAGTGGCCAACGGTAGCTTGGAGATGCCTCGTCGTGGACGAGTACCACGTCGCCCACCTGGGGGGCTAGAGACGTGCTGGAGGACTTCCACTTAGGCCGGCGCTGCAGGAGGTGGAGGTAGTCCCGGGACCAGCGATCCCAAAACTGCTGGGACAGCCGCTGGACCAGCCCATAGCGGCTGAGACGATTTTCCGGTATGCCCTGGAGTTGGGCTTCCGGAAACGAAGTCAGCTTCCGACCGATCAAGAAGTGGGCAGGAGTAAGGACTTCGGGGAATGAGGCGTCGGTAGGGAGAACACAGAGTGGACGGGAATTTAGTATCGCCTCCACTTGAGTCAGCATGGTGTAATACTCAACGAAAGTTAACTTTGCATTGCAAGATATTCGCCTTAAATAATATTTCAATGACTTTACCCCCGCTTCCCAAATGCCGCCAAAGTGCGGAGAGCGTGCCGGAATAAAATTCCACTTAATGTTATGTTTCGACAATTCTTCCCTTATGCATTGCTCACTAGAGCCTGACAGGATATTTTTTAATTCCGATAGCTGATTTCTGGCACCGGTGAAACAGGTAGCATTGTCAGAAAATATGTTGGAGGGTAAACCGCGTCTGGAGATGAATCTCCTCAATGATGCGATGAAAGCCTCCGTCGTGAGGTCTTCCGCGAGTTCAAGATGAATAGCCTTCGTGGCTAAACACACAAATAGGGCTACGTAAGCCTTTACTTCTTTCGCGCCTCGCCCGGATTTGTTTTTTATAAACACGGGACCCGCGTAATCTATCCCGCAATTACTGAAAGGGGGAGAGGGTGTGACACGAGCTTCGGGTAGTGATCCCATCAAGTGTTCATTCATCTTAGGCTTGGCCCGGAAGCATATCACGCAATTGTGTATTACTTTACGTATTAGGTCTTTGGCTCTCACGATCCAAAACTTATCCCGCAATGAGGCCAGTAACACCGAGTGTCCACAATGCAAGAGCCGCAAATGCTCTTGCTTCACGATTAGCAACGACAAAGGGTGACTAGCTGGTAACAAAAGGGGATGTTTCTGATCAAAGCTTAGATTGGAGTTTTCTAGACGGCCGCCCACGCGCAGTAGGCCCTGATCGTCCAGAAATGGGTTTAGAGAAAGCAGCGCACTATTTTTCGGCAATGGCGCTTTTTTAGACAAAACTGCTATTTCTCCGGAAAAGACTTCCGCCTGGGCAATTTTGATCAGGCGGCGAGTCGCGTCCTCCAATTCGTCAATGGCTGGAGGTCCCGACCAGCGCGTTTCGGTGTTTCTGTTTCTCGCGAGACGCAGGCAGTACGCGACTACGCGCTGTAATTTTGTAAAACTGGAATAGCGCCTGAAAAGTTCAAATTCTGGGACGCGATGGTGAAGAGTGGCCACTACTGGGCGCGACTCTTGGGCTGCTAGCTCACCCGAATCAATTTTAACGGGCTGGGGTTTTAAGTCCGCCTGTGACAAAAATTCTGGCCCGTGCCACCACAAGCGTGAGTTGAGTAACTCCTGGGGTAACATTCCCCTGCTAATTATATCGGACGGGTTGCAATTTGTACGCACGTGAAACCATTCTTCCCTATTGCTTAGTTCGTGAATCTCGGACACCCGGTTCGCGACGAACGTCTTCCAATTACTCGCATCCTTATTTATCCAGTGCAGAGTTATGGTGGAGTCCGACCAATAGTACACGCGGTCAAATTTAAATGCGGAGGAATCGAGTATAGTTTTAATCAAACGAGCCAACAGTAAGGCTGCGCAAAGCTCCAAACGAGGCAAGGATATTGTTTTTAATGGAGCGACCCTTGACTTAGCACAAAGCAAATTGGTGGTGACATTACCGCGCGCGTCAACGCAACGTATATACACGGCGCACCCGTAGGCTACAGAACTCGCGTCCGCAAATCCGTGGAGATCTATCGAATTTATGTCATCGCAAATTACCCGTCTCGGAATTGCCAACGAGCCCAAAGAGCGTAATGAAGAATGGAGTTCGTCGTATCTGGAGCGCATCTCCATGGGCACCGTTTCGTCCCATGACAACTTCAACTGCCAAAGCCGTTGCACGAGAAGTTTCAAAGTTAGAACGCTTGGACCAAGTAGTCCCAAGGGATCGAATATTTGAGCCATACTAGAGAGTATAGCCCGCTTGGTAACTGATTTGCAACAGCTAGGGTTTACTCTGTAACTTAGCACGTCCCGCCGAGTATCCCAAAAAATGCCGAGAGTTTTCTCCGTGGCGTCTTCCGTCAAAGAAATGGGCTCCATGCTGCCGCGATCTACACCAATGGCGCTAGCTACTTCACTGTCGTTGGATGCCCACTTTCGCAATTCAAACCCGTACCCCGACAAAGCGCTACTAATTTCGAATTGCGTTTTTATGGCTTCCGCCCTATTTTCAAAACCAGTCAGTAGGTCATCTACATAAAAATCCCGGCTAATTCTTAATGAGGCCTCTGGAAGCGATGCTTCGATTTCCTGGGCGATTTGTATCAAGCACCTAGTTGCTAGGTACGAGGCTGATTTAGTACCGTAGGTGACCGTTAATAATTTGAAGCATTTTACCGCTGAGGTTTTGTCGTCACGCCATAAAATTAATTGGTATTGCGTCTGCGAGGGGTCCACGAGAATTTGCCTATACATTTTGGCGCAATCTGCTTTCAGCACGTACTTGAATTGCCTAAAGCGACAAAGAATTGCAAACAACGACTGCTGGACCACTGGGCCCTTATGTTGAAGGTCGTTAAGCGATACTCCGGAGGAGGACGCACAACTGCCGTCAAAAACAACGCGATGTTTGGTCGTTGAACTGTCCTCCTTTATGACTGGCAAATGTGGTAAATAAAACCTAGGATGAGGAAGGCTCGCTTCGTCGTCCACCTTGCTCAAGTGACCAAGCGACTCGTATTCTTTGAGAAATGCGGAATACGCGGTTTTCAACTCGGGATTTTTTGACAATTTGTTTTCTAATGAATAGAAACGCTTTAACGCTATACCGCGCGAGTCTCCCAGCGATGGAGCATCTTTCCTGAAAGGTATGCTCACGATGAACCTACGCGGCTCCGACGACGCCCGTTTCGTAGTCGATTGAAAATGGTCTTCGCAAAATTTGTCATCAGCAGAGAGTCGGCCTGATGAACCGTAAGCCCCCTCGATTTCCCAAAATCTCTGAATGCCGTGCTCGATGCCGGCTACACTTAAATGAACTCTATTTGAAAGCATGAGCGCTCGATTTTCGATGTTCATGTTTCCGCCTAAAACCCAACCAAAAAGAGTTTTTGTTAAGAATGGCTTCTCTGGGCCCAATTTCACCTGTCCCTGACAGAGCACTTGCCAAAAGACATTCGCGCCTAATAAAAGATCAATCTTTCCCGGTGTATTACAATCTGAATCGGCTAGCACAATGTTTGGTGGGATCTTCAAATCCCTCAACGAGAAAGAAAGGGCCGGCAGAGGGTCCGTAATTTTGTCTAACACAATACAGCTCAAAATGTCCTCGTATTTCCCGTTACGGGAGCGGATTCGAACGTTTGCTCTGAATTCAGCGTTCAGAGCCCTGGCACCAACACCCGACAGTGAGGTGATATTACCTCGTTTCTCAATTTTCAAATTTTGACACAAGTCGGCGCTAACTAAGTTAAGTTGGGATCCGGGGTCCAAAAGAGCTTTTGCCCGGGAAAATGACCCGGAGGATCCTTCTACGAATACGCTAACCGTGGACAATAAAACTTGCGCTGGCGCCGCGATTGCAGGACGGCTACAAGCTGCTGAAACGGATGCGACGGGTGCCTCGCTCGGGGAGACGGCCCCGACCTCCCGTGCGTCACTGCTGGATTCTGGCGGTCCAGGACGCGGCGACGAAGTATTTTCGTGCGCGTCGCGCTTTGGACGCAAACACAGTAAAGTATGGTGCTTTTTTCTGCATACGCGGCATCTCGACGATGTGCATTTTACCACGAAATGTCCGGGCTTGAGACAATTGTTGCATAATTTCAAACGACGCGCCTCTTCGATACGAGCGTTTACCGACAATTTTGAGAATGATTCGCAAGCGCTAATCGAATGATTACTATTTTTGCAAAAATCACAAGAGTGATTACCTTGCTCTCTGGCTACATGAGCGCGTGCATGACTTTTTTGCTCGGATCCCTGATTTCCCAAACTCGAACCTATTTTCGCAGCTTCCAGCGAACCTAATAAGTGACTTTTGCTCTCTAAAAAATCTAACAACTCTCGCAAAGTAGGAAATTGTCCGGCATGTTTGCATAATTCCCAGTCAGTCTGCATTGCTGAGCTGAGCTTCGAAACTATGATATGTATTAGTATGGTGTCGACTGTGGGTTCCCCGTACGCCTTTAAAATTTCCAAAATTCTAACTACACTATCGAGCAGCCTTTGAACAGACGAATGTGAATCCTTTTTTACGTTCTCTAAACTGAATAACGCATTTATGTTTGATTTTACGATCAGTTTCTTATTTTCAAATCGCTTGACTAGAATGTCCCAAGCAATGGTATAGTTATCGTTGGTAACTTTTAACGACGAGATTGAACTAGCAGCTTCTGCCTTAAGGGAAGAAATCAAATAGTAAAATTTCTGAACGTTGGTCAAATTAACGTTGTTATGAATAAGCGACGTAAAGGAGTCATGAAATTGAACCCAATTCTCGAATTTCCCCGAAAAGGAAGGCAAATCTAAGGGTGGTAATCTTAATCCAGCGAGCTCTCCTGAAGGGCCACTTTGCGAAGAATTTTGACCTACATTCGGTTTTATACCCGAACTGATCTTATTTTTTGATAAGAATTCCTTTACTGCGCTACTAATCTCGCTAAAATGAGTCATAAAAGAGTCAAATTAATTGAAAAGTTCATCAAAGTTTTCAGCGTCGGCCTCCATTAGGCCCTCCATTGACTTCTTATACTCATCCAACAAATTTTGGAAACAACTAAACTCTTCTGACAAGTTGCCGACCTCGTGAGCCTTCACGGGGCTGGACGAAGAAATTCTATGAAATAGAGTTTTGAAACGATCTACTTGGGCTTTTATGAATTTGCAACGAGTGGTTAAAGTGCGAGTTTCCGACATGACCGCTGATGTCGAACGAGTTTCCACCATGACTGACACAAGCAAAAAACAGCACTAAACGAAGGTGTAATGGAAAGGGACTTACTTTTGATTTGAGAACGTAGTAACTTCTTGACGAACAGAAAACCAACCTGCTGCCGATCGCTGCCGCTTGACGTGGGACCTGGACTCGGTGTAAGCTCTCGATGGTTGAATTTCCTGGTGTTGGCGAAGCTTCTTGACGCTCTCCGACGAAACGATGTTGGAGCAATTGCATCCACCAGCTACTGGAAACTTGTACACTCGCGTTTTTTAGCTTCTTCCAAATCCGGCTCGAAGGACCAATGTTTTTTGTACGATTAACTTGATAAGAGGCGTCCACGAATGGGGCCCCCAATTAATCCACTGCGAATTCCGGTTCAATGGGATTGCCGGGAACTGCCACTTAATAACCCTAACTTGGGTTCAGTTAGTTGTTGGAGTGAAACAAGACTTAACAAACACGAGTATATTGAGTAACAACGATTACAAACGTCACTGATGGACCGATGGTTTTTTACAAAAGCTTCAACTGTTGTGACACGCTTGGATTGGCCACGCGAAAATAGCGAATTGCGCGTAACCGTAACACAAAACAACCTGGAAACGACTTTACCAGGGAGTTAGACCGAAACGCAAACTAGCACAAAGCATAGCTGAACTTGCTTCCTCGAGGCTCTGAATCTAACTAACTCTGAATTTACAACGAGGCGAACTCGCCAATTCAAGGAGGGGCAAGCTCAAACACTATTGGCTGAGGCGATCCTGCGTAGCCAATCGGAGCGTCGCACGTTATTTAGGAAAAATGCTTATTCTAAGAAACCTTAATGCTAAGCTCTCTCAATGAGGCAATTGAACGAAATCCATAAACCCATGATTCCCAAATATGCTAAGTCGGCTTAAGTTCTAGTAGAAAATGTATCCATCCGCTTAAAAGCCATTAAGAGAAGCTTACAAATTCCTTTCCAACATTAACAGAGGCAAACAAATACGGCAAGATGCAAATTTGACTTTACCACGACCTTTGAATGAGATAAAACAGTTATGACTTGAATTACATGATTAATTATAATCAAGAAGGTTTTGATGCACGCATCTGTGTGAATCAAACAGATATATTACGCTTTTGGCTTGTGGCGCAAATGTCATCTTTGTGAATAATGGCTGTCATAATCGCTCATATAATAATATACTGTAGAACCACAATAATTATAGATATTAACGATACCAGTTTGATTATGAGCATGTTAACGAAACGCCGAGTTCTATAGCAATCAAACGAGTTTCGTTAAGTGCCAGCAGCAAACGTGTATTGTTCAATATTTTATCTTCATCAATATCGATTTAATGTATCCTTTGCTTTATAAAAACGAGTGCGGTAATGGATATTACCGCAGTGAGTGCGGTAATAAAGCTCTTAACGATATTCAAATTAATTTGGTAAATTGTCTATAACAACACCGATGAAGATAATACATATTAATGAACAAGTTTGATTATGATATTTGTGCCATAAGCAAAGGGCTATTGTTCAAGATTTTATGTTCACCAATAAATTCTGTAGGTATTTTTAAACATAAACATCTGTAGTCAGAATTCCACACTGATACTCTTTCTATTGAGCCTATTTTGTCAGCACTGACTTTTCACAGAAATCTTTTGTGGTTATTGCACGCAACTGTCACATGTCTCATATCATCCAATGAGAAACGGCAATTTTTTGAAAATTGAACAAACCCCCAACTGATTACCTGATAAGCGCCCTTGGGCTATCAAGAGATAAGCGCCCTACCAATGATTATATGCCCCATGGATGGTGTCTTAATTAGAAATAGACATACAACAAACAAGCAATTTGAGTTTTTTGGCGTTATTAGATCAATTTTAAATCATAATTTGTATACGGGGTTTGTGTAATAACCTTCAAAATATAATCGCGGGCAACACACTTACAGATAATTTTGACAGTTTCTAGAGTCATCGTACTGGTTGCCCTTAGAAAACTGCCCTCGGATAACCCTTGGGACAGTTTTCATTGCATTTTGCTTGTGCAAAATTATCGGTAAGTATGTCTCGCTCTTGTTATATTATTAATGATAAGTGAACCTTAGTTTCTATTGGTTTAGCAAAAGTAACAAATCGAGAAAATATATTGACTTTCTTAAGATATACGCCCTTAAAATAAAAAAAAAAAACTTTGGCAAAAATTATGAAACTGAGTAAAGAGCATTTCTGAGTCATCATTTTTACAATTTTAACCGTACTATTTGGCAGTAAGTACCATCGTAAAGCACTGATACAATGAATTTGGGTTTGCTTGTAATTCTTTAGGTGAGGAGTTACGTAACAATTGCCCAAAAAATACTGTAGTTGAGGAAAACATTGCCAAGGTATGCAACTTGATGGAAGAAGATCTTCATATTATTGACTGTTTGATCCAGGCAGTCTTGGGCACAGTTGTGAAGGTATGCTAGTTGAATATCACACAAGTTAACGAAAGCTCAGGAAAGAGATCGTGCCGGTTGATGTCAAACCACAGTCGAATGCTTTGCTCACAGACCGTCTCGTCGGCTATATAGCGTCGTGATAGGTGATAAAAGTTGTATATATTCCTATGATTTTGAGGAAAAGCAACAGTCCACTGTTTGAATGTTTCAAAGTGATAAGGCTTCAACCGGAGTTGTTCGTGAAAATCATCGTCAGTTTTTTTCGGAATGTGTCAACTGTAGCTATCGACGATCGTAGGGCTCTTAATGTGGAATTGTATACGTTACTGTGCCTGTGGTCATCAACGGCATTCGTGAAAAACGCCCGAGATGAAAGATCGTCTTAGACCATGATGACGCTACTTCATCCACTGCCACTTGGACAATGGAGTTTTTGAACTACCATTTGGTTTATTTGTATGCAAAAACTGAATAGTTAAAATAAAGTTCTTCTCAGTTATCTTTGTAAATATGTGAAGCTGTGTAATAAATTGGCCACGAAAATGGATTGTTTAAGACATTTAGAAATGCATTCATTGTTATTAAAGCACTCGCTATTTGGCAGATAGGAATAGTATATCTATGTACGCGGAGCTATAAAATCTCACTCTATTATACAACTGCCATGTATAATTATGCTTAATAGCTGAAACTGTAAAAATAAATGTTACACCAAGTGAATTAAGCATATGTTTATTCACGAAAACATGTTTAGCTCACGATCACGTAGTGCGAGTGAGATCATATCTTTGAGTGAATAAATGTTTAATTCACGTAGCTTATATATGTTTTTACTAAATTTTGACGAAATTTTGACTAAAAAATATTCAAATCAAGATATAAATTTGCCCATTCATCTTCCATTTGATCTAAATTTTAGTAATTCTATATTACACACTAGATAGAGAAAGAGCAATTGAATGTGAATATTTGTGGAAATAATGAAAATTAGTTGTTCTTCCTTGAAACTTTTTTAAAGAAGTTTAATTCATTAGTGAATTAAAACACTTTTATTTTTCTTGTGACTGTTTCTGAAGGTTTTTATGGAGTTAATAATGTCACTTTAAACTGTCAAAATTGAATAAAATATATAAAAATACTAATATAACAGTATTTTATGCCTAATAGCTACTGTATGTTCCTGTTCTAAAAAAATTGACAATCATTTCATATATTTACTATATATTTACTATATTTACTACTAGAGTTTATGAATAGAAGAAATTTTAAAATTCACTTTAGTTAAAAATAAATATATAATTTAGAGTAACTAATAACACAACAGTATGCCAAGCTTTACAAATATTGAAAATTTAGTTTTTATCAATAGCCTTTAAAAAGGTTATTACAACACCATCATTGCCTTATAGACAGCTATATGTGTTAAAAAGTCAATATTTTCTTCCTTTTTATTTTAGTAATATTTTTAATAGCGTCAGACGTTAGACAGAAACATTTTAGAAGTAGTGTATATTCTGTGTTACCTTTGATAGGTTTTTAATTTATTTTACATGAGTAGCAAAATCTCTTGCGACTTTCAATTTCACAAGTTTTATTGTTACGAAAATTACTTTTGTTGTTAGATAGAAAAGCATCCGTAGATTTTCGATTTTCAACAACTTAGCACAGTTATTTTCATAAACAATTAGGTTACACCTTGAGGGAAAAGTGGTTAGTTCTCACAATATTTCACCTACAAGTACTCAGCAGCAGGAGAATTTTCGATTCTCGGCTTCGCTTTATAATAATTAGGTTAATTACAGATTAAGAGCTTCGTTTACCAAGGAGTTGTATTAAAATAACTATCTTCCACCTGAATTAAAAGCGAAAGCCGAGAAGCAAGTTTAATTGCTATTTTTTTGCCAAAGCAACCTCCAGCCCTTCATTTAGCCACAACGACTCTCAAGTGAGTTTCACAAATGCAAAAATTCTGCTGTAGAACGTCAATTATCCTCTTTTCATGGAAAATGTTCAGCTACAAGTGACAAGTGCGGAAGCAACGCAGTCATTATCAAAGACGCTAGCTTCCTCGACAGCGTTCTTTTGCATCAACAGAAGATGGACTTACTTGAATCGAAAAATCCTAGCAGTAAGGGTAGTAATTTCACATGCTCGCGAGCCAGAGCCCGAACAATCTAGAAGGTTGGCACATTATCACACACGACTCGAATAACGTGTTCGCGCGAGCTTTTGCCAGAGCTTTCGGCTCGTTACTGAAGCTTCTTGTTTCGCGGCGACCCGCTATCGACCACGGCGCGTTGGTCGCCTAGACCTTCTGCAGTATGGATCGACATATTTTCAGGACGAAATTAGAACTTTGTCACAACGGTTGTCTCGTGCCCTTTGCGCAAAATTTTGGGCCGCGAAGTGCGCCCTTGTTCTCTTGTGTTGCTGGAAAGCTCTTCGCTAATTTAATTTTCAAAAACGCCCAGACATGAAAACTTGTTGAATTCTCTAATGCTCTCGTTTTTACGTTCAGAATAACAAAGCCCCGGCACTACAGCGATAGTGCTTGCAAATTCATGGTACTACGCAGCAAGGGTTTAAATTAGTGCTACAATTCTTTGCACTCGGCCATCTCCTAAAACACAATGCTGGAGAGTAGTTTTATCTAGTTTTTAGTACAATAAACTGGAGACTTATTAGAACTGCTGAAACTGCAACAAAACGTCGCCACTCAACAAATTAAAGTGTTTTTTATGTACTTTATTTTACACTTTCAACTTTGGGGCGGCAATGTAATTTCCAGACGTCCTATCATCAATAACTCTGCGACTATTCTGTCGTTTGTATTATTTAGACTTAGCAACATATATGATTCGAACTGAGAATTGCACTCCTATAACTGATAATGATTTGACATTTAATATTTTAAGGGCTAGAATTAATTCATTTTTATATCCTTCGCTTAAAGGGCAAAAACACGCCGAAATTTCTTCATTTCTTCACGTTTCAGGATCCCTAGATGACGAAAACTTATTTTCTCAATTCCGTCTGTATGACTGTCTGTCTACCTGCCTGCCTGACCTGTCTGTCGGTCTGTCTGTCTGTTGGCGATATAACTCAAAAACTATTCGTTGAAGTAAAACGATATTTAGCATGAGCATTACATATTTCCTTTGCTTGAAACCGATTATGCTTCCGGTCAAATATATACTGCTGTGGTCTAATAGATTTAATTTAATTTTATTTAATTTGAATCTTATTCTCAGGTTTTTATGTAAAAATTTTGATTTCAATCTTACCTTTTGTCCACAGTCTTTGGCCTGTAATTGTAATTACCTTAGTTATTCGACTCTATCTCAAGGTTACTATTAAAGTCAGATTAATAAACAATGAATAACTATAATACAAGATATAGGACAATTGTATTTATTAAGCAATGAATCTAGCCTTTATCATACGTTTAACACCTTTGCTAATATTTGATAAATACTTAATTTCAGTTAAATCAATTTTAGATTAATATTACTGTCTGTTTACACATTTATCAGTATCTAATTTATGATTCAATTGAATTCAATTTTAATGAAAGATATATTTTATATTACTACTCTCTCTTTATATGTGTCTTGTTTTAAGTTAAAGGTTAATAGACTCACTTTGTAAGCTTCTATCTTCGAGCTCTTTATCTTGTATAATCTTCTATTCGCCAGATATCTGCTACAGCTATTCTCGTTGTGGTTGGCAGCACATCCTTGTGTAGTAGTAAGCGATGCACTCACTAAGTTTTTTATTTCGCACTAATATTTGGCTATCACACTCTTTAGGTGTATGAAAATGTAAACGGGTACATACCAGTACATTAACGTCTATTCGTCAATTCAATTTATATTTTTATACAACTTATTTGTTCTGCTTATTTTTTAAACTACCCACCAAAACCAATGGTTAGCAAACAAATGAAATACAGTTTTCATTTATTACTTATAATGACTTTTCTAATTGTCATAAATTATATTTTCAGGTTAACAGTTTTCCATTGTGTATGTTTTCAACTGCATGACCAAATATGTAAGAATTATACTTTTATATTACATTTTATAATAATAATTACTTTTTTCAGACAAGTCTTGACTAATTTGTATTACAATTGCAATCAAAACTGGACTATTTACAAATTTGCAAATGCCGTTGTAAGAAACCGAAATTCCAATGATAAAATGAAATCATAACTCCTTTTGGGAACATTATTTTAAGCTGCTTTATTATTGTGTAGCTATTGAATGCTTTATCATTTAATGATCATATCAATACATACTAAGCGCCTTAAAAAATAAATGTTGTCGCTTTTTGCTTTAACTCAGGAACTACTAATTAGATATAATAATATTGTGCACTTACTTCAGATGTTTACCTTTGACAAAAAAAGGTATATTTTGGACCCAATAGATACGATACGATGTCAACATCTTGAAACGAAACTTTAAAATATGTGCATCGTTGAACTAATTCTTATTATTAAATGCATATATAGTGTGATCAGAAAAATGGGTAACAAAGCAGCAACTTTTTTATTTTCCATTTATTAGGAAATTTTGTTTTTGTTAAAAATTCCTGCATTTCTAAAAGTTAAAATCAACTTGCAAACATTTAAATATTTCCTTTCGTAACAGGGGAGGTTCAAACATATGAAAATGGCTTAAGCATAAAATACCATTATTTTTTAAAATTAGGTAACGTTGCGTAGAATTGAGAGAAGGTGTAAAAGACAGCCACCTATTCTAAAAAATAATTTTCTCTGTTTCTCCTTTTTTTACCACTTTGTGTATTACACATCAGATTAATTTATTATCGGGTACGGTAAGGATATACTGTCAAACATCAGTGTCGCTTACTTAGCAATAAGAAAAATCATCAAAATTAGTGCTAACAAATGTATTTTTTGTCCAAAGTAGAAACAAAGATGTCTTCCAAAAAGTTTAAAAACAAATGATTCGAACATCAATAAGAATTCAAAACAATTTCAATTTTTAATTGAAATATTTTACTTACAAATATTAAGAATAAAGATTATTTCTTTATTATTATTTGGTACGTTTAATTTTTATAAAAATTTTCTAAAATACTAGTGTTTTTTCAAGTTGGACACACACGTTTTTATTTTATAACACTAATTTCGATTCACTTAAGTTTCTGGTTGCTCGGTGAATAGTAGGTACATCTTTATGGTATCTGAAAACAAATTGACTTTAAGGTATCTCATTTTCCTTAATTCTGTGTACTAAGAAAAATGGTGGTACGCACAAAAGGTAGTAGGTAACTGTGACTTCATTTTTGACACCTTACTTTAATTCTAAGCAACATTTTCATATAACATTTTTGTATTTAATCCTGAAGCCATATTCATACGTTTGCACCTCCCTCATATACAAAAGAAGATACGTAAATGTTGACAAGTGCATTTTGAGTTTTAGAAAATGTAGAGACTTATCAGAAACAAAATGTTCTAGTAAATCGATAATAAAAAAGTTGCTCCTTTGTTACCCATTATTCTGATCACGCTGTAGATTGATTTCAGTTGAGAACTTCGGCTTTGATTAAATGTATTACCGTGTATTATTTAGTTATAGATATAATAAATGAGTTTAATTTTCTCAATAGGGCTTTAATAAATGATTCGTATCTCATATGGGTCGGGTTTATACATCCTAGCAAATATTATTTTGATTTGTATAAATTTCAAGAAATACATTTGCCATCAAATCAATTATCTTGGTATTATTTTTATAATGATTTAAAAGTAAACCCTTTTGTTAATGGTAATTATTAAACTAGCTACCTTACAGGATATTATTGAAGTAAAGGAAACATTGAGCTAAATATAGCATTCTAACTTTACAAATCGTAAAAACAAGTACGCTGTTAAACGACAATTATTTGTGATAACGCAATTAAAAAATTACCTAGGTGATAACAAGCGCCGTAAGTAAATACACGTCACTAAACAATACACACTCAAAGGGCGCTTCTGCTGGAAGTGCTATAAAACCGGAGCCACCACGAAATGCTCCGAATTCTATCTTGTGAAGTTTTCTGACCTTTTTGTTGCTTTTGGAACGGAATTAGGGCTCAACGATGCTTTGAACCCCGCCGCACGAGTGATACATCCAGCTGTACCCCGTTGCTTACATCCCGGGCTCCATCTCGCTCTGAGAAGGTCACTGCCTACCTCAGCTTCCAGGAGCTACAATTACTCTGATGTTGAAAAACAACCACCGGTATACAAGCTCACCCTTGATGCACCGTTAAAACACTTTTTTTTAACCTTTTACGGAGGTGCTACTAATGAATTCACTCCCCTACAGCACACCCACACGACATTAAATAAATTTTTAAACTCACTTAATTTGGAAAAGGGTATTTATTCACTATTTTATAATTATTTATTGGGGAAGCCAAAATAACAACACCTCTCAGTTTGGCTTCCTCCCTCAATTCTCTTGTCCTCGATACTTTATTGTTTAACATTGCTTCCAAGCCTACTCTGATTACAATTTTATACTATTTATAAAAGTTAAAGTAGGACATTTCTGGAATATTTATAAAATATTATTTGATCTGTATGAAATATTATTAATTACTTAAAATGTGTTCATAGCAATATCTTATATTTAATGGAATATTATTGTAAATGTTTAGTAAATTGGTAAATTGGTGATGTAACACTTCTTATTCGCATTATTGCTATTATGCGGATCGCGGGATGATCATTAATACATTAGATTTTGTTCTTGTGGTGTGACTGAGTTGAACATGGTTGTATTTCGCTATATTTTCTGATATGTAAAAAACTGTTAATATGCAGTGTTCGGCATAAATAGGATTTTTTCCTATTCCTTTATTAGAAAATTATATTCTTACTAAAAGTCCCTGCATCTTCTCAAACTAAAAATCAAAAACATTAAATACGTAAAAAATAATAAAGTAAAAGTAAGAAACTTTAACAATTTCATTTTATGTACCCCCACCTTCTCTAAATATCCTTTATCTAATAGACTTGTCTGTCCGGGACGCTGTTTTGTCTGTCCGGGGCGCTGTTTCAGCAGGCAAACCGTAAGAGATAGAAAAAAAATTTATTAAAGTTATATGTTTGGAATGGTCATGTCAGGTCAGGAACCGAATTTCAGTCACGTGACACTTCCGGTTTTCGAGAAATCAAGTGATTCCCGTCCGTCCGGGACGCTGGTCTTTTTTGTTTTATTAAATGAGACATTTGTCTCACTGGTTGCTAGTTTGTTATAATATTTAATTAAAAAATTGATATTCAGATCCTTTGTTATTACATTTTTTGAAGATATATGTGTTCTTTTACATTGGACAAAAACTAATAATTTTTTTTTTGTACTAATTTCGATTAACGCAATTCTCTGGTTGCTAGGTGCGCGAAAGTCAAGTTTGACAGTACATCTTTATCGCATCCGATTTAAAATAAGTAGCGGACAATGACAATAATGTAGCCGATCCTTCAGATCGTCTAAAAATATTCCCAAAATCATGCCATTACATTATTGTAACTTTTTAATAAATTATTGTTCTGTTCCATAGCTGCTTGATTTTAAAAATTTTAAAACAGTTATATTTAAATAACTCCGTAATTTTCAATTGTATAAAAAAGGTTATAAAACATATAGTTTTGGAAATCACTCGAGAACTAAATATTGCATCTTTTGCAGAATTAAATAATATATATTTTTTAAATGATGACACAGAAGTTAACTGGTTGTCCATCATTGTCACCGAAAAAATATGGATTGGATCGAATGTTCTTACTGTGCACCATATTATTCGTCTTCACTATGAAACCATACCAGTTAACCAGACCCAACACAAATTTCATATATCACTTTCATGTAGGTAGACGTGGCTCGATTCCATCTCAATATTAGACTGTAAGTGCAGATGGTGGTAATGGGTCGCAGTTGATTTTCTTGCAACATATGCTATAAATTGTGTGGTAGGACCCAACGCTTTAAAAATAAATTGTCTTATTTCTCCAGCTACCTAACCAAGTAAATCATGTAATATTGGGATTTAGAAAAATCTTTGCAAAATGCATCAATAGCCGTTAAAATAAATTAAAATAACAATACGCTGAATCTTTTATGATGCAAAGTGCAGCTTGCCATCATTTACGGAAAGACAATGCAACTTTAGATCCATACTTTACAACCTTTACATTGATGATGCAAATGTAAATATTACTTTCTGTGATCTAAATTGTTTTCTCGTGACAATTTAATTACAACAGATGACACAAATATTAGTGAGTAATGCAAATAACAGATTAAAGTTTAATGAACAGGTAGAGTACATAGTTAAGAAAGGTGCCAAGAAAATTGACTTTTCAGGTACTCTTAGTGGCAAACTAATTGCACTATGCTAAGTACTAGTGTTTTTTGCAGATTGATTTGCAAGTTTATAAAAACTGTAAAATAAGGTGTTATGCCATAATTTTCTGTTTTCATAAACGAATTAAATTGCGAACAAATACAGTAAAAGCCCCTCTTACAAATAGGTTTGTTTGTCATTGACCAGGTCTGGGCTTACGCAATGGCAGATACCGACTGACATGGTCATATGGTGAAGGTCCTACTTAGAATTTTGCTGATCCTAAGCAATTCCAACTCTAGCAAGAGATCATTCACAAGCTATACATCATAGTAACATGGGACTCACGCCTTTACATGACTTTAGAATGATAGCATTCTATAGAAATGTTCATCTATCTTTTTTTATTTTTAAAAATCTCACCGAGACTGGGAATCGAACTTGCGACCCCGAGAGCAGTAGTCAGAATGCTTAATCACTAAGCTAATGAGCCTGGCTGCAGATATAACTAATACGCTAGTTGTGTATCAATTTCGAAACCATTACGAGTATGTATTATTCAACAATAAGTACCTACCTACGCCAAATATGAGAAGTCTATGTCAAGTTTCAATTCTATATTGTTGTTTGTTGGTCTGCCTGTTTGCGCCATAACTTGCAAATTATTTGTTGGAGGAAGACAATAGTTTGCATGTGAATTAGATGTCTACCTCTCTCGAATTCAAATATGCTTGCTGTCAAAGATATACAGGTTTTTTTGCTTCAACTAAAGCACTATTAGTTAAATAAAAGTAATAGTTGGCACATAGTTTAGTTTTCTACCCTTGCCGAAAATAGGCATAATTTTGGATCCAACAGATACAGGGTAAACACCATCTTCTTTTTCATTTTCTACAAGTTTAGGTTCAAAACTTCCACTTGCAAAGAAAGTTTCGAGTAAAGCCCCTTACATATTTTTTGTAGGGGTTTTGGTACATTAAATCGTACGTGTATATCGTTCCGATTTTGCATAGCTTAACTCCTTTACAGAATTATAAAGTAGACTACTCTGCAGGCTTTTATCTTCTTGTATTTGTAATACTCAACCAGACCTAAAATGCTATAGATTTATTTACTGTTTTCTGTTTATTACGTTTTTGTACTATATTACTATGCTTTCTTATAAATATTAATAAATGTCTAAAACTAACAGCTTACGCATTCATTTAACTATAATTGGGCTAACTAAAGCAAAAAGCTTACTCCCTGTTGAATTTGTAATGAACATGTATTGGCCTCTTATTTAAAAAAAAGCATCTAAAATAGATCGATTAAATAACTTATTTACGCCAAAGTTAAGCTGATGTTTTGAATTTAATATAAACTTAAACGAATTGGTATTTATTGAAAATACTCTGCCGACATCCCAAACCGTTGTCGGAGCAGTAACAGTTGTAATAAGAGAAAGCATAATATTAGTAAAATATAGCAAATAATGTATTGAAATCGTTTCACTTACCTGAGTTAGGATGGCGGGTAGCAATTTGGAATAATGTAAAACTTCGAAAGATGTGTTTTATTATAAAAGTCAGTCATTACTTAAAAATAGCAGATTTGGAAGGTTACATTTTATTTTGTTAATTAGATCAAAGGAGCTGTTGCTGACAAGAACATGGTTGTTATGGCGATAATGACAGTCGCTGTTTTTTGATAAATAAATTACAAAAGACACGAAAAATTTTCAGAGAACTCTGTTGTTGACTGTCGCAGCGTCTTCAAATTTAATTGTTTGAAAGGTAGGATACGCACATATTGTAAAAACCTTAATTTAGAGCGTCGTATTGTTAATTACCACGCACTGTGGAGTGATGTAGAATCGCGAAAAGGTAAACTAAAACAGCGTTTGAAGGAGTCATCAAACTGATTGCTTACTAAAGCAATTATAAAACAGTTTACTGAGCAGCCAAGGTCATCAGTGGAACATCATGACCGAAGTCAGCCCACCGAGACATTTGCAAAGTATTGGAGATACGCTAGAAAGCCTAAATTTTTCTGAAAATAGCCGTATTGAATCGTGAGTGCATTAAAGTTAATTTCTATACAGAAACGACGAAAAGGTAAAGCTCAGACATATTTAATTAAAAAAATTCGTTTTTATTGATCTAATTCGTATAATTATTATAACATTTTGCATGTAACAAATGTTTTGTTAATTTGTAAATATCAGCAACTAAAGGTAACATCTAATTTTTAAGGAGTTGTTTACAGAACTATGTTCTACTAAAAGTTGAAACCAAGGTAATTTGATTTGTTTAGTACAAATTAGAATCAACATAGCTATCAGATTATTGGTTAGTGTCTTTTATAGTTTTCGTTTTATTAGATTTTGCTTTCAAACAACGCAGTCATCTATAAAACAAGAAGTTAATGAATTTTTTTCATGCATATGATGTGAATAAACTGCAGAATCACGTAATTAAATAACACTGAAGGTACTGAATCTGTATTGGTTTATAAAAGATGCTTTAGTTTTAAATACAGAAGCTCGAGGGATTGTTAGAACATTGAAAAATAAGTGCATAACCGGAAGTAGGTGTTTACTCTTGTGATTTTTCAGTTTTTTTTCGATTTTTCCAAAAACGGCACTAACGATTTTTTTTAACTTTACATTTTTAATGTGTATTGATGTGAGATAGGTGATTTTCCAGTTGAAATGGGTTTCTTTTGTTTTTTTCTATTTTTTTATTAACTCCTACTTTAAATAGAACACCCGGTATATTATTACATTTTTGAATTCAGCTTAAAATGCTAAAGAAAATTTGTCTCTTGAATTAATGCTCTATTTTGTACAGTTTTTGTAGAATTTTTAATTTTTGAGAAATGCTTAAAAATTTTAAATAAATTTTTTGGCTAATTATAAGATGACTGTAAAAGGAAGTTGTGTGAGTGTATCACACCAGATTTTTTTGCATAGTCTCTTAGTGGAATTTAGTCGAAAAGGACTTCGGAATTGACAACTGTCAAATTGACATTTCAATAAAATAGTTAAGAAAAGTTCATTTGTTCACGATTTTTGAGTTGAAAAAAGTGGAACTTTCAAGAGGATTTTTCGTTAAAAACGACTTTTACGATCACTATGTAAAAAATGTATTTTGGATAATCTCGAATAACTCATTTATTCTTTCATTCATAGTCCTTATTTTCATTTACCTTTTGGCGTTGAAGATTCATATATTTTATATTGCAATGAATTTAATTGGGTGCATTATATTTACGTTACACTTGCTCGTATTCAGGTACACAACACATTTAGTTTATTGTGCGGCTTGTGAGTTATGTATGTGTAGTCTTGTTACTCTGCCTCATATATCTTTCGAGGGAAACAGTGTTAACTGTATTTCAACGTCGAATGATTGCGCGTCTCAGTAACGAACCTGTTCTATGGAGAAGATTCCGCTTAGTTGGGGATTCAAATCCAGGACTGGCTTGTTGCGAACCTGGAGCTGTTACCACTATGTAACTGAGAGAATTCAATAACCTTAGCTTAATTATTGAATTTCAACACATCTTCATTTCAAACCAATGTCCTATATTTATAACTAATTATTGCTGCCCGCTAAATCTTGTTTATCAAAACCTAAATTGCGTGGAATAGTTTAAATTTGGTAGATTTCCAAGAAGCCAGAATATTATCACGTGATCTATTTCGTAGGGCGAGTGACTATTATTGGGAGAAGAAAATAGTCTACTAGTCTAAGTTAGTCGATTGTATGTTAGTAGTATGGATATTAGTCGTTTATCTCTATCCTTTGTGAATAAGCTACTGTGGGATTTAGTAGGATTTCAGGATTTGCTATTCTGTTTCTCGCATGAAAGACTTTCTAGTTAATACAACAGAAGCTCGCGCATAAAGCCCGCTGTGTTGGAATATTTCTAGACGCTGTTTGTACATACCCTTGTGTAACGTCGTCCACCGCATTTAATGCAGATGCAAGCCTTGGTACAGCAAACCTTAGAATATAGAATTACCACATCATGCACAATATAATATAAAAATGTTGGTCCACTTTCCTACTATATCTAAAAATATGAACGATGCTTACAATTTTTATATATTTTCACATCGGAAGTCGCACTAACTTCGAATCAAAAGATTTCTACAATTTTGGTAGCGGTTTGAACAATATAAATACATGCTTGAATACAAATAAAGTGCTTAACGAAAAAGCACAGTATGCCAACAACTATCCACCAAACAATGTATGAGTGTACGTAAAAGAATTAACAGTCATATTGTCTCTTGCAATTTTATTCTAAGTAATTTTAATCGTGCAGAGAATCAATTCGACAGAACTGTGGAAAGAACTAAAAAGAAGAACTACAAAGCAAGAATCAATACAATGGGTTCACAAGGGTTCCTCGCTACCAAAAAAGCCAAAATGTAATATTCTTCTAGAAAGTTGAGGAAATCCTCTTGCTTCAATAATTATGGAAAGGCTACACTGTTACAGTAAATGTACGTGGTGAAACAATTAGAAATTTAAACAATCGAATAGAAGAGAAATTACATAGTAATTTGCATCAAAAGGATTTGCTGTTCTATCACTTTAAAGTCCAGAAATTCGAATGGATGATTGCGACCTTATAAAGTTTAAACGTCCCACTATACAGCCATGATTTGGCAACAAAGAACTATTATGTGTTTCCAAAACTAATAATTTTACTTTGCTTCCAAGTCTTTTTTTTCATGGTAAGATAGATTAGATAAAAGTCTTTAAATATCTTTTCGAGGATATTACATATCACAAAATCTCTTATAGCGTACGAGGAGAAATTTGAAATTTATCAACAGTACATGTATAATTAAATAAGCCTTCTATAGTCATGTCTTTAAAATATGCATATATATTCCTGATATCTAAGCGAGATTAGATGTTACATATAGGGTTATTACTATTGTCACGACCTGCTTTTGAATTTTTTCTATGAAATAGTTTATACTTTGTCAAATATAAACTATTCTTTTCAAATGCTATCTCGTACAATCTCAAGTTTTACATCGTTCTGGGGCCTGATTTACGAGTATACAGTTGATATATACAAATAAAAATTAAAATTATTCTCTTCTCTTAATGCCGGCGCTGTCGTATCTGTACACAGTCAGATACAGTCAATGAACATGTCAAACAGCAGGTAACGCTAGTGAATAGTTGAACGGATGGTTAATACATGCTAATCGATCTAAAACCGTGGAAGTGACATTTACCACGAAAAGTGCAATTTGTAGTCCAATGAAGCGGAAGCTAAATCTGTACCAACATGAGACAAGTATTTACAAAGAACAAGATTGCAGTTAAATTTAAAAGCATTGCTGGAAAGAAGATAAGGTTTCAATTATTAATTAAAAATAACAGTAATTATAATTATAGCTATTGTTACCTAATTGTTGCCTAGCTACCAAAGTTATTATTGCATTTTCTATTTCGGTTACTCTTATGTCAAATAGTATTTGCGTCTATTTTTATAGATTTATTCAATTTTCAAGTTGCATGTGAAGACTAAGTCGACGACTCAATAAAAAAATCTTTATACATTGTGCTTATATCTAGTGAGTTCTATATATTAGCTCCTTTCCAATTGTAGCAGTTACGAATCTAATTTAAAAAAAAAATAAAAAATGAACACTGATTGCAACCAAAATTAATTTACACTCAAAGTTTGACAATTGAGCTCAAAGAAAGAAATTATCGAAAAAGCAAGAGATCAAGCCTCCCGATTTCGTATTTATGGAGACGGAAGTATACCTTAATTACTGCCAAGTATTTTATGGTGCTATTTTGTGACCATTCTGTACGCAGGTTATAAAGACACTGTACTAATAACGTTTTTGCACGAAAGAACCATTTTACCTAGTTACTGCGTTTGTTGCCAAATCAGTAATTTATGCTTACCGTTCTAGAACGCTAAGTAAAAATTCGAGGTTAGCAGGTTAGGTTTTGCGTCAGTTTTGACACAGATTGAAGCAAAAGCTAACCTGCTAACCTCGAATTTGACATAGACTTACAGTGCCACCAACATATTATTCTGTGGTATAATGTCACATTTTACTGACGTTTGAAGAAAAATACGTTTCTATTGCTCAAAAAACGTCATAAGCATCACGAACGTTAAGGAATTACCGATCTCAAACAATAATTGGAATCGTCGCTTCGCTCCACCTTCGATCGGTAAAATGTCCTTACGGTGCTTAATACTTAATATAATAATTGAGGCATCTTTACGAAAAGCTGAAACAACGTATGCAATGCTCTAGGACACATGTCCGTGTACAAGATTTTCTTGATGGTCTACAAAGACTCGAAACGTAGTTAAACCATAATGTGTAGTAAATTATTGAATTGAGAATAAAAAGGGCTTCACAAATTTGGCATGAGAAAATCGGGAGCGTATTTAAAAAAATGAAGTTGGTGAAGTCCAATAAAAGTTGCTATAATAGTTATTTAACCAACAAGTGTGTTAATGAAGGCGATTAATAATCGAAACTGTTTAAAGCACGAACGAGCGATAGCGAGTGAGTGCCTTTAATAGTTGAGATTATTAATCGCCCATTAACAAACGAGTTGATTACAAAATTTTTTCGTTGACCGCAAATTTTTTTTGTGGCGGAAAATTTAATTAATACAACTAACCTCCATGCAAAATATTATCAAAACGTCAAAATCACAAAAACAGTTAATTAATGAAAAAGAGTGTATTAATCAAAAACAGTGTATTAACAGATCTATTAATTCATCTTTTTTTAAAAAACAAAATTCAAAAATTCTGATTTTTTTAGATAATTCAAAAACGAAAAATCATATCAATGATTCTAGGGGTAATTTTGTTATTCCTTTAATTGCCCAACTTCCCCGACCGACGTCATTAATTGATTTATCATTGTTGTTTACTAGATCACAATCATTACCCATTGTTTTTGAGATCATGGCTACTTGATAATTGCACGTCTTAACGACAACCAAAAACCTTTGATGGCCATTTTAAGGTAAACATTTGCTTTTACGCTTATGAACTAAGAGCACTTTATTTTTACGCTTTCTAATTCCCTTTCGGATAGTAACCTAAAGATTAAATAAATGTTGAAGGTAACAAAGTTAGATTAGATTAGAATAGATTAGATTAGATTAGATAAGATTTATTTAGCACATGGCTAGTAAGTTACATAAAATGTTACACATTGCACAATACACATTATGTAGATATACAATTATTGATGCCCTAAGTAACTATTTAATAATTTATCAAATGCGTGTATATTTTCAGCACATTTAATATCGGCAGGCAAGTCATTAAAAAGACTAACTCCCTCATAGAATAGCGATTTTTGGATTTTGCTAGTTTTCATTGTGGGAACATAATAGTTTTGTTTAGATCGAATGTTATATGAATTACATCTTCTCTCCAAAAATGAACTTAAGTATTTCGGCACTAAACCATTTTCAATCTTATAGATTAAGGAAATATCTGCCTTTTTAATGCACTGTTCCACCGATAACCAACCCAGAGAATTTAAGCTATCATTTATATGTGTGTATCGATTACATCCTAGAAGTATCCTTATTGCTTTGTTTTGCTGCAATTGTAGTTTATATATGCTATCTTTGTTGCACAAAATAAGTAAAGGTAAACAATAATTAAAATGGAGAAAGTCTTTTGGTCCAATGAGATAGAGAAGTAGATATTCTATTAAAAACACCCAACCTTCTTCCCTATTTTTTTACATAAATAATTGACATGATTACAAAAACTTAGTTGTGGATCCAGTAAGATACCTAGGTATTTCATTTCATTAACAGTTTCCATAACCAAATTATTTATGTGCAGTACTAAGCCCAATTCATTAAACTTTCTACAATTTGTTTTTGACCCTATAACCATACATTTTGTTTTTACTTCGTTCAATTTTAAACATCATTGTTTTCCTAGTGTAAATGGGTATATTACCTCAGTTAAATCAACGATGCTGATATCATATTGTTTAATGTAGTTATAATAATAATAATAATAATAATAATAATAATAATAATAATAAATTTATTGGTCCTCTCGATCATACAATGATATAAGACAAGTCACAAAAAACTTACTTAAAATTGTAATGTAATAGTTAAAACGACGTAGAATTACATAAGTTAACAAATTTTAAAAAAAACGTATATATAAAATGCTTACAATTAAAATTAAAACAGTGTACAACTACCTAAATTTATCACAGGCTAACTACGAAAACTACATTATGTATATTGCACTTCAATTTAGTTTAAAATTTAAATGTTAAAAACTCATCTAGCGTATAAAAGGCGTTGTTTTTGAGAATTAAAGTTAATTTTTTTTTAAATGTCTTGCTACTACATGTTTTAAGACTAACAGGTAGTATATTATAGAGTACCGTACCCATATACCAAGGACTTGATTTATATAATTGAAGGCGATGATTATGATGCTCTAAGTTAAGACGACCGTAACGAGTGCTATATTGATGGTGCTCGTTTAAAAATTTGAATTTACTAATATTCGACTTAACATACAGTAAAATTTCTAGTATGTAGATACTAATAAGAGTTAAGATACTCTGATTGATGAAACTGGTTTCGCATGACTCCCGTCTCTGTAAATTAAATATATTGCGAATGGCTCTCTTTTGTATAACAAACACCCGATTTAGATTGGTAGCATTACCCCAAAAAATAATACCGTATCTAAGAACTGATTCAAAGTTTGAATAATAAAAAGTTCTGCAAGTCTCGATATTACCAAAATGAGTAATTCGATTAAGAGCAAAGCAAGTGCTTGATAGTTTTTTACAGATAGCATTAATATGATCATTCCATTTTAAAGAGAAATCCAGATTAATGCCCAATAATTTAAAAACTTTAACATTTGTAATAGTTTTATTTGATACTTCTAATGTAAGATCATGATTATATTTGAAATTTTTTGTGAAAAATTGCATCATCATAGTTTTATCTAGATTGACCGTTAGCTCATTAATTTTTAGGAAGTTTAATAAATTTCTAAGTTCAAAGTCAGCTCTATCTACAAGATTTTTATCAGAATTTTCCGATAATAATAATGTTATGTCATCAGCAAAACAGGTAAATTTACAGGTTAAGGCGGAATCGATGTCATTAATATATAAAAGAAATAGTAGTGGACCGAGAACGCTTCCCTGCGGAACCCCTACATTAAGTGGAAGTTTTCCAGATTTAACCCCAGAAAAACTAACTAATTGTTCCCTATTCGACAAATAAGATTTTAATAAATTATTTATTTTACCACGCAGGCCAAAATGTTTTATCTTATCTAAAAGGATATCATGATTTACGCAATCAAACGCTTTAGAGAGATCCACAAAAACTGCCATTACCCGCCTGCCACTGTCTAGATTATCATAGATGTTTTCTAAGGGTTTATAAGGGCAGTCTTAGTAGAGTGCTCTTCTCTAAAGCCATGTTGATGTTTGGAAAGTACACGATGTTTTTGCAAAAAATGTAATATACGAGATGCTATTATTTTTTCAATTATTTTAGAGAACGAAGATAACAATGCTATCGGTCGATAATTGGACAAATCACCCGGATCTCCCTTCTTATAAAGTGGAATGACATTTGCAGTTTTTAGTACATCTGGAAAACAATCTTGCTTGAAACATTCATTAACTAAATGGCATAAAGGAGTTTTTATAAACATTGCACATTTCTTAATGAGAGCTGTAGAAATACCATCAATACCACAAGTTGCTTTTGAGTTTAGTGATGTAATATGTGAGATTAGTTCACTCTCATCTACGTAGTGCAAAAACAGCGTTTTGTTTAAGTACGATTTATTTGCTACAAAAGATTTTGGATCGCTGTTTAGATCTAATTCTGATTTCAGCTTCGCCGGTATACTAATAAAATATTTATTAAACTCCTCGGCTATATGGAACGGTTTCCTAATATCAAGATTAATGAGCCCAACAGGAGAACATCTGGAAATTCAAGGCCAAACTATAGAAATCGTCAACCAATATATATATATACCTTGGACACACCGTAAAACTTGGCAGGGAAAATCAAACGGCGGAGATTGCCAGAAGAGTAGCGTTGACTTGGTCGGCCTATGGAAAGCTGCAATATATTTTGAAAGATCTTAATATGCCCATAAGTCTCAAACGGAAAGTATACGAAGCTTGCATACTGTCAGTTTCAACGTACGGTCTAGAAACTGCCACATTAACAGACAAAAGTGCAAATAGACTTAGAACGATGCAAAGAGCAAGCTAAGAATGCTTGGGACCAGTTTAAGAGACAGAGTGCGAAATGAGACCATCCGACAAAAGACCAAAGTCACAGACATTATAGAACGTGTCGCACACCTTAAGTGGCAATGGGTTGGGCATGTAGCAAGGCAAGATAACAGCAAATGGTCGAAAAAGTTAATACAGTGGCGCCCTAGGGAAACAAAAAGGAGCATAGGTAGACCACCAAAAAGATGGCTGGTCGATATAAGGAGAACAGCAGGCACACATTGGCAGCAAACAGCTCACGACAGTAAAGCATGGAAGAGTTTAGAAGAGGCTTATGTTCTGCAGTGGACAGCAAATAGCTGAGAAGAAGAATTACATCATTCAAATTGAATAGCTGGGGCTAATTTTACTGCAAGTAGTTGTGTGACGTTAGCGTCGGCCGAAATTATTATTACTACACATTTATATGCGTTTTAATTTGCGCCCGCTAAAACTTCGTCACATTCACCTAGAAAACATAGCCAAAGCGCGAGAAACATGATAACACGACATAATCATCGTTCTGCGCCCGCATCGACAAGACGTTGTCCGGCGCATCCCTTCCAAACTTCCAGCACTGATAAACAGTATGGTCTTGGCCGCTAGAGGACGTTTGCGCAACCACAATCCCGGTGCGTGTACGACCTGAGTGACCTGCAACCCGCTTAACCCGAGAAGCAAAAGGGGTTTTCTGCATGCCAGGTTCCTCCAAAGAGGCCAGAGAAGAAACCATATTATTTTTGTACTAAATACGGGAAATATTTTTATTATGTTACAATGTAAATATTTATACCCAAATAAATCCCTTTATGTTATATGTACTTTTCTATATACTTGAGAGAGTAAGTTGGACCTTGGCATCAGAGCTGCCTGAGAGTAAAAAGTTCATTAACAGTGGTAATTATTCATTCAAGCAAATAATTAGTCAATGCAGGCTCTTACAGTTGACATCGAGTTTGTTAGCAGAGTGAACGTATAGATAAATGGTTTTTCATCTACTGGAATTGTACTTCGTCAAGCTTGTTAGTGAAGTGACATTTTGTAACTTGCATTTTGTCGAGGTTCGTAGTACTACGTTGTCAACGGCTTGTGAATTTTGGAAGTAAGACGTGGATGGCATTTGCTTTTGGTCAATTTTGACAATTCTGTTGGAGAAAATAGCAGGTGTCTTGTCGTGTTTGGCTGGAGGTATTTGCGGTTCATGGTAGTTGATTGCGATCATACTAGGATTTGTGTGGACATTGGGAGATTTCTGTTAGGTAACTGGATGCATTTGGCTGGTAAAGGAGCATATCAAGGTCCATAGATAGGTGACAGGCTACAGGTATTTATGTAATAAACTGAAAGTAAAACGTAGAAAGGGTGAAGTGAGGTAATTATAAAAGGAAGTACTTACTATTTAAGGTTTGTTGAATAACAAGTAGTGTAACGAAAAGGTATTTGTAATTGATTTTGCACTTGCATAATTTGACGTGACATTGACAGATGTACAAATTGCCACAGAATTTTGAAAAAGAATTTTCAGGAATAAAAGTAGTCTTGATTATACGTGAATCCGACCTGTGTTTCTTAAGAATAAATGTTTTCCAGCAAGCTAGAGATATTCAATAACATTGATAATTCATCATTTATAGAAGGGAAATGAGTTACTTAAATTCATTTTAAAAGAGAATTGATTAAAAATAAACTAAAGTATAAGAAAAGTCAAACGTAATGGCTAAAGTATAGTAAATATTGTTTTAACATAAACCATTTACATACATAAATACCATTGCAACATAGTCAATTATAACAATAGATAAACTATTTTGATTCCCCGGCTGTACATTCCTGTCATATAACTATGTATAAATATGTTGTCTGTTTATGCAGACTAATCTTAACGCGTTGTAAAGAGAGGCAGAATTGTGTTTCATCTAATCAATAGGTGACTGTATGTTTTATACAAATTTCATACCACATTAAATTATATCGCTGATTCTATATCATCATCTTAAAATAATCTGTAGCAAAATTGTTTCATATGTTACTGTAAGAAGTTTATTGTCAGCTTTTTAATTTCTTATTTTTCGTCATTATTTAAATTATTAAAGCACAACTGTGTTACTTTATTGAACGTGTAGCAAAGAACTAAGAGGTCAATATGAATTCTTTCCACATATAGCGGTAGTACTAGCATTTTACAATTCTAATTCAATTTAAAAATTAATATAAACAATATAAATACTTTAAATAACCCCATACAGAATGTTTACAACTTACAGGTTGTACCGAAATCACACTTTATTTTTAAAATTTTCGAGTAGCTGCCTATTTAGTTTAATTCAGAAGTTCATGATACATTTTTAATTCTTTATAGTTTAAGCTATCAATAAACATGTTTCTCTATTTAGCTATAAGCGGTGGACATGTATTCGTCCATTTGTAATTGTGATTTTGCTATAATAAAAGTACTTTTTCTACAGCCGTGATTTTAAACTGTTTCCAAGGGTCATATGCGGCGTGCTATATGTTGTCTATAAAACACGCCATTCCATTTAAAGCACGGAGTACTTTAAGAGGTTATAAAACCTTATTTGTGAAAATTAAAAGTACAGTTATTATATCGGACCGATTTGTATGCGGAGCCCCGGGTGCTCGATTGGAGAGGGGCGGAGCCCGATGGCCCCCTTGGAGAGGGGCGGAGCCCCGATGGCCCCCTTGGAGAGGGGTGAAGCTCCAAGAGCCCCCTTGGAGAGGGGCCGAGCCCTGAGGGCCCCCTTGGAGAAGGGCCGAGTCCCGAGGGTCCCCTTGGAGAGGGGCAGAGCCCCGATGGCCCCCTTAGAGAGGGGCGGAGCTCCGAGAGCCCCCTTGGAGAGGGGCCGAGCCCTGAGGGCCCCCTTGGAAAAGGGCCGAGTCCCGAGGGCCCCCTTGGAGAGGGGCGGAGCCCGATGGCCCCCTTGGAGAGGAGCGGAGTCCCGAGGGCCCCCTTGGAGAGGGGTGGAGCCCCGAGGGTCGCTTTGGAGAGGGGCGAAGCCCCGAGGGCATTTAAGCTAACAAACTCCTCGGCTGTAGAAAAAATATTGAAGCCAACTCGTGTTTTACAGTTTAAAAATCTCGGTCGATCATAAAATTCTCGCTTCGCTCGAATTTTAACATGATCGACCTCGATTTTTAAATCCTCTGTAAAACACTAGTTGCCTTAATAGCTATTTTCTACAGCCGTGATTTTAAACTGTTTCCAAGGGTCATATGCGGCGTGCTTTATGTTGTCTATAAAACACGCCATTCCATTTAAAGCACGGAGTACTTTAAGAGTTTATAAAACCTTATTTGTGAAGATTAAAAGTACAGTTATTATATCGGACCGATTTGTATGCGGAGCCCCGGGTGCTCGATTGGAGAGGGGCGGAGCCCCAATGGCCCCCTTGGAGAGGGAGGAAGCGCCAAGAGCCCCCTTGAAGAGGGGCCGAGCCCTGAGGGCCCCCTTGGAGAAGGGCCGAGTCCCGAGGGCCTCCTTGGAGAGGGGCGGAGCCCCGATGGCCCCCTTAGAGAGGGGCGGAGCTCCATGAGCCCCCTTGAAGAGGGGCCGAGCCCTGAGGGCCCTCTTAGAGAAGGACCGAGTCCCGAGGGCCCCCTTGGAGAGGGGCGGAGCCCGATGGCCCCCTTGGAGAGGGGCGGAGCCCCGAGGGCACCCTTGGAGAGGGGTGGAGCTCCAAGAGCCCCTTGGAGAGGGGCCGAGCCCTGAGGGCCCCCTTGGAGAGGGGCCGAGCACCGAGGGCCCCCTTGGAGAGGGGTGGAGCCCCGAGGGCCGCTTTGGAGAGGGGCGAAGCCCCGAGGGCATTTAAGCTAACAAACTCCTCGGCTGTAGAAAAAATATTGAAGCCAACTCGTGTTTTACAGTTTAAAAATCTCGGTCGATCATAAAATTCTCGCTTCGCTCGAATTTTAACATGATCGACCTCGATTTTTAAATCCTCTGTAAAACACTAGTTGCCTTAATAGCTATTTTTATTATACCTGCATCAGAATCGCCGTTTAAAGCACGCCTGAGCGTGCGAATACAGGCGATTAAAGCACACCGAGCTTTAAAGGTTGTCAAGCATACTACTGGATGCAACAACGGACATGGACGCGACAAAAATGTAAACAATTCTCGTAACTATAGTAGCAATATTATTATGGCCTCTCGATTTATCACGACAAAAATTATTTCTAAGTTTTTAGTGCGTAATTTATTTCCAGTGTTGCAGGTATAATAAAAAATAGCGTAAAGTATTCGTGGATAACTGGTCTTTAAAACACTTGCTCTATTTCGAGCACTCCGGCTACGCCGTCGGGCTCGAAAACTCGCGCGTGTTTTAAAGACCTTGTTATCCACTCATACTTTAATATACTATTCCAGAACCCCATTAAAACCTTAAAAGTTTAAAGCCATTCTCGTATTTAATATATTTCCATTGTAATATCTCTGGCTCCGGCGAAGTTTTTTGATTTTATTGTTGCAATAGAAAATTATAGCGACAGCTTAATTTTCTACAAGCTTCGCAAATTCTCCCCTGTTGTCGGAAATTAACCTATGGCGCGGTAAATTATCAATTAATTCTTCGTCCCACTAACATTGTTGATTAATTGTGCTACTCGTCTACGACAGATATTTATGATTTCATTTTAACGTATCGGTTTATTGGTTTTTGGTTTTTCATTAATCTTTTTATACCACTAATTACACTCACATTACTAAAAGCTATCAGCATAGCATCAGCTAAGCGATTTAATTTCCATGTTTTCAATGTTGCACCAACATTATTTATGTACAACAAAATCGGCATAATATCTATAATTACACCAAAATAATTGTGCGATTTTATCCTATGGGTATTGGTTTCCCCATGTTTGTTTCTAGCACTAACTACACCCGCATTACCAACAGCTATCAGCATATCATCAGCTAAGCGATTTATTTTCCATGTTATACAACTATCATTTACTACGACCACTACTGTAAGTGATCAAAATTGTACAAGTTACAAGCTGTGTAAGCGTCTCCTTACGCACAGCATGCGTAAAGTGGGTTGATCGCATGATTAGGGATTTAGTGACCTACGGTGGTAGCAACAATGCTTTTTTGTTTTGGTTACTATAGTTACCTACATTTTACAGTTCTTGCTTGTGTGGTGTACAGCTGAGTACAGCCGCGTAATTTTTAAGATGGTGTGAAAGTAATCATTAGGGAGTTAATAAAACATTTCTTTTCCATTTAACAAAATCAATGTAATAATAATAATATTGGTGAGGCACTAACACCCCATGAAGGAGCTTGGCCTGCAAGGCGGAAGGTTAGAGCTTCCGTATCCTCGCTCTCACACCCGGCTGTCAATGTAGTCGTAAGAAAAGTATAGTAAGAAACTAGAAAGCAATTTTGCGCTAGTGGAACTTTTTCTCCTAGCGCATAATGTGCCTCTCACAGCTCTGGTTGCATAATATACTATTATGTATAACGTACCTAATAATGGCCCAAATTCTGATCCCTGAGATGCATTTAGCTGACTGATGAGTTATAGATTCTAAATTATTGTAATTGATGACTTGTTGAACTTGAAATTTTTCTGTTCGTACAGCATTCACTATTTTCTCCGCGTCTGAACCGTTATTTATGTTCTATATAAACACTATCGCAGAGCATTATGTTATAAACATCAAGGTTCGAACGTTTATCCCGCATCTAAGCACGCCGTCACTGCGCTGACAGAATCTTTGAGTTAAATTCTATTGGAAGTAAAATTTCGATGCCTGTAAGCATTTATGATTAGTTTTGGATTTTGTAAGTTGCTGCTTCGTTGCAGAGTATTAGCCCTGTGGTGAAGTTATCCAGACCGATATACGAGCTGGTGACAATTTTTAGTGATTATTTAGTTAAGGCCTATTTTTGAGAGAATGTTGCGGGAGGCATGTATAAGTGTCATCTGTGAAGATTATCCTTGATAGCGGCATCGGAGGAAGGCAGAACATCCCCAGTTTGCAAACAAGTAGTGAACAGTATTATTATTTTATTAAGGCTGTAACTTTTTGTATTGTTTGTCTGTTTGCCTTCGGATTCCTATCTCGCTATCTAAGTGAAGAGTTCGTCAAAGAGCAGAACATAACTCTTTTAATAAGTTAAGGTCAAATTTTAATGACTACAAATTCTTGATGTTTACAAATAACTGGTTATTGCGTCTATAAATCTTAAGAATAACCTTTATGAAAACGTTAAAATCCAAGTTTTATCAGATTTATGCTCCGATGCAATTATTGGACATAAGTGGTTGTTACAACATTCTAAAATTGTATTTAAATTTGGTAGATTAAGACCCGCCTTACCAATCTGCAATTTACCTGTACCAACAATCGACCCACCATGTCATGTTACAGCTATGATATCTGTTACCGCACAAACACGGCTTTACGACATAATGAGGAAATATACCTAAATTACACGGCCGTAACTCTGTTGCGATGGCGGTAACAAAAGGTGCTCCAGCTAGAAGAGCTCAGTCGAGAGGGCAGGTTCTTTACTACCTTTGAGTTATGGCGGCACTCCAGTAACGGATATAAATGATGTTCAAATTGATGGGTCGCCACCACATTCGGTCTAGATTGGGGAAAACCAACAGCAACAGCACAGGTAAACGCACTCTTGAATGCGGAAGTAAGTGATTCACCTTTCTACTTCTACTTTGGCACAGCTTGAGATAGTGATTGCAAAGCTGAATTGAACCTACCTTAGCTGCACTTGCTTACAATACATCTGGTTTCCTGTACATTAAAGATAAAATACAAAAGACATGCAAACACCAATGAAAAACATACGTAATTAACAATAAACTCTATTAAAGTAATAAAGTATATGAATAACAATGAACATGGAAGATGTTTACTGGTTATAATTACAAATACCTTTAAACTACACACAGACAATAACGATAACCATTGACATAGTTACATTCAACGCAAACAGTGACGCAATGATAATGATTATTTGACTTTATCGTGTAAAACAACATATCAACCACTTTAAAACGGTACTGTCTGTTTGACATCTCACACTTTATACAACAAAAGCATAGCTTGACGGGAAAACACTTCACTGTAAATTTATGGGCAGTACAAACACTATTAAATTGGTTCAGTTCCAACTGCAAGCCGCTTCTCAAGCCAATGCCACGAACGGCGTCAAGAACTCATTAAAACGTGATAAAGCCGATGACATCACCCATACAGCATGCGAGGGCAGAACAAAACTTGCTTTGTAAAGCAATCGCAAGAGAACTAAATTTCGACGAATATAAGAGAACTGCAATACGTTAGAGTATAAAATAGGCGGAAATAAATATTGCATGGAGTTAAGGCTTGATTACATCACTAATTTTATGCATTTGAATTTGAAAATGCTAATCTTTAGGCTCAAAATACGGAAAGTACGGGCTTTGAGAAATTATTCTAACATATCGTATACCGTCTTGGAACAGAAAACACTGTTGCGGACACTTTTGAAAAAGTTTGCAGTTTCAGTAGCAGAACACTGATATGCTCTTAATCAAGCATTATGCTATCCAGGAGTAACATGAATGGCACTTTGGGTCAGATCTAGAAACCTTCCATATTCAGTACTTTAAATAAGAAGACTAACTGGTAACTGCCCAGTATGTACTGAAGTTAAGACAAAATTCTACAAAAATACTAGTGGCAATTTCATTAAAGCCACTACTCCATTCGAGCGATTAAACTGCGGCAAGACAAAATAAATGCTTATTAACAATCGTTGACGATTACTCAAGTTTTCTTTTTGCAATTGCTTGTCCTGGTATAACTTTTACTACAATTATCAAGTCTTTTAATTCACTGTTTCCGATATTTGGAACGACGCACTATATTCATTCTAATCAAGGACCCTCATTTTTGTTCAAGGGATTAAAGTCATATTTATTTGCAAGATAGCCGTATTGCTACAAGTCGTACTACCCCATATAATCCTGTGGAGAATGGTCAAATCGAAAGGTATAGTTGAATAACTTGGGAAACGATTCCTTTAGCTTTAAAATTTCTAAAGTTAAAAACAACTCAATGGAAGGAGTTACTAGGGAAAGCCTTTCTTTCAGTTTGTTATCTTCTCTGTACTGCAACTAACTGTACGCCAAATCAAAGGTTGTTTCAAACCAACGAAAATTAACTTTTGGAAATTTCTTTATTTTGTCTCCAATCCTAGTCTCAGTAAAAAACCATGTAAGAATTAAAGATGACTCATTTTAGAGGAAGCTGAATTAATTGAAGCAAATTCACAATACGCCTGTTTTACTCAAGAGGGAGGGGTGAATGTGGTGTGATAGTATACAGGGAATTTATTTTAATAGTTAACATAAGAGTTTCGTTTCTATGCCATCATTTAATCATACAGGTCATTTCCATAGTTACAAATGAGACCAATAGATTAGAGCGTGTATTTTATGATTTAACATAGGAATTTTTACTTGTCAAAAAGACAATTAAAAGTTATCCTAATGTATACCACTAAGGGAAAGGTACAACACACAAGTTGTTCTTACGTATCTACTTTTTAATGCATTCCTACATTCCGGTAACAAAATTAAAGTTTCTTATTAGCAAGTAATTAATTCAAATTCGTATGTTAACTCGTAAAATAAACGCTCTAATCTATTGATTTCATTGGTAACTATGGAAGTGACCTGTATGATTAAATGCAGGCATAGAAACGAAACTGCTATGTTAACCATTAAAATAAATTCACTGTATATGTTGCTGTTACTTTTGTTACTTGTTTATTGTCAAATTGGCTCAATTTGTTCCGTTTTACTTATATTGCATTCTTGCCGAATAAAGCCTTAATTCCGAAGGTTTTCTTACTATACGACCGAGCCTCCTGAAATAATGCAAAATCGGTTCCGGGCGCAACGGTAGGGGTTAATAAAAAGTACAGAAATGTCTAATGATTACTATCGTTACATTACCAATGCTTAGATATTTTCGTTTTTATTTACTAATAAAAATTAAATACAACTGAAATTTGATTGCTACCTTCTGTTACAAAACGTCTAAAATTATTTACTTCACGTTGGGTAGCACTATATTTTTTATTGACAATTATTTTTAGACAGCTTTTCTTTCACATTAAATGAAAACACTGTCATTACAAACTAAAACCGGAATTGGAAACATTTAAGTTAGCCGACAAACTGTTGTCTTTAAGCTCTTGTTAGATAGTAGACTTGACATGCTACGGTCGTTTCAATCAATATTTAATCTAAGTAATAAAATTACATGCACGAATTCTACAAAAAAAAATCGTTTATCCTGCAATTCTGAAGTATATTTAGATACCAGCTAAACAACCTATATTATGACATTAAATTGAATGGACGATTGGAACGTATTGACATCTTCAATTTACTAAAAAGACCTTGGTACCATACAAGATGAAAAATACATCTTATAATAAATGGTACAGTTGGAATGAAATTACTTTAAATTTGGAATTGGCGTTTAAATGCATATATTGCCGATATTTAAATGTATTGTAATAAAGCATTGCCCCTTATCCAAGGAAACTATTAGAACACATTTTACATATTCGTAATTACATACGTACTTTCTGGAAACCAAAGCTGAAACTCCACGTTGTTCAGAAACTATGTTAAGTGAATTTCTCAGATTCGCCGTAGATTAGTACTGTTAAACTGTGGATCTTCCAGGCATGAATTACTAAGATTGAAAATTACGGGATGAGGCTTAGTTGTCTCTGTGAACTATTTTCCAAGACGGTAGTTTGTCTCTTTCAAAGTCGAATATAAAGTAAATGCAGATGGTGTACATTGTCCTGTTTTTTCGCATGGCCAGAAAGATGTTATAATATTTCTAAAGATCAATTGAAGGACGTAATAAAGTTATTAGCCATTACCCAAATTACTATTTTGATTGGAACAAAAAAAGTCGCTAAATAAAAAAATAATAAAATTCTAATTTATTTCGTTATTCCGAATGCATGAAAAGAAAAGTTGATTTAGTGTCTTTGCTGGACAAACTTGTGAAAGATATCTATAAGTGAGCTATACATTTGATGAGAAATTGCGTTTGCTGATCATTTTTATTCCGAAGTAACATTTAAATGTTTTATCAGACATGTCTAAAATTAAAAACCCTTATTATCAGAGTTGTTTTAGAAGCGTTACAAAGAAAAAATTGTTACAGGTTATAAGTCATTTATAAAAATTTACATAATTAATTGCCTTATCATTAATAAATCAAGATGTCACCTACAATATAATTTAAACAATAAACCCTGTTTCATATTTCTATGTATTCCTAAATTATTTAAAGCTGTTTTATGCAACATTTTAAACTCCGGGGTATTTTGGTTGCTTATCCTAAGTTCTTAAGGTTTTTCCAACTTTTTTGGCAAAGAGCTTATCTTCCTTGTCATTTTGCCAATTTGGACTGAGCCAGGAAGGATGACAATGTGAACTAACCAGCTCAGCAATTGAAATGACCCATTACAAAATTAGCAGCAAAATAATTTAGAATGGAAGAACGAAGATAGTAGACGTCAATATATTGTTGAGGTCTCTATTGTATAATATTATATGTGCTTATTTAATTCAATATCAAGTTTTTAATTTATTACAAATTATTGTTAAATATTATTGCAATTGTATGAGTGCCCTTACTCAGGGTTGGTTTGCCAAAATCTAGTAAGTTTGTAGTTGCTATTTTCTTTATTTGCATTGAATTTTATAAAAGTCGCTTGCTGTCAAACTATTAATTAAATACCGTGTTCATTGACACTTTCAAACCAATATGACAAAATAAAAATTCTTGACAATGTTGTATGACCCAATAATGTTATGATAAGTATTCACTGATATTGTAATAAACCTTTCTAGTTGTCTTTTATTTTAGATAACTTTAACAGATCTTTGTATTCACCTACCTGAGTTCCTTGTACTGTAGAACAGCTCCAGCTCACCTTGGTATGATTCTCCCCTACTATCCAAACTCCTGTACACCTCAGCTAACACACACTGGTCACCAACAAACCGCCTCCAACTCGCTACAACCCAAGAAGCTGGCAGACATCCGTTCCTTCTCGAACCCCAACACAGCTGTCACTCCTGCAACCTTCCTGCGTCCAATTCCTCCTTGGTAAGTATACTTCCAATTTAGATAGTAAATTAACTGTGTCCTTCCTTAGCTCCTTGTATCTCCATACACGTCGTCAGCATCCAGCACAATCTGCAACCTCCAACAGCTCCTCCCTTCGATGCAAGCAAGCCGGTCCCTGTCAACTGGTCCTCGGTATTTTGTCTTAGCCTCCAACAACTTCCTCTTTTGATGCAAGCACACTGGTCCTCGTCAAACTGATCCTTGGTTCCTCAGGCGTAGTCCTCGAAAACTCCAAACAACAATAATACTCCAATTAATGTAACTCCTGATGACTTGTAATATAACACCAATTCAATTATATCCAAATCTATTCTTCTTGCTTCTATGCCTTGTTAATATGTAGATTCACCATTCCATATCTTCATTTTAATTAGATATTATTACATTCTTTTAATTTACTTACTTATACCTTGTGCATATTATTAGTAACCCTTTTGAATCAATTGTAGTTCAAATTAAATAGATAAGAGCAAATTTATGATTTATTTTTCACCAAACTTAATTTTTACAGACTGTTTCTCAACTTGTTATTTTCAATAATTACACCAATTTTTATTTCTATCCTAGACTACAATTATTCCTGCCTGCTACATGTTATATAAATTTGAATGGTACCCACTTTATAAATTGTTACAATAGAATTTTATTCTGTCATATGCAACATTAAACTTTGTATTTATTATTAACTCTTGTTACCACCATCAAATACTACTCAAATGCAATACCTTTCTTTTAAAATTTGCTTTGAATCTTTAATTCCAACTATATCATTCAATTAAATAAGCAGTCATTAATACAATTTTCTACATTTAATCATTTCAATATAATTACTGTATTTAACTTTCCATTTTGTATTCATCTAAATAAATAGACATATTTAATGTAGTACATAGCCTCTCTATACCATAGCAATATTTTAATATAGTTTCATTGTAATTAACAGTAATTTGGAATCTTGTAAGGTTTTTAATACTTATGCTATATAATTCGGTAACACAATTAATTATAAAACAATGAAGTAACAGAATTTTTTTTTAAACGCAGTTTTTAAATTAGTATCAAGCTTGATCTCCCCTTACTCGATGTACACTTGTGCTCATAAAAATGGAATACACTTACTGTTGGACTGATTTGGAGGGCGACTGGTTATGTGGAGAAGACAACTAGATGGCGATGAGATGTTTTCTTACCTAAGATCACTAAATTATGTGAGCGACGCTAACACATATAAAGAAACACAAGTTGACAGGTTCTAAAATCGAGTTTGTCAATGTCAAATTTATCACAGGCGCTACTAGTAAGTGCATAAATAGCAGTTTTTATTATTAATTTACCTTGCGGAATGCGAGAGCATAATCCTTGCTTTAGGTTAGAAGTTAAACAGATAATTGTTTTCAGCCGCAATAGAAACTGATTGTGTATGTCACTGAATAACTGAGTTTGGTTTGACATAAAGAACACGGAGTTTTCCTACCTGTGTTAGGAAAGCTAACGTAATTTAGGGCCGGTTCTACAAACTAAGGATAAAGTTATCCGGGGAAGAAATACCCTAGAAACGATGGTTATAACAAAGAAAACTATGACAATTATACTCTAACTAGTTTATTCTAGGTATATACTTGCATTGTAGAACCGGCCCTTAGTGACCTTATTCTTTCTCACCCGCAGAAAGCGGAATGGGAACTAGGTTCGAAAATAGTCAAAACTTTGCATGGTGGCCTGCTCAAGATACCATGGGAAAGCAATTGGCATATGCGACTCTAACCGAAAATGTGTGTAACACCTGAATCAACGAGAAAGTCTTAACGCGTATTTAAAAAACGACTTTATTAGGAATAAGAAGATTTACTGGAAAGAAACAAGTGGAAGATCGACGAACAAAAGGAATGTAGGATAACATTGATCTGCGTAATACCCTCTATGACGCCAAATTACAAGAAGCGAGAATAATAATCAATTAATTAGAACAATTTAGCGCTAATAAAACCTTTTGTCACTTTATCAACTGTGGGAAAATGGCAATCATATATTTTGGCCTCTATTCCGGTGCGGTAAAATGACTAGAAAAGGTTTTACTTTCAGAGACCCTGAAAAAAAAGTTACTCTATAGTAATAAAGGATATTTGCGAAAACGCTAGTTACGTAATTCCTCGTTCAGTTGAGTTTTGGAGAAATAAAGAAAATCGATACTTACGACTTTGACTTTTGACGTTTCATAACGTTGTAATGGACCGACTACAACATTTGCTGAAGGCAGCTTGCTCGATAGCAACTGTGGGTTGTGGGTTTGATAGCCGGAAGAGGAATATTGAATACATAGGAAAAAAGTTTCGGCAAAAACATTGAATACCATATTCTTGCGTTAAGCATTTTACAGCGTCTCGCACTCATAATAACAATAAATGTACAGCGACGCCTAAAATTGGCCTAACGACTGTTGGCTCAGTACTAAAATGAATAAATAAATAAAATAAAAAAATAATGTAAATTACTAATTCCCATAGTGACCAAAACTAAATTGTAACGCACTTACACTATAATAACCAAATTCTGAGTGGAATATAAACTGTTACACTCACCGATTTCGGAGGCCTTCGCGGCCCTTGTTACACTCACTCTCTACCTTTCAGATTTTGAAATTCGTTTCAACATTTACTTTAATAATATTACAATTGAATGTCACTTGCATACAACTAAAAATTCGTATTTTCTTTTGAAGAGACCTTAATCAAAGTTCGAGAGCTGTCATAATTTCGAAGTAGGACTAAAGTTGTTTCGAGAGTTTAACGATTCTGGAACAACGAACGAAAATAAAGTGCTTGGACGAGAAGAGACGTGAAAGAACTCTTATCTCATAACTTTTGGGGCTTATTTCAATCTCTAGTCTGAATTATGAAAATGTTTATTGGAAGAGTAATGAATGAGCATGAGAGGTTTATGTTGTAACTTCGAGGATGTATGAAATTTCAATATCGAGCGAATCGTATGGTTATTATGAATAAAATATGCTGTGTATATAAACTCTGCTTCATATAACTTTATAAAAGCGACGCATCTTAGTATGAATATATTATAAATAAAGCATGAACAAAAGTACAATGCCTTCGCTTTATAGATGCTATATATCTTTTTACATTTTTAATGGCACTTCATGTCTAGTTGGTGTACACGCGATCAAAATATTGTATACGACTACAGAAATAGTTGTAATAAGTCAAAAGCTACTATTTACACCCATTAGAAGCAAAGACTGAGCCATTTCGATTTTGTTATAATAATCAAAGGGAATGACTAAGAAATTGCTTTTGCAATGTTTTTACAGACAAGTTTCTACTGTGCAAAATACGATATAGATATGAGATATGTTCTGTTTCATGTAAGAGCACAGTTTCATGAGTAGAATACTAAAGATATTTAAATTTTATTACGTATAAACTAGCGTACCCTCGGTATTTTCCGTGTTAACATCTTTTTTAACTCTTCAACTTACAACGAGAGTACATTTTGTACTCACATGTCTAATATCTTAACGGAACGCAAAGTAGTAAAGATATACAAGTGTGGTTCTCACTAGCTGTTCAATACTTAATAAAAAATCTGTGTAATTAGTTACTCGAATGATTGTTGGCCTATGATATATTTTATTAGACAATCTTTAACGAAGGGTACAGTTTGTACTCTGGTTACACTAAAATGTTTTGCGCGCCATCCTTATATTTCAATATATTTCGTTGTCCTTAATTCACGGACACACGTTTGCGCGCAATGTGTCGATTCTAACCTATAAAAATAGGTTATTGTATTCGATATACAGGTTGTGCAATAGTAGGTACATTAATTAGTGCAAAAGTTACATTGGGATAGCTTCGATAGCTCTATGTTTGCGCTATGGTACTGTGCACATATCCAAAGAAAAGTAATCGAAAATAAACGTCTGATAATACTCATATATTTCAAAATAAAATAATGTTCTTAATAAACTATAACAAAATGTCTATTTATGTACAAGTGTGGTTATATTTTTCTGGTGGACGCCTAAACGCCTAAGGCCTGCTGCAACCCATGTCCCATGACTAACCTTTTAATCCTGCGAGAAAACAAACATTACCGGTGCCAATAACTACTGTGTTTTATTGAAACTAATTGATTGTTAGTGGATGATAGGAGTGCTCTAATGTTCGTGAATTTTGAAGGTGAGTTTACCTCTGTGCGGATTATGCTACTATAATTTTGTAACGAGCGATTTCGGACTTATTTACTTAGGTGGTCGCTTCGTTAATATGTGTCTATAGTGAAATTCTGGATGGGAGGCAGCCAGGAAGTCGAATAATTCATGTAGTGTTCAACGCCCCAGACTTGTAACTTCCGTTGAGGGTTACGAAGTATAGTATACAGGTCACAATATGCTACGAGAAAGACGCACACGTCACCTGGACTAGCGCCGGTGTCCAAGTCGGTGGGTTTGGTGAAAGCTCGTCATTTTAACCGGCGCCAAGCGTTCACCAGGTCAAGACAGGACGTTTTGCAGGCGAAAATCAAACTCCCCACAGACCAGCGCTAAAGTTTGGCCGGGCTTTCGAAAAAGAGTTGTTGTGCACCTCACCTGAACCAGCGCCTTGTGCACAACTCTGGTAAGTTTATCGAGTTTAGGAAAGGTTATTGATTAGGACAAGCGGACTCGAAGAGTTGTTCATTCTGCCTGGAGCGCGTGCTTTTATAAGCTTTTGGGGCCCGCGTTATCTGGAATTCAGACTGGGGGATTCAAATAGTGGGGAAAACAGCTGCATTGCCGACGTGCGCCGTAGATCCGCGCACCACGGGACCCTCTTCCCTCACTTAAATCGTACACTAAAATACATGGACATGCGAATTTGAAATAATTAAAATTATTTGTATGCCAAAAATTTGCCTCGGAGCTATTGTTACAACTTCAGCAATGTTCTCTTAGAGAATAACGATCACTATTTCCCAGATGCAGATTCAGAAGGTGAACAATATAATGCTGAATTGAAAGGTGAGCAAAACAGTGAACAAAACCACGTTGAATTAAATGGAGATAATGTGACTTCATCTTCAAAATCTAAGGAAAATGAGATTAGAGTATTATATGTGCAAACACTAACAGCACCTAGTGGGAAAAACTAACAAAAATAACTATCAAAAAGTGAAATTCACACAATTAGAGATTTTATTGCAGAAAAGCAATTTAACATTTTTCTTTGCGAATTTGCATTTTTAATTGACTTGTGCAATATTATGTAACCAAATGTCTAAAATTGCTGTTTTTTGCAATATAAATCTTTAAGCAATACTGTTTTGTATTTCTTAATTACTACGTTTAAATAGCTAATTTTCTCAGTGGGTTCAAAATGTACCTAGGCTATAATTAAAACGGTATGAAAATGCTTGAATGTGGAAGGGTTAATAAATGTTCGCACATATAGTTTAATACTGCCCATAAACAACATGAGAAATCTCACGATTGTAGAGGTAAGATGAAATCGTGCATTTCCTCTTTGCACTTTACAAACACTATTGCTAAAAATGCATCTTTAATTGGAAGATATGTTAGTTTCACACAGTTAACTATAAAGAATTCTACTTTGCAGCTGTATTTTAACATACATATTCCATACAAGTCAAATCGCGAAATCATTATTAAGAGTTATAGATGTTGGAATTATTAAAAGAGGTGATTATTAATCCTAAACCTGTATAAATAACAGTTTATCAAAACAAAAGAAAAAGAATCATGGAATCGACCTAAAGATCATTGTGAAAGCACACTATATCACGTTTGAAATGTGGTTAGGAGATTAGTTCCTACTAATTTAAGATTATTTTGAATGGTTGGTTGGGCACTGTAGTGCAGGTTGATTCGATCCTTGTCGTTTCTCCTTTTGAATTCCTATGAGTTTCTTATTTTCAGGATGGGTTTTCATGTATTCTGTGCGTTGGTTTGGATTTTACATCATTTACTATTATGTGTTTTTTGAGTTTTGAGTGCTTTTGTTTGGATTATGGGGTTGGATGATATTGGCTTGTGATTGCGATTGAAGATTAGAGTGGATGTTTGGTGAGAAGTTGTCTTCTGTTATACGCCAATCTAGTAACCTTTTTCCATTAGCGATGAAGACTGGTAATGAGAAGATACCCCTCTGCAATCCAGGTGAAGGACAGACTTTCTTTAAGGACTGGCTACCCTGCCTACCCGAGCACTTAAATTTCCCGACCTCCTATGTTAAGAGAGATCACCCCTAACCTTAATCCTACCTACCATATTTTGTCCCATCCCTATCCTAAGCCCGAGTGCTCGCCAGTATAAATGATCCCCCTGAACCGTAAATCAAAGCACATCCTCTTTAAAAATGCCCGGATTGCCAGTTAAGATATGTACAAGGACCGTGCAAGCTATGTACAAGGCTAGTAAAATACATACCATTAAGGAGATTGACACACTTTAGATAGATATTGTGGGAGTCAGTGAAATGCTCTGGATTGATTCTGGATGCTCAATATATGACCATAAAATATACTATTCGGAGAAACACACAGGATTTTTTAGAACTATGGGATCAAACTACTAGGGGATATTCAGTGCGATGGTAGAAGACATTGGAGTATAGGAACCCATGTCTGGAAATGTCTCCCTGGGGCACTGGGACTCTATGACACGTTAAGACGGCTTAAAAAGAAAATATGTTTCAATTACTCAAATGTCAACGTACAGCAACTTTATAACAATTCATCCGTTCTTATGGACTTCACCAATCAAGAATTGGCAAATATGCATCTGGCATATGGAGCAACAAATTGCAATGCATTCAAATGTTTTAAACTGTCTTAACGTGTCAGAGAGTTCCAGTGCTCCAGAGAGACATTTCCGGAGATGGGTTACTATTATGAAATGTCTTCTACCGTCGCACTGAATATCCCCTAGTAGTTTGATCCCATAGTTCTGAAACACCCTGTATATATAGAGTTGTCATTATCCTGCACAAAAATATCGCCAAATATATTACAAACTTACTTCCTTTGTCTGAGGGAATGCTTCTTATTGCTCTTTTCCTATCAAGACAAGTTTACGCTCCCACAGCTGATAAACCTGATGATGTTAATGAATTATTTTATGATGAACTAATGAGTACTCTGCGACATCTAGATAAGAATGACATAACGTTAGTGATCGGTGACTTTAATGCCAAAATTGGGCAGGGAACGCATGGTCAAGTCATAGAACAACTTGTTATCACCAATACGTTCTTCAAGCTGCCGCCAATGCTTGGAATATACCTCAAGATACTCCAAATCACACCATGAGAAACCAAATCGATTATATTATGATCAACACAAGATATGGAAGCTCAGTAACTGCCGTAAATGCATAATCAAGGGCAGATACTAAATCTGGTCATAATCCGATAGTTGGTAGAACTGGGTTTAAACTAAAGAAAGTCGAAGAAAAATAATATAATAATTTCAGAATACTGAAAAATGAAGATATAAACCAGGAGGAGCAATAATAGTAAATAAGATGGAGGATAAAAGAAAAGTTAAAAAACAAGGATAATACCGACAACAAATTGCCAGAAAAATAAAAAGCCATTAGAGAGGCAAAGAAACCGTGGATAGAAGAACAATGTAACGAAATGGAATCATTAGAACGTAAATACGAATCATTTCATCTCCACAAGAGAGTCAGAAAGATGCAGCAGGACTATACACTGTATAGATGTAAAAGAGCTGGATGGTTAACAGATAATAATGGAAATATACTAGTTGATACACAATAAATAAAAGCTAATTGGAAAAATTATGTAGGAAAAAACTTTGCAGACAAAAGAAATAATAATTCAACCAACATCGAGTGCAAAAGTGGGTCCCCATCACTCATGGCAACGGCAACAAAAAAAGTAAACGATAGGAAAGCAGCAGACTCAAAAAACTTAAAAATTATGGATGACAAAGAAACCAAATGGTTTACTGCAGATTTATTAACAAATATATGACACAGAAATAATCTAACCAGAATAGCTTAATCCATATTTATAACCCTACTTAAAGAGCCGAATGTAAAAAAAATTCTAAGGCCATGAGATTATTAGTCCCATAAGTCATCGTCTCAAAACATTTTTGAAAATAATCCTTAAAATAACCTCTCGTGCCATAAGACGCAGTTTTGGGTTTTTTTTTCATGCTTAAGAACCAATAATCTGACTGGTTAAGCCAGAATCTTATGGTATTACGAAGCCACTAAGAGTTTGACTGCATGACGTTTCAGCTACAGAACCATTTTATCTCAGTTACACATTGTTTGGCGTGTAATTGGATTTACTTCAGATCTTCAAGTTACTTGCTTAACCTTCAAGTTATCTTCGTCGTAATTAATTCTTCATGGGCCTGAATCAATCTACAAATAATAAAATCATCGTAAACTTACCGAGTTACCAGTAAAATTGTTTTTTATACCTTCTGACACTGCATTGTGCCAATTCTATTCAAACTGCCCGTAGCCCCCTTGTCCTGATTGTAAGAGAGAGTGTGTTTCAGCATTCTGTTAACAGTTGCCAACTTATGATACAGGTCATAGATATTTGTACTGCTCTTCGTGCGTATGTATTATCGTAGTAAGCCGAATTTACGTTTCTCGCTAAAATAGGGATCGAGTATTACTTTGAACTTTGCATTTAATGACTTTTAATGAAGTACTTACCATTGGTGCTTATGGCTAAAAGGGAATAGAAACTTTAAGAAACAATAATTATTCTCTTTAAAAGATCGGAATTTATATACATATATAATTTCAGCTTTAACACGTGCGTCGACGTTGTCCGATATCTAGACGCCATTGTTTTCTATCTTCCTATTGATCCCCTTCTAAGTGCCTTGCACTCATCGCTTTCCGGATACCCTCATTCCATGTCCTTTTGGGTGTATCTCTTTTCCTTTTATGTTGCTGTATCCATGTCATCACTTGTTTCTATAACTTATGCTCTCCCATCCGCTTTTATAGTCTTTAATTCCTTTTCTAGTTATGATACTACTAAAATCACTCACCTGTCACTTTAAGAGCACAACGTTCAGGAAGTCAAGCATCTTCCCTCAATGGATGACCCCACGAACAGACCAGACGTCCCAATCGTCCAAAATCAGCAACTCAACCTTTCCCACAGTACGCAGCCAACAGCCCAAATTTGCAGACACTTAGTTGCAATACTGCATCCGCCAACCTCCTGGAATATGCTTCTTTAACCGATGATCCTCCTCTGGAGCTCTCCTTTAGTACCACACAGCTTGACGTAATCCAATTTGATTAATGCATTATGTCAAATGGGCTTCTCCAATAAACTTGACTTATAATTCTTCTCCAATGATTCACCTTTTTAGATTAATTCTGCTAGCCATTAGTTTTTACCACATACTTGTAATTTTCATTAGTTTTATGTCTTTAGTTATTCTTCGTATTTTTAAATTTCCATTTTACTGCACCACGTAGATTTTATTACTACCCTTCTTATTTTATCCAAGAATTTATTAATAAAACCGGGTTATTTTTGATATTTTAGTCACACCAATTTATTTTTCTACATTTTCAAAATTTGTTATTTCTCAATAATCGAAACAAATTACTTAACGATATAAATTTTCCTCCTTATACACTCTAATCTTATCATATATATTTGATTTAAACCTACTAAATTTCTAATTTATTTCAATCAAGTATTTGTGATTCCTTGCAAGCTCAAATTTATAAAATATTATCTTATTTTCAAATCCATCTGTTTTTCAACTAGCCTTTTTCCACTCAATTATAAATTCTCTTTTACTTTGTAAATGCACATTAACCATTCACATTTCCACTTTATATTTGACTAGATCTAAATTATTTGCACCCATTGTAATCCCTTAATCTTTTCTAAAATTTATTCTAACACACACAGGAGTGTACATCATTACAATATATTCAAGATTTTCTGTGTCCCCTGCTATTACTGCTTAGTCGTCTGCAAACAGTAGGCTGTAAACAGTTGTGTTTTCCAACGGTATTCCCATTCCTGAAGATTTTTGTTTCCATTTCCTTAAAGCTTTTTTAATGTATAGCTTAAATTATATCGGGGTTACCTTAAACGGTGCCGATAATTTGTTCTCTATCTTAACTCTCGAAACCGCATCGTCATACAATTTCTTAGTAGCGGGATCCAGGTTGGACTGATACTTGTACTCTGTAGTATTTCCCATATATTGCAGATGGGCATATTGCCATACGCTTTAGTGAGATCTATAAATAGAAGGTGGGTTTCTAAATTTACTCCTGCGCTTTTTTCAATTATTTGTTTTATGACAAATACGTTATCTGAGCATAACCTTCCATCTCGAAAACCGCTTTGGTCTTCCTCCTCTATTAATTCTTTTTCTATGAGGTCTCTCAATAGTCTTCCATATAATTTACTAATAATACTCGTCACTGAAATTCCTCTATAATTGTTACAATCATTTCTGTTACCTTTCTTATAATGAAATATGTTCCACCATGCATTCTTCGGGGATTTCTGGGCCATTGAGACATTCACTAGACAATTGTGTTAACTACCACTTTTCAGTAATTCTGCATATACTCCTTCTGGTCCTCACGATTTTCTGTTCTTTAGTTTTTCAATGGCTTTCTTTACGGTGTTTTCATCTGTCTCTACACTTTCTCCTTCTATATTTATTTGTACTGTCTCTGTTTTTTTCTAGTAATTGTTCGTAGTAATTATTCCATTTTTTCTCTGACATATTTTGTATATTAACCTTTTCCACGCCGGTTTTTTTATTTTTCCAATAAATTTTCAGGCTTCTACACATTTCCCTCCTCCAATGTATTCTTTTACTTCGTGACACTTCCCATCCCACATTTCATTTTTAAGGTGACTTATCTTCTATCGGGTTTTCCGTGTAATGTTATTAGAAGCTTCCCTGTCTCCTGGTTGTTTGTATTTAGCCATTTCAGGCATAGTTGTTTCTTTCGATGCCTTCTGTCCACCGCATTTAGTTACTTTTCAGGTTTTGCTTCGTATTTATGGCTTCTCGTGCAGCTTTATGGATGCTTTCTACCATATTGTTATATGTCATTTCGAATATTTCATCTTCAGAACTTATTATATATTCGACTAATCGTCGCTGATATAGGTACTTAGTGCTTTTGTGGAGTAAATTATCTAGGTTATATTTAGAATAATCTACGGGATCTCCTTAAATTACAAAAAATATTGCTGTAGAATAAAGCTAAATAAAATTTTAAAAATTTGGTATAACAAGAATGGAATACTAGAATACTACTACTAACTAAACGCCTACGCAAATTTTCCATTGTCTCCAATATTTAAGTTTTAACACATACCGCTTCAGTCACTTAATTACATATTTAAATTACGGTAACACGACCTGCCTGTCTCGGTATAAAAGCATTATTCATTGACAAACCAAAAATTCTTCTATTAACCCAATTATTGTTCCCTGCATTGCGACCGCTGCTATAATCATTTTAGCAAGATTTAAGTGTTTTCATCTTTCTCATTAACGTTGTTTGCTTGCCATCAAAGCAGGCAAAAGGGGATTTTATTCATAATTAAAAAATACAACAAAACCAATTTCCAGTAAGTGTAACAACAAACGCCCTGAAGCCCTTCTGGTGGCTATATTTAAATACTTGCTTACAGTAGTTGCAACTTAGGCGCGTGGGTGATATATCTGAAAAGCAATTATCGGTTTTACCGAGGAAAGTAAAAGTAATTTCGTTCAACATGTTGCTTCGCAAACCTTTATTTACGAAAACAGTACATCAAGCTTGGTTGCATTTGTGAATAACGTAGGTTGGAAGCCGATCGTGATTAACAGAATTGAATACAAACGTAATTAATGTGGGGAATATAAGTGCCACTTTGTGATTGCTCATTATCTCTCCCAGTATAAACTTACAAAATTCGGCTTTACAAAAAGGTCGGTATGAATCATAAATCCTGTCTAGTTGAATGCGTGAAATAAGTGTCTTATTTATTAAACGGGGTTACATAAATTGGGCGCGGTTTATTCCCGTACCGAATGATGAATAATAAATGAACAGCTGTTGTTCCGACAGAAGCTTAGGAAAAATAATGGCAGGATAACTAAGTTGCACGTGCTTCAAGAGTGACATTGTCAGAGAGATAGCTGCATTACGTCGCTTATAAGCTGGAGCTTTAAAAATTATATGCATTGAAGTGAAATTGCATCGATGCTTGTTTAATGCACGACACTGTCACGTAATTTATCATAATTTTCTCATAAACCGCATCAACACGATCTCGGCAACGTGACACTTGAGCAGAGTGACGTGGACATAAACATACTGCCGGTGTTGACAGTATATAAATTATAGATCCTGAAGCGCTTAAGGAAAGCCCATGTGCTTTGAAAATCTTCTGGTGGAAAAACACGTATTCCGACACTCGGAATTGATGCAGCGAACAGCAATCAAAGCAAACCGAACAACAAGTCATTAGCAGCAAATGGCTTTTTTATGACGCGTGCCTAGAAACGACGTTCACTTTATGACGACATTGGATCATTTATACATATTTGACGAATAATGTTCAATCATATGGAAGCCCAGTATCGAATTCAAAGCACGTAGATTGCTCTAGAATGAATAACAGCAAACAAAATAATTAAGATATTTATGTGTAATATATTTTTTTCATGATTAGATTTTGATTGAAATAATAAATTTCTCTCTTGTGCATTGTTGGTTGGACTATGATAAAGGGAACGCAATCATTGGTTACACCAAAATGTGTAAAAGGGGCAACAATGGAGCAGCTATATAAAAAGACTAAATAAATAAAAAAGAGCACAAAGGAATGTGCCGACAAACCAGGATGAAACTAATTTCAACAAAAACCGAAATGCACACTTAACCAGTTAAAATGTTGGACGAAGCCACAATCTCATTTTAAAAATAAGCACAAACAATTTGACAACCTCATTAATAATTATTTTAATAAAATTAAATTAAAAATTGTTTTAAATTTTCTAAAGAAACGCAACTAATCCAAGATCAGGAAAACAAAAATCCACGTTAATCAGAGAACACCGTTTCAGATACTTTCCATGTTAAATAACAAATCCCTAAGTTTATATGTAGTTCCACTTGTGTTTTTATTTTAACCGTACGATGATCACCTTCTTTATAGTTATTTTTGCTGAATATATGAAGAAGTGTTGATAATTATTGTCTCCAGGGTAGACCTAAGTTGCACAAAGAAATGAATTTCAGCTTCATGCATAAAAAAAATATGTTATGTAAATTAGATGTCATTTGTTATTATTGACGTAAAGCCTCATATAAGTTTTGTGGACATTCTTGTTGCTGAAATTATAACAGATTTAGCATTCAAGTATGCACGAATCAATAGCCTACTACCAACAATGAAGAGTTGCAATATTAGAGGCTGTTCCACTCGGGAATAAGATAGTACAGAAGTAGGCAACAAGCAGTAGTCTACTAATAGTCCAGTCGTTGAAGGTAAAAATATGCTATTACCTCAGAATTCTTTGAACCTTGACCGATTGACGAGAAATTTGGTGAGTGGTTAGGGGATGGCTCAAGGAGCAAAAGTGACATAGCGCCGATGTGCGCTTTTACCCTGAGAGTGGATGCCACCCCTTCTCGGGGGTGGAAATTGTTCACTCAAAATAACCCCGGAAATGGATAGAGGGACAAATTCTAAGTAAAAACTCTTCTAAATAGTTTTTTCGATAGATCGATATTTTTCGAGCTATTCGCGATTGAAAACTTAGATTTTTCGTGATATAAATGTATGTTTTTGGACGGTTTTTCGCGCATAAGTCGAAAACTTCGTGTTCTATCAAATAAGTTGTAATAACCAAAAATGAATCTTAGAAAACAGCAAAGAGATTGGTTTTATTATGAATGCTCTAGGTCCAAAATAAAAGAAGTTATGGCTCGTTGAAGAAGATTTTTTTTTTGCAACAACTTTGTTCAAAGTAATCAACGTTAATTAACGAAAAACCGATGCAGTTTTCGAGAAAATTTTTTGTAGCGATTGAAAAGACCTTTAAAATGAGCACTGTTAGAAGTCTATTGCATCTTAACTCGAATATTTGAAAAAAAAATGAGCGCTAAAACCCCAGCCATTCCACCAGAATTGATATTGACCATTATCCCTTTACAAGTTACTTTATTTTAGTATTACTCATGCAATCCAAAAGTTTTTCGACATGCCCAGACTTTGCATATTCAAAAAGTAAAAGGTTGAAGGGCTCGGGAGATGTGGTGCACGCACTAAAATGCAAACTTCTAACATTTATATCTCCGTTATTTGTTTTCCTACAGAAATTAAAAATAAACTAAAATGTTCGTTAAGAAAAAAATCACATTTTTGTACTATATTATTTTTTACGTTTTTTTCTTTAGTTTTAGGTATTTTCAAAATAAGGTATTTTTTTAAGAAATTTGAAAAATACGTTTTCCATTTTCATCATATTTTTTTTCGAAAAATACGCATTCTAACCCGCCCAAACTTTTGGACTACATAAGTAATACTAAAATAAAGTAATTTGTAAAGGGATAATGGTCAATATCAATTCTAGTATAATGGCTGGGGTTTTATCGCTCATTTTTTTTTCAAAAATTTAAGTGGCCCACCGTTTTTGCATCGTAACTCGCTTAGTAGAGCAAATGCATTACTTTAGTTCTCTTAATGTCCGTCAGGTGGCTACATGTCGATGTTTGGTATAAAATCTCATTTGTGTATGTGATAATACCTCTCACAATTAAAAATCAAATTAATAATGAGCGTTAGGTTGATAAAAGAAGAGCTAAAACAGTTGGGTGCAAAAACTACAGGCCCCAAAAAGGTTTTAGAACGTCGGTACGTACATATAACATTTATGAAGTTTATAAAGTTAGATTTAATATTTATTGAAGAATTATTAAGTAAATTACAAAACATTTATTTTTCAAAGATGCTACATGAAATATGTATTGAAAAGGGGCAATCATAAATATATATTTTGAATTTAAACTTAAAACATGTTTTATTTAACAATAGAATTTTTGAAATTGACAAACATAAAACAATTATATATTATTTCATTAATAATATGCCACATACTTTGTGGTATTCTGTCTGCTAGAATTTTATGTTTTTTTGCTACCCCTATCAAATTTTCAATAATAATTCTACGGTTAGCAATAATTCTTGTTTTAACAACGTCTTCTTCAGATAGTTGGCTACCTCTTTTAAAAGGTGGTATATTAAGATAGACCCCTTTTTCCTCTAAAACATCTGAGATGTCAAAGCCCCTATCTGCTAATACAAATTCTCCTTCTTTTAATAAATCAAGAAGACCGGATACTTCTGTAATTTTACGATCAGTTATTGAACAGCCATAGACATCGGAAACAAACCCTATCGCACCATTTGTTGTACCTCCAACCAATACTTTAAAAATATTTGTGCCATAGTATGAAGAATATGTTGCTTGTTGCACAAGTGGATTGCTACTTCGTTCAATACGGAATTCTGTACAGTCTAAAATGATACGGTATTCTTCAGGTGATGCTTTTGTGGCTTCCCAAACATTTATTCCTCGAAAGCCCTTGTACATGTGTCTACTCCAATTTGTGATTATTTTCTTTACTGACCGGCTACCACATCAAAGAGGCTTGCTAATGTACAATAATATAAATTAAGTTTATATTTTGTAAGAGTCAGAAGTAATTCATCATGTAGACTTAATGCGTAATGAACTTTTGAATAATTATTTCCAAAATTATCACAGAAAAAATTAAAAAGTTCTACATTGAAACCTGTCATTTGTTTAAGCTGCATTGGACTTAAAAAATTATAAGATATAAGTTGTGACCTTTTAAGCGTAACAGTTGTTTGAACAGAAACAGAAACAGTCTCTTTAACTGGAATATTATTTCCTTCTTTATTTATTTCGAGATATTCGGCGCACACTTCGCGAGTATTGTTTGCTTCGGGATTTTAAATCGATGAGTCAAGTTCAATATTTTCTGCAGAACTTATTACTTGAACATTTGTGAAGCTGTCTGCTTGTGATATTGCTACTTCCCTTCGCTTAAGTCTCTCTGCTCGCTTACTGGCAACAATTTTTTTGTCAAATTTCCTAACTGGCAAATACAGGGACGGAACAGAGGACTTGTAGTTAAGAATTTTCCACTGTCCTGTAATTATAAAATTGTTTTTTAAAAATAATATAATTCTATGTGTTACTTACCCATACTAGTATTTGTGTAATCACTGTCAAGAAAATGTTTTGAACATATTTTTGTGTGCCTTGTGGGTACTTTGGATGACTTGATCGCAATTAGCCATTGTTTCCTTAATGTTTTATCTTCAGGAAATTTGTGAAACATTAAATTTCTGTGTTTATTTGACACAGAATTACAGCTTGGTACACAACAGTTATAGGGCATTTTGAACACTTTTCGTATTATAATATATGATACAGAAAGTAAGGTTAGGTTTTAATACCAAACATCGACAACAGCGCCGTCTACATGCATTTGCTCTGTTATAATGCAATCGACTTTTAACAGTACTCATTTTAAAGGTCTTTTCAATCACTACAAAAAATTTTCTATAAGGTTTTCCCGAAAAATGCATCGGTTTTTCATTAATTAACGTTGATTACTTAGAACCAAGTTGTTGCAACATAAAATCTTCTTCAAGGAGCCATAACTTCTTTTATTTTGGACCTAGAGCATTCATAAAAAACCAATCTCTTTCATGTTTTCTAAGCTTCATTTTTGGTTATTACAACTTACTTGATAGAACGCGAAGTTTTCGACTTATTAGCAAAAAACCGTCCAAAAACATACATTTTTATAAGGAAAAATCTAAGTTTTCAATCGCGAATAGCTCGAAAAATATCGATCTATCGAAAAAACTATATAGAACATTTTTTACTTAGAATTTGTCCCTCTATCCATTTCCGGGGATATTTTGAGTGAACACATTTCCACCCCCAAGAAGGGGTGGCATCCACTCTCAGGGTAAAAGCGCACCTCGGCGCTATGTCACTTTTGCTCCTTCAGCCATCCCCTAACCACTCACCAAATTTCACGTCAATCGGTCAAGGTTTAAAGAATTCGGAGCGGAAAACCTTCAACGACTGGACTATAACTGGAATGATTGGCTGAGATGTCAGTTACCGTTCAACACAAAAATACGATTTAGTATAGCGTACAGAGCTGGGCATACTTCGTAATTAAATTACTAATTAAATTCCTTTTGGTTGATTTGTCTTGGAATTCAATTACTATTCAAAATCGGGTAATTGTAATTGGTAATTGCAATATTTGTTAAAAATTATATTACAATTACTTTTTGAAAGTAATTAATTACCACATTCAATTACTCAATTATTTTTGAGCAATTAAATCACTCTAAAGTATTTAAACTAGTCTATAAGTATTTGAATTACCTGTGGTAATTGAAATTACACGCAGTAATTGAATTACTAAATTACTGGCCTCGTTTGGGTATTTATTTATTTAGCGTATGGCATTTTAAGGTACACATATTAAAATTGTATATATCTTATGAGTGTGTACTTGGCCAGGAGATCGTGACGTTTGGGTATTAAATCTCCAGAACGGAAAAAATAATATAAGACCTTATTAAGTTTAATGTTATGTTATGCTATGACTAGTCAGATAACAACTAGTTGTGTGCATCAGCAAAGAGATATTTGATGTAGGCGAGTATGTTAGAGATGAGATGTGCCTGTGTTGTGTCTTGTGTAGTGTAGGCTGTGCAGGATGTAGTATTGTAGCTTGCTTATAATTATTGTGTAAGAAGCGAAAATTATGTCTGCCATAAGTGCAGAGTTAATTGTTTCCATAAAAATTGACAGCAAATAGCTTCATTATACAATATTGGTTCATAGTAATTATTTATTAAATTCAATTTGCTTGTTTAAAACGATATACTAATGTATGGCTGTCTACATACTATCAAATACAAATACGACAACAATTTCTAGTGAAAGTAATTAAGAAAGTAAGTTATATTGTGCAATTACAATTACCAAGTAATTTATAATTGAGTTACTATTTCATTTGAGTAATTGAAAATCTGTGAATTCAACTACTTCATTGAGCAGTAATTGGTAATTGTTAATTCATTACTTTTTCAAAGCAACAGCAAGAAAGGTTAATGACCCACACAGGGATACGAAGTTATTACAGCAGTATGTAGGAACCCCTAGCCTAGTAACACCAATAATGGACTCCGCTGTGAGCTACAGTACCTTAGATGAATATATTTCATAAACTTTTTATATACTTTGTATACTTTGTATATAGAAGTATGAGCGAATCAAGAGCCTACCAACAACAATAAAGAATTGCAGCTACTGTTCGTCACAGCAATAAGGAGATAGTATAAAAATATATAAGACGCAATAATCTACTAACAGAAATAAATGGCTAAGATATCAGCTATTCTACCACACAGGAATAAGAAATTAGTAGCTACAGCATAATGTATGAACGCATAGTCTACGAACACTAATGAAGGACTGCGATGTTAACTACAGTTTCTCACATCAATAAGAAGTTTACATAGAAGTATGCACGAATCAATAATCCACTAACATCAATGAAGGGCTGCGATGGCAGCTACAACTCCACACGCGAATAATAATAATGTATATACTACTAATGTTGCGCCCCACAGTTATTATTTATCCATGTTACAGCAATATTTTTTAGGTTTTAGCTTTTTCGTTTAACTTTACTGATTCTATTTAGTTTTTAACAAATTCTGTTTTAAGATAAATTTATATGCACTTTGATATAAATTATTAATTATTAATTTTATTAAATATTCCTAGCTTCAGCAGAAACAATTACTTTTAAATCAGGTCGGTTCATGCATTATAAAGATTATCATTATACTTGAAAAGTCGTTTTGTGCAATGAAAGTTTACGTCAAAAATCATATAACATTTTCTACAATTGTCAATGTCATATAAAACCATGACAGTGGAAAATTAGTCAAAAGCTTATTTGTTACAATTCTTATCGTTTGATAAAAATAAAAATGTAAGTAGTTCCTTTTTAATTCTCTTATTTACTGTATTATAAGGTTGACTTTGAGCTTATTCAACAAATACCTGAAGTTGCAACCTATCCAAACACTGCAATCAGCTCCTTTACGTAACCATTGGATTCCATTTGCTCAGACAGACTCTGGGACTCCAATGCAGGCACAGTTTCCAACTCAACACTGCAAACTCCCGTTCAGCAGTAAAAACCTTCCTTTCCACTGCACGTCAACCCAAGTATAGATGCAATCAAATGCCAGTAACTGTAATGCCTTTTTCTTCAAATCTCACCAGATTTCCGCAACCTACTACAAGATGCTCGATGACGTCCACCACCAGAGACTGCAAACATCTCCTATCCAATTCACAAGATATTTCCTTCAATAAGAAGCTCGACGATGTCCACTACCAGTAATTGAAATACCTTTTATCCAATTCACATGATATAGTTAACAAATAATAAACTTGAAACTGCACCCAATTCCAGACAAGACCATTTAATAGATTACTGCAGTTCAACTGCTTATGGTTCTTCTGCCCTACACTTTATTCTTCATTTTATCCATATCCCATTTTTTTAAATTTTACTGTTATTTCAACTAGTTGTTTTGGTATTACTTGTTCCATTTCATATACCAACCAGATTAATAAATCATATCATAAAAGGGTATTTTTATTTAAAAAATTTTAACTTTTTACAAATTCAGTTTACATTTTTCGAGTAAAATGTTTTTATTATTTTTATCAATTAAGTTCTCTATAGCAATCTGCTTCATGCAATCAAACGCCTTGCTGAGCTCGCAAAAGGCTGTAACAGAAAATTCACCCAATTGTGTTACTAACAAAATTTAGAACTGCACTGTGTTAGATACTATTGATGTAGCGTTATAAATAGGTTTAATTACATTTTATAAAAGTTCAGGTGAAAATTACTTTAAGTAATAAACAAACGTCAGTGTCAAGCAATTCATTGGAGGTTGGTGGTTTTTTAATCTCCGCGAAAAAGCCAAGTTTCTTGTTCTTTTTTAACTGTTAATCGTTGAGAACGAGGGCGATTGTCCCTCTAAACGTTCGTTATTTAATATTTTTAATTTTCAGAATGGCGAAATACCCAAATAAAAAATTAACGTTTTACGAAATTTCACACGTGACGTTGAATTTTTATATAGTTCTTTGCAGCTTGAATTATTGTGCTAATTGCTGTGTTTTTCTAAAGTCGGCCACAGATTGCGGATGGGCACATTACCATAGCTCAATGGAGAGTAAATGGGCTTCTCTACCGGTTTTGTGTTATGCAAAAGATGTTATCCAAACAGAGTGGCCTACCCGAATATGATTTAATATTTTGCTGTGTGCCACTAACCGTTACACGAATCTATAATTTTCTCACTTATCCTTTTGAGCTTTTTTTGTAAATAGGTGTAGTCCATCCGATCATCCCGGTTTCAGGAATATCTTCTCCATTTATTTAATGTTCTAAAAAGTACGTTAATATTTAAGTTATGTTTGTAGATTCATTTTTAATAAGTTTGGATGGTATAACTTCAGCGCAGAGGTTTTTTTTTGCTTTTCGGGAAGAATATGATTTTATGCATTAAACCTAGATATAACGATCGGTTGACCTTCTAGTTGATAGGTGATGCAGATTAAATTAAGTAACCCTTTAAGAATGTACATCAGCAACGTCTGGTCTTAGTAGAGTCTCGTCAAGTTTTTGGTCCAGTTTTATTCTACACAGTTTTCGTATGGTGTCTTGTTGAAGTAGATCATTTTTGTATTTAACAGTCTATTTGTTCACCCATATTAGAAGAATCATATTGTTATGTCAAAATTTACTGGAACTTCTATCTTCGCGTGTAAGAAATGGTGGTCTGAGCCGCTTTTTATTGTTAGATGAATTTATATTCATATCGCCGCTTGTGGAAATTAAGCAGTTTTCGTTCATTTTGGGGTAATCCAGCCCTGTCAGATAGTTCCTATGTGTATATCTATTTCAGTAACTTTTGCATGCTGTAAAAGTTGTTTGTTTTGTATTTCAACTTTACCGTCGTTTTTAAGTACTTGCATGCTTATATTTCGGTGTATGCTCGAAGTGTGTTACTGTATCTACTATTTAGTAACAGGTTCAGGACATTTTGAATGCTTTTTTGGCTGTCGTTTGCGTGTTTGAGGTCAATCTGTCCATAGTGTGTAATCTCGTGACGTCACACGGAGTAATAATAATTAGTTGAAATTAGTCTTAAGGTTACTGCACCAGAATGTCTTGTACGTTGGTATGTTCATTGTAGTATTTAAATATTAGTGGGTGTTTGTGAGGCTTTCTCTTCGAGTGTTTAGTAACGATTTGAGCCGTAACATCATCCCTGTGTATTCTCCTACATCGTGACTTTTCAACTTTGTCCTGTGTTTAATTATTACATAGTCAATAATCAAGTAAGTAGTCTTGGGTCTTGATGCCATGTGAATCGGTGTATACCTTTGTGACTAAAAAATAAATTTAAAAGTATAATTTTCACACAATTAGATTCATGTATGTTCATTGTTATTTACAGTATTCTCGCTATATTTTCCGACTTCTTGACTCCCCCATTTATTTCCTGTTTTACTATTATATTGCCCATCAAGATTCTTTCACGGTTATTCCCTATCTTACATAACGTATCATTGAGGATTGAATAATATTGTTTTTTCCATGTTAGCGTCTTCGCTGTAGAGTTACAATGTTTTCGTTTACGGTTTGCAGATTGTTATTTTATTTATGTTTTTCGTTGACTTATATTGGCACACTCCTACGAGAACGTTTGCCTTTGGCAACTTCGCTGAAAATATGTATGCAAATTATTATTTCTATACCTTTTTATTTTCTCATTGTCTCCGTTGGAACCGTTGTTATCTGTCTTCTCTCGATCTAGTCCTTGAGCGATGTCTTCGGTTTTTTGTCGCCAACCACAAATATTTCACGTATCAAAATTTATAACCTTGTTTCATCGTCTTTCTTTCCAGTCTGAGCTCGGAGGCTTAGTTATGGGATTTTTATGAATGTTTTAGTTTTACGAGTACAGAGCGGCAGGCCTCAACCCCCTTTCGGAGACTTCAGGTGTTTGATCAAATGCGTTCCTCTATCCTCAAGCGAACCAACGATAAATTGCAAGGCAGAAGTACTAATCTCAAGCAGGGGTAATTTGTCTTTCGGGGCTTTCTTCCCCTAATCTTTGGTGATATATCACCCGACAGCAAGGTAGCAGTACCCTATCTGTGGTGGCATCCAACATGGCTTTTTAAAGAAGTTGATACTTCCCCGTTCCTTACCCTTTTATTTTCTAATTTGGCTTGGAACAGGTTTTGGTGATCTCGTATAGGAAAATTAAGGATAATAATATGTGTGACAAGAACAAGGGGTTAGCAAGAGCAAATGCCCCACATAGTCGCATCTTACGTCAGGCAGGGGTACCAGTCTGCAACCGCGCCCGAGACGGTAAGGAATAATAATAATACTAGTAATAATTACAAAAGTTGCAATGCCAATACACAGGGGACAAGGTGTTAGTACAAATAAATAGCCTACAACCACCAATAAAGGACTGCGATGTTAACTGCGGTTTCGCACTGGATTAAGACGTTCGTATAGACGTATGAACGGATCAACAGCATCAATGAAGGAATGTGGCGGAGAAGTATATAGAAATCAATAACCTACTAATAGTAATGATAGATTGCAATATTAACTACTCCAGGAATTAGAAGTTAGTATGGCAGTATGCACTAGTCAATAGCCTACAAACATCAATGAAGGCCTGCGATGTCAGCTACATATCCACACATGAACAATATGTTTGTATAGAGGTATGCACGAATCAATAGCCAAACAAGATTAATAAGAAATTAGCAGAAACCAATAACCTATCAACAACAATGAAAGCCTGCAATGTCGGCTACTGTGTTGCACAAGAGTAAGAAGTGGGTATCGAAATATGGAAGAACCAGTAGCTTAACAGTAATCAAGAGATGAGATTACGGCTACTGTCACTGTGACACACATGATTTAAAAGTTAGTAGAGTTAGTGGCTCACACAGAATTAAAAAAGAAAGCTGCTGCTAGAAAAGTACTCAAAATCATTTGTTTAATTTGTCACTTGCGTCAGCGTATAGGACATCTCCCTTTATTGATGCTGATGGCATTTAACGCTGTAGAACCGCTTTTTGTAACTAGTTGTTGAATGGGCAACAAATGAAGACACCCAATTCACAAAATTGAATAAAGAAAATCGTTTTAAGTCTCCAAAAGTCTCGTACTTATCCTTGTCCAGCTTTTGGTAACCTACTGGAGTAAGTCAATCAGTGATAAGGCTGTTCACAACCAATTCTGTTAATCGTAAAATGCATCCCGATTAAACCTTTTATTGCAATTCATTTATCCCCTAAACATTTAATATACAGCTATCGCAATATATATGTTTCAAATGTTTACTTCACCTACATCACACAGATTAGGTACATCGCATTCATACTATATGAAACAAAATAAAAAGGAAAAGGTTCTGGGAAACGAATCAAAATTAAGGACACATTTCTTGTCTTATATTACGAAATGAAACCTGGAAGATGGAAAACTCCTCACAATTATGGCGAATATACGGTCATAAATAAACTACAAGAATTTCATTTCAAAACCTAGAATTTTAGTCACCCGATTCAAATTTCCGAGTATTTCAAAAGTTTACACGTAATGCCATTAAAATTTTTATAATCTCACCAGCTTACGAAATAATATGCATAATATTTAAAGAAATTTCTGCAATTTCGCAATTTCCACCTTTTTATATACAATTCAAGCGGCAATCTATAATTATGATCTAATTAATTATTAGTACTAATAAACGGCACAATCATTCATAATTCATAATAATTCCGGCACTCGATACTTTTTAACTGCGAATTAATGAACCCTCGAGTGGATCTTGCACTCGCAAAGAAAAATTCTCATAGATAAAAGTTCTTGTATTTAAACGAATATGTTTGAAACATTTGAAACAACATATTTTCTAAATTTCATTGTTCAGTATTTTTGATCCCTAGATAAGCTTGAGAATTGATAGTTGGAAAGTAAACAAATATATTGAGAAGCTTCAAGTTTCTGCTGGACTGCCAAAAGCTTGCGTTATTACTAATATTTTCTCATTAAGTTAATAGCGTCATAACAGTACACCTAAACACATAAATTTTATGGGTATTAGCGACGTCATTTTATTTTATGTAGAGATTAAGTAGATTTGTTACTAACACATTTTTGGACGGGGTTTCCTGACAGCACATCAATATTATTCTGAAACTCCCTGTTTTGAAGTTATCGTGGCCAGCAATTTTCTCTTGTATATAGGATGTTCCTAAAAGTTTATTGGGAACGTTTTGTATGCCTAAACTAGCAATTTGCTTGTAAATATATTTTCCTAGTTTACGTTTAAGAGCAAAGAACATTGTTAGTCCCTTACTGTTTAACTATACAATTGCTTATTAAATAACATAAGGTAAAACGATATATGTAAAATTGGCTCGAAATGATGGGCATGGTAATTGGTATATTATTTGAATTAAACACCTGATGACAATTAATTAATATAAAATTTACAAATCAATTCCTTTCTTGCTGAAAGTTAAAATTAATGCCTCCGTTCTTTAAGACAGTCTCCTCGTGCATGAATTTATTCTAGTGTGTAAGATACGAATTATTCCACACGCTTTTCATAATATTCTTTATTATTATATACCCAAATTATTACCTTTTGCAGTGCTACGCGTAGTGGAACACCATTTCTTTAAATATGCTTCCGAGTTTTTATTAAATATCGTACTTTAGATGGTACGGGAGACTAAGTGAGGCACATACGTACAAAGCTTGTTGGACTTTCTTGAGTTTTACAATTATAGCGACTTGACAGATTCAATGCAATATATCACTTACCTTGAAGACTCAAGCTTTTGATTGTTGTATCCCTGACTAGTATGGCATTCGCTAGGAAAATATTAACGATTACATTTGCTTTGGCGTTTGTTTTGGGACTCTTTAATGCAGGTAGCTGGTAGACATTCTTCTTCTCTAAAGAGCAGACCTACTTCAAGGACCTATCAAACTCTACTCCGCCTGTTGCTCCAGGAGGAATCATATCTCAACCACTCCTGGCCATATTTACTTCCCAAAGTCTTCCCAATCACCCCAACTTCCACAATGGCCAAGTCGCCTAGCCAACTAAAAACCCCTCAAGATGAGATGAGAAAAATGAACTCAAAAGCTAAAGTACTCCAGGTGGATAAAAAAATGTCAGAATCCTATACAGCAAAGAACTTTAATGATACTGGAAAAGGCAAAGGTTCGTTAAAGAAGCAAAGCAATACCAGTACATCCAACAACTATCGCTACTAACTGGGAACAAACAAGTACAACTGGTCTAGGGGAGGTGAGAAGAAAGGAAAACGGCTTGATAATAAAATACATTAAAACAGTGGCATATGAGTAATGATCTACAACAAATGAGCTGAAAAACTAAAATCAACAGTAGGTATATTCACACAAGTGGCATACGCCAATTTTAAATAACAAAAAAGTACTCACTAAAACTAATACCAGTGTACGTCCCAATTTCGACATATACAGAGGAAGAAGTAGAATACTTTTACGGGAAAGCAGAAATAGCATAAATCAAACTAGAAGCTCCTTTACACTACTTATGGGGAACTTAAACTGTAAACTAGTGAATTAAAGAAAACATGAAATAAGAGCAAAAATGACAGGAGGCAAATCCTAGTTAATTTCATGGAAAAAACAAAAGTTAAAAGCAATGAACACCTACCCCTTCCAAAAAGAAAACCGAAAATGCATTTGACGGAGCTCCCGAGGGGATAAAGAATTGTAGTGTACTGGACGAAAACGAATGGAAGACTGCAGACTCGTTAAGGTTACAGTGAGATTAAACTGCAGCAAAGAAAGACAAAAACTGGTAAATTGCAAGTACGAATCACCGGACACCGCCCAATTCAGACAACAGAAATCTAAATACAAAACCGAATTAGCAAAACCACCGCAAAGAAAAGATATAATAAGTGACCTAGAATGATTAAATATAAGCATAGCAGACAGCAAACACGAAGCAAAAGGCAAACTAACCGAATCGC
>OW679198.1:114635639-114813776 GCA_940337035.1 Agriotes lineatus
TACCGGCGAATGAATTTGATACTGCAAGCACATCGCCGTTCCCTACATGCGCCACGGAATACTCCTCGCGTCCATGTGTCGTGGCTGCCTTAAATAAAACGCATTTTTCGTTGCCCCCTTTTTCTCTTTTACAGAATTTACGCTGTATCTGTTGGGCCTCATGTTCGTTAAGGGTAACGCCTGCGCTATTTGCAAATTGTTAATTTTATCTATTTCTCAGTTAAACCAAAAATAAACAACATTTTATTATTTTAAGTTGCTCATCCCGTATATATATATGTCTGGCATTTTATCGGTTTTATGCCAGGTAGATATACACTGTACAGTGTGTCTAAGAGGGTCAATATGGAGATCTCAGTAATTGTAAGAGATACAAATTTGGTTAAATGGCTTAACTTTAATATTAACGCCAGAAAAAATAAAATAAAAATCCAAAAATTCTGGTTTCTTGAGATAATTCAAAAACGAAAAATCATATCAAGGGTTTCTAGGCGTCACTTTGTTAGTCCTTAAATTGCGCAACTTTCTTCCCATTTAATCAAATTTGTATCTCTTACAATTAACGAGATCCCCATACTGGTCCTCCTTATCTTGGACATGCTGCATAATATGTATGCAAAATTTCGTCAAAAACAAAATAGTTTTTGAATTATACCGCCAACAGGCAGACCGAGACAGACGGAATTGAGAAAACCTGTGTTTCGTCATCTAGGGACCCTGAAGCATGAAGATATGAAGAAAGGTGATTTTTTCGTGATAGCAATACTTCCTTCGTCTTTTGCACGAGGGAAGTAAAATCTTAACTTCAAGATTAACGAAAGGGTAAGTTATGATTTCAAATCAACTTGCTGGAGTGGAAACCACACAAAGGCCAACTGAAATATTTCAATGTCGTTCCAAAATACTCTGTTAGGTGTAAATTTTACACTAATTTAAAGTAAATAATTTATTCAGACATTTTCTCAAGGTTAGCTACTTTTCATGATTATGATGTAAGCTAGGTCGCCGCTTCTTCGTTGGTGTACACTCGGTTGCCTAACCTCCTTTTCTATTTGTGCAAATTGTGGAAATCCTTATCTATGGTAATTTTTGCTATCTTGCGTCAATTTTGGGCTTTGGACTCTGTTTCCACCACGTGAAACACCTGAGGCACAGATCTGTAAACAGTTCTGTATCAAGCTATGCTTGCTAATTGCCTGCTTCCGAAGTTTTTTGATGCACTTTTCGCTCGTGCCATTCCACATATTCACGAGGAGAAAAGCCTACACAACTTGAGCTCGCAGCTTCAGGTAGCTTCCTCATAGCTCTCCGGCTTCTTCATAGTTGTCGATCATCTAGGATTCAACACTTCAATGAACTTGCGTTTCCCTCGTGATCTGGCTGTTTGTGGCACGCGAAACCGCAGAACTCTATAAAATTCGAGTGAATACTGTATGCGCTTGTAAAATGTGTTTTACTTACGACTTGCGTTGATGATTTCATGCAGATTTTTGGGAAAAACTGGAAACCTGTTGGAGCATTGCTTACTACATGCTTGGGAAGTTAGCTGTGACATGCTAGATTCTTTCAGTTTTTTTATAGTGGCTGCTAGTCTCGTTGATTTGGTTGTATTTGACTCTTCGCCTAGCAAGTACGCGTTTGACAACCTTTATTCGCGATAATCTTGAGAGGGAATATTGTAACCTCTGTTTTTGGTGTTTGCTGGCGGTTATTACACGAATTTGAGTGTACAATAATTCGTAAGCCATATAGCGCGAATGTTTATAACGTATTGAACCTCACAGGTGAAAATTTTAGCTTCCGCTCCTATTTCATTTGGTTGGAAAGCGTGTACTATTGAAGAACATTGAGAGAAAATCGTTAGTATAACTATTTGCTCTTTAGTTAGTTTATCTTAATTCACTTTTGCCGACAGAGCTAGGGACATATATAAACAATTCTGAATTTACTACTAATAAAATTAATGTAAAACTTAGAATAAAATCAAAGTCACCTTTCTAACAATTACAACAAAATAAAAAAATCTGTAAAAGGCTTTACCCAGAACTTTTCTATCCCGAATTAGATCAATTTGCAAATTTAAAAAAAAATATCTAGCTGGGGTTTGAACCCGCCGCACCTGCATAGCGATCTTAACCGCATCTCCGTAGCGACCGTAACTGCATCGATAAGTCCAACTGCGTCATCAAGCCTTATAGAAATAAGTGCGGCGCGCGCCTCTCTTGAACAGAGCGGTCTTATTGTTGAAACGTTTTCTGGCATGATCCTGTATCGGTTGAGTCTTATTTTCGGCAAATGTAAAGCCTAACCTATGTGAAAGTTATTACTTCCTTCTATTTAAAAATTAACCCAAATATAAACAAAATTTTATTTTTTTAAGGTGCTCACCCCATATACATATATTTGTATGAATTTGTAGCGGTTTCATGCGAGGTAGATATCTAATATGTATGCAAAATATCGTCTTCCTCCGACAAATAGTTTTTGAGCTATACTGCCAACAGACAGACAGACAGACAGAAACACCGACAGACGGAATTAAGAAAACTTCTTTTTCGTCATCTAGGGACCTTGAAATGTGAAGATCTGAAGAAATCTCGGAAGGTGATTTTTTTGTGATTACAATACTTCCTTCGTCTTTCAGACGAGGGAAGTAAAAACTCAGATTAAAATGGCACCACTACAAATACAATAAAATACTTATATAAAATTATAGGTTAATACCTTTTACAATTTTATTGATTTAAAATTTAAATGGGTGTAAGCATTCGCCATTTTTCATTTACCATTTCCAACGTCTTAATTTATACAAAATGTATGTTGTTTCTGGACCTGAATGAACATTGCATCACATCAATATCTAATTTTTATTTATCTTTTTAGGAAAAATCTTATGTGGTTTAGGGATTTACACCAACAGCTGTAGGTCTTCTAGTTTGGACCATCTCGAATCAGTGGTGCTTGCAGACAAACTACCCTATCTTGTTCAGGATGTAGCTGACAAAACTTCCTATACCACAATACAATTTCTGGAGCATGGGGTTTGGTTTTTGCAAAACATTTTTGTAATTTAAATTTTTGTTCGTATAGAAGTTCCTCGAGTAGCAACTCTGTAAACTATGGAACAACTTTTAGGATGATCAATTTTATACGAGCTATAATTATGAAGGTGTTCTGAAAATTCTGATGAGAATCTCTAAGGTATCTGACAGGTGCTTATATACTTGTTATAGGTACTTTACGCATTTATTTAATTTCAGGAACTTTTAAAAAGCTCTTGTAACTTTATCATTCAATCTTATGGAACATAATTCATATTTCGCTATATACACATTTATTTATTTATTTAGTTCTGCTATGAAAAGTCCCAACTTAATAAGAGTGTGAATTTTTAACTAGCGAGATAAGAGGTGTCTCTTTAGGAGTGATTACAAAGTTAAGCATACATAGAACAGTTGCTCTGGGCTGACAATAAATTAAATAAAAAAGTACGTAAAGCTATTTCAAACTGCCTGAAACAGTACGGTGCAAGTTTCGTGACATTTCTGTACGTGAAGTTAGATGCAAATACAACCACATGAATTAAACCGAGCAAAACAATTGTTCCGAACTGCTTTGGACATAGACGCATAGGAACGACTGGTTGGTTCTTAGTTCTACAAAATCTCCAAAAGAGCAATAACTCGAATAATATCATAATTTACAATAAAATTACTTTTGATTATAGTTTCTATTAGAAAAAAATGGGTATCAACCAAATATATTGTGTGGTAGCAATTTAAGACTGCTATTATTTAGGTATTCCTAGGTATGAGATTATTTATGGAAGGATAAATTAATTAATAATTAAAATGTACAAGGGTGGATTTATGTAGTAAAAGAACAACATAAATATTTGAGATTTATATTTAATGAATAAGCGATTTAATACAAATACTGTAAAATTGTCAATATTTTATCAGAAAGGTTCTTCCATATGAGTTGAATAATGTTTGATTTAGTAAAGATAATTGTTTAGTGATATCAGAGTGTAGATCTTAATTTATATTAAATGGCAATCAGAATAAGCCATAATATAGCTTGAAGTAAAATGAAAAAGATGATTATTTGAATAAGTCATTTATGTATGTAAAATTAAAATAAACTGTATTGGAATGTATTCAGGAGCGTTAGCTTGTAAAAAAATAGTATAATAAATAATGCTAGGGAAAATTGAAAATATAAAGATAAGAATTTTTTTTCAAAAATTTAAAATATATTTTCCGTAAAAGGAAATTTAAATAATAAAAAACCATTTAATTAAAATGATTTTGTTACCTGGTTCATGTATTAAAGGGTGTGATTAATAAAAATTAACGAGACAAAGAATAAAATAAAATAAAACTGAATAATCCATAAGGTTACAAATGATACAGAGAAGAAAGAGAACAGCCAAAAACAATAAAATAGTCTTCATGGATTCATAAAATCTGCAGAGAATTTGGATAAACTGCATAAGAGTCATTATTGAGTCTCCTGTTTGATTTCAAACTTCATGGGAATTGCTGTCAGGTGAATACGTCTACACTTAAGTTGGAATTGGATGCACAATGCATGTAAATATTCTATCGGACTTAGACGAGCTTGTTATTAAATGGATTTCTGCATTCGAGTTGAATTTTGACATGGTTAGCAGCGAAGTTCTTGTTGGACGTCTAAAATATCCTGTAAGAATTGGAAAGGGGGCATTACGGTCGCTGTTGGAAGATAGGTGATTCCTATAGACTGGGAGCTTACATTGGACTTGAAGGCCGTTTGGATTGTTGATAGCTTGGTGGCTGTTGCAAGTAAGGCGATTCCTGTAGACTGGTAGAGTGCAGTGGTGGTGTCTAAATTCGAACTGTACCGGAAGCTGTTACAATTAGATAGGGAGCCCTATTTAAATGGGGGTTCCAAAGTATCACGAGGTGGTTTGCTTAGGTTGATTCGACTGAGATGCTGAGTGGAGTGCTTCAGTAAGCTTAAAAGGTATATGTTAAAAGATCTAAAGAAAATAAGTTTTTAATAGTAAGTGAATTACATATTTGAAAGAACTACTGTCCCTAGTTGATATTTGAAATAATAATATGTGTAACAGATATCATTTGACTGACTTTTAACTTTCATAAATATTTGACGTTGACAGTTGTAGAACTGTCATAATATTTTAAAGTAATTTTCATTGTACTAATCAACTATCACAAGTAATAACTGGATAATGCATGAACCTAACCTGATTTAAGAATAGTTGTTATCCTAGAGCTAGCCAAAGAGAAATAAACGCAAGTAGCGAATTTATATCAAAGGGCATATATCTTACATAAACTTATCTAAATAAAAATTTATTTCAATACAAATAATATCATACAGACTAAATAAAATCTATGAGCTACCCGAGCTAATAAAATTAAGTAAACTAAACAATACAGTAAGGTGTATAGCAATATGTATTTGTTAGATTGGAGAATACCTGGCCGGCCACCCTAAGGACAGCATTAAGTATCATCCAATGACGCGTCTGACATTGTTAAGAAAGGTATAATAAGTTCTCTGAAATTTACTTTATTAAGTCGATGGTTAGTGTTTTTTGCTGTGGCGAAGTATCCTAAAAACCGTCAAAAATATTTTGTGCATAGTCAATTAAAAGGGTTCTTCTCGATTAATTTGAATGAATACTATCAGCTTTATAAATTTAAATTCAACTTGTTTGGGCTTAGCTTTCGCTATAGAAAGCAATTTTATTTTGTACAATATGATTTCAGCATTATCTGAAGCAACGTGGTGATATCAAAGCTTGCGAAAGCAATTTCCGGTTTATCTGCAACCAGAGACTAGAACACTACCATGGTTAGTTTGAAAACGGACCGTACTTAAATTCCAGAAGGCCATCAATTTTATCGCGTTTTATTACTATCTCCGTCTTAATGGCTTTTCAGATTCGCAGTTTCCACAGATATCTAAATACACTAGAATAGAATTTCAATTTCTCTTATGTTGACGTAGACATATCGCTGATAATATATCACCGGTGTCAGGGATAATTCTGCTTCTCTATGACAGTTTATACAACGTTTCGTGGCCATTTGGGAGTTTTCTGCGGGAAAACAGAATTAACGGTTTACTGTTCTGCAAAAACTGTGGCAGCCGCTCATAAAAATGATTGTAACAATTTATTTTATTGAGCTGTGGGGCAGCTGTATTTACATTTCTAGTAAAATACTGGTTTTAGGTTATCTAACATTTTATTTTTAGTCAGAATCTATAGTAAATAACTACTGCAACACAAGTATTGATCTAACGTTTCTCAAACTGATATTTTTTTGTGAGCTCGGAAACATTCCAAACTTTTAAATAACAAATGAGGAAGCAAACACTTTTTTTTACTTACTTACTTCAACATCTATCGTAGATGTGGAGTCCTTTTCGATCTTCTGCCATTTTCTTGCCTCGAGTCCAATCAAGTTTTCTCCTCTCAATAATTTCGGCAATTTCCAAGTGGATTTAGATCTTTCCCTTATCCTCTTCATTTCAACTATTAGTTCCCATTTTTAGTTTTAATATGTCTCTTGTATTTTCTGTGGGTTTCTTATTTTTGTTAACTTTAGTGGTTGTTATTTCATCTATTAGCACTATGAAAAGAAGAGTCCTCAGAATATTGCCTTATCTGACTTTTTTATAAGTCCTATATCTGTCGGAACAGGCTCCTTTGATAAGTACTTCGTTGTAAGTTCATTATATAAACTTCGAATACTTGACTTATCCTTCTTGCCTTCAGGGCACTTCACATCATTGTCGAAAGCTTTCTCCTGGTCGATTGTGTTTAAATAAGTCTTTTTGTTTGTACTTATTTTTTTCTGACATTTACCTAATATGAAAATGCAATCATTGATAGATTTCGGTCTAAATCCCATTTGATTGTAACCAAGAGAAGGGGGCACATTTATGCATTTGGTATTTTATAAACTGCTGAATGGCTCTATAATAACAGCTATTTACATTAGAAGTGCGGTAGGTTGCATTTTATAGCGCAAGGTTTTAATTTTTGAAACACGACGCGAAGCGGAATGCTTTAATAAATCTGAGCCCCGTAAAATGTTTAGGTACAGCACGAATTTTGCATAATTGTTTTCGTCGACATATTTTTAGTTTAATATTTTGTATAAATTCGATATTTTGCTTCCAAATATCAAACCCACCGTTCCCATCAAGCAAGCCAGTAAATTTTCAACGTCAAAAGACAGTCGTAAATATGAACTTTTCCTATTTCTCCAAATCTTAACTGAATGAAAAATTATGTAACTAACGTTGCTGCAAATACCCTGTATTACTACTTTTTTGTAAGGGTCTCTGAAAGCTAAAAACTTTCTAGTAATTTTACCGCACCGATATTCGTAAAAAACGCGAACTGTAAAATCGTAGTTACGGTGGACGTCAACTGTGTATGAATTTGTTGTTTACATGTCAGGAGGCCAAACAGTAATTTTAAAAGTTAGGTAGGCAACCAGGGTTAGTGCTATCGTCTAACTACTTCAGTACAGGGTGTGTCTGAAATAATACACCGACATACTACTACCTAGTTATTTCAAAATTAGATAATTCTACGGTATTGTATCTATATGCGAAAATTCACTTCAAAGTTGAAGTTGACATTTAAAGAAACTTCTCTTTTGAAATAGATTTTTAACGTATTTAATACATTTGTACAAGTGGGAATGTTTTAGAAGCTTGGAGATACATTTAAAGGCTTACACCTTTTTGTATGCATTATATTTATAGGACATTTAATACTATTAAAAATTTTTCTTTTTGCCTATCTTCTCTAATCAGTTTTTAAGTAAATGCAATATAATTAGTACAACTAGTACAATTTTACACACACTTTTCAACAAAAAGAACAAGGTGGTATATACTATAATTCTTTAAAGCAATAAAACTATCAGGTATTTATTGTTATTATTGTTCTTTTATTCTTTATTTATCCCGTCTGCCTCTCGGCGTCGCATTTTTTATCCATCTCCTTGGATTGTTTCGATTTTTTGCATTTTTTTTCACATCTGCCATGTGGTACGTTTTCTTAATGTTCTTTGATGTCATCTAACCACCTCCTACGTGTTCTTCTTCTCCATTCACCCCCATATCCAACACCGCCTTCGAAATTATTGCTTCTTATATTCTAGTTAGGTGCTCATACCACTTCAATTGTTTTGTGTCGGTTTTTGTTACTACTGAGGTTTTTTTTTAGCTTTCATCTTACACTATTACTCCCTATTTTATTCCATTTTGTTTTTGTCTGATACTGATCGTAGCTATTTCATTGACATAGCTGTTCATTTAGGTTTGTTTAAGAAAACTCGTTGCACCATTTATTGGAAGTGATAATTGGACATTATAATCGTATATTTAAAATTAAAAGCAAGATATTCTTGTATGAATAACCCAACTCAATATAGCATAATTTTTGAGGCTCTTTATTTAAATATACTTTTAAACTCAGAGATAAGCAGTGGAACATGAAATATACTCAAGAACTACATGAAATGAAACTTGAACTATTCCGATGTGATCTTGCTGATTTTTATATCCTAAATAAATTAGGAACGGCTTGGCACGTAAATACAAAAGTTTATGTTGTAAGTTAGATTTAGTGCTACAACCTAGCCAAAACTAACATATTCTAGCTAAGTTACTCTAATTATGCAGAATTAATATTAGTAATTAATAATAGCTCACTTATCACTTTTTATATTTAGTGCAAATTTTCCATTGAAATCTTAATTAAGAGCATGAGTTGTAGAGCTGTTTACATACCACTGTAATTTTAGTTACTTTGCATACACATTTAATTAGCGACACTACTCAACTCTGCCAAAATTCCCAGCGAGAAAGTTCTGAAAAAGCAAATCCAAGAAATCTAGGAAAGTTTTTTAAACTGCATGAAACAGTCAAAGTTCTAAGATTTTCTGTAAGCCTTTCTATTATCATACTGTTATTAATTAATTAGAGTTCTTTTGCCAGTCTAAAGTGTGCTTATTGTGCCATTCACATACAAAAATAGTAAATTACCTTCCGTTTGAATATAAAATGAATCGTAAAGTGCTAACGTTTGTCTCTATCCATAACAACACTTACGAAGTTTGGCTATTTAAAAATGTGACTGTACACTGCAATCAAGAAATAAACACCATAGCACGGATAGGTGTTGATAGTTATTGACTTTAGAACCTTCTGCATTGGAAAAAGCTAGTGCCTAATTAGAATAGAGAACGACAAAAAAGGTGCGCATATACGTTCAGCTTACATCTCCAAGACTTAAATCACGCCGCCAGAAAAATTTGCAATCAAATGCGATTGATAATTAACACCCAAATGTCTTCGATAAACCAACCATACGTATCCGCCGTAACTCAAGTGAGCTAGGACAATATTCTTGCCATCTAAGGTACTATCAATTATCCCTAAACTAAGACAGCGGTTAATATGAAGTATACACTTGGGATTTAGTTGAAGACGACAGCAGAAAAAAAGAGATATGGAAACATTGCCGCATTTCAAGAATAGACAGCTTCGCCTTGTTTATTGTGCGCGGAATTTAAATACCGAGTGATTTTTTAACAACTCCATTGCAGCAGGCCCTGCATATCCTGAATCAGTTGTCAATACTGAAATGTATTGTTGGTGACACTAAAAGTCTATGTGAAATTCGAGGTTAGCAGGTTAGGTTTTGCGTCAGTTTTGCATGTAGCGTACAGCCTTTTTATTGTGGATTTTTATATGTATTTTTATGTAATAACGTAAGTAGAAACAGCTTTCGCTCGTGGATAATTAAAGTAGTGTTGACAGCTTCACTGTATGTTTGGACGTCGTTTATTCTTGTTGTTTTTTGTATACGTATTTTCTTGTATTTGTGTTTTTCTTAGAGATTATATACATTTATATGTAAACTGTTGGGGTTTTATTGCCGGCAGTGCTTGCATGCATAATTTCAGCATTCCAGGTGACAACGAGCAAATTCAGAACAATATTAGCTGCTCCTTAGCCGCACTGACGATGTCAATAGAGTTTTATGTCCCTACGACTGTTTAAGGTAGCAAACCCAAGGCAATATAACTTACTAGTACAGTAGAGTAAAGGGCTAAGTAAAAGTACTGTTACAATGTGGTGCCTACCGCAAGGGCTTTTAAAAACACCATTACAATATGGAAAGACGAACTTTAAAGAGGTATAAAAATAAATGAGCAGAAATCAGAAGTAATGAGGATTGCTAAAGATGAACAAATATCAGCCTACAAACTTTAAAGGGCCGTTATTAAACAAGTCAGTAATTCTAAGTATTTAGGATCGATTATAGTAATTAATAATAATATAGAACAAGACATAAAAACAATGGAATTGGAATAGCAGCAGAATCATTAAATGCATTAAGCAAAGTCATTTTGGACCAAAATGTGCCGAAACTAACAAAAGTAATAATTTACCGGTCTGTATTTATTCCTGCCTTAATTTACGGTAATGAATCTTAAGTTCTGAACAAAATACTGAATTACAGACGTACGAATTTTGCATCCTAAATAAATGTAAGATGTTAACAGGAAATACAGAGTAAGGAATGAAGAAATTAGAAGAAGGTTGGACGAAAAAACCCTTTACACTGTATAGAAAAAAAAATCAACTGCGATGGTATGGTCACCTATATAGAATGCAGGAAATCAGAATTGCTAAGAAGATTTAAGAAGTGAGAACATATGACAAGCCAAGCAGAAAAAACCGAAAATAACATGGAATAAGGAAGTAGACAAGATAATCGAGGGAAGGGATATTACTTGGGCAACAGCAAAAAGAAGAGCAGAGGACAGGACTTTATGGCGAAAATTTTGCGACCAACAAACAACACCAGCCCAACAACCCTAATATACGAAGACTACTAGGCTCGGCACCGAAAGGTAGAAGAGATACTGATTATGTTTAGAACCATAGAGAGGCTTTACCTCCTCTAAGCCACCTCCACTGCGTATGTCGTACCATACATTTATATGACTTTATTGTATACAATGTTATGAAAGATGAACTTGCGCAATTAATTGTTAAATATATTTTGCACTATGACAAGTTATTTACGGACTTTTGTTTGTTTCGAACTCTAAACAAAACTGCGGAAATTTTTATAGAGAATCAAATAAAACCAATTTTTTCTACTACAGTGATCTACAAAATTTATTAATTAGATATTTATGATAACCAGCGTAGTACGTATTGATTGTTATTCAATTTGTTTATAAAGTATGAGGTTATCAGGCTGCGTTGAGCCTGAAGAAAGTGCCGTTTCAACGAGTACAACCATAGAACCCAGTTACAGCTGTATATGCATTGCCAGGAACCACCTGCAGATCTCTTTCGAGGACCCATGTGAATGAGTGGAAGCATACGGAAAAGTGATCGATCTTGTTGGAAAAACAATGCAAGTTAGTATTCGTAGCGAGCTAAGCAAATCTATCACTTAGCTGTGAATTATTGCTAAAATAAAGTAAAGCGTTTTCGCCGAAATTAAATTAAAAGAAAAGCGTCTAATTTAGAATAGATAAAGTGGAGATCTGTATTGGCGACACGCCATATTTATATTAAAGAATTATAATTTATGCATGACCCTATCTGATATAAGAGTCAATTGTATCTAAAATAAAATAAGCTAAGCTATTTAGAAAACGTAATATAACTACACAGTAAACAATTTACGGGCACAAAAAGCATTATAATAAATTCTTAAACATAAATCATTACATAAACAAATGTATTCTAAGTGTGCTAATAATAAAAGCTAATATCGCTTCTATAATAGTAATGTTTTTGACTGTTGATGCAAGATATTTTGTTTTGGGAAATTTAGCTTAATTTTTAATGAAAAACAAGTAAAAATACTTCAAATATTCTGTATAAAAAATATAAACGATGTTGACTTCTGCGAAACGAGCAGTTTCAAGGAAGTTATTCAAAGTCGCTTAAGCTTCTCTTTCATTCTGTAAATCTTGCTTATCGTATAATTTGGTCCTTTGAAACTCGAATGCTATATAAGACTACTGGGTAACTTCTTTATAAGCTAAGCGTAATTGATACGGGGCTTCACTGAGCAAATCCGTGACTGAATGGCAGATGATGGGATCAATCTAGAAGCTCTATGGTCAACAGCGCGAGACTGCAGCTGTGACGTCAGCATGGCAACGTATCGACGCCTGTTCGCGGCGCCCTCGTCGGGGCGCCGACTCCATTTACGGGACGCCCTCGCAACCGCGGTTTCATTCATGCATAATTATTCGCCGCACACTTATACACACATGAGAAGTGTCATCGTGAATGACTTCCACTCCAGATTACATCTACTACCATTCCGACGTTGGCATAACTTGAACACGATACGCTTGATATGCGTGGGGGCAAGGACACGCTAAGGTAACGCGCGGGGGGTGCTGTTTAGGAGTAGGTTAAATGCTAATGCCTGATGGTGTTAAACTAGGGTGAGAAGAGGTATGCTAATGGACGCATAATCGATTATGTTGTCGCAGTGATGCGAAATTATCAGAATTTGTTTTGCAAACTAAATCTAAACACTGATGGGAACAAGATCACAGTCACAATGAAAATATTATCCTGAATTTTCTATTGTGTATATGTTAAAGTTAGTATGATTAATTGAAAACTATTAATAATTAACTGAAAACTATTAATAATTACCGGCAATTATTAATACATACCAACCAACCGGCTATTATTAATACTTACCGATAATTATTAATACTTGACGCATTTATTACTCTGACCGTAACATATACATGAAGAGGTCTTAAATTTATAAATAAAGCAAAGAGTGGTTCTGTGGAATCTAATGGTAGATGCATTACAATTATAAAGCTGCTGTCATACATGACATATATAATTAACTGTCTTTGTTAACTAATAATTTTCCTAACTCGTGCAAACAGGCAATTACCATTCCATGTATCGCTGTTCACCATAAGGCGATGATTCTTAAGGTTATTCAATTAAACAAAATCAAGCAAAATACAAAAGGGGACACCAGTCGCCAACCACGATAACAACAGAAAACCAATCAAACTCACAGTCTAAATAAAACTTGCTTACCGTGTTCGGCTTCCAGCTTACACTAACATAGATTCTAGAAAACGAGCAGGTATCGGTTGGGTCAAATAACACATAATATACCAGTTGTAGAGAATAATAATAAAGCCTTAATAGTTAAAACGTTTGAATACAGTTGAATAATACAACAAAATGAGGATAGATAGGGTTCTGGACGCATTAACGTTAAATCAGGCTCATCAATGCCAAAGAGCCTAAAGAGCCTGAGAATAAATTTGTTTAAGCAAGGCTCATAATTGTTAAAATGGGTCGTTAAATCTAAACGACGCAGGATGTATGTTTAAAAAATGGAAAAGCTACGTTAGGCAAAAACAATAAAAAAACAAAGTAAACAAGTGAGATAATAAAGGTTATTAAATTGTACCCCAAAAGTAAATATCTCGTTTCAAATGGCCGCAGGGTTGGAAAACTTTAAGATGGTGAAGCCCAGAGGTAGGAACCGACCAGCGAAGAAACTTCTAACTGAAAATCAGCCCGTTGGCGCTGGTTGAAAGCTAATTTCTGACTTGAACCATGACACGCGTCTTGAACAATGTCTAAGAAAAACTCCCTTGGCACTATTTTTACTCAAAATTAATAAATGATAAAGACAGTTGCAAGATATAGCTAATGCCCGAGCACAGCCATGACCATTCTGGTTTCCGGGCAGCAACTCGTCACCTAGCCAGGATGCATCGGGAAGCTCTTAAAGGTTCTCAATACTGTATCCCCTCAACAGCAAAAATCCTTAGCCCTCCGCGAAATAAATTTCAGTTGTAACGAGCAGGAGCAGTCCAGATGGTAAATCGAAAACTTGCGTGCCTGCGCTCAGTGAATGAAGCAAAACGGGTCCAACGGTTTCTATCGTAACGAGACGTTTCCTAGCGTTTCCTAACGATCAGATAATGCGAATCGCCTAATTAGCAATATCAACTCAAAATAAAATAGCTCACCATGAGGAAAAGAGCGGCCCAGTGAACACGTGCAGTGAAAAAATTAAATTTGCACGGCTTGGATCATGATTGAAAATAGCTGCCCAACGCTTCGCAAAGCTGGAAATACTTCCAAGCATTCGATGACTATGGAAAGATGCATGCAGAACCAAATTAATAATGACCTCATGACACACGACTGAATCGACTTAGCTCGCCGAAAGACAGAAAAAAAATGCCAGCAGATAAAAAATTTCCATCTTGCGTGGATTTTAAGAAATACGGAGTAAAGTTCGTTCTATTCTCCAAAAATCGTTCAGCTAGTAATAAAAAGAAAATAGTATGCATTCCCAAGAAGAATCTAATCCGCAAACGTCAAAATAAGAAAATAGACCGTTACATCCAATAGCAATTTAAAGACTTGAGTTCCCTTAGTTCCCTAACTAACTAATATGTTGAAAAAAGTAATCAATTCACAGTTATGAACTTCTTAAATGAATATAAGTTACCGTAGTTGTACGACTATCTTGTTATAAGTAATATATAACTTGCTATTTGCTATGGTGAAAATAAAATAATCAGTTTTGACTATGTTAGATGCTAACAAGCAATTTAATGAAAATAATTGTTAAACTGTGTTAACAAATTTAAAGGCATTGAAATTGCTACGAACGTCTTTGTTCTGTTTAAATGCCACTTCAGGGACAGCAAACGGAGAGGTTGCAAAGCAAGTGGTCACTTCAGACCATTATGAGCGACGTTCTGTAACTTACATTCTAGATCCTCTGTTGTTCACGATTTACATGCCATCCCTTTGTAAAGCTATTAGAACTTATACTGCTCATTACCTATACTAATGATGCTCAGCCGTACCATTCTTTCAATTGTGAAAACTATAAATCAGCTATTAAGAATATTCAGAATTATTCAGATATCACATTCGTTAATAAATAAGCCTATTAAATTTATTATAGTACTACTTGGCAATATATCTAAAACTTATCTAGAAACTTCAAACTGAAAATACACAAAAGTTTCAAACACAAACTGCAAATTCCTAAGTATATCAAACGAGCTTACTTAAACCTAAAATTAATATATCATCATTGGCGATTTCTCATACTACGGGTATTAAAGCAATGTTTTATGAAACCCTAGTAATCTTCCCTACTGTTGTCATATACAGAGTGTTTCAAAAATACTTAGAAGTATGAATATTTTGCAGATAAACTTTTTTCTGTTAAATCCCTCACCGCTGAGTTACATAGCATGGTTGTGGAACCTTTTAACAGGCAAGCATTTGATTATAACTAATATGCACTAGAAATCCTAATTTATTTCAAAACCTTTTCAACTTTTTGTTTTTTTTGTCAAATTCATATCTTTTGTGTAAAACAATAAAGTGGATTATGATGCACGGCACAGTTATCCGGAAAATTGCCTTGCATCATAATGTATTTTATTTTTTTACTCAAAAATTTTTAACTTTACGAAAAAAACTCAAGAGAAGTAAATTTATTTTTAATAAATCAGACTTTTCAGTAAATATATTTTAAATTCAAATTCCTGTCTTTAAAAATACCTTATGGAAACAAAATAAAATATATTGCACACTCAATGGACATGAGTGATACCACCCTAAAAATATTCTACCAAACTGTGACTACGAATAGTATTCAGAGGACTATTCAGTGAATCAAACCCATTTTCCAAATTAAAAACACTCAACACTTAGTTACACATGTTAAAATACAATTTGTACAAACATGTTCAATAAATATTTTAATTTGTTCAAAATAGTCACTTGAGCACTAGTACAATAGTCGCTGCAATTCGGTACTAGTACAATAGTCACTATAATTTATTTTGGTTGGCTATGAAATGCAAACAGTTACGTTTTCATTGTCCACTTTTGACAGACGACAGGCGAACTGAATAGTCATCAAAATTTTAATATGGATTAAATTGAGAAGTGTTGCACCAACGCAGGGCCGTAACTAGGCAAACTTTTATTGTAGGCAAGCCAACATTTTTGCGCCTCTCAGTAAACTAATAATATATGTGTGGCAAGAAATACTAATGTTACTGTATGACTTCTACATTTATCTCCGAATAAATGATGTAACGTATTCAAAACGAACAAGTAGATATTCAAAAATAAATCAAACATTTTTAATCAAAAGTTTTAAAACAACTAAATGTTAAAATAACAAAATGCAACACAAATAAAATAAGAACAGAAAACCAGATTATAAATCACAATTCTAATAAAAAAGTACATATTATTATGTACTCAGTAGAACATTTTATAAATCCTTTATATAACTATATGGTGTACCTGTGTCTCTGTGCCACCTTTTCACCGGCACCAATCGAGGGCATTTTGCATACAATCGGAACGCCACTGCGTTATTTATAACGCAACGATAACCATATTCATTTATCAGTGAACGCGAGTTCGAATCTTATTGGCTGTCTTGTTTTTTTTAATTTTCAAATTTATCTAATTTGCATTTCGGTATTTTTAGCAGCATTAAGATTACCTATTTTGTAGATAATTTTGAAGACTCTTCAAACATAATTCGATCTAGCAAAATTTGTTTTTCTTGCAAGGCGCTTTCTGTGTTAAAGACGTTGAAAACTTTTTTATGTGCAATTCAATTTAAACAATGCAGAAATTATTTTAATTATAATAAGACCACTCAAAAACTAATAAGGGCATGCCAATATGTTAAAATAATACAATATGAACAAATAATTACTTATTATTATGAGTAGTAACATATGAACATAGAATAAGGTACGATACTCACAGCCACACTATCACAGCGTCTTGTAGTAATTATTATATTTTTTCGCATTTTGTATAATAATGTGTTATTTTACTAAATTCAAAATCTTTTAATAAAGTGGCACTTTGGTGCATAGAAATGTCACTTTACTAAATGGTAATGTCACTGTCAAATTCGAAGTTAGCAAGTTAGGTTTTGCGTCAGTTTGTGTCAAAACTGACGGAAAACCTAACCTGATAACCTCGAATTTGACTTAGACTTACAGTGCCACCAACACATTATTCATACGTTTGAATTTCCACAGCCGCTCCTTATGAACTTTTTTAATGAACATGAATACTATTACGGGTCCGGCAATTGAATTGAATGGTTTTTGATATCTTGTTGTAGAGGAGCGAATAAAGTATGTGAACAAATTTTGGAAGAAATTGAAACTATATTAAGTAAAGTTTACAACAACACTATTAGTATCCAAATATCACATCTATAAGATGTCCACCACCCACTTCTATGCATTGCTGCAATCTGCCACGAAAATTTAACATAAAGCGCTGAAGTAAATTTTCGTTAGCATTTAACAATATTATTTCTCCCCGAATTAAGTTTTTCAGCTCTTGAAGTGTATGAGGACGTCTCTGGTAAACTTTAGACTTCAAATAGCCCCAAAGAAAAAAAAATCGGGAGCAGTTAAATCGGGCGATCTTGCCGGCCAAGGAATGTCGCCAAAGCTGGAAATCAAGTGACCAGGAATACTCGTTGATTAACAGGCCAGTTAGCCATATTAGGTGAGACTAAGTATCAATGTACGAATAAATCGTTTTTTGACAAACGTCACATCAGTAATGTTTCCATAACAAGCTATCAAAAACCATTCAACTCAATTGCCGGACCCGTACAAAATGCAAAAAAATAGTATACACACTTCGTAAGAAAAGCGGTTTTACTAAACTAATATAGCTTATTAAGTCACTCGCTCGCTTCGCTCGCTCGTACTCAATCAAGCTATATTCGTTTAGTAAAACTTTACTTTTCTAAACGTGTTGTGTAATATACTATAAAACGTGAAACGTTTTCTGTCGACACCTAGCATGAGCCTTGCGTCAGGCCGATTTCAGTAATTCCTTTTCAATAAAGATCTGCCACCGTATAGGGTCGCAAAAGTGTCTTAAATTGAACGAATTCTAGCGGGAAAGTGATTGTAGTAGAGCAGGTAAGCTCTCGAAATCGGTCTGTGGTGTTCTGCTGATTGTTCCAATGGGTCACTGTACCAGCGATGAGCCCAAAGCAGTAAATGTATAATTATGTAATATGTGCAATTAGTGGACCCGCTCCAACAGTTGTTTAAAATTTCAGTTAGCTTCTCGATACTGCTGTATTACATTCAGTTATAAAAATGCAAAAATTATTATAATTAGAATAAGACCACCTATACGGTGGGTTAAAAAGCTATCGGTGAGTTATAAAACAAACGCCGTTAGAAAATGGTAGACATCTAACATCCCCTTTTGGAAATTACATAAGGCATTGTAATGTATCAACCAGACTGGGCGCAATTCGCATATTATACTTAGCACTATTTAATAATATTACTAATTAATTTGTTTGTAAAAACGCACACAGTGCCATTATGGCGCCCCTTGCCGCTTGCGCCTGTAGGTGGGGGCCTACTCGGCCTATACCTAGTTACGGCCCTGCACCAACGTTTTTTAAACTCAAGTTAGCTAACTTGTCATTTGATGTGAAAACGTTGCATTATCTAAACGTTAGCCGCTTCTAATTTCTCAATCGGTGACTTTCGCATTGCAAGTTCTGATTATCTTCACATTTAAATTTCTGGCGTATTTACAATTTATTATAAATATGGAGAAACGTGATCAATCTTCTAATTTTACCAAAAACGAGAAAGAATTACTACTGGAAATTGTACGTATTTTTATGTGCTGAAAAAAAACGATGGTACAACAGAAAAAATGAAGTCAGAGCCATGAAAAAATGTGGCCGAAACATTTAACGCTTTTACTAATAATTTTTAAAGGCTACCATGGCAATTAGAGACTGCGTGCAACAATATTAAGAAACAGACAGTGGAAATGACCAGATAAGTTTATGTTCGTGTTATTCATTTATGCTACTTTTATTAATTAAATATGCATTGTAGTTACAAATATATAAAACAGGCGAAGGACCACGAATTGTGACAAAGGTCGGGGAATCTGAGGCACATTTAATTAGTCTGCTGAAGTCACGCGTTGATTCAGCTGCAAACTATATAATTGATAGTGGGTTACCATAATTTAAGACAACAAGCTGATTAACCATATATATTATTTATTTATTTACAAGAAAGGTAAAATGTGTTTATTCATAAATTTTTCAAATGAGTCAAATATGGAAAATGAAAATGAACACAATACGAAGTGTATAATTTCTATAAGGTCTAGTGCCGAAAATCCCAAACAGAGATATTCAATAAAAACTGAATATCATGATATTAAAATAAATTTATATCAATTTATATTTTTATTTTATTTCAAGAAACACAAATAAACACTATGAATAAAATACAAAATGATAAAGACACGAGGTGTTCTTGGAAAAATAATAAATGTTTGAAAAGTTAGTAAATGGTCTAAGTGCCAAAAATATTTTATTTCTAAACGGTCTTATTACTAAAGTCTATGTACCTTCAGGATCTGGGTTTTCATGAAGCAGACCTTGTTCAGTGTTTTCGGCAATCAAATTTTCATAAAAACCACGATATGCCAAAGGAATGTAGTCTAACATGGACCTCAAATTGTCTAACTACAGTCACGTAGGCACGTAAGCACGGCACTTAGACCATTTTAAAATTAATACTCTCTGGAACTTGCAGATTGCGCCATCTTTCCACCGCCCCTGAGAGCAGCAAGGCTACGTTGGCACTTAGCGGGTTTACGGAAACATTGGCGATGGCACATAGACCAGTTTAATGTAAAAATCTCGAAATAGCAGAAAGTGGCACTTAGACGATATAGAAATTATACTCTTCATCTTGTATTGATGTGGACAGCATTCAGGAGGTAGCTGTGCCTCTCAATGCAGCCATACCAAATGTACAAGTGATTGGGTTATGTAGTAATGAGCCACAAATTTTGAATCCCGGTTGTTAAATCACTACGTATACGATAACGTCAGCAATTACACTAAAGAAAAAAAGATAATCTTTTGACAAAAAATGCAAATTTGGAGGTAGATATTTTACTTAAAAAAGATCTAGAAGAAAGAAATGTTCTATGAAACAAACAAATGAAAATATTGCAGGAAAAACTGTGTCAAGAAAAACTTATATCAATAAATAAATTTACAAATGAAATAAACTGAGCTAGCTATAAATATAAACATTTACATGTAATTACGTATTAAAAAATTTACTTACCCATTAAAAAATTTATTAATTAATTATGTTCTTGCTGAAGCATTTATATCATGATTTATTTCAATTTTAATTATGGCTTCAGCTGGAAGAGTTTTATTTAAATCAATTAATACATAGGGTAGAATAGCTGTAGCCACAATAACATCTGCCATTTCTCTGGTTTTAGTTGTAGTTCCAGTGACAAGCATGAAAATCTTCTTTTCCACACACCAAATGATCTTTCAATTACATTTCTTGTATGTATATGAGCTGAATTATATTTCTCTTCTGCTGTAGTGGCGTTAATAAATACACAACAACTGGAATACTTTCTAATTTCAAATTTTGCTCGAAGGGGACATAAATTAAACATTGTACTTCCATGTACTGAACCAGGCTACCGTGATACCTGAGCCATGCTTTTCTATTCCGGTACAGTTCAGCATCTTCTCACAAGGTGATGACATTTTTATATGGGTACAGTCAATTCCACCAATTACTTTTAGGAAATCTGTTAATTTTCAAAGATTTTGCCATTGCAGAACTGCTAGCTTCTACAGAATCTGTCATACGTATGAATTCTTGTACCTTAGATGCAATTAATTTGGTTATTCCTGGAATTAATGTGCATATAGTAAATTTGTTCACATTTACATAGTCAGCCGAAACTTGCTGAAAGCTATGAGTAGCATAGACTCGTAATAGTATTAAAAGCTGGTTTAACGTTGTCACAGGTATGTTTCGATTAGTGTTGTCTTGTAAATTATTAATTTACATAAAAGGTCTTGCACAAGAGTTTTCCTAAACCGATACCTCATACCACCCAGATCCACATTCTCATACATACTCATGGAATTATTCCTTGTCCGATATATTTTCGGCTTTGGTATCCAATTTACTAATTCCAGTTCTACGGCAGTACCACTAGAATCACTGCTACATGTTGATTCACGATGAGAAAGCATTTCGAGTAACCAGATAGGGGATTCTAGAATTGTATATTGATATAATATTCCCGCTGCTTAATTATTTTTATTAATCATTCTATTACACAGTACCTATCAAGAAAATTCCACTGTACCAAACGTTGCTATTTTAACCAGAGGTCACACTTGCCTTACCTGTGATTAAAGCTTATAACTGCAACTTACGATTCTTAAAGAATTAGAATAAAATGAATTCCTCTTCAGAGCTCAATAAAAATTAAATGATTTGTTTGACCTTCATTACATAGCCATTTATCTTTTACTTCATGGGTTCCTAGGGATTTTTATGAGATCACAGAAAATACTTTTTATGTTATGGTAAAATTTTGATCTTAAATTGTTTTGTCCATTGGTATGGCAGAGAACATTTAACAAACTCGTGAGCTAAATACATTAAAATGGCAAAGAGTAAATAAGCGCCCTACCGTTACGCTACTGGTTTCTTTTGTTAATTAGTGAAGTTCACCCGCACAATAACAAACAATCAATTTGGTAACGAATTTTTGATGTGAAAAATTCATTTCAAGTACAACTTTATTTACATGGTTAAGATAAAAAACCGAACAGAACAACGCAAAAGACACGCCAATTAATGACCAAGAGAATGACAAATTGACAATGCCTAAAAGACTAATGACGAAATGACAATGACCTCTCAAAAACGTTAAATAGGCTTTTATACCTCTCCAAAGTTTAATGGCCTAAAACAACATCATTTGTTTAAACAAACCCTTATTCGGTTTACCATACGTCAGACCTTTAGTGATTGGCACAGTATTATGCGTTCTGTCATCCGTTTTTAGAACAAAAGCTAAATCAATAATCTTTGGCGGGAAAAATGTTATAGAAACGCACCAAACGCTTTAAGAACGAGGAAATTGACATTTTAATAAATTTTACATCTCCATGTCTAAGTTATGCTTAGTTCGCAATAAGGATAGTACGTTCACTCGTACTGGATTGTGCGTTAGTTCGCAAAATAACAGTTCAACCCAACAATAGTACGTTCACTCGTAGAAGTGCAACAGCTCGGTAAGATAACAAAGTCATCATTTTGCAGCAGTGCAAATATGCACACAGCAGCATAATGGATAACTTCATGCCAATTCAACGACCTCCAACACCAGCTGAGGCTTTATTAGCACAGCAAAATCTGAATCTCCTTCAGGAGAATCAATTAAAAAGTCAAAATGAGATTAATCTTTGGAATGCATGGCAACAAGCAGTCACTGCTAATAACACGCTCCAAGAAAACATTAACCAGCTAATGCTAAGGGTACAAAGCCTAGAAAAAACAGCGGTGAAACCCAAAGCAGAGCAGGTAACTGAGGAAAAAGTCGAATATCACACCGACGAAGAAGAATTAGCCAGAGAAACAAACTGGATAGTTCAGAAATCAAAAAACAAAAAACGGAAAACAACTGCGTCCCCAGAGACCTCTCCACAGCAGCAACCAGAAACTTTTAAACAATCAGACAATAAGTCGAAAGAGAAAAAAGTACCATTACCGCCACCAGTAAATGTGGTGAACGTAACAGAATATGCAACTATGCATGAAATATTGCAAGTAGCAAAAGTTTCATATAAAGTAACTGCTATGAATAATAACGTATTCAAGATCAATGTGCCAGACGAAAATCAATACCGAGGCCTGATCGCTACCTTAAGGGAACATAGTATTGAATATTACACTTATGAAGATAAACAAAACCGACCCATAAAAGTAATGGTCAGGGGAATACACCCAACGTGTTCAATAAACTTGATCACAGAAGACCTAAAAAAAGGATTTAAAATTGGTAGTGTTACTAACATAATTAAAAAAAGAGAAAAAATACAACAAAATTATCACAAAGCCACTGCCGCTACATATGTTAGCTTTTGAAAAATCTGAAGATATCAAAGAGATTCACAAAATTAGTATAATTGCAGGATTGAGGGTAAAAATTGAACCTCTACGTAAGAAAACAACCCTTACTCCGCAATGTAAAAAATGTCAAGCGTACGGACACACTCAAAACTTCTGCCACAAAGAAGCGAGATGTGTCAAGTGTGCAGGACGGCACCACACTAAAGAGTGCAAGCCAGCCAGACTTGACAAAGCCAAGTGCGCAAACTGTGGTGAAGCTCACCCGGCAAACTATCGAGGGTGTGTGGTCGCTAAGGAACTCCAAAAACGTAGGGAAAAAACCCTACAAGAAAACAAACGAAACAACCTAAGAACAACTAATGCCCAAGAAACGGCATCTACAAAAAAAAACACAGCAGAATTTTCCAACCTTATCTAAGGCTAGTTCGGCTGTGCAAAATAGCGTAGCAAGTGCCAGCTATGCACAAATGGCAAAAGGTAAAATTCAACAAGGCAAGAAGGAAGAAGTCAACCTGGATGCAATTAATAAAACATTGCAAGCAATTCTAGGTAAACTCGAAAAACAAGAAGATTCCATAAAATCGATCTTAACTAGAGTGACAAAACTTGAAAATAGCAACAGGGCCGCGCCCAAAACTAGGAAATAAAAATGGCTACGCCAATTAGAAAACACTATGAAGAAGTGAACTACAACACTCGCGAAATACAAGCAACAGCTGTAAAAATCCTCACAAAGTCCAAGTATTATACAGTTGCTGCAATATACTGCCCACCAAGGTACACACTAGGAAAAGATGACTACATAAGGCTTTTCCAAGCGCTAGGATATCACTTCCTATTAGGAGGAGACTTCAATGCCAAACATACTCACTGGGGATCCAGACTTGTCACTACTAAAGGAAAACAGCTATATGAAGCGATCAAGCAAGCTAAATGCGTATGTCATTCTACTGGAAAACCAACCTACTGGCCGTCAGATAGCAACAAATTACCAGATCTGATCGACTTCTTCATACTGAAAAGCGTATCTTCCAACTACATTGGTATTGAAGATAACTATGACCTGTCATCAGACCATTCCCCCATTATCCTGACGCTAAGCGAAACAGACATCAATAAATCATCTTCACCATCACTAACAAACAAGTGGACTGACTGGGATGGATTTAGAGCAGAATCAGAAGAGCGTATTAAATTAAACGTTCCACTAAGAACAATTGAGCAGCTAGACGAAGAAGCAGAGCAATTTGTAATCGACCTGCAGCAAGCCGCATGGAGCAATACCCCTGATCTAAAAAGAAAAACAATTGGCGTGAACTACCCTCGAGAGATCAGAGAGCTTGTCTTAGTGAAACGAAAAGCACGGAAGAAATGGCAACAAACCAAGGCACCGGCAGACAAACAACTGCTAAACCGGTTAAGCCAACAACTCAAAGAAGAGATCCGCTCTGTTAAAAACGAAACGTTCACTGAATTCCTAAAGAGACTAACAGACGATAAAGATACCGAATACTCTCTCTGGAAAGCCACAAGGAAATTAAAACGGCCTTTTAATCATAATCCACCCATTCGTAAAAATGATGGCGGATGGGCAAGAAAAGACGAAGAAAAAGCAGAAATATTTGCTGAACACCAACGAATACTTTCCAACCACATCCAGCTGACGACAATGAAAACCTACCAGAGATAAACAACAGGGAGGACAGGAACATTCTGCCAGTAACTCCAAAAGAAATTTACAATGAGATACAAAAGAATCTCAGTGCCAAAAAAGCCCCCGGCTATGATTTAATAAGTGGACAACTGCTCAACGAACTACCAAAAAAGGGCATAATGAAGCTTACGCATCTGTTTAATGCAGCGTTACGACTACAATACGTACCTATGCAGTGGAAAGTTGCGGAAGTTATTATGATCCCCAAACCAGGGAAGCCATCCAATGAGAAAGCATCCTACCGCCCGATTTCACTAGTACCGACCATATCCAAACTGTTCGAAAAACTGCTCCTGAAACGCCTCAAGCCAATTATTGAGGAAAAGCAGTTCATTCCAACTCACCAGTTTGGCTTTCGGAACAAACATTCGACCATTGACCAAGTGCATCGAATCACCGATGTAATTGAAAGAACCCTAGAAGAAAAAGAAATATGCGCAGCAATATTTCTAGACGTGGCCCAAGCTTTTGATAAAGTATGGCACGAGGGCCTCGAAAACAAAATAACTAAAAGCCTGCCTAGGCAGATGAGCCACATTCTGAAATCATACATCTCTGACCGCCAGTTCAGGGTGAGATATGGCGAAGAATAGCCGCAGGTGTACCGCAAGGAAGCGTCCTTGGGCCAGTTTTATACTTGCTTTACACTAGTGACATTCCCATGAGCGATGGAGTGACGACAGCCACATTTGCTGACGACACTGCATTACTAGCCACAAGCAGCGAAATAGAAGTAGCTACTAATAAACTACAAACAGCCGTCAACAACGTCACCAGATGGACCAAGAAGTGGCGAATTAAATTAAATGAGGCGAAGTCTACCCATATAAACTTCACCAATAAAAGAATTGATTACTTGCCTGTAGTGATCAATCAGCAAATAATTCCTCACGCTAACACAGCTAAATACCTGGGCATGACACTAGATGCCAAGCTCAGGTGGAAAGAACATATAAAGAAAAAACGCGAAGAACTTTGCATTAGATTCAGAAATATGTGGTGGCTAATCAGAAGACATTCTGAGCTGTCACTACATAATAAGTTATTGTTGTACAAACAAATACTAAAACCAGTCTGGACTTACGGTGTCCAGCTGTGGGGATGCACAAAGAAATCTAATGTAAAAATTATTCAAACTTTTCAAAACAAAGTACTGCGCAGCATTGTCAACGCTCCATGGTACATCAGAAATGAAGACATCCACAAGGACCTAAAAGTGCCTATGGTCAGTGAGGAGATTAAACGGTTTGCGAAAAAACATGAATCAAGATTACATGAACAAGTAAATATCGAAGTGCTACAATTACTCGACAACAGTGGACTTACCCGTAGATTGAAAAGGCAAAAACCTTTCGAACTAGTGTAAGTTAAGTTAAGTGAATCAAGGGCAATTAAAACATGTGAAAGAAGTGTTTTAAAACATATGTGGAGTGCGCCAATGAGAGTACATCCATCAACCGCTCAGACTTACCTAGATTTAAGATCTAAGACTTTAGATTTAAGTAAGAAATTATTAAAATTAAATTGCTAGATAGTATTTACTAGTTGCAATGTATACTCCAAGTGCGTGTTAATAAAAAAAAATGTCTAAGTTATGCTAAAATTCATATGCTCATAAAGTAGCTCCTGAAGCCAATTTCGTTCGAATTCCATGAAGCGTTGCTGACAAAATAGCCTGCAGGTAGTTACTCAGTTTTTTACCGATGCCAAGGCGAAGATCTCCAGCTCCCACCTCTATATCATCGATATGGATCTCCTACCGAAATACTCCAACTCACCCCAATGGCCTAATTTCGCAGCATTTGACCCAATTATGGCTACTTGAAGTAATAGATCCTTGTTTTTGAATTTAAAAGAAAAAGTTTATATGCAAAATTCGTATGTTTCAACGTCCTCTACAATGTTTTTAAGTTCGGAACCATGTTTTTGAAACACCCTTATATAAATAACTGATGTTCGTTTGATTATGAAGGACAGTAATATTTATTCCAGGGTGTCTATAATCATCACACCAAGTGTATTCTCAGCTTGTTGTATATCATCAGTCACGCCGGGAATGTAAGAATGATGATTTTATATCTCTGGGCGTTGTTGCCGCTTGGAGTGGTTGCCTTGGTTTAAATATTCCAGTATGCAATGTTGTTAGAAAAATATTATGATGGCTAACGACTTACCTTTATGGATAAAATCTAACGACCTGTATTCACTGATATTTCACAATATTTCAGGCATTCTTATTTTGTATATTATGTTGCCGTAGCGGTTGTCAATACGAGTAATGAAAAAAAAGCTAAATTGGCTATCTTTATCGGAAAAAAATATGCTTTATAAGTAAAATTAATAAAGATGTAAGAAAGAAGGAGGTTGCCCTAATATTCAGGAATCCTCCAAATAGGGACACTTTCGTCTATTCGAAAAAATTAAGAAGAAACCTGAAAAATTGGAGACGGTGTAATCAAGAATCGCAGACGTTTAAAGTATATACCTACACAGACATCCATGGAGCTGTTCTCGATTGGGTTAAAATAGTTCGCTATAGAACTGTCTCAACTTCTGGGCCACTCATTAGAAAAAAGCTCTTTCCTTTGTCGAATCGTTGGGGCACAGTTACTTCGTCGCTAGTATGGGCTGGGTCGATAAGTTTAAGAAAAGTTATGTGTGGTGAAAGCGCAGACGATAATAAACGTCACAGTTTTTTACCGTAGCTGTCAGAGTCGTCTCACGAAAACGATATTTTTAACGTGGCTTCGTCGTTAAGTGTTTACCAGACAAAGCGTCTTCTTTTAAGGTTGCAGTTTGGCTTATCGTGAAAGAATAGGGACACATTGTTATATAAAAACACTTATTATTAAGCTGTACGTATTCTACGGACTTAAAAAGAATTCATTTCAGAGATAAACATTGGCAGGTTATGGTCTGCTATTTTATAAATGGTGAAAGATTCGCTTGAGTTGTAGAATTGAATATCGACTATTTTATAATCATATTCCATTTGTATTTCTGCCATTCAATAGTCAAATTTACTTGTGCAAAATAGAAAAAAGAAACTGTAAACCAGGAAACAGGAAAATATGATTTTTGATCTTTCATTTCAGACCTCATTGTACTATCCTTTATCTAATAGACGTGTCTGTCCGGGACGCTGTTTTGTCTGTCTGGGACGCCGTTTTGTCTGTCTGGGACGCTGTTTCAGCAGCCAAACCGTAAGAGATAGAGAAAAAAGTTATTAAAGTTATATGTTTGGAATGGTCATGTCAGGTCAGGAACCGATTTTCAGTCTCTAACACTAATTATTATCTTAATTATCCTTTAGGTTAGATTCTAGGTAAATTTTATCAAGGCGAATGCGACTGGTAGTTTGCTACCAACAATGACGTCATATACGTACGTGTGGTGAATACGCGTTCTATTTGCAAAACGGTTTTTTTGTTTTATTAAATGAGACATTTGTCTCACTGGACTGCTAGTTTATGATTAATATGTTTTGAGTATGTGTTTTTTTAATAAATTTAAAATGGCTATCTTTTAAGTCGAAATTTACAATGGCAAATGTCGGAGATTCGTGCTGGTATTGTAAACACCTAATACAAATTCCACACAAATAGCGCACAACTAGTTCAAGCATTGTAATGCAGATGTCATGTGCTTTTGTTTCAAAACCAAGGTTGTGAATATTGGGTAGCTTCGAAATAATGCCGAAGAATGGACAGAATTTTGGATATTACGTACTCGCCCAGCGGATAAAGTTAAGGAAAACTTTGCACCTTGCTTTAATAGACTATCTGATTTTTATTGTCAACTGGTGGAGCGTCATAGCAATGGTACTTACATCAAACAGAAAAAGGAAACTCGTTAAATTATCTTTCCAAATTACGCTGGAGTCAATTTTTATCCAGATATAGTTGCCGTTTCAAACTCAAATGTGAGTTTCCTGTCGGCAACTTGACTCCATAAACTGTTACATAAAACGACTCGTCCTTGCGGACACGTCGTTTTATTATGAACGGTTTGTATGGTGCAGTTTCCTGGCAAACCAATTTTCGTAGAAAGGTAACTATATCCGAATACAAAATTACCTCTTGTGGAATTACTTACCAAGAATAAAGGTGGGTAAACGGTGTAATTGATTAAACTTGATGCAGACGGGATATAATCCCTAAATATTTTATTATAAATTTTTCGCCATGAAACATAAAATATTGTTTGCATATGTAAAATAGCTTAATTTAAAGAGCTAATTAAGCAGAAAGAGTAAGAAAAAAAATCAAAAAACAAAATATTCACATGAACACGGCATTTTTTAAGGAGAATATGTAAAAAAGATTTAAAACCTCCGAAAGATTCATATACAAAATAAACGATTATATGAAAAAAGATTTTCTTAAGCACAAATTATGACAAAAGACTTAGAAACTAAAGATCCATATAAAAGAAAGGTTTTTCAGCAAAAAACGTAAGAAAAGATTTTCAAAACAAAAGATTTACATGAAAAAAAATTGAAGCCGAGAACGTAAGAAACGGTTTTAAAACACTAAATATTTATATGAAATATACCAAATTATTTCAGACCTAACCTGTATATTTTTATTTGCATTGTAACCAGTTTGCATTTCGAATTGTTCAATCCAGTTCCGCTCATTTTGTACCTGTATCAGAATAGTCAAAATTTCCGCTCGTTATCTTTGAAGCGCAGCTTTGGCTTTATCTCTTTTCGCTGCGCGAATTAGTTGGTCGCTTTTAGCTCTTTTATAGCAGTTATTGGTGACAGGCAGTTTTTGTACAATAAATATTTTCCAAGCAAATATCTCGCCACATTTTGCCTTCCTTCGGTGGCGGACTATGAATTCAAGCCTTCCTTCACGTCCCGATGCCAATAGCTAAATAATTGACAGCTCCAAGTGCAAAAATCCTGTCTGATTTTGGAAAAACCCACAACCGTATGGCAACTCACGGCCGGCGTTATCTTGCTGATAACAGGAGGTTAGTGTGGTAGATTTAATTTAACTACGACGCCAGTATATTAGTCCAGGCGCCAGGGATTTTGAAATGTCAAAAAAACCAAAGTTAATGAAATTTTGCACATAAGTAGTTTTTTGGATGTACTTTAAAAAAAAAAATGTTCTGCACTCGAGCGACTATGGAAAAGGTGGAAAATGCACGGAGAAAATCGGAAAATTGAAATTTTGCAAATATCTTGGAACAGAGTGAACATTTCTATATAGTATGTCGAACCAAAATTGTAGAGCGCAATATTCTCTGTAAAAAAGGTCTTTCCAAGTTTTTTCGACAAACGCTTCATGTTCGAGATATTTAGCAATCTTTGTCGACTCAAAATTTGCGCGCGAACTGCCCCGAAAATAGTAGAATTTCAAGCGGCGCCGGCGCTTGACTAAAATCGCTGTAACTCCTTTGTTTGTCAATTAATTTCATAAACCAAAGTTCATTTTGAAAAAAAAGCCTGAAATATTTGTAATACACACTTGGTTCATGATGATTTTTTTAAATATTTGTTATTGATGTGTAACCATCATTAATGTACCTAAATAAAAAGTGGACCTTTATGGATTTTTACAATATTTACACTTCATTTTCATCAAGTCACTGAAATGAGCTAAATATTAAGTAAGCCAAACAAGCCCAAACTACGTATAGCATTTTTTTTCAAACTATCTTGGGCCAAATTGAACCAAGTTTTTCATACGTCCTTTTTTTAGGCTCTCGCGTTTTTCGCAGCACTTGTGTTTCCAGCCGATATAAATCTATCAAAGATATTATTTTTGTAAATGACATATCCTAGATAAATTTGTTTCCAAGAACCTGTACTTTCAGAATATGTGCCTAAAAACCTTATTCGTTAATGTTTTCATTCATCATTTTCAATATTTTTCGAAAAATTCGGAAAAGTCCTAAAATATCTTTTAATTAGTGATGGGACTATTAGAATGCAAATTACTACAGTATTCGATTCTTGCAAGATCTCGAATGCATTCGATTCTTTTGAGTGTATTCGAATGCTTCGAATCGAATACTTAATCGACGTTTGTAAATCTCGCCGGGCGTGATCTCGATTCCGATCTGAATGCTGAATTCGGCGTGATCTCGATTCTTATCAGACTGCTGAATTCGAATGCGGCGCTTGGCGGCGGTTGGTACTCTGTTTTGCACTCAAATCGTTTCAGATTCAGTTTTCACTAGCACAGCGCTGCGTATCATATGAGTTTAGACTAATATTACCACACAGACTGAAGATTGCACACTCAAACGATACAGCACCACCAAAATCACTAATACAACTAAAAATATACTAAAAATTTCAACAGATACATGGAAAGGAAAGAGAAACAAACGCTGGGGTTGTCTTAATAATTTATGTTAAAGAAATACATATACTTAGGCCTGTAACAACAATAAAAAAACTATTTTATAAACGGTCCCTTTCTCATATTCATTTTCGGTACTATAAATTTAACATTTAAGTATTACAAAACAAATATACGTTATTAATAGGGCAAGCTGAACCGCCTACAATCAAAACAAATTTTTATTTTTGTTTTGTGCACGTGCAGCGTCTCGGTATCCCTGGTTGTGCGTGCCGCCGAGTCGAGGTCACACCTCACCACTTCCCAATACACGAGAGCGAGCGCACAACTCGATTCTGTATTCGGAACTGTGATTTTGCATTCGAATTGCTTGCATTCGAACGCAAGAGCGCACAACTCGATTCTGTATTCGGAAGTGCGATTTTGCATTCGAATTGCTTGCATTCGAACGATCATTCGATTCTCAAAAGTATTCGAATGCGATGAATTCGATTCTGAAAAGTATTCGATTCTGCCCATCACTACTTTTAATCAGTTTCCACAGGCGAATGAACTGCTGTTAATGTAGGGAACTGTAGTTGAGAATCTGCTCTTTCCCCCTGTGGTATTTATTTTTTACCTAAATGTCTCAGGCCATTTTGAGATCCAAATTAAGGTCGTGAATTTTTTCGACATTTTCAATAACGGGCTCATTTTATTCTTCCATGCCGTAATAGATTTTGATACTATATCCAGTCTCTTTGACCTTGGGAAGAAATCTGTTTTCACATACATCATAGGGAAATTGAGAAAAGAAAAAACGCCTTTCTTCAGCAGACATTTATAACTATGACAAATCAATTTATGGGACTATTTTTGGAACTTAGGACCATCGGCAAGCGCTTTTTCGGGTCAAAAAAGATACATGGTCAAATTACATGCACACAGACAGTGCACACGGGAGGACCCTGAGCGACTAGACTATTACCAAATTTTTTTTCAAAGGTAAATATATCGAAAATGAAGCGTTTTTCGAAAAACTTAAACAGACCTTTTTTAAAGAGAATGTTGTGCTCCATAATTTTGGTTATACATACTATATAGAAATTTTCACTCTGTTCCAAGATGTTCGCGAAACTCCAATTTTCCGATTTTTTCCGTGCATTTTCCACCTTTTCCATAGTCGTTCGAGTGCAGAACATTTTTTTTTCTTAAAGTACACTCAAAAAGCTACTTATATGCAAAATTTCATAAACTTGGGTTTTAATGACATCTTTTGTCGATATTTTGTCTCCGGCGCTTGGACTATACGACGGGTTAACTACCATTAATGCAATCACGATATCTCGTCCAATATCAGGGTTTAAATAACTTGTTATTTATAAATCCAGAATTTGTAATCTCTGCTTTATTGTAAAAGACGCACTCCCGTTTTATGCTATCGGTGACCTGAAATTAAGGTTTGACACCGATGTGCACATCTCTCGATTTAATTGACGATTTTAATTGATTAAAAACGGGTTCTTTCGAGTAATGCGTGAGGAAACCTTTTATGCATTATATTGTAAATTTAATAGTATTTAACATTACAAGCCAGGTAAAACAGGTTTTACTGGCGATAGGATTGGGATGACTGGCGAGCCGTTAGGCGAGCCTGTCATATCCTTGAGCCAGTAGAAATGGTTACCTGGCGTGTATTGTTGAATGTTTTATTTGTTCCTCACTTGTAAATAACTAGAAATTTATCATTTATTCAAAATGTCAAACTGACAAGCAACTAAATTCATCAATATGACACATACTAAGGAAGACAACTCTGGCTTTGCACGCTATCATTTATCTATGAGCACGCTTGTAAAATTTAACTGGCTAGCCAGTAAATTTACTGGCTAGCCAGTTAAGAAACATTTTCGAGGTGAATACAGTGACTTGATAAATTGATGTTTACAAGTGAGGAACAAATAAAATACTTTACAAACCAGTTACATATACGTACTATTTTTGATGATTCACAAATTTTAACATTTAATAAACCCTATTTAACTGTAGTTTGTTTATTCTTATCGGAATTATCTTAATTCCTGGGGCCCTAATTTTTTTTAAGCCGCTTGCAGGATGCGTAGCTGATCAGAATCCACGATTCATAAAGCGCCGAATTGAGGTAGTTCGGCCCACACGGTGGTAAGAGCGAAAGGCCAGTTAATCTGCGTTCTAGCTGATTTGACGCAGGTTGGTTCTTTTTTGTGACACAGCTAGCTCTCGATCAAAGAGGGAGGTATTCGAAGGAACCAATAGTTCGAAGCTGGTCAAACCACAAGATCTACAGATGAAGTTGTAAACTTCAAACCACAGAATCTTAATTAATATTGGACAATCTTAAATCAGGTGGAAATATCATTAGTGCTTACTATTTTATGCTATTCTGTCGATGAGATTATTTCCTACTTATTATATAGTTACTGCCCTGGGTTAAAACTATTAGAGGAATACTTAGTGACAGGATGTGATTAGCAGAATATAACGACTGCGTAGTCTAAAAGTCAACGCCAATTTCTCACTTATTAAGCCCAAGTTATGTATAAATATACGACGCCGACAACAAATCTGCAAAAACGGGGCCCAGTTTTGCTAATGAAGCAGTCTGCACACAATTAGCCCTGTGACCTGATCCACATAGTGGTTTTAAAGCACCCACCAACCACAAATGCAACGTATCAACTACAGCTTTTGATTAGATATAATTAACTAATGATGATTTTGTCGTCGCTGCTGCCAGCCTGATCTAAATTACCATTAGTTACGTGGTTTATCGCTAATTGGAGCCTTCTTGATGTATTAGCCTGAAGAGCCTGGTTGCGTTGTCAACAGCAATGCCCACTTTAAGGCTTTTTCGCAATTGGATAATGGAATGGAAACACGAATTAGGTACTGCAATTTACTGTAACGTAGATGTCGAGTTTCCCGGAATAAAAGGTAGGCAACGCTTTGTACTGATGAGCCGAGCCAGTTGTCTTCTTTATTGCTCCTTTGTACACTGGACTGGCTTTTATAGCCAACTGTGTGAATCTCCCGTTCCTTTTGAATAAATGATGATAGATAACAGTCTAGGTAAAAAGCAGATCACAGTAACATACTCATCGCTATCAGATTCCCTAATAAAATTTCATAAACAACCGGCAGTACTAAGGTACTTATAAATGTGCATAAACATAAAAAAACCTAATTGTTATGTGTAATGTAACATTCCTTTCACTTGTTTGTTTACAGTTTTAGCTGCAATTCTCATTAATTAATGAATTTAGCAGTTGCAGCCCGTACAGTAATGTATGTCTATTTGTCTAATCTATTCTCCATACACCCCTTCGTCTGTTTTTTGTTGGTGCAAGACAATTGCTCATAGGCGGATCCAGAGACATAGCGAAAAAAGTAAACTTTGCTCTATTTTAAAGAAGGAGCAATAAATCGCTCTAGTTATGCTAAAATAAAAAGTAGGGGGGTAGTGAAGATATTTCTAAAAGCTATGAGAGTTACATACATATTGTGTATATAAAAGTTCTAGCTACGAAGGTGGTGCACATTACTTAAATAGCTTTGATTGTACAGGGTGGCTCGAAAAGTGTGGTGAATCAAACTTACATCTTTACATGGAATGTCCTATGTTTAGATAACTTCGAAGTTTTGTATCAAGTTGTATGGGTATAACGTCAACTGTTTTGGAGATATTAACAATTTTATGCAAACAAATGCTGAATATCAGGCGGTTGCTGTAACGGAAAACAATTGAATAAAGAAAAAGTTACCACAAAACTAACTTTTTCGTGAACTACCTTTCGACTGGAAAATGGTGGTTCTGGTTATTACTGATATACAGGGTGCTCCACATTTGCAAATTTAATAATTTCGGATTTCCCCGGAAGCACTTCTGATAAGCTTTCTTTTGATTTTACTTCATACCTCTAAATTCAACGGTTTTTAAGATATGTTTGTTTAAACAAGAATAGTATTTTATGTTTTAGAAGTAAAGGTGATACTTCATGTGGCGAGTCAGACAAGTCCGGGAGAGGCACACAAAGTCACGTTTAGGGGAGGATGGGCCACCATGAAACAGAAAAAGTTAATATTTGCTATTACACTTATTTCAATAAGATTGTGGTGCAAATGGGTGTGTACTGCAAAATTAACATAAGATGAATACGAAAATCAAGAAAATAAAATGAATTTGTGTTCGTTAAGAAAAATATCCATGTTTAATTTTTATGTATGTCTCATGGTGGCCCTTAATTTGGGCCTCTATGAGACATGAGTAAATGTAGACAAAAACTACAACATTGATCAAATATGAAAACGTAAAAAAGGTTCAATTTAGACATAATAACTTATTTTTATCAACTTTGCGTTCGTACTGAGGCTATTACGATACTCGTTTGCCTATCATAATAGACAAAAAGCGATGCTATAATAAAAATAATGAACAAATTGATTGTTTTGCTTAAAAAAGTGGGAAAGTAGATAAAATACTGTATGATACCTCGTTTATAAGGCATTTTGTAGCACTTACTCCTTTAGGGCACTCCTCGCTTCGCTCGTCGTACCCTAAACCCGTGCGTGCTGCAAAATGCTTCTTATGAAACTCGTATCATAATATACTATCAGCGCATGTTTAAAAAGTTGAAATTTCGTTTTTGAGATATTCTGTTCACTGACAGACACACAGACAGACAGACCAATGAACAAAAACATGTTTTTTGGGTTCAGGGGATTCTAAAACGTGAAGATCTGTTGAAAAATCTATTTCGAATTTTTGGGGTGAATCCAATACTTCCTTTATCGTAAAAGAAAGTAAAATTAAAACATAAAAAAAGGTTCAGTTTAGACATAATTACTCATTTTTAGCCCATGCTGAGAAAGTTAAAATTTCAAATTTGTAGTAGGACTGCAACCTTTTTGTTGTTCCTGGAAGAGATGTCGTGGTTAAAATCATTTTAATATCATTAGTGGGAACCAATATCAGCAACACCTGGAAATTTAAAATTACCTTCGAATTTTGTAAATTTTCTTAAAAAATTGACTTCGATCTCATTTGACGATTTTTTTAGTTCCATTACTTTTCCAATATAGAAGACATAATTTTTTGCTTTGAATTGCACCAAAACAAAGTCATCGGGTTCCATATTTCTGTCAAGTTCTTCAAATCCTGAAGACTAGGTCAGGAATCCAGTCGGTAGCTTCATCATCGTCGTCATCATCGTCATGAAGTGGTAGTTCATCTTCTTCATCCGAAGTCATATCTGTGGGGATAACAACTTTTATTTTCTTTGCAAACAAATTCTTTGTGGCCGTTGAGACTTGCTTCTTTCTTTTTTGGTTTTCTTGTTCTTTTTTTCGATACATTTCATTTCGATCTTTTCTTTTTCAGGTGTGTCTGTAGGGATGCAGCTGGTGGCTTTTTTTCGGTGGCTGCTTTTCAGTTTTCTTTTGCCTGCCTTAGGATACTCTTTAAATACTTGAGGGCTCACAAAACCTTGACGGGGAACCTCCGCGGGAACATTAGCAGGAAGCTCAGCGAGTACCTCATCATCAGATTAAAAAATTTCCTCGAGATTTTCTACCAAGGGTATTGCTGTTGATGTTGATGCAATTTGTTCATCACTGTTAGTGTTGGGAACTGGTGTTGTATTGAAAATGTCTCTATCAGTGACCGAATTGCTTAAAAAATCATCAGGCGTGAACACATGTCGGTCGAAGGGAAAAATTCCTGTTTTTTGGAACCCCAATTTTATGTTTGATGGGGTTATACAACGTTCAAATGCACTTCCTACACAAGCCGCAACATCATAAATTGATAGTGATGCCCCAGGATGATGCAAAAGCCATGAATCAACAGCAGTATTATACTTCGCCTTAGAGGAGGCAAAAACTGATATATCCAGGGGTTGCTGAAATGCGGGGGTAGTGTGACTATTGTAACGCCGTTTTCTTTTGCCAAATTAATCGCATCTATGGTGAGGTGGCTTTCGTAATTATCAAATATCAACATTGTGAGGTTTTCTTTAGACGACCCACTATATTGTATAAAGTGTTTCATAACGGATGGAAAGAGCTCCCCATTCATTTATCCTGAAGGCGTTGCAAGACGTAATGTACCGGGTGGTGCCCCATTCAGCATATGATGTTTGAATTTATTTCTGGAAAACACCATGACAGGTGACAGAGCACTTCCAGTTGCACTTATTACACAACACGTAGTTACTGACGCTGCACGTTCGCCACTGGTGCAATGACTGACTTGCTTGGTTCCTTTTGACGACAAAACTTTTTTTGGTTTTTGTACCGTGGTCGTTCCCGTCTCATCAAAATTATAAAAGCGAGTTCCATCGGAGAATTTTTCGGAGCGGCCATAAGCTTTTTCAAGATTGTTACAAAATAAATTCACATTGCGTTCATTGAACGAAGATGCTCTTGAAAGACTACATTCTTCGGGCTGTCATACTCAACTCATTAATGTGCCTTTTAAGGAATTCTTGCAGCCAATAGATACCTTCTGCTTTGTTTATTTCCCAAGTTAAAGGCATTTTTTTAGTTGATTTTAGTCATCTCATAAGCCAATACTCGAGTGTCTTTTGTTGTTGTGCCATATCACATTTTTAGAGCATTTAATAACGTAGTTAACTAGCTCTTTTTTTTTCGTTCTCAGAAAAAATTAAACGGTATTTATAGTTACTTTTCATTGCTATGTGTATATCCAGATTTGCCTTTTGCTGTTCTTTTTTAACATATCTCTGTAATAAAACACTGCTGGATCCTGTGGTTTGAAAATATCACAAACTCGTTAAATCCCCTCACCATCAAATTCTTTTGCCTATAAGAATGCTGCCGTTTTTCTTCCAATATACTTTTTAAATTTCGAATTGTATTACCATAGGCTCTCCATTTATAGTAAACCCCCTCTGCATATATTCAATCAACAAGATTCCTTCGACGTCCCAGAAAACGGTTGCCATAATTTGTTTTACAGACAATTGGGTGTTAGCTTTCTTCGGTGATGGGGAGCCCTTGAGAACCCACTGCATAGATTCTTGTTTGGTGGGAGGGTAACAGTGAAACATAGGTTAGTCCATTTTCCCCATACACGGCAGTTATTCCTTCGTGGATAATTTTAAACCCATTGCCTTCTTTCGTAAGAAACTTTATTACAGAGCGATGGTCAAGTTTAGTATCACTCATTTTACCAACAAAAAACACTCGCAAATCTCTATAAATCACATAAACACAACTTTGCATATAGGTTTCTAAATGTCACAGCTACTCGACAACAAACAATTGCTATCATAGCTCTTTTGTTTCATGGCTAGGTAGATAACATATAACTAATAACTAATACTAAAATGTCTTTTAATTACTTTTCCATGTAATTTGTTTTTCCCAGAAAGGAAATACGCACGTTTTTTAAGAAACGGAAGGGTTCTCCAATAATTCGTTTTTTTTTAAATTAGAAAAGACTCGAATCTATCGGTGCTGTCAAAATAAGCTTCGATGTCGTTTGAAAAACTTTCGATCTTCCCATTCTTGGCAGGAATAAATGTTGATGTTCAGTTTCTGTTAAATTTGTTGACAAATCATCTGCTTTCTTTGGATTTTGAATTTCTACGGTCATATCCTAACACGTAGAGCAGTGGTTTTTGGTATTTTTATAAAGGGGTCTAATGTTTTTTTTGTTTTTTAAGAGGTAGCACTATTCTAAAATATTAAATAAAACAAAAGTGAACAATTTGAAATAACAATTTGTAAAACGAGTTCGCAAATGCCTTATTTTGTGTAATGCATGGGGTTTTTCGTCTCACTTCTCGCAACCAATTATAAAAAGTAAAATATTTCACAAGCAGTTGTGAAAAATTCCTTGTGTCTTAAAATCGACATGCGCGTTCCTACTGAATTTTCAATTAATTGACATTTATACATAGATCCGAAGATCCCCACAACATGATACATGAGGCATTTCCTAACTGGTTTTATAAATAGCTACTTCATCACTGGTTGTGAAATATTTTACTTTTCACAACTGATTGCAACAAGTGAGTTTATTAGACACTTCACTCAATTTTTAAAAGTCATACTTTATACCTATGTCAAGATTAGAGAAAATGTTTAAAATAAGCATTGTTTGACATAGGAGTACATACCTTTAAAATTAAAATTTTGCAGGCTTTGAATATTTTAAACTCTGACTACCTAGTTCTACAATTTAAAACAAACAATGAAAACATTATATTATTAGGAGCATTTTAAAATACGCCCGTCACCAGGATTGTTTTTTTCTAGTGGAGACTGGTAGACACTAGACAGGTCATAGAACCAACATCGACGAGCGACGAAAAATCCCCACCAATGCTAGGGGGTAAGATCAAATTTGCGCCTACTGCAATTAAAAAGAAATGAAGAATATGGAAGAAGCATTCGGCAAATTTAAACTTAAATTACGGCCGGAGGCTGTAGGGTACGTTTTGTTTATTATTAAAACAAAGTAGTCAAACTTTTTATTCGAATATATTTTTTAACAATCCCAAGGGGGTGTCAATTGACCCCATTGATACCCCCTTGGATCCGCCAATGCAATTGCTCTTTTACAATACAATGCAAATTGATGTAAAATTCAACGTATTGTACTGGTAGAAGGGATAGGGCGATTTTGAAAAGCTACAGTAGATAAATTCCGCATTGCACCTACTGCATTTCAGTCATTTAATAATTTTTGCACTTTCTTGTTTGCGTATCAGATATCTATTGTTATACAATCAAGTAATTGTAACACAAACTGCAGTAATACGACAGCTACTTGGCATTACAGTACATCAAGATGCCTGCCGAGAAAGCTCAATTGTCAAGCCTGTTCCTATATTCACACAAACCGCCACCAATCGGTATATTTTACTAATACAACATATCATTTGAAGCAAACGAAGTTGTTGCAACACAAATTCATATTAGACAAACAGTAGATACAGTGACATTCTTAAACTGAAAAGTAGTAAATTTTATACAGGGGATCTCTAAAATATGTTTACATGGTTTAATTACATATTATGATTATATTATTTAGCTCAATTTACTTATATCCAAATGCGTTTTAATGCGTTTAGTTAAGCTAATATTCGGATTTAATTTCTTGAAGTTCTCGATTATAGCAATAGAATGCTTGGATCCACTTATTCGTTACGACTGGTATAACCCATATTTTGTGATGAAACATGGGTGTCACGACACAATTCAGACAACAACTCTTTAAGGTCACGGTCAATGAGTTTCAATGCATTTTTTTTCCAGAAAGAGAAATTTATCGTTGATATCTGGTACGATTTAGACAGAAAATCTTAGTGATTGCGCCATACTCGTTTAGAACTAATCTAGCTGACTGTGCAAGTACAAAAAAACGATGGCAGGCAGAATTCAAACACTGTAAAATATACTGAATTAAATACTTTCTAATGCTTTAAAATTATGCAGATTTGGTTTTGTAAATATGACTGCTAATAGATAACAAGCAATGTACCCAATTTAATTTTCTATGACTTTATAGAACATTTTAGATCCCGACTATCACATTAAAAATAATCAATTTAAGGGCCGGTTCTACAATGCAAGTATATACCTAGAATAAGCTATGCGAGGTATAATTGTCATAGTTTTCATTGTTATAACAATCGTTTCTAGGGTATTTATTCCCCGGATAACTTTATCCTTGGATTGTAGAACTGGCCCTATATATGTAGTTAAATCCCTAATGTGGCCATGGATTGTTTTCTTGTCCAGCTTGACATTTCCTAGAAAGAAATTCACCATAATAATACAAGTTTCAAACCTTTGGAAATATACTAGCTGGTTTCCTAGCTTTGTGAATTGACGAAAATTGATTCTAATAGAAGGTGGGTGATGTTAAATAATAAAGTGATATGCATTGTTACGTTCGGAATACGTCTGTATAACCTTGCAAGTCTTTGCTCACAGTCTATTTGATTTCGGGGTCTGTGACACATAATTTGAATTTCGCGCGCGCCCCTCCCGCTTGCAGTTTGTTTATCGGCACGTGAAGTGATAATGGCTTGGCTTCGTTTCAGCGTTCTTTTCCTTTTGGTGCTATTGTGGGAGGCAGTTAGTGTCCATAAAATTGTCCAAAGTTTCTGTGGGCATTTAGCTTTCGTTGGATGGATTCTCTTTTCAGCAGATATTGACATCTTGAAGCCTCGAACTGCAATAATTTGAAAATTTCATGTTCACTGAGCTTAGCAAATGCGACAAGCAGAGCAAATAATAATTCAAATGCAAAGACGTATGAGACGTATTATTTAATTTTAACGTCGCCACGTAAGCAACAACCTCATTCCGTATTACAAGATACGTACTAATGCTGAAATCATGTAGATTGTGTTTTCTTAACGAGGATGGATAAAATGATATTATGCATTGCTTAACCTTCTAGGGCGTAAATAAATGTCTAAGATTTTGCCCTTCTTACTAAAAATAACTAAATTATTTCACATTCTTTTTACAGGGTGGTTTGCAGTTTCAAAATCACACCTAAAATACGGCTGAAGTGGCAGTTTCTAATAATTAATACCAAACACTAAGTTACTTTTTAGCGGCCTGTAATCGCCTATATTATAACTTGTTGGGGGGAATGGTGTTATTCAACAAATTACTATTACTATACATAACTTCATTTTCGGTGACAAAAGGTAATAATTTTAAATGTCGTCGTTCTTTCGAAAAACCTAATTCAGGAAATTATTGTATCTCTTAGTGGACCATTTATAGTTTCAAAATTATATCTTAAATACCGCAAACGTGTAAGCGAATTTTATAGTTTACAACAAAAAATCCAAGATAACTCTTAAAAGTGTAACATGTAGTAAGATTCTAAACGGAAATGGTTTTAGATAATAAAGTACTAGGCATAGTTGTGGCTACTTGAGTTAATGTTTTCGTATGACAAACACAAGCACGCAACTGCTTTTAATTTTGTAACATCTGTTTTGAAATCCAGGTTTCGATTTCTGTTGTAGACACATTGTAATATACATATACAGTTTTCGATCTAATTTTATCTGGAAAATCTGGATTTAAATAAAAGCCAATATTTTATAAATCGCTGTGTAAAAAGGTGAAATAATAAATATTCGAACAATATAATACCAAGGGAGTTGATTAGATAGTGATGTTTCACTCTATTTTATAAAAAATCAAAAGCGTCATTTATCATCTATAGGACTTTAAGAATCTGCTACGTTGAAATAGCTATTTCGGCGGATTGTGTATTAAGTTGGACGAGCTAAGAACTACTGACATCTAATAAGTAAAACTATAATTGTCAGATCGCGTGAGTGTTTGAAAGCAAAGAAATGCTTTCCTTAGTACTACCGTTGTTTACAGCTGGAACTAATTTCCGCGATCTTATTTATTCAAATCTGATTATTAGTCTGTTTTAGCGTTGGTTTAAAACCACAAAATACTTTGATCAAGGCGAATAAGGAACGTTAATAAATAGAAAAATCTATAAAGAGGTATACACGGAATATCCTTAACTAGAATTAGAACAATTTGCAATTTTAGAACAATGCGGTCCAATGGGATTCGAACTTCGCGCTCCAAGGCGAATATTTTTAGCCCAGTTTCTAGTTCACCGCTTAAATAAATGAGCTACGACCGTGCTCGAATTGTACGAGTTTCTGCTGCGTTATGAAGACACCATACTATTCTGATGTGTACCCTGTATCTGTTAGGTCTCGTTTTCACCAATGATAAAGCCTGCGCTATGTGCGAATTATTAGTTTTACCTATTTCTCAGCTAAAGCAACCAAACAATTTTAAAAATCAAAGAAATATAGGGGTAAAAATATCTTCACGTTGGTAATAATATTGAAACAATACAAGAAAACACTTGGCAATGCGAATTAAATAAATTTCAAATAAAAAAAATTACCGGTGATGGAATTCGAACTTCAGCTCCTGCGAACCAGCCGGTGAATGCATTTCTATGATCTGCCTGCAGCCCGAAGTAAAATACGCGTTAGCTACCTCGCCCACCAAAGCCGCCTAGCATTTGTCAGATGTAGCTGCCTTAAATAAAACACATTTATTGTTAAACCATATTTTATTTTTTAGAACATTTATTATGTATCTGTTGGTTTCCATTTTCGTCCAGGGTAAAGCCTGAGCTATGTGAAAATGATTACTGTTATCTGTTTTTCAGTTAAAGCAAAAATAAACAACATTTTATTTTTTAAGGCGCTCACCCTGTATATATTTCTCCGAAGTTTTCTCGGTTTCATGCCATATAGATATGTAATCTGGATGCAAAATAATTTGAGTTATACCGCCAACAGACAGACAGAGAGACGGAATTGAAAAAAACTGTTTTTCGTCATCTAGAAACACGGAAACGTGAAGATCTAAGGAAATCTCGGAAGGTGGTGTTTTCGTGATTACAATCCGTTCTTGGTCTTTCAGATGAGGGAAGTAAAGATTACATATCAAATTTCACTGACTTGAAAAATGAAATGTTAAAACGTAATTGATTTAACTCGTGCATTAATAACAAGTAAACTTTTGATTAATTATACTCGTAGGTTTATATATTTCTCCTGTGTACTTGATGGTACTTTTCCAATGTCAATTTTAGGAAATAATTACATGTCGTTATGCTTTACATTTAATCAGGAGATTTCAGCGTGAAGCCCTAACTTAACGTACTTTTACTGTTACCTAGCAATAATGGAAAACTGTTTTATTGCAGTAATTTTTTAAAAGTTGATTTTGTCTACAATCAGAAAGTACGTAAAGAAGGTTGTAATATAACTAACAAAAACAGATAACAATATAGAACATATTATTTAAGAAACGACTTCCGGGATTGGACTGTGTCATTGTTGAGATCGAAGAACTCAACGTTCCGCCCTCTTTCGTAAGGGGCTTGATCAGGAAAAAGCAAAAGAACACGGAAACTTAACGTGTAACCCACGCCAGAGGTGAAACCCTTCTAACGATCTGAAGAAGAAAGGCGAGAATCGAGTGGTTTACACGTTGAGTTACCGTCCTCTTTTTCTTTTCTTCTGATGAAGCCTTTTACGAAAGAGGGCGAAACGTTGAGTTCTTCGATCTCAACAGTGACACAGTTCAATACCGGGAGTCGTTTGTTGCGTAATGACAATGTCCGTGAAAGTCTCCGAAATCGTCATAACATGTTATTCAAACGTAATGGCAACTTTATTTCTATCTGAACGTCTCTAAAATATAATAAATTAACGGAGTTTCATTAAATGATTAAATTGTGGAATAACAAATATTTTTTAAGTACTATTGATAAATAACATATCTATCCCATCAGATCGAAATGTATTAGGCAAACTGATTTAAGACTGAACAAGAAGTCGCAGAGCGGATTCCGTGTGGATAGATCTGGTTCGAACAATATATTCCTCATTAGGGAGTTGATTGAAAAACACATTTCAAGAAATTTTAGTATGCATTTAATGCACCTTTATATAGATAGTAAGGATGCTGCTTCTCCCTTACCCTGCTTAAGATTGATATTCAAGGAGCCTTTAAACAGTGGATAAGAGGCGCTCAGAAATTGCAGTTCTAGTCGGAGATATTGTAATAGCCCCTGCTCCTAATAATTATTAGGATAATAAATAGGGGTTCTAAATAAAATAATTAATTAATGGCAAGGAAAACTACACTTTATAATTATTAAGTTTCAATCGAAAATCACCTGTCGTACTCAGGGTAAATTAAAAGAGTGTAATAAAAGTTACGACAAATAAATGGTATGTATATGTATGTATAATCGATAACATCGTTTTACCTTGCGGTGTAGAGGCTGGTGCTTTATGTGCTTGCATCTGGCGCCTTTTATGCTTGCACAGCAACCATTGTGTGAGGTGTCTGTGTGTGTTATGTTGACCTTGTTACTCTATCTCTTAGGTTTGTGGTTCTGAGTAGAGCACAGTTAATTTGGTGCCCAACTGTGAATGGTCTCACCGAGTCCGGTTCAAATCGCAAGGCTGCGGAAAATTCCGGCCCTCGCGGGATTCGAACCGAGGAGTTGCTTAATGCAAGGCAAGCGCTTACCCATCTCCGCTACTCGGCTTCTTACAAATAAATGGTTTATTGCGTTTTTCTTATTTTATCTATATGCAATAAATGTTCGACTAGCTCCGGCAGACATGAAACAATCTTGGTTCAGGAGTGTAGATTCATAAATTTGAGAAAAGCTTGGTATGACAAATACTCTCAAATATTTCAGGCAAATGCACAATTGCCATCTGACATTTAGCTAACCTCTAAATTTAACTCAACAACAAAATTATTTGTGGTCGCAAGAAACAGCGTAAATTGAATTTTAAATCACCATAATGGCAAGACGTGTCAGGTAAATGTTTATTACTGTAGCGTAGCAACTGCTAAGTTCTTTTTGTTTCTAGCTGTGACGTATCAACCGACGCTCGACCACTTTTTGTTTTATATCCGGCCAAAAGTGAAATAAGCCGCATGATCTTGCATTTTTAAAGGACGCTACCTAAATTTCTAAAAACTGGACGGCTCTGGATCACTGGAATACAAATCTCTATCTTGAAGACAGTCTGAACTTGCAACGCTTTCCATGTGAAATTGTATCTTTATCGGAAACCTCTCGGACGCTAGATACTCCCTCCGAATGACGCCACGGGAATTATGAACTCGGGAATTGCTTGCTGGTTGGGATTTGTGCACGTACTGGATCCTGCAAGTCCTCCCTATACGTACCAGGCACTATTCTTGCTGGGCGACGCTGCTTGCATAAGGAAATTGGCCCCCAAAGTCAGTCGCACTAGGACGAATTTTTCTGCTTGCTATCTGCTTCACCTGGACCTCTTAAGACCTGGCAAACTATACTGCCAGATGCACTGAACACTCGTGCATAACTTTACCCGCAATTGGTATAAATGAGACTTTTTATTTATAATTTAAATGATAAATTGAGGAACTCCATGTGGCCCCAACTCACATTTTTCAAACTTGTTTAGTTCTTCATAAAAAATGACAGTCAGGTCACTTAGTAACTAGATATTCAAATGTTTATAATGGAAATTAGGATTGTTTAACCTTATGGACTACAGTTTTGATGTCATGTCTTTGCCTAACCACTAATATTGTTTTGTTCTTGAAGTTCACTTTTGTTTATAATGCACTGATACACTTGGAGTTCATTTAAGGTCTCACTAATTGTCTTTCGATCGGCTGCCTTCCATTTTCATTGCTCTTAGCAATTATTATTTTGCTAGCACGGTTTCATTTACCTTTCAGCTATTCTGCCTTTTGCTGGCTTATACACTTTTACTACATAACGGTCATATTCTTTCTATATTTAACAAATCATTTTGCATTATTCTATTTACATTATATCTGAAATTAATAATCTCAATTACGTCAGTTACAAATTAAATTACATTACAATTACTGCTGCTCACATCAAGTGCACTTATTGATGTAAAGTATTGATTATTTTGCAATAGATAAAATATTTAATTCTGTGCTCATGCTGACCTTATTGATTTAGTTAGCTAGGCAATCAGAATTTCTATGAGCAGTGAACCATCACAATATGAGTCTCTACAGCCATGTTTGCGGATGAACAAAATCTTATCGCCAATTATGATTATCATGTCAGCTTTATAGTCGGGAAAATGCTAGAAGAATTATATTAAAAGTAGAATCTCAAAATAAATGTAAACAAGACGAAATATCTCGATGAGCTGAGAATGGGAATTCCAGTTTTGGGAAACGAAATAATCGAAACATGCAAAGAATACAAATATCTTGGTAGCATAATCAGCCAAGAGGAAATTTGCGATAAAGATATCGAATCAGAAACTACTGTTCAAAATGCTATTGTTAGCATTGTCAGACGAGTTCGTGTACATCAGTTTTGACTTAATATTTATTTATTATAGTATGTTTTATTCATTTATGACTCAATTATTAAAATAAGTTATTATGCATTGTGAGGTAATAGTTGTTTATGGGTGTTTGTTGGTGAGCATGTTGGTAGATAAATATAAAATCCTACATAGAATTCATAAATCATAAGCCTCCATTTTGTTCATAGTTCTTATAAGATGGGAGGTTGGTACTTCAAACATTCGTATTCTAAAAGACGCACAGACGGACAGACACACATAACCAAGATACGACTCTGTTTTATAGAGTTCGTAATAATCGGCAGAATAGTACTCCAGAAAATAAATCCTCTGTTATGGTAAGTAAAATGGAAATAAATACGCAAGAGTCAATTGTCTTACCCATAACAACTCACTCATCGGAATTCTGGAAATTTTGTAATAGAAACAGAAAAAAAATGGGGAATTACGGAACAGAATTAATGCAACAGATATCATAAGTGACAAATTCCAGCAACAGAAATTACATTGGTAGAGACACGTTATGAGGATGGCAAATGAAAGATGGCCTAACAGAATAGCAGGGTATTATGCATCAAACCTAAAAAATCTGTGAAGGGCTTTATTCAGAATTTCCCTCCTAAGTGGATCTTTTGGCACTAAACAATTTTAAAAATCAAAGGAAACTAGTGTAAAATATTTTAAAGTTTCTAATAATACTGAAACCAGAAAATCAAACACTTTGTAATGCGAATCACATCAATTTCAAATAAAAAACATTATCGGCTGTGGGATTCGAACTTCAGCATCTTCAAATGCGATTTCCTCGCTAGGCCGACCATTTGTCGCACACGACCACGCAAGACCCTTTACATCTCCCCGAAGCGGCTGCATTAAACACAACGCACTTATTTGTTGCGACTTTTTGTCTCTTACAACGTTTATTCTGTTTCTGCCGGGTCCCATTATCGGCCTGAGACTAATAATTTTAGTATGCTCACCTTGAATATATTTTACCGATTCTTTTTCTGTTTTATGCCAGGAAGACATATAATCCGCATACAAAATATGGTCTGCCTCTAACAAACAGTTTTTGAGTTATACCGCCAACAGGCAGAGGGACAGACAGACAGACATAATTGAGGAAACCTAGTTTTTCGTCATGTAGGTACCCTGAAACGTGAAGATCTGAAAAAATTTCGGAAGGTGATTTGTTCGCGATTACTGTACTTCCTTCGTCTTTTAACCAAGAGAACAGACGTAAAAAGAGAGAAACCAGAGAAAACATAAACAACATGAAAACAAAAGGTCGTTAATACAATGAAAGAAAGAGACCTTTAGGATGAGAACTGGTAAAATACGGATATGAAAATTGAGATGCGGGACCCCCCCCCCCCCATATATACAATACTATAAAAGTTAACGTAAAAATTGTTACCAGCGATATAGCTCACCAGCAAACGTTAAACAGTGTCCGCCTCTTCTTCTATTCATTACATCGTAACAGATGTGTTGTGACTCATTATTAATTTTGGATGTTACTGATGACTCTTTTTACTGCGTTTCGCCATCTTTGTTAACTAGAAGCCATATGGGCGGCTTCACTCAAACTAGTGTGGATAAGATCTCTTGTTAAGTCTATCCAACGTTTTGGTGATCGTCCACGTCTTCTTTTTCCATCTGGTTTACCTAGAACTACCAGCCTTTCGATATTGTGTTCGTTGCGTTGGATATGTCCAAAGAAGAACAACATACAACTATAAACGTTACACGAGAGTCTTTGTCGTAGTCGAATTTCTTGTAGAACGGAGACGCTTGTACGGCCAGCCGTCAATGAAGTTCTCAACATACGCCTCCAGATCCACTTCTCAAACGCGTCAATTCGACGTCGGTCTGCTTCTTTGACAACCCATTTCTCGGCACCATAAAGATATATAGAAAATACTAGCGAGCTAATGAGTTGAATTTTTGTGTTTTTTGTGATATTGATGTCTTTACATATTTTGTTGAGTCATCGTCTTCCTACACAATAGTATCCTGCATCGAATATCATATTCACAGTTACCGCTGTTATCTATTAAAGCTACCAGGAATGCCAGACTATTTACAACCTTGAATTGGTCGATATTTTGAATATGAGGCGAATTGTTGTTTTCAGGGTCAATTATCATGATTTTGGTTTGATCATGATTAATCTGGTGACCGTAGGGAACACCTGCCTACTTCAATTGATAAAAATGAATCACAGGTTTATTCAAATATTGTCCTACGACCACGTCTATTACAGGAAGTAAGGTACTTCAAACGTAACTTAGTATCAGATACGATTTAAAGATCTACTATCGAACTTGAGTTCCGCTGACTTAGCAACGTTACTTTTACCGAAATTAGGTTTAAATAACTTATTTTTTTGTATTCAACGTGATAAACACAGGTATCTTAAGAAATGTAATAACAAAGGGCTTTAACATCAAAAACAATTCAAAACAATAATAATAATTAACTGAAAAGTCATAACAAATATTTAGAAATCAAAAACGTCGAACATAGAAAATAATAATAAAGAAGAGAATAATTTCATTCTACGCGCCCTTCTAAATTCGACTGATTTCGATTTTCAAAATTCATTCGCAAGCACCAAAGTGTCATTTCGTGCACTAGGTGCATAAATAACTAATATTTTAAATGAATACAAAATTATTTAATATATTAATAAATTTTGCAATAAAACAACCAAAGCTCAAATACAAATGCTTAAAATAAATAGTCTTCTCGCGATATCTTTGAAAACTTTTTGAATAATATTGTGCCTGCTTCTGTAGGTGACACAGTACATGAACGTTGTTATATGGTAGTCTAAATTTTTAATGTGGCCACAGTAAATGGATCGATGTCAGGTGGTGTGGATGACCAAGCAACACAGCTGTCGAGCACTTGTATTTTGTCAAAATTGCAATTACATGCAGCAGCTACTGTGCATGTTCATTTATAGGGACAATTCGTGTCTAAAAGCTAAGCATGATACTCACGTTATGGGCAAGTGTCCTCTCGTGAGGGTAATATATTACACGAAGCGTAGTCAACAGCAAATCGTCCATAACTTGTGATAATTTTTTCTATTGAAACGACCACAATTGGTAAATTTGGTCTACAAAATAAGGAAAACATATTAAAGTTTCAAATTACGTAGTAATGAGTCTTGTTGACTTACACAATGTCAACATGGACATTATAAAAGTATATTATGCATTGCTTTAGAATTCCACTGAATTGAAGTTTTGAGATATTTCCTTTACAGACACGTCAGGGATTGCTCTCATTTCTCAATTAATTCGAATTTAATTCTGTGTATTTCAGAATAAATCCCTTGCTACAAAATTTATGCAAGATAGCCAGAATCCAACGACTATATGAGCACATTTGAGGGCCAACCAGCTAATAGAGAAGACGACATGGGTTGGCTACAAAAAGTTTTGTTTGTTTGTTTATAATGGACAAACTCTAGGCATGCAGAGTACCAGGTACCTGAGACACCGACTGTTTTGGTCATATGGTCAAATCCTACTTAGAATTTTGCTAGACTAAGGAGTTCCAACCCCAGCCAGGGATCTTTTACATGCTACACATCGTAGTAACATGAGACCCACTTCCGCATGATGGAATTCTGTAGAGGTTTTCATCTTCATTTTTTAATTTTTAAAAACCTTACCGGAATCGGGGATCGAACTATTGACCCTTAGATCAGTAGCCAGAATGCTTAACCATTGAGCTACGGAGCCTGGCACAAAAGTTTAAATTCTTCCATAATTACAAAAGGGGCGCCAATGAGTCTTTATACAGCAAATATGCTCAGATAGAAGCGAGAATTTATAAACTCAAAGTTTAACTAAAACCATAATAATCTCAATTGCAATAAATATCAGAATCAAGTCATGGTCTGCAATAAATAAAACACAGGTGTTCATAATAAAATGTATAATGGCCAATAATACTTATCTACTTACTTGGGTGACTTCTAAACCCTATTGGTGGGGTTTTGCCTGCTTTTGCTTTCTCAATCGGAAAATGTCTACCGAAATTGATTAGACCTCCAATAGTCAATAACATACAGTTGGCTTTATCATGACTAAAAAGTCCATTAAGCGGGTGCACCTTAATGTCAAACTATTATTAATTACTACTACTTCCACAGATACCCAGCTTGAAGTGACCAGCAGAATCGTAAACATATAAACAAATAGGTGTATAATTACAGCTGCAATAATATTAAATGAACAAACTATATTGTTGGAAATGTATAGCAAATAAAGCTTGAGGACGCCTGAAGGGCTTCAATAGAGGCGCATTGGTGCGAGGCGCATTGGTGCGAGGCGCAAACGCTACGATAACGTAACATGCAGCAGCACAAATTCAAATATACAAGGGCAACTGAAAGCTCGAAAGAATTTGGGAAGTCGGTCAACTCAGTTAGTACTTAACACAATAAAATAGTGACATAGGTACATAGCCAACGGTCACTTTACCACAAAGATTGCTGCCCTACTGTTCGAACATCAGTTAGTAAAGAACCCCAACAGCAAAGTGCAACATACGCCATCCACCACAACACCGGTAGCACCTAGATAAAAAGCAGGAAAACGTGGTATTCCAAAAGTGGGGTTACGAGCTCTAATCCTACGAAGTACGGAACTTCTGCGGTAAACAGGACAGAATATAGCAGCTGGTAAATATTACGAGTATAAATGCAAACGCCTGTAACTCAAACCAGCGAAAATAGAACACCAAATAGATAATCCCATAGGTCCAAATTGGACTGATAGAAAAAACATCTTGTTACATTCATTTTGTAGTTGCGCATGCAATATTTCAAATAATTAATTAGAGTCCACTATTCCTATTTATTTCTAAATATCCAGTAATTTTTTACCTAACTGGTTAGGCAACCCTATCAACATATTTAACAATTTTTGAACAAGCTACAGTTATCCTTCAACTTTGCATTTCTCAGTTCTTCCGATGGTCCATTTTCAAATTTTGAAACTTTTAATAAGTTGGATTAGACTGTTTTTGGCAAATTTTTGCACATTTCGTGCCAGTCCGGGTTCGTGTAAGTTGGTCACTCTTCACAGGGGGGACTTGCTTAGTTGGCTTTGGATTATAGCTAACTTCATTTTGTAAGGATTTGTGAGGCATCGTAACCCCCTTCGGATGTAATGTAATTTGAGTGATATTACCGGCATTCGCTGCGTCTTTGAAGGATTTGATTGGGGGCCCCGCTCTGCATTCTGGACTGCACTATTTGGCTATTCTGCAACTCAAAGTTTGTTACCTACGGTTTCCTCCCTTTAGCTCGGTAATCTACCTGGAGCTTTGTATTCTTTTAGCCTTTTTACCGTATGGAATTGTCTTACTGCATGGGACCATTTTTGTTATTTGGGATCATTTGTTCTGCAGGGATCCATGCTGTGCACGTGCGAGCTTGCCAGCTGGCTGTACCAATGGCTGTTGGCTGCCAGTCCCCCATAGCATCTCTACTCCGGGGACGAGAGGTTCCCGTGGCTGCGATCCTCCTTCAGGGCGCGCTTTTGGCCCCAGTTGCTCTGTGAACTACATGGCCGTCGTATTCACCCGCCCCGCATCTCGTGCATCGCACCTAGAAGGTTTCGGTAGTGTTCTAGTATCCTTTGTTTTATGATTTGTGCTTATCTGCGTAATTAGTTTTGGTAGTATAGTAATTATATATCTTTGTGTGTGACCCATAGCTTTGATATGATAGCTTTTGCTTTATGAGTTGTGCTTATCTGCGTATCTATGGTTTTAATCGATTAGAGTATTTACCGGTTGTTTCGGCAGCCATCTTAGATTGCATTAATTTGCTGCTCGGCCGCTTAAGTAATCACTTTACCTGTACGTAACATCGTAGCAGTATTTTAACCTATAATTTTGTTTTGCAATTTGGCCAAGTTGAGCTGCGGCTACGTTACCGCCCGCCAGAGTATTTGTTTTTGTATTCGGGTTAGGAATGAACGCAAGTGAATTGCTTGATTTATTACAAAACCTAATATGAATTTTTATAGGTCATAGCAACCCTTGTGAGATCTCATAAACTGCATGTACCGCCCCGTCTAAATTTTAATTGCTGTAGTACTTAGTAAGCCAACTCTCGGGGTTGATCGTTAGCATTTCTTTGCACTTGCGCTGTTCGTACCCCAAGTCCCATTTTGAGCCGCCATCTGCCTCACAGAGCCTATGTAAATATTTTGATATTTATATATTGGGTTGCAGATTTGTTTAGTCATGCTAAGCGAGGTATGAATCTCCGCTTCACGGAGGCTGCGTCTGTATTGGAAAATAGTTATACTTGTGAGTTGATTGATATGGTATTTGAACAGTAAGTACAACTAGGTGGTTACTAAGCATCTAACGCCCATTTGGCTGATTTTAGTTTATGCAGCACTACCCTCGTTTATAGGTCAATTGATTGTGATATTTATATGTGATTTGATAAACCCGCTGTGATATATTTATAATGTTTGTTGGCTTGTTTATATGTATATTGTTGGTATGTGTCTTTTATGAGTTTGTTATAATGTGAGCACTATAGAACCAAGTGATAAATAAATTTTGTTGCTAGTCTGTTCTGCTATAATTTTGATTGGCTTGGTATATCTCTAACCTTGGGGAGGCCCGACCCAAGGATTTGTCTACTTCTCTACGTCGAGGACCTGGCGCCCTCTCCCTTAGTTTCTTTTGCAACTTTGCTGAAACCCCGACCCTCTCGACGAGTTAGCCAATCTAGGCCGATATTTACCAGTGGCAAAATACCTAATACAACTTTCGCCAACACGTAAGGGCCGACCCTTCGCCCTCCTTCGTTACAACCTTAGCGCTGACAGATGTCGCGATCAAATGGTCAGAGATTCTCCAGCGACCAGCGAAGGCAAGAAAGGGGGTTACTACGATCTTGCAATTAGACTAAGGAGACAGTGTGGATAATTCAAATAGTACGCCAAATGACTAACCAGTACCGACTATAAACAAGTCCTCAGCTTTCCGGTGTGATGCCAGCACAGGTAGGTTTCTACGTACCTGTGCTGTCGGTTGAATCTAATAGGTGTAGAGTATTTATAACTTTAAAAATAAGGGGTTCGCCTGGAAACAAGGTGACCAGTAGTGACCTGAGCCCGTAGTCGTAGCCCATTCGCTTTTTTGTAATGGAAAATAGGGTTTCAAACTATAATTTTGAATTTTAGTGTACGACAGGTAGCGTAATAAATATACAACTCGAAGTTTGGTTTATTTATTTCTTAACATACTTAGTTTTGGGCACATATTTCCTTTGGTTAATAGATTATTCATTTTTGCACAATAATTTTTAATCAACGCTTCGGGTGCACAATTAATTACAATATTCACTATTCTTCCTTCGCTATGGTAGTGACACCCAAGAAAATTAAGAAAACTTTAAAACCAGCTGCAACCCAAAATGCTCAAAATTCTCAAAACGTCTTTTAATAAAATGCTATTATACAAAACTAAGTTCACTACCACATTATGCGGTTACAACAAGCCACAAAAGCCAAACCTTTGTCCAAGTGGATCTGTCCGGAATTTACCCTATAATAGAAAATTCATTTTGAGTCCTTTGATACAATAATACTTATCTATTTTTAACATTCCAAAAATTGTATGACTTAGCTCAGGATGTATTTCCGGTGTCAAATTTTGTCGCTTTTCAAAGATCAAACTAATTTATTATTTTGTTCAAAAACCTGGCATTAAATTTGCTGCTACCTTTAAGTGGTGTCCTTATATTAAAAATTTTCTACCGTGCCAATATCATTTCGATTAAATGAGCAGTACATTTAGATCCTTCATGGTTTAATACAATATTTTTAATATTTGGATAAAGTGGGTAAAAATATTCAATGCCAATTTGACATTATGTCTTTTGCGATTAGAAAATATACAAATTTAAGTAATTTATTATGTAATTTGCATACCTTGGTATGCTTGCATGGAGTAAGATGTGCACTTGGTATATCAGTAGTCCATTTTTAAATAAAACTTCATTCTTAGAGAAACTTAACTAACGTTACTTCCGTTTGTGCTGCTGCATCCAGGCATGGAACACTTATAGGTACGTCATAATAATTTAATTATATTATATATCTAAAAACATTTGTGCAAATGTGGCAAAATTGTAATAAACTACTGTTACGTTTATTCGCCGTAAACCAATTTGAAACGCTAGCAAAGCGGTTATTACTCCAGCTGCAATATACATTTAGTATGTAGTTATTTGCCCAAAACTGCAATTGAAATAATAACAGAGCACAAAGCACTCACGAAGGCACCGAGTGACATGTTTATTATAAAAATCTCAATTATATTCGATAATTACATTCAATGTGGAACTACAATGTTCAGCGGATTTATGTCGCCGTCATTATAATACCCACTATAGGCGACGCCACCAACTTGTGACGTCGGAGCCAATTAACCTCGCTTATAGCTGGTACTGCTTACCTCAAAATACATCGATTTTGCAAAACATTTTTTCCGTGTTTTCGGATACAGAACTGCACAGTTGGAAGCACTTAAATGTTTATTATTTGTGATCTAACACAAACATATAAGTTCTTTCTTCATCAGTAAACTCGACCACTGTAGGTATAACAGTTTATAACACGTTCAACTAAATGGGAAATGAGTTACTGCTAATGTCTGCAATACTTGGTCTTCGTGCTCATGGTTCTCATGATTAAAGATACTTTCTTTTTTTAATCGTGGTAAAAACACAATACGAATAAATATATCAAATAAAAAGATCGACACAAAACTCTTGGTAGTGTAAAAGGTACATAATTGGTGTAAATAGAAAAAGCAAAGTATATATTAAATATGCTAAACAGATTTTTATCTGCAACTGTTTTATTTGTAATTCAATTTTAAGAATTCAAAAGACATTTGAATTAGAAACGGCCATTTATGCGCTGAGCTAAACACTAATGGGATTGATTGTCATAAAAAAGTTACTATCACTTACAAAAAAATAAATACCGTACATCAAATTCTAATCCTATATTAACCGCTTACATAAATTCAGCAAAATTCATCTCTTTGAAGTGAACGAGCTAAAAGAATAAAGTAAAACTTACAATCTTCATATCTGGAAAGCCAAATACTTTTCCTTTCTTCGTCTAAGAGGAGAAAGACGTATTGTAATGGTGTAAAGTTCATATTGCGAGATTTCTTCAGATCTTCACGTTTCAGGGTCTCTCGATAACGACAAACATGTTTTCTCAGTTCCGCTTGTCTGTTCTTCTTTCTGTCTGTCTGTTTGTCTGTCAGTCCGTCTTTTAGCGGTATAGTTCAAAAATATTTGTTGGGCGAGGTCTATGTTTTGTATGCGGATTATATGTCTACCTTTCACGTAACAGAATATACTTTTGATCAATAATGTACACAAGGAGAGCAACTTAAACAGTTAGCTATTTTGGCTTTAACTGAGAAATAGATAAAAGCAATAATTTGCACTTAGCTCAGGCTTTACCCTTGGCGAAAATGATACCCAACGGATATAGGATAAAAAAGATAAAAATAGGCAACACTAAACGTGTTGTATATAATGCAATCGCATCGCTAAAATGTGAGCCATTCCTTCGTTGCACAACGAGATAAAGGGGAAGGTTGCGCTCGGGCTGCTGCCAAGCATTAAGATCGCTTTCACAGGCGCTGAAATCACGAGGACTTCAAATCCAGCCGCCTGCAATGGTTTTTTTCTTTACAAATTGATGTAATTTGCATTACCAGGTGTTGCCTTTTATTGTTTCAGCATTATTAGGAGCGTTAAGATATTTTGACTTCTACTTTCCTTTGATTTTTAAAAATGTGTAGTTCCTATTTTTTGTATGTGGAAGGAGTTTTAAGGTAGCAGCTTTTGTTTAACTCGTCATGTTTCTTTTACGATTTCCAAGATACCCATGGTGGGAATAGTTAAGTGAAACGCCCCGTATAAGAATTAAAATGAAAACAATCAATATTAAGAGGTTGGATATCTGTTTCATGTAGGATGTGATTTTTTTATCTAAGATACAGTTAAATATTTTAGAATACATTTCCAAAGCAGCTCGATTATTTTATAATTCACTCCATTTATCATTAAATTTTATTTGAACAGAACGTTCTGGTTGTCAACATTAAAAGCACGGCAGTAGTCAAAGATATTTTAAATCGTTTTTGAAAGAGAATTTAATATTTGCGCTTTGCAGAGCAGGGACTGGGCGCTTCAAAGCAGTTTCAGGTAAACAAACAAAATTATCCATTCGCTTCTATCGGATCTTTTCTGTGCGTGGCGGGTATGAAATTAATTTTGGCGTCCGGTGCGAGCGTAATCTGGTGCTTACGGCTTCCAAGCTGCACATTATCTCCGAAATCTACTTGCGTAATCTGCTCCAAAGATAAAAGAACGACAAAACGTGAGTTCGGTGTCCGGTTGCGGCGAATTCCAGCGTTTTGCCCCAGGTCTCGGCTAACGGTTGCACGAGCCTGAGTAATATTTCGAACAGATGCCGCCGGAGAGTGATCTTTAAGGTCCCCTCGATAAGGAGGACGCCCGAGACGTCTTCCAAGGCACGACGTAACCTTGCGAGGATGTCGAGCCGCAGTCCTGACCTCGTATCAGCTGATGCCGTGGAACTATTTTTTCGTGTTGTGTATTCCTCCGTTTCACCGTTCCATCCCGGTGCATTTGATGATAAATGTGCTTCCAGAGGGGCATTTACTTTCAGCCTTGCTGCTGCTTGCGCGGTTTATCTTCGATAAACACGCATGTAGATGGATGGATGACTCTGCTAGAAACTCGTTGGTACTAGGAGCGAACAGTTATTTGTTTGAGGTGGAGATTATCACACCCGCTACCGTTACGGACAACAACACCATGACGCAAATTTATAATTGTTTGCTCTGCCAAAAGTGGCTGGTGTAGCTGTGGAGTGGTAGAGACAGCAGCAGGGTTTTTCAGAACCTATCGAGTTGAAAAGTGATGAATGTCCTATTTAAAATCTAAATCACGGTACACCACATAATTGATGGGTTTCTCGGCAGCCGCGTTATGTAAGGTTGGGCCATACTTAACCCAATTACAATATTCGAATCTGGAAAATCAGCTTAGTTTAATGCAGTGCTTCTCAAACGTTTGTTCTGAGTAGATACATAATGGATTATTGAATATAAGAAAGAGTAGAGAAAACTGAAATGTTCAACACGGTTGCATTATCCTAAGAGAGATCAACAGACAAATAAGAGATCTAAACTGGAAAATCAGCTTCATCACTGTAAATCACTTCAAAAGCTCAAAGAAAATGTTGGATTCTACAAAATGAGAACACATCAAAACTTTGTATAATAAGCATTTTCACAACCGTTGAACAGAGGAACTACAAGATTTTGGATGATGTCCTGTTAGTCTAGAATAATATTTACGTGATGTTGAGCTTACCACGCTGTCAGCTACTTCGTAAAATTGATCGTCCAAGTGCGTCTAACCACCACTTTTTTTACATATGTACTAAAGAACAACTTCTTTCGTCAAAAAGGTAAATAGAAAATTATGAATAAATGGATAATCATGTACATCTGTAAAACTAGTTAACCAGGAAAAAGCGGTTCCACAAGTACTGAATATTTGGTAATAAATAAAAATAGTCTACCCACTAGGATACATGTTTATAAACAAAGAGATACGGCAAGAAAAACGCATTAACTAATGAAACCAGTAATTAAAAATCAAATATCGAACTGAGCAGATCGCACATGACAATATGTAATCTACTTAGGAATTACGAGTTTAAGATCAAACGGTCAGCCTACTCAAATTGTACATTTTCCAGTTTCTCTTGTAGAAAATCTAATCATCAACTAATCGTCGCAAAAACAGTTGAAACTTTTAGAAATGTAACTTCACAGACGGCCATGTAGTGTATGTAAGAGTATTGACAGTTCGTTATGATATAAAAATCATCAGAACAGTAAGAAAAACTAAAATATGATACTTGTTTTACCCTAAGTGCTGCCGTTTCCTTCGGAACCGATTTCGGATTTCTTCAGGGAATGCGAGCGTCACTTAAAAACTACCTTAACTAAATGAAACCCAAACACCCGGGTCCGGAGTCGAACTCTCACCCGAATGTCCGTTTTTACTTCCTTTTACAATAAACGAAGTATTGGATTCACCCCAAAAATTCGAAATTGAGTTTTCAACAGATCTTCACGTTTTAGAGTCCCCTGAACCCAAAAAACATTTTTTTTTCATTGGTCTGTCTGTGTGTCTGTCTGTCTGTCTGTGAACAGAATATCTCAAAAACAAAAAGAGGTATGACGTTGAAACTTCTTATATAAGTTTTGTGTACTATGTAGATGCGACATGCGCATAACCGGAAGTAGGTGTGTACTCTTGTGATTTTTCAGTTTTTTTTCCATTTTTTCAAAAACGGCTCTAACGATTTTTTTTACACTTCACATTTTTATTAAATTTTGAATGTGTATTGATGTGAGATAGGTGATTTTCCAGTTGAATACTTCTAAAATGGGTTTCTTTTGTATTTTTTCTATTTTTTTATTAACTCCTATTTTAAATAGAACACCCAGTATATTATTACATTTTTGAATTCAGCTTAAAATTATAGATAAAATTTATCTCTTCACCTAACGCTCTATTTTGTACCGTTTTTGCAGAATTTTTAATTTTTGAAAATGTTTGGCAAATGCTTAAAAATGTAAAATCTAACTTTTGGCTAATTATAAGATCACTGTAAAAGAAAGTTGTGTGCGTGTATCACACCAGATTTTTTAATATAATACTTAGCTTCTAGAAAACGAACAACTTTACCGCTTGTTTCTATTAGTGTGACAAGAAAAGGTGTCACAAAAAAGATAATTAAACATAAGATGAAAATGTCGGTTTAACCTTAATACGTGGTTCTTGAAAACCATTAGGGACTTCACTACCGGTGAAATACATCAATGATTAGATTAGGATAGACATCATAAAAACTGGTGAATCATGATTGAAAATCACGAACAGTATCTCCGAAAAAGGTCAGAAACAGATTAGAACAAATGACTATGAAATAGGAAAAATGTTTAGTGTTGCAAGGCTCCAATAAATAAGTAAAATTTTAGAAAAAGAATTACTAATCGATATCAACAGGGGTACGTTTGATTTATCTTTATCCATATAATAATATGTACAAATTTGTCTTCCTGTTCTGGGGATGATGTTTTTTAAGAAGATAAACTTTATCAGAATATGAGTTCGTTTCTGAGACTTTTTCCATTTACTAAAGCATTGTACTCTTCACCACGATTTTTCAATGTAATAAATTGACATGTAGAGCAAGGAGAGCAAGAAAGAAGTCATGAAAAATAAACAAAAACTAGACGGCTCTAATGTGCATCGACAGTGATTTATACAGAAGGAAACACAGATACAATTTTCGATATAAGAAGGTGTGTATGTTGATGGAGAACTGTATTGTGGGGACCACAGGAAAAAGGATTTAATAAAAGCTACAAAAAACTGACGGCTTACGGAAACAGTAACAAAACGCTGATGACAGAAGCCAATGGCATGTATAATCGAATGGGTGTGTTAACAAGAGATGTAAAGATTGTAAAGGAAATGGAAACTTTAAGAAAAAAGAAAAGGCAACGGAAAAAGAGTCTAACGGTTGGCGATGGAGAGTAGGGACGTGGAATATTAAAGAAATTGCTGATAAAGAAGAGGAGATAGCTATAAAGTTTGCGAAAATAAAAACAATTTTTTTGGCAGCGATTTAAACTACGAAAAAAAAGTGTGGAAGTGGTACTATATGGGGAGGGCACATAATGTTATATTCGGGAGCGGGAGAAAACGATATGGCGAAATCAGGAGTTGCATGTATAATAGAGAAACAATATAAAGAGAGTGTGGCAAAGCGGGCGTTCAAGAACGAAAGGGTATTAAGGATTGTGGTGAAAGATCAAGAAAGAAGCAAGGTTACCATAATTGTAGTATACGGTCCCAATAAAAATAAAAAAGAGGAATATAAAGGGAAATTCTAGGAAGAGTTGCAAGACACAGTAGATAAGGAGACGGAAAAATTTATAATTGGAGATGATTTTAATGGAAGGGTAAGGAATAGAGCCGAAGAAGTTGGTTATACTATAGGCAAACATGATGAGAATTAAAAAAAAATCAAGGAACAGAGAATTATAGAGTTTTATATTATAATTGATTTAGTGGTAACAAATACTTTCTATAAGCAGAAGGATATCCAAAAATGTACCCGAGAAGTAGCAAGCAGAGGAGAAGGGTCTATTATTGATTTGATTGTGGTGGAAGCAAGCTCCATGCGAGCTATCTCAGCTGTAAGGGTTAAGAGGGGTTTGAAATAGGCAGTGACCACTATTTAGTTGTCGCAGTGATCAAGAGAGAAAGTAAACAGGAGTTGAAAAGTAAAAAGGAGAGAAGGCGTTATTGCCGCATAAAAAGTGAGAAATTTCTAGATTCAAATATAAAAAAATTGTATTACCCAAACGTGGAGAAGTGCCTTAAGAATTGTATTGGTACTGATAGGGTTAACAATTTAGAAATTATTTGGAGCGAATTTAAGGAAGCTGTGTTAAAAGCAGCAAAAGAAGTATGTGGTGTAACAACTACATCGGGAGAGGGGAGACAAACATCCTGGTGGAATGATAATATAAAAGGAGAAGTCGAGACAAAAACTGTTATGGAAGAAGTACCTGCAGAGCAATTCACAGGGCAGTTACCAACAATATAAAACACAAAGACCAGGAGTGAAAAGTGAGAAGCTAAAGTCTTGGAAAGCATTTGGAAAGAAAATGGAGGAAGATAGTAAGTGTAAGGCGAAATTGATATACAGAACTCCAAAAAACATGTTAGGCGGAAAAACGTAGCATCTACCAAAAAAATCCAAGTGAGCTGAAATTTTGCATACACCTTCATTTTGACAGTACACAAATAATGTCTCAAAAGTCTCCATCGATATCGTCCTTGCGTTTTTAGTTATTTAAGGTCAAAAATCACAGAAACAAGTTTTTTGCGAATATCACGCTTCCTGTGGGTCGTATGACTTTTATAGTTATTACAAAAAATGAAGGCTAGAAAATTCTCTACAAAAAAAGGTTATATAGGTTTTTTAGGTATAACCAACCGTTTTCACGCTATACCTTAGAAGAATAAAATAAGCAGCGGTGCATCCATTTCTACATCACCTCGGAGATAGGGTGCAACGCGCATTTATTTACATGGTTTCCCCAGTAGGCATAATCTATGTTTTTCCTTGTTTTAATTACGTTTTGCTTCTTTTCCTCCCCCTCCACATGTTTCTCTTTGTTTTCTTTACTTTCTTCGTTAACTTCTTCCTCATCATTTTTCTGCTTCTGTAATATTTTATGTGATGAGATCAACAAAATTGATCTCATTACATTCTTTATCATTATCCAGAAAAATTATCCCACCCACCCGACAACAGATATGAATATAATGATGACAAATATAATGAGATTAATCTTGTTGATTTTATCACAAAAAATATTACAGAAGCAGAAGAAAATGACTAGGAAGAAGTTAACGAAAACGAAGAGAGAACGAGATCGAGGACGAGCTGTAGAACGTACTTAAAACAAGGAAAACATGGATTAGGCCTACTGGGAAAACCATGTAAAAAACGCACCTTGCTCCCTACTTCTGAGATGGTGTGGAAACGGATGCACCGCTGCTAATTATTTCTTTAAGGTATATCGTGAAAATGGCTGGTTATACGTAAAAAAACCTATATAACCTTTTTTGTAGAGCAATTCCCAGCCTTCATTTTTTGTAATAACTGTAACATTCATACGACTCATAGGAAGCGGGATATTTGCGAAAGACTTATTTCCTTGAGCTTTGACCTTGAATAACTGAAAACGCAAGCGCGATATCGATGGGGACTTTTGAGACATTATTTGTAATGTCAAAATAAAGATGGATGCAAAATTTCAGCTCACTTGGATTTTTTCGGTAGACGGATCCTAATGCGCCTGGAGTAAGTAAGAATTTCCCATTCAAACAGGTATTGGATAAACAGGGTTATGTAATAACCACAGAGAACGAGGTAATGAAGAGATGGGTAGTACATTTTAAACAAATATTGGGTGGGTTAAGCAACAGTCAAGGAGAGGAGGTAAATGGAAATAGTAACGCAGAACGTATAGGAAAACATACAAAAAGGTATAGATGAAGTACATGAGGCTCTTAAAATGTTAAAGCCGTTTGGGAGAAGTAAGTACAGCTTATCTGCACAGAATATTAGAGACAGCGTGAGAACAGAAAATAAACCGAAAAGAGTACCCAAAGACTGGCAAGTGGCAGTAATAGCCCCCCTCTTTAATGAAGGTGATAGTAGAATAGAATTTATCGATCTATACTGGTACCAGTACTAACTTATGGAAGTGAGACGTGGGTTCTGTCCAAGAGCCTAAAGAACAAACATCAAGCGTGTGAGATGCGGATATTGAGAAGAACAGAGGAAGTCACGAGAATGGATGGGCTAAGCAACTTAGAAATAAGAAGAATATTAAATGCAGAAGCGCTAGATGTTACAATTTCAAAAGGCAGCCTTAGGTGGTTTGGCCATTTGTTGCGAATGAGTGACAACAGGGGAGTAAAGAAAATCTGGGAAATGGGGACTAACAATAAAAAGAGAATAGGAAGGCCTGGCAATACCTGGAATGGAAAAAGTTTATAGGTAATATGTGACCCACCACATCTCTACCCCGAAAGGTAGAACAGGTCCGGATTATGTATGTATACGCATATGTGTGTATCAATTGGCATACTCCGGTGCCGTCAGACGTCTTTCTATTCAGAAATTCGAAGAAAAACTCGGGTGGGCGAGGAAGACCATTTTGATACTAAAAATGAACTATTTTTACTTCCCTCGTCTAAAAGACGAACGAAGTATTGTAGTAATCGCGAAAAAATCATGTTCCGAGATCTTTACATTTAAGGGTCTGTACATGACGAAAAACAGGTTTTCTCAATTCCCTCTATCTGTTGGCGGTATAACTCAAAAACTGTTTGTTGGAGGATGACGATATTTTGCATGCAGATTATATATAAGCCGTTCACGACCTTTTTGGGACAGAGTTGGCTATGATTTTTTCTTTTCATGTTGAACTAACTGATTCGACGATGTAGCGGATGCAACTTTTTTTTTCTGTCAGTGTCTGTTCGACATTTTCTTGCCACCTCATTGCCAGATTTATTATTTTAATATTCGTAAGAAAATGAACGATTTATCAAATGTGTAGAAATAATTTTAATTTCCGTCAAAGGAGAAGTCAAAATGCCCAAAATAATTTTGTTACAACAAAAAATTTCCATTAAACGATGCTACTTCCAATTTAAAAAGAACAGGCCAAATTTAAAAGAACGCGAGTCGATGTGGAGACTAGAGAATATCCGGCAACAATGTATCTATTCAGAAAATATAACCTTAAACTGAAAACAACCTAACCTAACACAAAAAGTGTCAATTTCCATGAGGGAGTTTAGTTGCAACAGAGGTTCTGCCAACAAAATTACTAGATGGTCATAGCCTCACCTGACCCAAAAAGATCGTGAACGGCTTATATTTACCTGGCATTAACCGTGAAAATATCAGAGAAATACATACAGGGTAAGCACCTTAGAAAATTAAGTCTTGTTTATTTTTAAGTAAACTTTGAAATGGATGGAAGTAATAATTTTCACATAAGTCAGGCTTTACATTTGCCGAAAATAGGACTCAACAGATACAGGATAATGTCACAAAAGAGTCAAAACGTTTCAATAATAAGATCGTTATGTTCAATAGAGGTGCGCCGCACTCGTTGCAATAAGTCTAGATGGAGCAGTACGCCAAGTCGATGCGGTTACAATCGATACGCAGATGAGGCTGGAGTTCAAATCCTGGCGGCCTACATTTTTTTTAAATTTTCAATTTGACCTAATTCGCGCTAGGAAAGTTTCGTGTAAACCTTTTTACAGATTTCTTTATACTAGAATAAACAATTTGCAGGAGAAGTACGCAAATGCGTTGCTTTGGGACAAAATTATATTGAAAACACATCATTTGTTTCAGAGTGAGGTAGATAATTTTTATCTTTTCCAAGGGAGAAATCCAAATATTCTCAAATAGTTTACCGTTAGTTACTGTCAATTACATTTTGCAGAAATTTAGTAAATAGAAAATTTTAAACAGGATTAATATTAGAACTGAAATTCTCTAAATACGTGATAGGTACAGTAATAGCAAAACTATCGCATAAAACTTAAAATGACTATGTGTACAAAATATCTATTTCATACTACAAGCCATTATTACTCATATTTTTTTTGATATGCAACTATGATTGATATCCATATAAAAACCAATATCAGTATTCCCTCATACGAAATATATTGTGCGTTTCAAGGTTTTGAAAAGTACATATTCTAATTTAGAAACTTCCTGTGTATAATTAAAAAAGCTTTGTTTAGAATAAAGGGGTTATTTGTTACGAATTACCAATAATTTATTTTATCTGCTGTAGTTAATACAGTTAATATGATTGCTACAACAAATTGAATTGATACTTTGTACAGATAACAGAATAATTTCAGCATTATGTTCATTAATATTTGATTGCAGTTCATAATGGGTTAATAACAGTAAAATATTTATTCACGAAGTGCCTGCAGTTGCTTCCATACATTCATAGATTTATGCTTCACCTTTCGTAATACATCGATGACGTTATTCCTACATTAGTTATAATTTTAGATAATCTACAGAAGGTTAGTCTAAATTATAGACAGCAGCCTGGTATTAAAAGAATTTTAATAAATATTAAATTAAACATTACTTAATATTTAGCTTCCCTAAAGCAAGAGTTTTGCCCACGTGCTTGACATTTACTGAAAATATAATGAAGTACTTGAATGGGATTCTAATACGATCAATAGAAGCATACAATGGGTATGGAGGCATAGCAACTATAAGAAAACGATAATGGTAAGTTTTGTTAATGATCACCGTGGCACTAGCACAGTCTGTGCTGCGCAGTAATACTATCAGATCTGACACATTCAGTGCAAAAAATGAATTAGTTTGTAATGTCCTGGGCATAGATTATTAAATTTCAGATATATTCTAAGTTAATCTCCCTTTTCGCATACAATGGCATTTTATGTTTAACTTTAGCATAAATAAAAGAATTTTCCTACGGCATCAGAAACATCCAAATTACTATGTTTATTCATCATATACAGGATGTCACAGAAATGGCAATAAAGCACCAGGTAACCTGATTAATTCTGAGTGAAAAATGTAATTAAAGAAATTGTATGGTGCTAAGTTTCCTCACTGGGATTAAAAGGAGTTTAAATTTGGCAACACTGTTTAAAGATAAATAATAATAAGGGTTATGTGACTAGTAAAATAACTCGAACAGTAATCTCTACTGCTTGACTAAACACTTGATTGAAAAAACTTACGAAATAAATTACTAAAATTCTGGTAATCACGTAAACATAGACTGGCGTTATTGCCATGTTTGCTATACGTATAAAACTAATGTTTTTGACAAATGTTTTAAAAATTTGCAATTTTAGTGGTTTTAATTGTTACTTCAATGTTTAAGAGCCGTATTTGTCATTGATATATTACTACATTTTTCATAGTTTGTTATACTGATGTCACGATTTTTGCTAACAAAGACTGTACTGTAGAACCGCTTGTATGCGTAAACTCGGCATCGAATAGGAAAAAATGATCAAGAATTCACTCAGAAATGCATGGTTACCTGGTATTTTATTGTCATTTCTGGGGCAACCTGTACCTATAATGTGTAGTTGCGTTTTCGATTTATGTAATAATCAGTAATTTGTAATTAGTAAATATTTTTAATGGCATAGAGCGCAAAGGCTACTGAAAAGTTAAACAGTAAATGTAAACAAAGAATTAAATATTCACATGATGCCTAAAAATTATAAATGCATGGTACGCTCCAACGGAAAATGCAGAAGAAACAGATTAGGAACAGTTCTACGAAGAGTTACAACAAGAATGTGAAGCAACACCGAAAAACAACACTATAATAGTATTGAGCGATTTTAACGCCCAAATAGATAAGGAGGAATTCTTAGACGATATATTAATCTCTAAAAGAAGAGCAACAACAATATAAGATGTTAGGACATTCAGAGGAGTGAAATGTGATTCCGATCATTACCTGGTAGTAGCAGTAATGAAAGAAAAAATAAGAAATACATACAACAAGGGCAAAGAACAGAACAGAATATACAATATACTACAACAAAAAAATGGGGAAAAAAAATTATAAAGAAATGATAGAAGTAAAAATCAAAGAAAAACAGGAAACAACAGAAATAGACTATGAATGGGAGAACATAAAAGCAAATATAATCGAATCAGCAGAACAACATATGGCATACAAGAAGAGAAGAGAAAAAACAAAATGGTTTGATGATGAATGTAAAGAATAAATAAAAAATCAGAACGAAAACAGGTTAATATGGATCCAAAACCTAACACAAGAAAATAAACAAAGATATTCGGAAGGCAAAAACAATGTAGTAAAATTATGTAGAAGGAAAAAACGAGAACGGATAAATAGTAGAATACAGGAAATAGAAGAAACCGGCAATAAAAACAATACAAGAAAGTTTTACAAGAAAATAAAGAAAAATATGAAACTCAAACCAAAGATAACAACAACAGGTTGTAAAAATAAAGAAGGAAAATATATAGAAGAAGAAAATGAAAGAATACAAAAATGGTATGAATACTTTAAACAAGTCTATGAAGATAGAGAGATAAAAGAAGAAAACTGAGATACCGAACCAGAACCAACAGAAGATGAGATAAAAAACCCAACATACAAAGAAATAAATGAAATAAGACCAAACAAACGGAAAAGCACCGGGACACGATAACCTAACAATAGAGCTGAGTAAACAGGGAGGACAAATGCTAAAAAACAGAATCTACCAACTAATAACACAAATATGGAATAAAGAGCAAATGCCACAAGAATGGAAGATGGGAGTAATTATTCCAGTACATAAGAAAGGAGACAGAGCAAAATGCGAAAACTACAGGGGAATAAGTTTATTAAGCACAATATACAAAATAGTATCGAGTATAATATATAGAAAAATAGAGCTTTATGCAGAAACAATAACAGATGAATACCAAAATGGATTCAGGCCGAATAGATCAACAATTGATGGAATCCACACAATAAGACAAATACTTGAAACAAGCAAAGAACACAATATCGATTTCCATGTGTTATTTATCGATTATAAACAGGCTTTTGACAAGATTAAAAGACGACAAATATACATGGAACTAAGAAATCTAGGAATACCAAGAAAGATAATACAGATTATTAAAATGACAATGGAAGGATCAAAAGTGTATGCAAAAACACAAATGGGAGACACGGAAGCCTTTATAATCAGCACGGGAGTAAGGCAGGGAGATGCGCTGTCTACAATCATATTCAACCTAATAATGGAAACTATTGCAAGAAAAACAAAAATTCAAGGAACAATAAACTCAGATATCAGCATATGCGGATGATTTAGTTATCATAAGTAGAACCAAGAAAGAATTTAAAAAAGCCTATGTGAAAATAGAAGAAACAGCACAAAATATGGGACTGCATGTAAACGCAGAGAAAACATAATATATGAGAACACAGAAAACTAAAACAAACTGAACTGAAAAACATAGAAATAAAGGGAAATAATTTTGAAAAAGTTGAGGAATTTAAATACCTAGGGTCAATAATAAATAATACCAACAATGTAACCATGGATGTTATGAATAGAATACAATTGGCAAATAAAAGTTACTACGCTAATAAGAAAGTATTGTGTAATAAAATAACAAGTAAAAAACGAAATTACGAATATATAAGAGCTTAACTCAACCGGTGATGACATATGGAGCTGAGACATGGAGATTAACAGAAAACGACTAGGAAATATTAAGAAGAAGCGAGAAGAAACTAATAAAGAAAATACTTGAACTAATTATAGAAGAGAATTGACAAATAAGAAGAAAAATTAATCACGAGGTACATACGGAAACAAATGGAGAGGACGTAGTTAAATTTATAAGGTCACAACGAATAAGATGGTAGGGACATATCGTATATTGAGAATGAGGGAAGAGAGATCACCAAAAGTAGTAACACAATGGAAACCAGAAATAACAAGAAAAAGAGGAAGACCAGATATAAGATGGAAAAACAATGCAATACAAGATCTGAAGAGAATGGGAGTAAACTGGCCCCAAAAAGTGAACGACAGAAAACAAAGGAGAAAAATTGTAGAAGAAACAAAAACAAGCAAAAAAAATTAGACGAATAACTAATTAGAGCAGTGTGGATTAATTCACCACAGTGATCCAAACCAAATGGATTTTGTAAGCTTCTTAGAAGCCCTTGAAGAAGAAGAAGAATGTCTAATCACGATTATAGCTCTCGGAAAATTCCTTCGCGCTGTAATCTGTTGATTATGGCTTTAATACATAAATAACTATTTTGTACGTAAGATCATAATTTAAGAACTGTCTTAAAATGAAATTTTAAAATAAATTACAGTTGTAAGAGAAGCAATTTTCTATTTAAATTTAAAATTTGATAAATATTTCGATAAAGGAAATGATAAAGCCATGACACAATCAACCAAACTTACAACTTTGAAGGAAAGGAAAAATTAAGATTCAAATCTTGTTTATTGCCAGCAATTATCTGTCGATTAGCTCTGCGTAATTGAATAGCTGCACGACTGCTTTGGAAATCAGAGTCCTTACTATGGGAAGGATGCTGCCTGTGCAACATTCTTAGGTAATAGCCGCACGTGCAGGTTCATATTTGAAACTGATAATTATAAATATCCGAAGTTGTAATAGCGGCACACCATTAAAATGCAAAAATTGGCCATAAATTTAAGGGAACGACGTGCACTGTTCGTATACAGAACAGATGCTGCCATTTGCATATTAATACCATTTTTGTGTAATCAAATCGGAATAATTCTAGAGTAAGGCGGTAAATAATTATTGACTGCATGCCGATAGAAGCCCCGGGTCAGAAACTCAGTTTTATTTACATTTCTCGCATGTGTAAACTTCATGTTTTCTTTTTAGAAAGCAACTGATGCATAATTTAATTCACTGCAATAGCAATAATTGCATTTTAACTAGGGGCTGTTTAAAAGAATATAGAATAAAAATTAAGAAATATTTCAACATACGGTTAAGCGATAAAATTATACTGTAATAATTGCAATGTAGCTGTACAACATAGTAATAGTAAACCTAACAACACACATTATAGTCATGGCGGTGCCAGTAAAGGATTAGCTTTCCCTACAAAATATTGAGTTTTATATAACCCTTACAACAAAAATAATTTTTAAAAAAATAGGCACAAAATAGTTTCCAAAAACTTTTATAAGCTATTCAAAAACATGGTTACTTATAACTGATAATGTAAAGCTTCCAGTTCGAGTATAGTTTCTTGAAGGGCGTACTAGAAACGCCTCAACTCGCCCATAAGGTACCGACTAATATGGTGTGGAACATTTTAAACTTGAGTAAAGTAAAAAAAAAACAAAAACAAAGCAAAATGGTTAGACGTTTTTTTATAATGCAACTCGGGTCCCGAGTGGTGTAGCTTGAACAAGCGTCCACGTTCGATCAGCAGAGTTAAGCAACGCTGTCTCTGGTCAGAACTTGGATGGGAGTTCCACGGTTGCATCTCTCGGCGCCTTGTGGTACGGCTACCACGGAAAAAAGTTGGTCCCGGCGGTCATACAACATCATGACAGTCGTTAGTGGGGTTGGAAGTCCTCATAACTGCACAGCGACGCCTATAATTGGCCTAACGGCTGTTGGCTGAGTGCGAATTAAATAAAAAAATAAAAAAAAAATAAATAAATAAATAATAGACCTGATAGGTAAAGTAGACAAAAATAAACATGCCCAAGCATTATTTATCGGAATTTTTTAGAGGGCAAAAACGACTTTTACGACATGAATGCCGATCTGTCATAATGAGAATTAAACTTTAATGCACGAACACGGTTTCTTCCAGTCACTTAATCGGGAATGGACTAAATTGATCTTTGCGTTTCTTTAAAAACTCAGAAAATCAAAATTCACCCTAATTACGCCTGCAACAGAGGGTTGACCGACAGAAGTTCAGGGAGAAGGGGTGGTTCGAATCAATACGACGTAATTTAGAGCGATATTCTGTCACAGTAGGGGTTGCTTATAATCAAAATTAAAAGGGCTAGGCGCCAGGAGTTTTATTGATGACAGAAAAGTTTCTGAACAGCCCTTGTAGAAATTCGATTTTCAAAAACAGGTGCTTCTCTCCGGCGCTCCTGTAAGGCGTCTTAGTTTGCTTGAACCTAGCTTTCGTTGGTTGTTCCTACATTCGCCAAGAAACCTCACACATAAGTCAAGCCAAAATAACAGCTAACACAAATAAATAAACAAACACATGCAAACAGTATAAATAGAAAGACACCGACATTAACACGGAATTTTCATCTATTAAATATTTAAGTGTGACACAAATAATTTGGACATGGGTGTATATGCCTAACGCAACTAATAATAAAGGGGGTTAGTATTTGTAATTTAATTAACGATGGAACAAAGGGATACAAACAAGGCTCACCCGTTGTAAGGGGCGGATAGTAATGCTTAAATAATTTGAGTCCAGCCTGCCGACAAGAGAAGACCATGCTATATGCTTAGCGCTGTTTTTAACATTAAATACGGAGCATGCATACATGTTTTTCATTCACCTTGCCCAACCAAACTGGCGTAGTACAAGCGATGCAATATTAACTTTATAAGCTACTTTACAGCATCTTTCATGGATCTCCTGGCGAGGCGAACTTCTTAATATGACAGAGACGAATTCGGATGCACGTTTGGGGCCTACAGAGGGCGAAGAATGCAGGATGCGATTGACACCACTATACATCAGTGGGCCACAGAAATGGAAGGGGCAGTTGGGGGTTGCCTCCACGCTATAGCGTCGAATACACCGTAGGATAATCCTCGTAGAAACGAATCGAAGGACGAGCGTTCGGATAGATTATTACCTTGGTTCCCCACCAATGGCCGATTTGAAGATTTTCTACAGCAAAGGGTCCGCTTAACGGGTGAAATGCACAACTTTCACCAGTAATGGAAGATCTCTGGCACTGTTACACGCTGTATCCTAGCTCGGAAACTACGCTGGCTAATGGGATTAGCCCTACAAAATCACTCGCTATTACTTCACAAGCTTCATCGACGAACGTTCGAACCGGAAATCACAAAATGACATGACCAACTCGTGCAGGGAATACGGCAAAATATTTTAGTTTTCTTTCTCTAACACAAGTCGAAAAATAACACTATCCTTTGGAATGATTCCACCCTCGCTTGAGCCAAGCTGCTACAATAAGTCACTTTAAGGTTGTGCGTAGTGTGGCGCCTATTCAGAACGAGCTTTCGAAAATTGTCCTTAAGCGAAACATCCCTTTCGGCAACTCATGCAATGTCTCAAAGGGTTCTGCATAAAGCGAGATAATATGAAATATAAATCTTCTTCTTCTTCTTTCTCTTATTGTAGGCCAGCGGCCTGTTATAAACACACAGTGGTACTATGAGCCCTCTTTGCCCTTAGGCCGTGTAAGTGGCTAGCCTTGCCCTTCGAAATTGAGAAAGAGTTCCCTTATTAGGGGGTTAACGACTACCACAGATGTTAGCGTGGTAGCCGGAGAGCGTACGATTTTTAAAATCCGTCTATAGTGTCCGCTGGGAATCGAACTCGGGCCGGCCTCCTGAGGGGCAAGCATTTGCTCGCTGGGCCATCCGCTCACCCCAATATAAATCAGTACCAGGTAAAGAATTAACACTTAATCGAAAAGGGATCTACAGTTCGTAGACTGAGCTTAACAAGTGTTGTCAGTTATTTGGCTTTAGCTATAAACGCTGCTTGCACTAACGAATGACGGCGGTAAAGATGAATATTTGAAATGGGTTAAACTATTAGCACGGGAATTTCGAACAGTAGCTCAAAGAAGTCGAGGTGTCGCGGGGCCTACGTTATACCTACCGGGCCGGACCCTAGCAGACAAATCGCGAGAAAGTAGAGGGGATGGAGGCTTACAGAGCACGGAGATGGACAGTTTAGCAAGTAAAGATTAGCGGCAAGTGCAATTTGTTGTGGTGTTTGTTACTATTTACTATTATTACATGTATTTTTAACGGTTCTACACGACAAGATTTTTAAAGTCTAATGCCTGAAGTCATTATTATAATAGACGAAACCACACTAACAAAACAAGTAAGTTGACACGTATTTATGTAGAATTATACAAATAATTTCGGAATACTCTTTGACAGCATGCCAAGAAAGTGTTGCGTTCCCGCATGTACTAGTAATTATAACGGGGGAGAAAATTACACAGCTGTTTTTCGGTTCCCAAAAGACGAAGAATTAAAACAAAAATGGATTAGAGCAATTCATCGTGAAAATTTTGTGCCGGGTTCATCAACAGTAGTGTGTGCAAATCATTTTGAGACTAAATTTATAATTAGTAACGACAAATACGTAAATCCCGATGGAACTGTTCAGGTGGTAGCTCGAAAGAAAACTAGTTTATTAGAAAATGCTTATCCGACCATTTTCCCTGCCCAGCCATCTTACATGACAACAAAAGCACCGCCAACAAGAAAAGAACCAAAAATTCGTGAAAGTCAAAAGCATGCTAATTTAGAAATTATAAGGAACAAAAAGCTAGATAGAGAAAAAATACTGAATTTTGAACATTTAAAAAATATGTACAAATCAAAATTTAAAAACTTATCCTTTAACTGCTTGACGGTTACAGAAAACATCGCGTCAATTTGCTTTCTTAATATAATTAATTTAGACAACAAGTGCCCAGAAATAAGACGCTGTTTAAGAGTTAATTCCGACTTGAGTGTAAATCTATACGAGAAATCACTCTTAATACCTGAAAAAAAATACAAACATATTTTAAATAACTCGGCTTTATGCGATACGTGGCCAAAACTACAGCAATTATTAGAACTAATAACGCAGGATAATCAAGACACCGCAACCGATGTAAAATTTAGATTAAAAAATATTAAATTCCTTTTAGATGAATGTTGCTCTATTGATAAACAGCTAGAAGAAAGTTCAATTAATAAAATAAAATTCATAAAGACACAAGTTGACTTACTGTTGCATGGAGATACAACGACAAGAAAATATAATCCAGAAATGTTGATATGGTCATGTACTTTTTTTTATTCCTATCCATCTGCATATACATTCTTGAGAAATTCAGACACGCTAACGTTGCCACATACTTCATATTTAAAGAAGATTTGTTACAGTGGTGTTATTAGCCAATCGGGGATGAATGATGCACATATTAAATATCTAACAGAAAAAATTAAATTATTAAATCCAGAGGAAAGATTTGTGAACATATTGCTGGACGAAATTTACGTTAAGCCGGAAATAATGTACAAAAATGGTAAATTGGAAGGAATGAGTGCAAATGATTTTCCTAAGAAAGCTACCACAGTACAAGCATTCATGATTACGTCAGTTTTATCTACCAACAAAGACATTGTAGGTTTATTTCCGGTTCAGAATTTAACAGCTGAGTATTTAAAAGACTTGATCATGATGGTCATTAGTGAAGTAACTAACTGTGGATATGAAATTTTATGTCTTATTTCAGACAATAATAGGGTAAATAAGAAAACCTTTGATCTCCTGTGTGGTGGAACAATGACAAATACTATTGTGAATAGTATCAATAATAAGCCGATATTTCTTTTGTTTGATTCGGTACATCTGTTTAAGTCCATAAGGAATAATTGGCTTAACCAAAAAGACAGCGAGCAGACATTATATATTCCACTTTTCAAAACCGAGCAGCAGATTAATCAAAACGACAGTAATGCAGTAAATGAAAACTACATTCAGGCAAAAGTTAGCCATTTACGGCGTTTGTATTATTATGAGCAATCACAAGTCGTCAAAATGGCTCCAGCATTAAGTAAAGTGGTATTAAATCCTTCGGGTTTACAAAGACAAAATGTATTACTTTGTGCGAAATTATTTGATGAAAAAACTAGATCAACTTTAAAAACACTACGAGGAGAGTTGAATATTCAAGCAAATGGCACACTAATGTTTTTGGAAGTTGTAGCTTCATGGTGGAAAATAATGAACTGTAATAATCCTCTTAAAGGAAAACACTTAAGAGATCCATACTGTGATCCAATTAGAAAAATGGAAGATAACAATGTTCATTTTCTACAGAAATTCATTAGCTGGTTAAAAGAATGGGATTCTCTTAAGGTAACAAACGTTGATAAACGTCATGGAAAGTTAACACAACAAACTCAGCACGCCTTAATTCATACTTGCGAAACGTTGATATTGTTATGCAAATATTTACTAGAAACTCAAAATTTCAAATATATCTTATTAGCGAAATTTCAAACTGATCCTTTAGAAGGTAGATTCGGACAGTACAGGCAAATGAGTGGAGCGAGTTATCATATATCAGTTAATCAAATTTTAGAAAGTGAAAAAAAAATAAAACTTTTAAATTTATTAAAACTAAAATCCGCAAGTAAAGGACACTTAGAGATACCACACTTGTTTGCGGACATAAACGAAATTAACTTAGAGGATTTAAGCGACGAAAATATTAATCAAGCGTACGAGGAAATTGATAAACATACAGATGTTGTGGAGATCTCAAAAAGTGATCATATGGCACTTATATATATTGGTGGCTATATTGCAACTGTTCTCAAGTCAAAAGTTTTCTGTGATTCTTGCAAAAACGAATTAACACATGACAAAGAGCTGTTATATGAAAATAGCGATGAAACCCTAATATATTTAAAAGATTTAGATCGAGGTGGTTTAAAATTTCCAAAACAGTGGATTGTAGATATATTAATAATCATGTTTAAATTGTTTACTGTTGTAATTAGTGAGGTTTATGAACATATATTTTTAAGTGCAACAAACCAAAGACGCGTGTTGTGCAGTTTAAGTATTACTTACTGTGAAAATATAAAAGTAAATGCAACAGAGTGCAATTGCGATACTAAAGGCGACAAAGTAACTATCATTAAAAAATGTATTTTTATTTTTTCAAACATTTTATTGAACAATTATAGAAAAAACAAAAGTGATGTCTCGCGGGAAACAAAAAAACGGAAGTTAAATACGTATAATTAATATATGCCTTACATATTATAGTTGGTAGAATGTTTCAAGCTTATTTTTATTTATATAGCCTTTAAGTTTTTTTTTTTGCATTTATGCGTAACAAGAATATTTTTTAATTTGTTGTTTAAATATACTAGTTTAAACTTGTTTGTTGTTTGATTATATAAACCTGGAATAAATACTGAAAAGATATGTCGTGAAAATTGTTGTGTTGCTTTGGTTTTTACTGACAAATAATATTTAAAAATTATTTGTATAACTGTACACATACTAAATTGATCTATAATAGTCTGTTACAACAGATAGTAATTATTATTATTAAATAAAACGTCAAATACCGCACTGCTTTCCTATGATGTTTAGCAGAATCTAGGACCCCATCCCCTCCACTCGCCTTCGTATGGGTCCGGCCCGGTAGGTATAACGTAGGCCCCGGGTGTCGTAACGAATTTAATACCATTTATAATATACTGTATATAATTAGATATACGTAAATACTAACAAAATTAACAGTTGTCAACATGGATATTGTATTAAACTAGTTTAATAAGCAAATGTTTATTTTCATAATTAACATCATCGCTTAAATTTAAATCTTTTCACGCATTTTCATATTTTCTTCAACATCTTCTTTGTCTAAACAAAGACGGATACTGCCATAACTTAATAAAACTCTAATTGCGTTTCTTTAAGAGATTTGTTTATGGTTCTACAGATATGATTGAATTTATATATTTCGTTAACGACTTCTTTGTACTCTTTGCATGTGCCGTTATAACTTAAATTGTAATTGTTTGATTGTCGATTGGTGTACCATTAATCAAGATTTTGACTCTAATAGCATCACCCCCCCCGTGTGGGGTTTGCTGGTCCCCCATCGGGCGCCTCCCCGGGTGGCGGATAGGGGAAGGCTCACCAGATATGGTGGGTACCGGAGAAATAAAATATCCGGGGCGAACCAAAACCAGCAGCAACGTCTGTCCCAGATTGGGCGGTTGCAAAAAGAGCGTCTGTCTCCAGAGGAGCGGCTTAAAACAGCGTCTGATCCAGAATGGGCTGCTGATTATGGAACTCGTCAAGACGCCCGGCAAGCGCGACGTTTTATTATATGCCAACTACTCCCTAATGAAAATGTCGAATTCTAAAATACGACCCCAGGTGAGTAGAGCGACTAGCTCAGAGTCTCACCCTGACACGTCAGGCTGCCCCACGGATTCTGGGGAGGGCAAGGGTTCGAAATTGAAACACAGCCGTAAACCAGCACATATAACCAAATTATGGATAGCAACTTATAACACTCGCACACTAAGAAATGACGACAAAATTATAGAAATGGAAGAGGAATTAAAGAAAACAAAATTGGACATACTGGGACTTAGTGAGATCAGGAGAAAGGGGGAAGAATGGATAAGGTTAAACTCTGGAAACGTACTGATATATAAAGGAAGAACAGATGGAACCACAGGAGGTGTTGGATTTATCATTAACAAAAGCATGACATCATCAATTAAAAGCTACAAAGCAATATCAGATAGGGTAGCATACATAGTTGTGAAAATATCTGCAAATATAAAACTAAAAATCATCCAAGTATACGCTCCCACCTCAACACACTCAGAGGAAGACGTGGAAATGTTTTACGACCAACTATAGACAGCCATGCAGGCAGACTCCACCCATTGGAACATTGTCATGGGGGATTTCAACGCAAAACTAGGCAAAAGACAAGAACATGATGAAGAATACATGGGAAAATTCGGTATAGACAATAGAAATGAGAGAGGAGATAATATGCTAAACTTTATGAACGAACACAAATTGAACTCCTTTTTCGAAAAAAGACCCGAGCGAAAGTGGACCTGGATATCTCCAAACGGAAAAGTCAAAAACGAAATAGACTACATACTTACAGACAGAAAATCATCAATACAGGACGTTACTGTGCTAAATTCCTTTAATACAGGCAGTGACCACAGACTCGTGAGAGCTGCATTAGCCATTAATAAACAGCTGGAAAGAAGACGAATAATGAAAAACCCTATAAAAAATATGACAGCAGAAGAAATAGGAGAAAGAGGTGAGATATATAAAACATTTATAAATAAAAATCTAACCGACATTGACATCGACGATGATAACGAAATGATGGATGAAGTGAATGAGAAAATAACAACAGCAATATCTGCTTCGATAAAAGAGCTGAAAAAACTGATACCCTTTAAGAAACATGGGAACACTGTCAACGAAGAAACTAAGACTTTGATGAAAACCCGAAGACAGCTAGCAAAAGAAAACAAAAGAGCAACAGAAGAGTATGCGAAAATTAATAAAGAAATAAGAAAATGCATGAGAGAACATAGAAGGCAAATACAAGAAAAGCAAATTAACGAAGTGATAGAGAAAACAAAGGGTTGAAATGTCTCAATCATAAACTGGGAAATAAGGAAACATATGAGTTAAGGAATAAAGAGGGAATTGTTATTCACAACAGAGATGAAATTCTAACAATAGTAGAAGAATTTTACACAGATTTATATGAATCTAAAATAAAGCCGGAAAAGGAAGATGATAAAAAAGCAACCGTAAAAATACAAAACGTAGGATCTGAAGAACAACCAGACATAACAATGGAAGAAGTACAAGCAGCAATAAAAGACATGAAAACTAATAAAGTCATAGGTGATGATGATATATCAATAGACATGATCAGAGAAGGTGGAGAAAATTTAATTTCAAAAATAACAAAGCTGCTTAACAGGTGTCTAAAAGAAGCTGATATACCTAAAGCTTGGAAAAACTCCAATGTCATACTACTGTACAAGAAGGGTGGAAATACAAAACTAGACAATTATAGACCGATCAGCCTGCTATCACACATATACAAGCTGATGACAAAAATAATCAATAATAGACTAGTAAGAAAATTAGACGAATATCAATCACAAGAGCAGGCGGGATTCAGAAAAAACTACAGCACCAGAGATCATCTATTAACAATGAAAATAATCATTGAAATATCGAATGAATATGCATTCCCCTTACACCTCGCTTTTATAGACTATCGTAAGGCATTCGACAGTGTAGAGCATTGAGCTATATATAACTCGTTGGCAAATAGCAGAATTGACCACAGATATATCCAACTCATAAAACAACTGAATGATGAAACCACAGCAACATATATTCTACATGAGAAATCCAAACCAGTCCCAATCAAGAGAGGAGTAAGGCAGGGTGATACGCTCTCCCCGAAACTCAAAACTTTAGCGCTTGAAGATATATTCAAGAAAATGAATTGGACCGAAAAGGGAATAAACGTGAACGGGGAACGGTTAACTAATCTACGTTACGCCGACGACGTTGTCCTTATATCACAAAGTAAAGAGGACCTAGAAGAGACGATCATCGATCTTAATAGGGAATCGAAAAAAGTAGGACTAACTACGAACTTGGACAAAACGAAAACAATGTACCCTGGACCAGAATACAAATCAATGTGGAGGGAACTCAAATTGAAAGAGTAACAGAATACATATACTTGGGGCAGAGATTAGAACTAGGAAGATGTAGTGAGAAAAAAGAAATAAAAAGAAGAATACGAGCAGGATGGGCTGCCTTTGGAAAATTGTCGTACATCCTAAAAATAGCAAAATAGCCCAAAGTCTGAAAACTAAAGAGTTCGACCAGTGTATTCTGCCATCTATGACCTATGGAGCGGAAAATTAGGCAACAACGAAAGGGAATATCGAGTCAATAAGGGTAGCTCAACGAGAGATGGAAAGAGCAATGCTGAACATCACAAGGAAGGATCAAGTCCGAAACGAAAAAATTAGAGACATCACCAAAGTGACAGGCATAGGAGTTAAAATCGCCCAACTGAAATGGAGCTATGCAGGTCATGTATCCAGAAGCAGCACAAGCAGATGGAATCGAAAAATAATAGAATGGAGACCATATGAACACAGAAGGGGGAGAGGACGACCACCCATGCGCTGGTATGATGACTTTAAACGGCTGGATTAAACTGGATTCAAATAGCACAAAATCGAGATAGATGGAAAACGTTAGGGAAGACCTACATCCAAAAATGGATTTAAAAGGCTCAAGAAGAAGAAGTAGAAGAAGAAGAAGACGCATCAATGCCTCTGAAACTCATCACCTTTATAGTAGATGTAGACATTTCTAAGTTGTAATCTGTGAAAACTGGATAAAGTCTACTTGTAACCTCTTGCAAATTATCCTTTGAGTCTACTGATAAAAGGGTAATAAAAATTTATTAGTACTAGTTTCATAAGCAAAGAATTACTGGCAATTATTTGTGTATTTTATACTTCCGGTCGTCATATTTTATATTTGTTATATAACTCCCGGCACGGGCGGTCTAGATTTTCAATTAATTAAGGCTAGGTTTAAGTGACGCCCGCGCCCCCTGAAGTAATGCGTAAGCGGTTCCGGGGGGCAACGGTAGTAGGTAGGGAAAATTAAAAAAAAAAAAAAAAAAAAAAAAAATATAACGACATAGAAAGGGGGAAGTTAATTTTTTGTTAATTTGATAATATGAGTATTAAAGAAACACACTTTTCGTTTTTCGTGATTTTGATAGAGGACCAAATTTCAACATAAAATTGTTTTTAAAATTTGAAGACGATTAAAAAATAACGAACCGAGGTTGATTGTTTCTATATGAAGACAACCAAGTAATAAATACTTGGAAAATGTACGGAAGGTAAACCGAGGAGTGGAATAAAAGAAAAACTCTGTAATGCAAGGTTGGTAGAACTGAGCAATTGTACGAATTACTCAGTTCTAATACCCTTGCTGTAATGAAGATTTTGGAAATAAAATCGTTGCTAATGTTTGTAACTTACTACAATGTAAGCCATAATATTGTAAAAATAACCTTTTAGTTATTTATGTATCTAGAGATCTAGACGGAAAACTATGGCCGATGCCTGCCAATGCTGGCCGAGGCGATAGACGAGGCAAGCAAGCAGACAAGGCCATAAAAAGCATTTTTTAGACGACCACGTATGAAAGTAACATTATCGCGATAGCAGCCTACTACAGAAAGTTGACAATTTCATACACTAGCACGATATTATATCGTGCTAGTCATATCGTAACGGCACAAAGTTATTCACATCACGGCCTGCTTAATTGTGTGACAAACGCCACTTTGACGTTTGTCACACAATTAAGCAGACCGTGATTCAAATAATACAGACGCTTTTGCTATATTCGTTGCTCTGCTTCCAGCAAACTGTAATTTTTTATAATTGTACCAATAATAATGTAACGATCAATTTTGCAAACGAAATAAAAACAATTCGTAAAAATTCTTAAAGAATTTACTTTGAGTGGTCGTCTAAAAAATAGTGTTCATAACTCGCCCGAAAGTGCAAATATCTGTGCTCGTGTTTTAGATCCACTCGAGCTTCGCTTCGCTACGCCCTCGTTTGTCTAATCAACACTCACACGATATTTGCTACTTTCGACGCTTATCATGAAAATAACTATTTCGTCCGAGGTGCATATTACATTTACCATCAACCATCGTAATTTGAAAAAAAAACATTAAAAGGGAAATGCGAATTATAAGAATTGTTGCGGACGAAAAATGTTTGCGAACAAGAAAGTTATTTTTATTCCTAAACCACGAAATTACTGTTTGGCGTACCGAGAAATGTTTGGCCGGCGAGACGAGGTCGAGTCCGCCAAATTATTCTGAGGAAGCCAAAGATTTCGCAAATATGGCATACACAACATTTTTCTGCAATCGCAATGCATATTATAATCAAAAACACATTACAATTTTGTTATGCAACCTTGCCGATAAGCTTGAGGTCACAAAATTCGTTTTCGCGGACGTTACTAGTAACAACGGTCGCGAAATAGTAACGACCGCAAAAACGAATTTCGGGGCAGTAATTACGTCCGTAAAAATCAACTTTTCAACACGGCTGCACAAAAAAATTATGGTGTCCAAAAAACTGACATGTTTCGTACGTAAATACGTCCGTAAAATCACATTTTATATAAAGGTCGATGGAAAATAAAATTATATAAACTGTAACAGTTGTTGCGGACGAAAAAATTATTGTGTCCAAAAAACTGACATTTTTTCTACGTAAATATGCGTTGTAAAATCACATTATCTAAAGGGGTCGACGGAAAAGAAAATCATGTAAATTAGATATAAGAGTTGTTGCGGACGAAATACATTTGGGGATGAAAAAGGTTTGCAGACGAAACCTTAATGGTATCCAAAAAATATGAAATAAGTTCTGATCTAATTCTTTCCCTCCTAGTTTATGTAGATTATTAATCTAGTGTCCCTCGTAGTTTGCTTTTTCCGCGAATGGCCGTACAATCCAATTCGTTGAACCTTGGCTTACTCAAGCTTTATTGCAGTTATATCGTAATATCTAAAATCTACCGCAATAAATATTATGTAGAAAACTGCAACGATTCCTTATGATCGCAGAAGTATTTGTTTTTCCAAGTAAATAGTGCAAATTGCAATACACAGCACATAAATAAGAGGGTATTAGTCTTAGTAAAATTGTTTATTAACCGCTTATAATTAGCAATTCCTGCAATCATCTACAGCTAACTATTTTACAAGGCTGGCAAATTATAACGTTCAAACGGTTAAGCCTTACTTCGCTGGAAATATGTACGTTAGTTTATTGTAGTCGTTAATAAGTAGTGCTTCGGCAAGCTCAAAGCGTGGTGTATCACGGTTCAGCTGAAGCTTTAGACGGTATAAAAATAAATAACTAAACGCAAACAAAGATTCGAAAGGGTGCTAATATAAATTTCAGGCAATATGAGTGTTCCAACCCAAAATACACAAATAGAATGTAATAACATGGCCGGTATACGTAAACATCATAGGAGTTTCAATTCTTTATTTATTTATTGTAAAGCAAACAAAACGGGAATCAAAGACCCAGTAATATTCTTGCGATTCGAGTTCAAGTTACAAAATACTTTATAAAACAAATAGTAATAATGCTAATACTAATATATACATAACAGTATCATACATTAGAGAATAAAAAAAAGTACCCGTACTAGTTACTCATCATCAAAGAAGTGAAATTGGTAAATTAGTGATGGTTGTTTACTAAAAATCGTCGAGCACTTGATATCCGTTCTAACAAACGATAAGGCTTTCCCTATCCCGAAATAACTTGACGAATGTTGGGATTGCCCAAAAAAAAGAAAGGATCTAAAACTAAAGTCCACTAAACGTTAAACATTGTGAAGGTAGGGGATAACAGTTCCATACCTGAGTTCCTTGGTCGGCCAATAGGGGTTTCACTTCCATATACTATGAAACCCTGATTTAATCAGACAGGTGCAGCAATCCACCAAACGCTTTACAGCATTGAAGGTAAATTTCAGAACCGGAAATAATCCCACTCTGTAGTTGTCTACCAAAGATTTTCATAAAAAGGATGACAATTGTGAAAAGAGTGAAAAATTATATAGGTAACGTAGTAAACACAGCGATGTGAAAAGTTGGCAAATGCACTGTAAAAGCAAATATACACGAAAAATGTTTTGAAAAGCTAAAGTAGTCCTTTTTTCCAGTGTCGAAACTATAATTTATTAAAGGGATGTTTTCATGTTTCGGCCAATTATTTACCTAAATAGTCATCTTCAGGCGAGAAACAATAATAAAATAAATCGACATCAATCTCTAGTAACTGCTACCTATTTTAACGCCTTAAGATCTTAAGACTCATTAATTCAAGAATCTTACTATTTCTATTGTAAATTTTATGTATCTTAGAAACATGATATCAACATAATGATTAGCTGTTATTTAGCGGTTGGGGGAGGTTTATTTTAGTTTTTTTTTTCGCCTGCAGAGATTTTGATCTAAAGAAATATATCTCGTAAATTTTCCGCCCCGTCTTATTGAGCGGCAAATTTACTTGACAAATTTCTTAGCAAAACATTCTGACAGAAAAAGTCAAAATTTACTCGGCTAATTTAATGCACTAGGGATATTACTGTTGATTATTTTTTTCACATCCATAGTAATGCATAATCACTATGGTTTCTGTCAGTTTAATAATGACAAAAATTCAAACGTCAAAATTTAACCCCGGTTAAATATGTGTCAAAATTTAATCGCTTGTGCATAATTTCAACATGATTATTAAAGGTGCTTCACCAACTGAATTTTATCTATTTATTCAGGAAATAATCACGCCGAACATCCCGCGTGCATGTAAACTAGCCTCAGATAATTTTGACGATTTTCTGTTAGAATGTTGTGCTATGAAGAAATATATCTCGGAGATTTTCTGCCCTAAAATCCTTCGTGCTACGCACTCGGGATTCTTATTGAGCGGCAAATTTACTTGACAAATTTCTTAGCAAAACATTCTGACAGAAAACTTCAAAATTTTATCGGCTATTTTAATGCACTTGAGATATTACTGTTGAATAAAGTGGCCTTAATAAATGTCAGATGTCGGGAAACAAATGATTGTTTAAAACAATTTATTGACAGAAGCTTTGTTGTGTTCATATCTCATGTGTTTATTTTCGAAAAATGGCTGCTAATTTTTCTAATCGAGAATATTATGACATGCTATTTGCTCTCGGAGCTTCTAATAATCGAGCAGGCCAAGCAGTCTGCAGTCCGATTATACTGTGAGATTTCCTTTGCGGAGACGACCTAGCATTAATAACGTTTTTACAAAATTGGAGGATAGCATTTTGTTCAATGGTAGTGTTGTTGTGCCACCACATATAAATGCTGGTCGTCAGTGTCTTCATGATTATGCTGTTCTTAACTTGATAAACAATAATTCCGAACGAAGCACTACATCTATGGCCAGGGAATTGAGAATGAACTCCACCCGCGTATGGCGTGCTCTAGAGTCTAGAGCATGATCACCACATCCATACCACTATATGTAGGTGCAACATCTGCAAAACACCACATATCTACTTCGAATAGAGTTTTGTGAAAGGTAACTTGCTCATCGAGATTTGAAAGATTCAATTCTCTGGACAGACGAATGTCTTTTCCCACTTGATGGTGTTTTTAACGTGCACAATGAACACAATAGAATCATGAAAATCCTCGAGCAGTTAGAATAAGAAATCACCAGCAACGTTTTACCTTAAATGTATGGGGTGGATTGTTGGGTAACCATCTGGTAAGACACTTCAGTACAAACTTCCTATTCTGTTATTACTTACTCATATCAATTTCAATTTGCTTTTAGTTTATTCACTTTTTGCCAAATCGCTTAAACGGACAACTTATCTCAATTTTTTCCAACAAGATCTTTCTACTTATTAGAAGACGTTGCTTTTAATATTCGTCAAAATATAGTATTTATGCATGATGGAGCGGGTCTTCATTTTGCGTTAAATGTACAAGAATACCTTAATCATACCTACTTAGAACGCTGGATTGGCAGATGCGGTCCAATTAGTTGGCCGCTTCGTTCACCAGATTTAAATCCTTGTGATTTCTTTTGTGGTGTCATTTAAAATCGTTAGCGTACAGAACTAAGTGAGCTTCAAAACCCCGTACTTCAGGCAGCTCGAGAAATAACGCCGGCAATGGGAAGAAATTCTATTCGAGCAGTAAAACAACGTGCCGTGCATGCATGATTGCCAACTTCCAGAAAATGTTAAGATTAGGTGATTAAGTGAATACTTTTTTTTTAATAATTTTTATTTTAATTTTAGAATAGTTTATTAAACAGTTAACATTTAGAAACTATGTTGTTTGTATTATTTTAGAATTTTAAAATAGCGGTAGCTTAAAAGGTACGGACCTGGACGAAAAATGACAAAGGAATTTTTTTGTTTAGTTCTTAATGTAGAATAACGTTGTAGATTTCGTATCTATGAATTTTGTAACACCCCGTATATTTTACCAATGTGTTAAGTTTTATAGCAGAAAAAATATCGTTTTCCTAGAACAAATGATTTTTGAGTTATACAGACAGACAATTAGACAGACAGACGGAATTGAGAAAACCTATTTTTGGTCATCTAGAGACCCTGAAACCTAAAGATAGGAAGGGGATTTTCGCGATTGCAATACTTTCTTTGTCTTTTAGACGAAGAAGGTAAGCATTGGAAAATAAAGACGCAATGGTATTACATACAGGTAAATCGATAAAGGTTTTTGCAATCATAAGAACAAGACATTTTAAAAAGCTCAGCAAAAACTTTTTCGGTTTCATGTAAAATACTATAATTATTAAAGTTATGGCAAAAGCTTATTAAAGAAAATAGCTAAAAATGTTTTCAAGTACTAGTATGCAAAAAGATTGGTTATGTTTGAGAAAACACAGTAGGCATATATTATGAAAATAGTAAACTACGAATTTCCAATTTATCATCAAACAAAGTTTTTCGTTTAATTTTCTTGAATGTCTAATATCCTTCCACGAAAAGAGAGAGACATTCAAAACAAAATAGAAAAGTTTAATTATATTAATGAAACAGTAACACGGACGCATAAAAATAAAGCCAATTAAAGCACATCTATGAAATTATATAAAACCGTATATATAACTTACGGCAGCGAAACATAGACGATAATAAAAATAAATTTTTAAAATCTGTAAAAAGGGTTTACACGGAACTTCCCTCGTGCGAATTAGTTCAATTTGCAAATAAAAAATTTAGTTCGCCGAGATTCAAATTCTGTGCTCCCAGGCGAATATTTGACGTGAGTGTCTGGTCCCCTGCTAGAATAACTACCACGGGCTCGTTCAAATATGAAAAATTTGGGCTGCGTTATAAAGATACAAATTATTCTGTCGCATTTCTGATGTTTATCCTGTATTTGTTTAATCGTATTTTCGCCAATGATAAAGCCTTATTGTTTTTATCTTTTGCGAATAAAAAAAGTGTAAGTTGTCACAGTAAATATTTTGAAAAATCAAGGGCACTAGGGGTAAAAATATCATAATGTATCCAATAATACTGAAACTATAAAAGGCACCACTTTGTAATTCAAACTAAATCAATTTGAAAATAAAAAAAAAGAAAGCCGGCCGTAAAATCGTAATGGAAGGGACGTTTCTTGAAATATAAACGTGTTTATTGATGTTTAACCGAACGGAACGAATGATGTTTACCACATTTTAGCCAGGAATCTGCTGCAAATCGTTTTTATGTATTTTATTTCTCATAATTATATTACGCTGATATGTGAATAAGGTCATTTGTAATCACTGAAAAACAGAAATTTAAAGATTAATTTATTCGTGAATAAAAACAAAAACCATTAAAAGTAAGTACTTCATGATTTTCATCTACTTATTATAACTTAAGGACGACGAAAAACATAGAAATAATGCAGTACTTTTCTCATAAAGCAGCTAGAGTACACGATAATTCAAGAAAAAGAATCTGTAAATTAATTTACTCTGAACGTCCCACGCAAGTGACTCTAAACAATTTTAAAAATCAACGAGCCCAACGGTATTGACACAATAAAACGAAACACTTTGTTACGCGAATTACATCAATTGTCAATTTAGAATATATAGGGGCGGTGGGATTCGTTCTACATCACCTGCGTATGCGATTGTAACCGCATCGATATGTTACAGTAGGCCATGGAGCCCAACTCGAACGTGTGCGACGCGCGGTTGTATTTAACAGAACGGTCTTATTGTTACGTTTTAACTCTTTTGCTACATAATCCTGTATTTCTTGGAACCTATGTGGAAATTATTACTTTCATCTAGTTCTCAGTTAATGCAAAAATAAACAACGCTTATTTTTTAAGGTGCTCACCCTGTATATATTTCTTTTAAATTTTTCCGGTTTTATGCCAGGTAGACATATAATCTGCATGAGAAATATCATCATGCTCAAACAAATAGTTTTTCAGTTATACTGCCAACAGACAGATAAACAGACATACAGACGGACAGCCAGATAGACAAGCGAATTTGAGAGAACCTGTTTTTCGTCATCTAGAAACCCTGAAGCATGAAGATCTGGAGAAATCCGGGAAGGTGATTTTTCGCGATTACAATACTTCCTTCGTCTTTTAGACAAGGGAAGTAGAAACGAATACAAAGTGCATAAATAAAATGTATCATAGCAGTCGGTGGATATCAAAGAGAAGGTAGAAAACGTAATAGTTTAACACATGAGACAGAAGAAGACGAAGATTGCAGCTGGCTGATTTTCCTTTTTCGGTCTAATAAATTGTTCCAAATATCGGCATTTTATTACATTTTCTATTGTTTCATTATATCATTATTAATTATTATGTTTGCTAGTTGCTTACTCACTGTTGTGTGTTGCATTAGTATAGTTTTTCTTGTATTTATTCTCAACTCTATTGTTGTGATTCTTCATTTACTTTATTTATTACTTCATTTATATCTTTAATCTTGTCTGCATATCTACGTCTATGTATTAATACTCTTCTGTTCCTAGTTCATTCCATTAAATATATTTTGCAGATCCCAGAATTGCAGAGAATAGTTTCGGTGATATAATATCGTCTTGTCTAATGCCATGATGCATTGGAATACATTTGGTGTTTTCTGAATATACCATTACGATCATCCAAAGGTGCTCTGTCATCACTATTTTTAAATGATTTGAAAAAAATCTGTAATGGGCGTTACCCAGAACTTCCCTCGCAGAATGCTGTGACACTATATAATTTTAAAAATCAAAGGAAACTATGTGTAAACATGTCTTCAGGTTCCAAATAATACAGAAACAATAAAAGAATACACTTTCTGTCTGTTGGCGGTATAACTCAAAAACTGTTTTTTGCATGATGACGATATTTTGCATGTAGATTATATACTGCTATGACATAGGGTATAATATTTCATGTATTGAATAAAAATAGTGCTGCCTGTGCTTATTAAAATGTACAAATATTCTAATGCAAAGGTAAACGATTTTGTGCCCTTATTTTATTTTAACTATATGCAATAATATTCGGCTGCTCCGGTGAACATAATACTTCGTCTCGGGGATAGGTCCCTAAATTAGAAATACTGGGTACAGCACACTAACTTTTAGTAGCTCCAGTTTAACTCGGATTTTATTTGTGAACGCACCAAAACTAAATCTGAAGTAGCTAACCTCAAAATTGACATGAAACATAAAACAGTGTGCACCCTGCCAAAATCACCAAAATACCTCATAGTCCAGGGAAATTAGACATTGCACTTCGGAAAAATTCCCGGAAAGCTGGATTTTGGTATGAACCTTGATATTGTGGTTCTAAACAAAATGTCAAAAGTCCTCATCGATTCGAGTGCCGCTAAAAATTTTACGCGGGGTCAAAGGTCACTGAAAACGGTTTTTCGTGAATATCTCGTTAACGGTCGCTTTTACAGAAAAATATTAATTATCAAATTTGTAGCTTACGAAATTTCTTACAAAAAAGATATAATGATTTTTATTCGTAAGAGTAACTGTTTTGGAGATAATTCGATTTGCAGAGTTGTAACGAATAGATGCACTCCTCAACGGCATGTAAGTCTCATTGGAGTTGAAACAACAATAGAAACAAACACATATATAGTACACTGTAGTCTAGATGGAGAAGCAGTGTGCTCCGAAAAGTTCCCTTTCCTTGTCACAAAACCTCAAGAGACATCTGCTTGCTGCTCTTGTCGGAGCATAAATTTCTGTACGTTAGTATTGAGTGATATTTCCTTGTGAACGGTCGTGCTTACTTAATATTTGCATTAATTTTTGCGGCAGAAATTTAATAAATTCTCTAAAAATGTCGGAAGTTTGTTTCATTTGCAGTAAATCTCTGTTGGAAGGTAAAACTGTTGTTGTGGAACGTGAACTTGAAACTTTGGGAGGTCGAGTGTTAAAAGAAAGGACGGCAAAGTTGAATATTTGCGAAGTATTAATTCTGTGACAATTCATGTACAGTGCCGTAAAGAATATACTCGAAAGTCGAGCATATTGGCATCAAAAAGACAGAGAGAAGAAGCCAGTACATCTACGAGTCTTTGTATTTTTTGCAGTGATGAAGCGAGTGAGGAAGGAGAAAAGAAAAAAGAAAATATTCGCCGTAAAATTCATCAAGTTTCGACGCTTTCCTTTAAGAACTCTGTTTGCCAAGACAGAATGTTCTCCAGACGTAATTTTCAACAATGGAATTCGTTTTTTCCTGGCTATGTATAAGGCCCCAGTAAAAGAAGTATCTATTGCTCCTCACAGATATTCAACTTTTGTAAAATCTACACAGCTCAAAAATCCTGTTCAATTATCTATTCTTCTGCCAACATCTAGTGCTGCTCGGCAACAGTTATATCGGGTCTATTACAGGTTCAAATATGGCTAGGTAACGAGCTTACCCCTGAAGACTGTGGATGGACGTTAAGGGATAATATTTTGGAGTCAATTCAAACTCTGCTTCCACCTGCTCCACACATTCTGCTGAATACTATTTTTTGGAATTGCATCAAGGGCTGTAGATTAAGCTGCGGCTGCAGAAAAGTTGGTTTATATTGTTCACCAGTTTGTGGTAGTTGCCAAGGGCAGTCTTGCTTAAATGTAAGACCCGATATAAATGACGGCGATAATTGCGATTCCACTGAAGATATAGATCCATCGCGCTTCCTGACTGAATCTCTGGAAATACAGAACACAGCCGAGGAAGAGCAAGAAGAACAAGAATATAATGAAGAAGAAAGCATACAGATTGAAATAGAGCCTGAAGATGAATATTAATTATTGAGATTAGTAACTCCTGTTTTGAATCCAAAATTGATTAATGAAGAAGTTCAGAATATTTTTTTTAAAATAAAAATTTTTCAAACAAAAATAAACGTGGATTAGGTTTACTGGGAACACCACAGGAAAAAAGACGCACCTTGTACTCTACCTCGCAGGTGGTGTGGAAAAGAGTGCACGTTTCATGAGAAACATAAAGGGTTCAACTCTGTAAATCGAATTATCTCCAAAACGATTACTTTTACGAATAAAAGTTATCATATCTTTTTTATAAGAAATTTTTTAAGCTACAAATTTGATAATTAATATTTCTTCTGTAAAACTGACCGTTAACGATATATTCACGAAACACCGTTTTTGGTGACCTTTGACCCCGCGTAAATTTTTTAGCGGCACTCGGATCTATGAGGACTTTTGACATTTTGTTTAGAACCACAATATCAAGGCTCATACCAAAATCCAGCTTTCCGGGAATTTTTCCGAAATTTTGCTTTTATTTTGTCTAATTTCCCTGGACTATCAGGTAAGCAATGATTATTCTTGCATAGCAACAGTACTAACGGCTTTTGTTCTAGCGTGACGTTAACGTCAATTGTTTTAGCTTCCAAACGAATGGACAATTTTTCTTGAGATTCCTACAAATTGTAATGACGCCACCTCGATTTCTGGGTTCTGGAATGCACTGGATAATCGGGAACTGCGGCAATGCGTAGCGGAAACACCAATATTGCAGGCCCTAACAAAATACCTGGTTTGCAAAGACTCCGAAGCTGATCGCACATCGCAGGAGACGCTAACGCTTTTTCTTAGCTGCTAAAAGCCTGTTATCTCGGATCTCTGCTTGAAGTTCTGCGTAGAGGCCTTCTCTAGGTGTTGAAAGTACCAACCTTGGCGCCAACTAGCTCCTGCAAGCGATATCGACTCTCGAACGCAGCCCGTACTTGGACCGCAGCTGCTTGGATTCTGTTGCCGACGAAAAAGCACAAAGTACACCTCTTTAATACTATCAACCTGGTTCCAAATGTGCCCAGCACTTTTATGGTTAAATAAAACCAACACCTGCACTAAATAAATGTGTTTTTATTAACAAAAATTAAACTTTTCTGGGAGCTATCTTAGAACAATGTTAACAGCTTGGGCAATTTCAAAGCTCTCTTCTGTGGTTGTTAAACAAAAGAAGGTGTGGTATCTTACCAACATATCACCAATTAACTTATAGAATAAGGTTTTGATAACATCTTTAATTCTTACAGACTAAATAATGTTTTTTCTTAGGTTATGATGCACTACACTGAATACTCTGCTCTTTCATTGTGTTTTTAACCTCACTGTTATGTTCTGTAGTTTATTATGCACTTAATACTGTCCTTAGTTCTATTTCAATGCTATTCGTAGGTTGCTCCCTTGCAACATTTCTTGTCGGTTGCTTATGGAACGTTTCTAATCCTCGTACTGCATTGCTATACCCTTCAGTTACTTTGCCATTCTCATTCTAGCTTTCTGACCACTATAATGCTCATAACTTTGTACTTGTGCCAACCATTTCGTACAATAACAAACATAACACTGCAAACGTTAACGCTACTATCGTCAGATACAATCTAAATTCGCACTTCCAACACCTTGTCAAATCTGAGGTCAAGAACGTTACCCTTTTGAACTAGCTTTTCATGTTACCTTTGCCTCAATTTGTGAAACTCAGCTGCATCCATCAGTGCATTTATTTTAATAAAAGTAAGCTAAACTTGCACTAATTAAAATAATTAATTCTGTGCCTCGGTTTGACTTTTAATGCATTTTAGTTCAATTGGCAAGCAGAATTGTAGATAGCACAAAACCAGTTTTGTTTATTTTTGCGTTAAGTGGGAAATAGATGAAAGTAATAATTTGCACATGGGTCGAGCTTTACACTTGACGAAGATAAGGTCGCAAAAAATTTTAAACATTTCAATAATAACACCGTTTCCATAAATACAGCCGCGCTTCGAACACATACCAGGCAGCCTGCATGGCGCAGTATAACCTATCGATGCGGTTACAATTGCATCCGCAGATGATGCAGATTGAATCCCTGCATGGATGTTTTTTAAATTTCATAATTGATATAATTTAATAACCAAGTGTTTCGTTTTATTTTTGCTTTAACTGAGATACAGAAACAACACTTTGAACATAGTTCAGACTTTACTCTTGACGAGAATTCAACAGATATAGCTCAAATGGCCTTTCTGCTTTACAGCGTAAGAGGTGTCAACGAAAAACGGCAGCCGGGACGCTTTTTCTCAAGTAGTGTTTCATAGCACAGGTAGAGATAGCCCATTCTTCTTGTAATATCCCACAAAACATTGGGATTGCATACGCATCCGCCTGCCCTTAAAATTCGATCACCGTCAATGCTTTTTTAATAGAAAATTTATTTAATTTATTAGAAACGTGAGGACTCCTAACTTAATTTGATTTCTAAAATTATTTAGTGTCACAATGTCCACGAGGAAAGTTTTGGGTAAATCCCTTTACATATTTTATATATTCTCAATTAGTCCAGAGTATCTCTAGCCTGCTGTTCTTCAACGCATCTAGTTTTATCCTAGTCTCGACCAAGTCACATGCTTTTTCATAGTAAATGTATACTATATACAGCGGTATAATATATTTAGTTTTTTTATATTAATGATAAATTGCAGATACGTCTATCGTACTGCAACCTTTTCGGTAGCCTTCTCTGGGGCTTGATAAAAATTAGAGTTTAGTATTTAACGAAAGTATACTCTCCTTCAATTACTTTCGATTATTTTTTGTAGACAATAAATATGAAAATTAATGTTTAAGTAACTCCGTTTTCTATAAAAATTTAAAAATATATGCATAATGTCAATTATATTTAACGATTTTAATTAATCGACATGATGGTAATTACTTCATAACACATAAATAGAAATACATATATACAAATAAAAATCTATCGTACAGGCTACACCTCTGAACTTTTGTTAGTTACAACTACTATTTTGAAAAATCGAGTCACAGATCATGCCACAAACTTTTACAGATAAGTCAACCTCGATTTTCTTAATAAAATATTAGAAAAACAAATAAAAATCGTGCACTTTTCTCAGTACCGAGTTGTATTAATTTTTCTGGAAAACATTGCCTGCTATTTGAAATCCCAAACGCATATGAATTTTACAACGTAGTCATAGAAACCGTTTGTATATATCATGCATCGTTATATCTTCCATAAAATGCATTGTGCAGTACAAAATTAACTTAAGAAAACCGTATCATCCAGGGTTCTCTGGAAAATGATTGAATTTGACGTATTATACGTAGTTTCTATAGAAACCAATGTAAACCATATTTTGCCAATTTTATGTAAACCCAAGAACTGGTGATGGTGTAGGAGCTCGAGAGAATGCGGCGTTATGAAGTTTATTTTTAGAAATACTTTTTATGAAATTCCATTGAAGGCTAAAACACATAACTGGACCGTTTGAAATGTTGGGCAATCTGTTATGATTAGTATAACTGTATTCATTCAAAGCTCCGAATACACCTTGTCATTCACGCAGCGCGATTTGATTTATGTGCAAGGTCGGCTTAGAATCAATACGATCGTCGTTGTACTTCAAGTACAAATGGATTTTCGCCAGTGTGGGGGCGTACTGAATAGAATGGGCGCAGTAGTTAAATTTAAAGTATGTGATTCTTCTCTTATAAGAACACAACGATCTTGAATTGCAAGGCTAAATCACAATGACGTTTCTAAGTGATATAACAATAAACAATTCTGTACAAATATATTTCAATTGCTTTATTATTAGTAGTGCCTTTTAAACAGAACCGGCTGCAGATTCCAATACCAAAGGTAATATTCTGATCGACTATCCAGATTTTTAATTTACTCGTAAAAAAATATTTATGCTCTACTGCATCATAAAGGCTTTGTTTATGAAACAGTTTTGAATCTATAAAATAATACTTTATTTGTAGTGGTACAATAATGTTAAAGTAAATTGGACTGAACTGTCACTGTAAAGTAAATGTTATAATAAATGTGCACATAACATGCCATATTTAAACAAATTTTAAAATTAACAAGAAACAGTGTTTGTGAATAAAGAAAAAGCAATATACTATTATGGTAATAAATACATACTTCTAAAAAAATTTTTGTTATCGTAGGTTTTTATCGTAAAAAAACTGTCAATATCGATCAAGTAGGCACCCGATAGTAATCTTTTTTTTCTGTTACAGAACAGATGTCAAATTTATAAACTCTTAGCAGTCGAACATAAAACTCGTCCATTTAAGTAGGTGCGCCCACTAAAGTAGAGCAGTTTTTACTTGTATCATAAATAACTATTATGAAACGAGAATTGAACATTTATAAAACCTTTTTAGTTCTTTATAGAATTATTTGTAATTTTTAATTGGGCTATAGAACATATAGCTGACAAGAACTATCAAGTTGCATCATTCTTCAACAAACGGCGTGCACAACCCTGACTAGCTAAAAACCATCGGCGATTTTTTGTCAATGGTAATGATCAGACAATGATTATTAAAGTTATTCAATAAAATACAATGAACAAAATACAAAAGGGCGTCAGTCGTCAGCCATGACAATAACAAAACCAGTCAAACTCACAGTGGAAACAAAACCCATTTATAGTGTCTGGCTTCTAGATCACACTAACCTATTATCTAAAAAACACAACACGGTGAAGTAAACCATAATATACCAGCAGTAACGAATAATACCGAGGATTAATAATTAAACTGTTTTAATACAGTTGAACAATACAGCAAAATTAAGTTAGATAACTTCCTGGACGCATAAACGTTAAACTAAGTTCGTAAATGCAAAGAAACCTTGGAATAGATGGTACAATTTGTTTAACAAAGGTTTGTTAATGTTAAACTGGATCGTTAAATGCAAACTCAGGAGGTTGCATGTTAACAAATATAAGCAAAAACTAAGTTAAGCAAAAGCAGCAATAAATGAACAAAGTTAACACGTGATAAAACAAAGGTTATTAAATTTTATCTCGATATTAAGTTGCGCTTTTCAAATACCACGCAGGGCTGGAACACAGTTCAAAGCCCAATAGCAGGAACTGACCAGAAAAAGACTACTCCTAACTAAAAACCAGCCTGTTGGCGCTGGTGAAAAGCTAATCCCTGACTTGAAATTCGGCACATGTTTGTCGAGAAGCCTCGCGGTAAAATTAGATAAACATATACAATGCCGTATTAAATCTTAAGAAAAATTTCCTTTGTACTATTTTACTCATATTTTATAATTAATTTAAAAAGCTGTCAAATATAGCTAATGCTCTAGCTTAGCACAACCATGGCGGTCTTGATTTCCGGATCAGCAACTTTCGGTCTCCACGAAACAAATGAAAAAAAGCTGTAAAGAGCGGGAGCGGTCCAGATAAAGAATGAGCAATTCCGGTGCAAAGGCAAACTGCATGCCTGCGTACAGCGAGAGTAGCAAAACGAGCCCGGCTGTTCCTATCGTAACCAGGTGTTTTCCAGCAGCCTATAACACAAATCGCCTAATTAAAAGCATTAAACCAAAAGGGATCAACGCCTACTTGAGATGGATAGCGGTAGACGATTACGTGCAATGAAAAAATTAAATTTGCACGGTCTGTATCTTCAAGGAAATTAACTGCTCCACCGCTTCAGATAACCGGAAACACTTCCAAGCATTCGATGAATTTGAAAAAATACCTGAGAAACAAATCCCAAAACACTGGACTAACAGACAGCTCTCAAACGCCTAAGTTAGCTGGCTTGCAAAGAGAAAGTACCTGAAGATTCAAAATAACGCCAGGGGCCGCTGTCGAAAACCACCAAGTGAAACTAGCTGTACTCTCCAAAAATCAATTGTGCTAATAGTAAAAAGGTGAGTAGGGATGCATTGACAAGGACAGTTTGAGCGGCAAAAGCCAAACTTAGAAAAGACTGTTACAAAGAAGTCAAAACTAGATTCAATAATTGTAAATGAAGAATATTCAAGTTATACCCCTTACCAGCTATCGTAAAACTATAATAAAAATCTGTAAAAGGCTTTACCCAGAACTTCTCTCGTCAACATTGTGGCACTAAATAATTTTAAAAGTCAAATTAAGTTAGGAGTACACATATCTTCACGTTTCTAATAAATTAAATACATTTTCAAATAAAAAAAATGTATCCCGCTAGGGTTTGAACCCGCCGCATCTGCAGCTTTGCAGAATGCTCGATCCTAACCGAATCTCCGCAGAGGATATAAGTACGGAGATATTCCATCTGCGCTACCACGTCTCTTCGGGAAATGGTGTAATGGTTGAAACATGTTTACTCTTTTGTGACATTATCCTTTATCGGTTGAATCTTATTTTCGGCAAATGTAAAGCCTGACTTTTGGGAAAGTTATTACTTCCTTTTATTTCAAAATTAACACAAAAATAAACAATATTTTATTTTTTAAGGTGCTCACCTTGTATATATTTGTATGAAATTGTACCGGTTTCATGCGAGGTAGTTATAAAATATGTATGCAAAATATCGTTTTCCTACGACACATAGTTTTTGACCTATACTGCCAACAGACAGACAGACAGACGGACAAACGAACAGACAGACTGACGGAATTGAGAAAACATTTTTTTCGTCATCTAGGGACCTTGAAATGTGAAGATCTGGAAAAATTTCGGAAGGTGATTTTTTCGTGATTACATTACTTCCTTCGTCTTTCAGACGAGGAAAGTAAAAAGATCTACAAAACAAAACCATCGGTTTATATGTATGTTTTAGAAAAACTCAAGAATTGTACATCGCCACATGTAAGACGAAAAAATCAAAGTGGCCGTATCTCAATAGAAAATAGGATGAACAACTATATAATAAACGTAAGAAGTTATCGAAGACCTAGATTCCGACCATTCGGTGAGTGCCAAGTTTAAGCAAATAAATGAGCAAATAGCAAAAAACAAAGGAAATCAGAAAGGATTAAAGTAAAGTTCGGGCACTTCATTCCATGTAGGAACATAGCCTGAGACAAAGCGAGTCAGAGTCGCCGAAATATCCCTTTCCGGAACCCAATCAATCTGGTACGCCGTTAACGGCGTACTGGGTGATGTGGTTAGCATCATGCCTTCGACGACTGCTTTACTTTCCCTACTTCCACAGCTGTGTTTTTGGTACCCAATTTTTAAAAAGACTGAGTGGGCTTCTTGCCAGTGGCCACATGTGGGGATTGAACCCCCTACGATGGCACAGCAGCCTGAGCTCCCTAACCGCTCGGCCACGCAGTATTAAGGTACGAAAAATATTAACTCGAATAGGAAGAACTAAAAAGGATATGTTGAACGAGATTCAGAAATGCAACGAATGGTTTGATGAGCAATGCGGAGAAGAAATTAAAATAAGGAAAATAAAGCTACAGCACCATATAAAACAGAATATTGACAACTATAACCGACAAAAAAGACTATCGACAAAAATGCTAAAAGAACAGAAAAAAAGTCAAGGAAAATATGACAAAAACATCTGAAGACGGTTGTAAAAAAGATGCGAAATCGTTATCAAAGGGTTCAGAAGTTAGGAAATAATACCAGGCATGGACATCGAAAGAGGAAGAAATCTTTTATAAATGGGCTAAGAATTGTAAAGTGCTCTTTAATACTAACCGACGTTGGAAGAAGTTGTAAACATAGCAAAGACCTTAAAGAACAATAAAAGTTGCAGAAATGATAGTAGCAAATTCACTTAGTAACTATACTTTTATAATTCACCTTGATTTTTCCAGAATTTTCAAATTTAATTTCAACTCCCTGTAAATGGTGCTTATTTAAACTTGAACAAAATTCGCTAAATTTAGTTTTAAACTGATTGCCTCGGTACAGCTCAGATGCCCAGGATTCGTTTTACTCAAATATGTGAAGTACAGGAATAACACAGTGTGGAAGTAAATTGTATAATGTATTTAAGTAGATACAAAATAATTCTTAGTTAGTGAAAAATTTATATACATAAAATACAATGCCTTCAGAGTATTAGTTCGGCGTTGGGTTATTTTTGGGACGTTCGGCAACCTACTCTGCACGCTGGCTTGGCCCAGTTGGTGTCTCTAAATTCTCTCAAAGAAAGTTTGAAGACGGTAGGTGCGTATAATCTGCAGCTCTGATCTGATCTTGAACCGATAGATCTGAAGCAAACCATATTTCCGCCGGCAAAGATTGCGTTTGTTATTTATAATTGACGGGCCGGCAAATTTAATAGAAAGGAAGTGTTTTACAGTGACTGTGAGGTTTACGGCGAGTGCCTAAGGCTTGGCTGGACGTAGTAGGTACCTTGTGAATAATATAAACTTGACATTTTTACATTTTTCCAAATCCGACTCTTTGCAGCTAGAATCGCCAGTGAACGCTGGAAGATCTCGCAAGCGGTCCGGACTCACGTCTGGCTGGCTAATTTGCCTGCATCAAGTCATCTGGATTATGCCGCCGGCCTGAGGGTTTATCCTAGTATTCGGGTAAGCCATGCTCTAAGTTAAGGTTATGAAGCGGTTAGGGTAATCTTGGTCTGGGGGAATCAGCTCGTGCGGACACTAAACGGGATTGTTAGCGAGATGGGGCCGAATCTACCGGTGCTAACTAGGTCAATAAATTGTCTAGCAAGATGGGGCCGAATCAACCGGTACTAGCTAGAGTAGGTACTAAGAAAGGAGCTCTAGGCCCCGGGCCCGGAACCCAGAGTTGGTAGTCAGGATCAGGTTCAGGTTCAAGTCTCAAATGTCGTTAACTACGTGGGTGGGCTGAAAAGTAATGCACACATGCTTACAGAACGCGAACCATTTGATCTATGGAGACGCGTATGGTTGTATTCGGAAGCTACATCCCTCGTTTATGCGCATCCTAAGTTTGAAGGAGTTTCGTGCACCAGTTCGATTTTCAGTAGCGTAAATATGAAGACGTGTTCTCGTGCTATGTCAACGCGAGTTAAACAGCTCGTGGTTAAAGAATTTTTAACTGCTGAAAACGTGATTCCACTGCTATTCATCGCCGTTTGAAGGCCATGTATGATTACGATACTGTTGATAGGACCACTCTAAATATATGAGTAATAACATTTCGTGGTTGCAATCCCGGAAAAGCCGTAATTGATGACGGAAAACGCAGCGGATGACCAATCACTGCCACATACGATGAACATCGCAAACGCGTCGACAATTTGATCCAAAACGACCGGCGAATCGCTCAAAAGCGCATTACAAACCGCCGGTCATTTTGAATAAAATTGTCGACGCGTTTGCGATGTTCATCGTCTGTAGCAGTAATCGGACGCCCGCTGCGTTTTTCGCTATAATCACGGCTTTTCCGAGCTCGCAACCAACAAAATTTTATTACAGTAGTCCAGTATCGTCACCATAAACGGCCTTTTAACAGCGATGAAAAGCAGTAGTAATCACGTTTTCAACAGTTAAAAATTTTTTAACCGCGCGGTGTTTAACTCGCGTTGACATAGCAGGAGAACACGTCTCCATACTTCCGGTACTAAAAAACGAACTGGTAAACGAAACTCCTTCAAACTTGGCATGTGCATAAAGGAAGGATGTAGCTTCCGAATATAACCATGCGCGTCTACGTAGGTCATTTCGTTCGCCTTCTACAAACATGTGTGCATTACTTTTCAGCCCACCCACGTAGCTTCGGATTCTCCTTTTATACTCTTCGGCCGTCTTGTCATCGGTCCATTTTTAGAGGTCGTTGTAGAAAGAACTGCGCGGCGTACCGGTTTACGCTACTCCCGCGAATAGCAGCCAAGTTCGCCTTAATCAAAAATCCGAACGCTATGGAGATTGTAACGGGAATTAGTGCCACTAAAATTCCTAAGACACTATTTGTGCCTTAGTCAAATTTGATGCTGGGGCTAAGCTTACAATTTGGCAGGAAGAAAACATGTCAGTAGCTCGGAAGGAAAAGGTAAGCTGTTCCATCCACAAAAAAGGGCCAAAGTATAAAAGTGAAAACTACAGATCAATTTTCCGGTTGTGTTGAGTACAGCATAGATGATACTAGCAAGATGTATTAAGAACAGATTAAAGACAAAAGTGGAAACAGCATCAGAGCCATACCATGACTATGAATAAATAGTTCAGTGGTGGATATCATGCTCAGAGAGCTACAAACAGAAAGCTATGATCACCAACAGAACACCGATGTACTAGAAGATTGGAAGTACACAAAGCGACGAAAGAACTAGTATTTAGGGACACGAAAAAAACGTTGTAAAGATGACATTAAAGTAAACAGAAAATAGAGTGACTACAGAAGGCCACCTAAGAAGGAAATACGAGTCAAAGAACCTTTAAGAGAAGAAGATCCTACTACGAAAGTTATATACTATTAACAAAAAGCAAGATGAAATTATAAATATTGAAAAGACAGGGAGAAGGGAAGAAAATAGGCCTATCTATTTTAACAAAAATATAGTATATGGTTTGGGGCACAAAAGATATTGAAGAGGGCAGATTTTTGGAGCTGCCAGTAAAAGAGAACGTGACTTATAGATATGAAAAAGTTGAAGAATTTGTGAGCGGATGGCCTCGCGAGAAAATGCTCATCTCTCAGACGGCCGGCCCGGGTTCGAATCCCGGCGGAATCTAGAAGGATTTTAAAATTCGCACGCTCCCCGACTACCACGCTAACACATGCGGTAGTCGTTAACCCCTAAACATGGTAACTCTTCCTCAGTTTCGACGGGCAAGACTAGCCACCTAATCGGTCTCAGTGCAAAGAGGGCTCATAGAACCACTTTGTGGTTGGAACAGGCCACTGGCCTACAATAAGAGGAAGAAGAAGAGGAAGAAGAATTTGTTTATCTAGACACACAATTGTGGCAAATACAATGTCAGGTAATAAGGCATTAAGTGCTAAATATTACGTAAATCAGTCTCCATACAACTAAATTTACGATTATACAATGTGCACAAGAAGGATAACTCCTCACTTAGGCAATAGATGTGGTCATATGGTCAAACCACTGTGTGTATATTTTAAAATTATTTTCGTTTCCATTGAGTGTTCACAACAAACTAGCGCAGTTCAAACACTTTCGCGATACTTTAAAAAACTTTTTCCTTTATATGCGCCCACCTCTATATTTTGGTATTAGTGGACGCCATATTTGTATAGGTTAAAGTAAATAAGAACATTGTTAAAGAAATTGAAATAATTACAACAGTCGAAAATTTCCCCTCTCGTATTTTACTTTAAAATGATGTGATAAGGAAAAACTGCTATTGTATGAATTATTAGTTATTTATTAGAGATAGTCGCAATACAGAAAAATTAAGACATTTTATGCATCTCTTTAAATCAATTTGATAAAAGTTAAAATAATTCACTTAGAAATAGAAATCACTCTAAAAATGAAATGTGTTTTTATACATTTATTTTAGTTAGCTGACAAAACGTTAATTCAGACTCTATTAAAAATCACAACACTACATCTACAACCGAGTCCTTGAAACTTAATTCATTGCAATTTAGATAATAATAGTAGTCTGCTAATGGCATTGCGTAGTATTTACACTCTTACACCTACGATTTCTCAAATACAATAGAGTAGAAAAGCTTTTCCAATCCAATAACAATGCAATTAAGGCGTTGTTTAAATAATGATGTGAGTATATTTGTTTACCACGAAATATAGTATATCGGTGATAGTGTAGCAAGAAACAGTTTTCAAATGTCCTTAGTTACTTATCAACTCCTGTAAAAAATTGGTATGTATTTTGAATGTTTTAATATAAACACAAATACAAACAAATAAGCTTTGGAATCATAATTTATCTTATATTTATGGTTTAATTATCTAAACTAAAAAAAAATAAACAGGATACAACATTACTGGAGTAACAGCCGATACTTAGCTTACTTTCTCTTGGCAACGTTTCAATGATATTGCTAATTCAAAATTTGGTTGTTAAGTTATTCTGTGTAACATATACTAACGCGCTTATTATATATATTATAGACTACCTGGAGTTACCAGGCGTTGCTCGGAGGTTAACCAGTACCTAAAATGTAGTTTAAAAAAAACTTTAAAAAATAATAATAACATTATCATTCATAATTATTCCAAATATCTTTACAAATCAATCAAAAATTAAAACCAAATGTCTCTTCCATTCCAACCCATCTCCCAATATTCAATGGTTTGTGCCGTCGCTGTCATGCATTCTTGGGAGTAGCAATTAGTACCTAGGTATGCCTTATTTTTAGAGAAGAAACCACTTTCCAACAAACCCTACCAGTATAAAAAAGTACATCTAATGATTGTTTACAAATGTCAATAATAAGGCTAATGTTTTTTGCTAAACATCTTGCTAACGTTTTCCAACTGTTCCCTTTCGAAATACCACAAGAAGAGGAAGATGTTATCATCTCAGTACTTGAACAACCTTTTCAAATGGCTCCACCCATTAAGGCTATAAAAGCAAGAGAGGCCAGGAACATGATTAGAAGGAACTTAAATCCCAAGAAGGCACCAGGATATAATCTGATCACGAATGCAGTAATTAAACAACTTCCTGATAGACTACCAGTAGCAATAATTTATCTGTTCAATGTTATGTTAAGAAGTGGACACTTTCCATCCCAATGGAAAGTGGCCCAAATCATTCTCATCCCAAAGCCAGGAAAGCCCGCTGAGGATACAAGTTCCTACCGGCCAATCAGCTTACTTCCTACGATGTCCAAACTTTTCCAAAAATTGTTTCTTAAGAGATTAAACCTAATCTAAACAGTCTTTGCATAATTCCATCATTTCCATTTGTGATTTGGTCACGAGTATATCGTTGCCTTTTTGCTGTGTAAGTTTTTCGTAGCTATCGATGATGACAGCGTGGCTGTCGAAATACGTATTCAGCAGTTATTAAATATTTGTGTGGTGAGGGGTTTTAACGAATTTGTGATATTTTCTTTTCAAACCACAGGCTCCAGCAGTGTTTTAAAAAAGGTACTTGTGTATAAATTGATATTAAAATCTGTGTGGGCGAATGGTGTTCAATTGTGGGGGACCGCGAGTGCTTCGAACATGAAGAACAACAGTTTCAACCAAAATCTCTACGAATAATCACAGACGCGCAGTGGTTTGTTAACAAGGAAACACTACACAATGACTTGCTCATCCCCTACATTCTGCAAGAAGCCAAGTGCGTGGGTGCTAAATATCTGTCGCGGCTTGAACAACATTCCAACCCCCTGGCCCTTACTTTGTTAGATAACAGCAAGGCCACCTATCGTTTATAGCGTCGTAATCCCCTAGATTTAAGTTTATTTAATTAATATAATTACTAACACTAACTAAGTCGGAACTGTAGAAAGAATATAGATGAAATCTATTTAAGTACTATTCCTATAATCAAAACTAACCGTAGGTCAAATTTACTTAGTTCTATAAGTTCTAACCGCCCGTTTGTTGTTTTGTTTTTATTATTACCAACCATACTTTTATAAAATTAGCTTATTGTTTTAGGGCAGATTGCTAATGTACTCGTAATAGAAGACATAAAAAAATAAATATGCGACAATTCGCATTGTTAGTCGTTGGCAACCATCTTATTGTGTTATTATTGACACTTTAAACCCCCATTTCACCCCGTTAAGGGATGAATTTCGGTAAATCCCTTCTTAGTGCATCTCTACAGTATAAGAAGAATCACATGCAGAATTTCAGCATCCTTGTTGTTCTTTAGATAGAGCGATGACTGATGATTGAGTGAGTGAGTGAGTGAGTCAGTGAGGAAGCTTAACTTTATATATTTACTAGCTGACCCGGCAAATGTTGTTCTGCCCAAAAATAATTTGTCTCTGAAACCCCGTTTCACCACTAAAGTTTTAATTTTGTCATGTCTACCGTCTTGTGCTTAAAAATAAATGCCATTTTAGGAATCAAACAGCCTCAATAACGACAGCCATATCGATTTTTAGGCTTATTGTCTCCATTTCAACCCGTAAGGGGTTGATTTTTGGAAAATCAAGAAATACGTGTTTGTTTATTTGTTTTTAGGGTACTCCTACGAAGTTTCAAGTCGAAATGTCTATTTAATATTATTTTTTCATACAAAATTGAACCCCCCATTTTACCCCTTTAGGGGTTGATTTTCGAAATATCTTTTCTTATTCCTTGTATATGTCATAGCTGTGACCTACCCGGCGTTGCCCGGGCATAATATTGCTTGAACGTATGCGTGTATGTTTTAAAACATGACTTTTCCATTGTTCTAAAACTTACGAAATCCCATACAAAAATACCATACAAAATCATCTTTTTGATTTTCCGAATTTTCCGACTTTTCCGGTAGATTTTTCCAAAATTTACTTTCATACAAACCATGTCCTGACAATTATGAACACAACAAAAAAAAATATCCAAATCGGTCTATCCGTTCTTCAGTGATGATGTAACATACATGCGGCAATTGATTTTTATTTAAGAGGGATGCTCTGTTAACAGTTGTTAGCAGGCTATGGAAGCTCAATTGGCTAGAAACAATTGCAACAATTGAATGTCGCATTAGTTGAAATTCGTTACCCACAATTGTCAAACGTTCCGATTTTCTTGTGAAACGTAGTTAATTTTCGAAGTTAAGTAGTTCTGCATTTTTAATTCAGTTAAAATGAGCATTCCGCGAACTGCCTTTAGAGCTATGATTTTCTATCACTATAAAAGACAATTAGGATACCAGCAAAGCCATGAAAAATTGATAGCAGCTTTTGGCGATTCTGCCTCTTCATTATCCGCTGTTAGTCATTGGTTCCGCGAATTTCGACGAGGGTGAGAGCTGCTAGAAGACGAAGCAAGACCTGGAAGACCTGCAGAAGCTGCCTGTTCAGAAAATGTTGATCGTGCAGCAAGATTGCTTCAGTCCAATCGAAATATTACTTATAGGGAGATTCAGGAGGAAGTGAAGATTGGATCCTCGGCGGTGAATACTATTTTGCATAAACATCTTGGTGTAAAAAAGCTGGCAAGCCGTTGGATACGGCATTTTCTCTCAGAAAGATAAAAACAAGATCGAGTAGACTGGTGTAAATTTATTTTGCAAAAATTTGACGGAGGAGCTTCCAAGCAAGTGGCATACATTGTAACAGGTGACGAATCTTGGGTATACAGTTACGACCCTGAAACTAAACAGCAGTCTAATGTTTGGGTATTAGAAGATGTAAACTTGCCCTCAAAAGTAATTCGTGGCAGAAGCGTCAATAAGAAAATGGTTGCTGTTTTTCCGCCGAAGTGGTCCTGTTGCTGTTATTCCACTTGAAGATCGCAGAACTGTTAATTCTGAATGGTACTGCAAAGTGGCTTTACTACATATGTTTGAAAAATTACAGACAGGTCGCCAAAGGACCGGTTTGCGTAACATCTTAGTCCATCATGACAACGCATCCTCCCACACTGCTGCCAGAACATTAGATTTATTGAATTGATTCGGGAGTTCAATTGATAACTCATTCTCCGTATAGCCCAGATCTGGCGCCGTGCGACTTTTTGTTGTTTCCAACTGTTAAAAAAAAAGGATGCGAGGTAAAAGATTTTCCAGCGCAGATGCAGCAGTTAAAGAATTTCAAAGAATTTTTGAAGATCCTTCAGAAACTGAATTTTTCGAATGTTTTAAAAAGTGGTTTTAAAGAATGCACAAGTGTATTAGTCTGAATGGAGAATATTTTGAAAAACAATAAAAGTTTTATGTTAAAAAATGCAACGGTCTTTTAATAACTAACAATTTTAGATAAGATATATTACTTTATGACTATTTTCACATATCTTATGTCAAATACCAACAAAACTTACAAATTTAATGTGTCGTCAGAAGTAACAATAAGTAGAGCAAACCTTAAAAGTTTGCCTTTGAAACCGTTTTGCATATTTGAACTTTGTCCCTTATGAGTAGGTCGTACAAACAGTAGAATACAACATACACAACGTCGTAAACCTGCACCTAAAGATGCAAATTGGGTGCAATCGTGTTGCAGCATTAAGATAGCTTAAGTGGGGATTCAAGAAACAAAGGGCGAAATTATAATTAAGTAATAAATTATACTGCAACTTCAGCGTGTTTTTATTATAAACTCTTATCATAGCTTTATAAATCTAGTACACTTCTCAGTCTTATCAGCAATAAATTTTCTGCCATAATGAAATAACAAATGATCACACGGTTAATAAAGAATTTCTAACTATAAATAGCACTACTTTGAAGAAACTTGGTGCTATTTGCAGTCTCAACAATTGAACAACCTTGCAAATTTAGACGACATTTAAGAAAATGTATACGTGACACACATCAGTTAAATTGTGGATTACAAATCCCTGACTAAGTTAAATTTATGTTTTTTTATATTAAAATTGCTATAAATAGTGGATTAATAATAATGTGAAATTATAGTGCTAATTTATTTACCAGCGTCGTAATAAAACAAGAAGTTAATAGGTATTTCAAACCAGAGCTTAAAGAACGTTTACTCTAGTTTATGTATGAGAATCCCTGGGTGGTTCTAAAATATGTCTTTCCTGCAGAATAAATGAAAGAAGTTATGGAAAATGTAGATTTATTTTACTTAAAACGATTTTAAATTATTCAGCATATATAATTCCAGGTTCTTGTTCATTAAAGTTAAAATAATAAAGAATTGTGGATGCAACTAAGCGACATGAATTTTATCCTGAATGAAAAAAATCTGATACCAAAAAGGTGTGCTTTTTACTTCCCTCGTCTAAGAGGCGAAGGAAGTATTATAATCGCAAAAAAATCACTCTCCAAGATTTCTTCAGACTCCACGCCCCTGTCCCTAGACAACTAAATACAGGTTTCTTTAATAATTCCGTCTGTCCGTCTGTCTGCCTCCCTCTATGTCCCTCTATCTGTCTACATGTTGCGGGTATAACTCAAAAACCGTTTTTCTTAGTAAAGCCCTTTACAGGTTTTTTTAAATTATGTGATAGGTGATACCACAGTTTAAACAAATACTATATACAAAATCTTAAGAAATTGACATATAACACACTGTTCTACCTCGCCTGTTTTTCTCTAGCGGGCTTAATATTTTAAATGCAGGAAATATATGCTTCTGTTTTGTGTTTGACCATTGTTTGTCTTAAAATAGTATATTAAAGTATGAGTGGATAACAAGGTATTTAAAACACGCGCGAGTTTTCGAGCACGACGACGTAGCCGGAGTGCTCGAAATAGAGCAAGTGTTTTAAAGACCAGTTATCCACGAATACTTTACGCTATTTTTTATTATACCTCCAATACTGGAAATAAATTACGCACTAAAAACTTGGAAATAATTTTTGTCGTGATAAATCGAGAGGGCATAATAATATTGCTACTATAGTTACGAGAATTATTTACGTTTTTGTCGCGTCCATGTCCGTTGTTACATTCAATCGTTTCCTTGACTACCTTTAAAGCTCGGCGAGCTTTAATCGCCTGTATTCGCACGCTCAGGCGTGCTTTAAACGGCGATTCTGATGCAGGTATAATAAAAAAATAATTAAAGGAGCAATTGAAATTATAAGATGTTGTCCAGATTATATGAAAGTTGACATCTTTGCTTTCCAATAAAGAGCATATACAAGAACCTTAAGAACAGATACATATTATGCTGATTATGTTATAAATATTTTTAAGCGAAGTTAATTATGTAAAAACAGGACTTTAGATTTTTCAGTTAGTGTAATTATGCTTGTGTACTTCTATTTTACTTTCGATCATTATTTATCTTAAATTAAAACGCACGCTACAAATAAAGATTAGGTGGGGAATAAACTACCTCCCGCTGATCAACAGGGGGCGACAGAGTCTGTTCCAAAATGAGTGTATGCAGACAGCGAGCGTCAGTACTTCATGTTAGGGGCGGCTGTATATAAACTTACTAATACGTTCAGCCAGCGCTATATTTTATGGTCAAAACACTTAACTTAAACGAATACCTAAGAAGCCAATGCCATTACCAACAGCTACGATATTACCAACCATGATATCGGAGAGATAATTAGAAAGCAAAGAGTGCAGAAATCAACGAAACAGATAAGACTGCAGTAAGCAATTATCGATAGCAGCGTATACTGTAAGATCTTTAGCATGTACCACCCTTAAACGAATGGATTCACAGGGCTTCGGATAGCTATTTTAACTATCGGCACAAAATGGCGTGGTGAAGGATCAGGCTAATAAATGCTTTTAAATTGAACGGACGGATAAATACAAATCGGGAGCCTTGTCATTACTCACAATCTATAAAAACAAAAATACTTAAAAATACGCCACTTACCTTGTTGTTCTGCCGCAGGCCTAGATGACTCGTTCAGCTAGAGGGGTTGCAGAAAAAACGCAAACAAATAATAGCAATAGAAGCATTTTTTTGAACCCAAATATCGCAGTAACACATGAATTACTTGTATTAGCTCTTAAGCCATGTGACAACAAACAAAGTGGTAGGACTATTGCTTATCAAATAAAATAAAATAATCATAATTGGAAAATTACTTCCAAATAGTCAGTCCACATAATGCTAATTATAGCTTAGTTCGCACTCCAGGACACCTGTGCTATCGCAATTGCATAACAAACAAAGCATAAAACGCGGTACATGAGTTACAATGCACATGCTTATTTCGGCAATTTTAAATTATCAAATTCACGCTTATTAGCGTTATTAAGGTTTCAAAAAGGTTGATTAAACTCGTTCAGTTTGATTTGCTAAGATCTTAGTAAGAACTGAGATAATTAGAGCAAATTCCTTTGTCGGAAAAAGAGGACTGATATGGCATGTACTTACAGTTTAACTTGATATACAAGTGGAATTATCCTGTTGTGTTGCCTCCATACATGAAGACGCTAAGCTAGATTCGACTGCCAAATTCTGAGACTCCCAAAGCCAAGACTCCACTGTTAAAAGTCTATTAAAGGTAGCGGCACATATCGGGAATTCCTAACCCATGCGGATACAGAATCGGGGAATTTAGCCTTCGTTTGAGCTCAGTTAGTTCATGCAAGACCATAACCCACACTAAACGATATTAGCTTCTTCTAGCCCGTAATTGCCTGATTTTAGCTCGATTTTGGCCCGTAACTGGTAGATTTTGTCCCGTAGCTGCCAGCGTAAATGTTAAAAATAGTTGCAAAAATGAGCCCGCAAAAAGATTCTTACCGAACGGTGATCTCGGCCTAATTATAGCAGAGGAAGCTTCACAGCGATTTGAGTCATCGGTAGCGCAAGGAAACCTAAATATTTACAATTAGTACGCAAAGAATACAATGAGATGAGTTTCCTTATCTACACAGAATCCGCCTTACGAAAACAACTAAAACGGCTTCAGTTTAGCCCAGCAATTCAAATCCGCGAGACTTGCGAAAGCGTGCTTCTTATAAAATCAATACTTTGACAGCTCTTCAGCTGTTTAAGCGCCAACTCGAATCGAAATGCTAGACCAGTTCCAATACGAAACCCGCAGGTGCTAATCGCGTCGCACCGCCTGCTGTAATAATCTTGAATTCTTCTGCTACAGCCATTAGATTTAAGGTGGTCAGAAATAAGGTGACAAATGCATTGACGCATCATAGAAATGAAATTGAAACGGAGCATTACAAGTAACCGAAATTAAAATGGAAGCATTGGAAAATATTATGAGGATAAGTGAAACAAAAGGAAGCAGAACGGCATAAGTACATTAAACTGAGATTAAGACATATGCTATTTTACGGAGAAGATACAAAAAAGAGGACAGCAGAAATTGGAATTCGAATCAACAAAAGAATAGTCAGTCAAGTATTACACACCAAACTAATATCAGAAAGAGCCATAAACACTAAAAACACTAAACGCTAAAATAGTGCATTTATAGATAAGTACGGACGTATATTGCCATGAAATGGTAGGAAGCGAATGGGGCAGAGAGCGCCGATACTGATATTCCATATTTAAAGGCTCAGCAGTCAGCATATTATCTACTAGGCCACATTCACTTCGTAGTAAACTGACCGCTTAACATCTATTCCGAGCTCAGTAGTTCAATGGTTGAGTACTGATCTAAGGGTCGGAAGCTGGGTGAGCTTTCTAAAACTAGAAAAATGTGGATGAAAGCCCCTACAGAATACCATCATTTGGAAGTGATGTAAAGCCGTTGGTTCTTTGCATTAGTACTTCACACAATCTGACACAGAAATCATCCACAGAAGTTATGGAGTTTCATGACACCTTTCATATAATTTTGGTTTGGTCAAAATATTAAAACCCGGATATAGATATACAACATTGAAAAATAGTAATGTAAACTCGGGAGACATACTTAAAGTAACTGTAGTAAAAACAGACACCGCAATAAAGATAGTGAAACCAGGAAAAGCACCGGGAAGACAAAATACGTTGAGCAACAGTAAGAAAGATGGAAAGCGGTTCTTACAAAACTGTAAAGACTTTTGAAAGCTTTCATCGGCTACCACAAAATATTTAACAGCATAAAAAGCATTTACAGAAATGCTACTCTAACTGAGCAGCTAGACGTCAATACAGAAAAGGTCAATAGTAGGCAATGTGTGAGATATGGGGACCCAATATCTTCTAAACTGTTTACCTTAATCCTAGACGACGCGTTTAAATAACTCGATTGGGAAAGAATTGGAATAAATATCTTGCGAGAAACGCTCAGCCACCTTCGTTTTGCTGAAGATGTATGTAGTAGGTAATTCGAACGGTCTGCAAAAATGCTTGCTGAACGGACGTTAAAAGAATATGTGAAACGCACAGAATCATGGAACGTGAAATGTTAGGAATCACACTTGTATATAAGGAAAAATATATGGTTACGAAGACATTACAAGTAACGATAATGTAGAACGAATAACAAAACAAAAATGGCAATGGGCAGGCCATGGTGTAAGAAACCAGAGCCAATGGACAACGACCTATTGCAGACGATAAGAACAAAAAAGACCAGCGGGAAGACCGCGAACACGATGGGCCGATGAACTGAAGAGCGCAGCAGGATCAAAGTTTATATATAATCTTTCCAGGATTGAAATGGCAAAAGTTAACACGAAACATATTGACACAAAGTTTTTAACATGTCATTTATGAGTAAAGCTGATAATTATATGCACTCAAATGTACGAAAATATGCGTATATATATGCATACATTCTGTTGAGTATATGCACCAAAAGTTATAATATATGCACATAACATGCTCTAATTTTTTTTAAATAAATAGGAGTATTCTAAAGAATGTAAAAATTTTAATTATTTTGTATAAGTATATTTATTTCTCTAATTTTTATTCAAAGACGTCATTCATTTTAACGATTAACTATATAAACATAGACTGCCAACGGTAGCTTCACGTTGTGAGCAACATAAAAATGAGATTTCCCCTAACTCCACCAGAATATTATGCACCCAACACTGTTGAAATGGATTCTATGTTGGGTGATTCCTTATACAGGGTGTTTCAAAACAAATGCGAAAAACTTAAGGGGCTGATTCCTTGTTCAAAGTAAAGGATAGTTTATTATATAAACATTGGGTCAAAAGTCAACCATTAGGGAGATATCGGACTGCAAATATGGCTGAATAATTTAATGATCAGATAATAAATCTTTGATTAAATTAGTCGTATTTTGTATTCAAACTAAGTGAGCAATGTCAAATAAAACAACAATAAGAAACGTCTTAAAAAGTGATAACAGCCAACTAGATTATTTTTCTAAAATAAATTTCTTTTTCTCGACATGCAATGCTTTACGTTTAATTTTTTTATTTGGAAACGGTAAGTTTTATGAAAAAATTGCAAGAGACATAAAGTTTCTAATTTATATTTTTCCATGTCATTGCGTAAGTTTTTCTTAAATTTAGTTAAGAAGAATGATAGCGGTAGTCTAATTCAATCCCCTCTACTCTTTTTAAAAAGTTGAGAAATATGCAAAAAGTGTGTTTTTATAATAGTAATAATTCCATAAAATTTTATTGTTCTACTTCTTTTCGTTTTTAAGATAACAAATAAAAACGTTATTTTTCCGCATATTTGCAGTGCGATATCTCCCTAATGGTTGACTTTTGACCCAATTTTTATATAATAAACTATCTTTTATTTTGAACAAAGAATCGGCCCCTTAAGTTTTTCGCATTTGTTTTGAAACACTCTATATATTGATTCTATGGGAAAAGTGGAGGTTGCTGGCACTCTATGTTTATATAGTTAAAAATGTTAACAGGGACTTCCCCTTTCTCTGCTTATTTCGATACGCGCACTGCACTCCAGCGGCAGAAAGTGAAAGTATATATCTCAGTTGCACATAAAAATGTCATCAATAAATTTAATAAAATAATAAATTATCCAAAAGATCTCAAAAAATTCATACATTAGAAATTATTGCTAAATATAACCAAATATGCAAAATCCAGAAAGTATGCTCAAAAACGTATAAATATTCAAAATTAAACTTAGCTGAAACGAATTGTTTTCACATAATTAGTATACATATGCAAAAAATTTCGCCGGCATATCAACTACACAAAATATGCATTTGCCATATATATCCTAATATGGTCCTAATTTCGATTTTTAAAAAAATTTGCAACTAGTAACTAGTAACTGAAACTAAATAAAATTAAAATATTCTAATAATATTTCGATGATTTAAATGAGTACTAATAAAACAAAGCATCTGAAGAAAGATTTAACTGAAGTGAATGTATTTGCCAACAGTAAAAACCTAACATAAAAATAGTTTGTATAGAACGCTCTTCCTCTATCACAATTAGCACAATTGCACAATTCAAAAATTATAAGATTATTCATTAACGATTGATATACAGGGTATCCTACGACACGTCGGCCATAGCTTAAGAGTGTATTGCTGAGGCCGTTTTAAACCAAAAATGTGTTATGAACGTATATCCAAAACTCGTTCATATCACAAATACAAGCAATTTTAATTTTAATAATGCATAGGTACTGATTGTTAATTTCACGAAGATAGAATCATATTGACTACGAATAGTTGCTTTTTTCTTTGTCTTGTTTTAATAATTGTTACAAATTTAGTATTTTGTATGTTTGAACAAAAGAAAATCATATAAGCTATGGTAATTTTTCTGCGTTTTCGCGTTACACTCTTTTTGTCATTTTACAAAAATCTGCAAAACGGTATTAAAGCAAAAATTGGCAGATACTATATTCTACCAATAGCAGACTTATTTAATAAATGTTCGTTAGCTTTTCGTGTGATTAAAAGGGGTTGAAATTAGCGACCCTTTAAAACATTTGTATTAGAAATTTCTAACGAAAATGAATCTGATTATAAAAAAATATACCGTGTGTCCACAGGAGTACGCACCATAGGGATAAGATAATGCTAATAGAATATAAATATCAACCAGTGCTATGACCACCGATCCTTTTCTTGTACCATTTATAACAATATTGTTTCATACAGTGGCGAGTCAGAAGCCAGAAAACAACGTTTTAGCGTGCCAGCGAGCACAGCATTAGCCGATCTTTCTATTCTATTTGGTTATCCCTATGGTGCGTCCTCCTGTGGACACACGGTATAGTGAAAATGCCGATTTCCTTAAAAACGTTTTTAGCACTTTTTAGTTTTTCATAAAACTAAGAGTTTTTGTGTAACAAGTTAAAATAGATTATGATGCAAAACATTTTTCTGTTAACTGTGCTGTGCATCATAAAGTATTTTATCTACGACCACCACTAAAAGCCTTTTAGCGCTAGCTTGTTTGGCTAAAAGTGACGTTTTATAGTTTACCGTGGTTAAAGAAATCAGCTGTTTACTTTTAGCCCATGTGCTAAGTGAAGTGAGGTTATAAAACTACAATTTCGAAGTGGAAGTGAAGTTGTAAAGTTATTGTAGTTGCTTCTTGCGTTACAGGTAAAGTATTTTTGAATAATTAAAGCGTTATGTAATGAATACAGTCAGATGTGGTGTATTAATAATTACATTTCGTAACTGACCTTTACAGTACTGGCTCGCAAACATTCGCCCGCGCATGGCCTACTATTTATTATGACATAAATTAGAAGTGTCGTAGATGCAAACATTTGTTAAATCGATATTTATGGATTAATAACGGTAAAATTAAGGTCGTAGATAAAATATTGTATGCAACGCGCGCTAAAAGTCGTTTATGCACGAGAAATGTTATGAAACTCAGCCTTCGGCTTCGTTTCATAATTTTCATGTCTCCTGCATAAACGTCACCTTTTAGCACTTGTTGACTAAATAGTTATTTTCTACGACCACAACTAAAAGTAGGCCTTTTAGCGCTAGCTTTTTTCACTAAAAGTGACGTTTTATAATTTAGTGTGTTTAAAGAGATCAGCTGTTTACTTTTAGCACAGGTGTTATAAAGTAAAGTGAGGTTATAAAACGACCATTTCGAACTGGAAGTGAGGTTGTAAAGTTACTCTAGTTACTTCTTGCGTTAGAGGTAAAGTGTTTTTTAAATAATTAAAGCGTTATGTAATGAATAGAGTCAAAAGTGTGCTATTATAATTACCATTGATAACTGACTTTGACAGTACTGGCTCCACAAACATTCACCTGCGCGTCAAGGTCATCTCTTTATTATGACAAACTAAAACTGTCATAAATGCAAGGCTATGTTAAATCGACATTTATGGATTAATGACAGAAAATTTAAAGTCGTAGAAAAAATATTGTATGCAAACTTGTGCTAAAAGTGTTATTGCATTCGACATGTTATGAAACTCAGCCTTCGGCTTCGTTTTATAATTTTCATGTCACGTCAACTTTTAGCACTTAAATAGCTATTATTTTTTACCCAAAGACTATTGGCATGAAACAAACGCAAAAAAGCAAAAACATATACTTATTAAAGAAATCAGGAAATTCTTCTCCGTTAAAAAGTTCTAATTTAATCACCTTCTTTAAGAGAGAGGTAACTTGAAGAGGGAGTTAATAGGAATTGTTTCAACGCTTTCTAAACCATCCTTAACTTTTGCACGGTACCTCATGGACCACCTTGTATTTCTAACCAAAGATTTATTTTTTAAGGAGGTATTTATTCCCAGTTGCTACGCTAAAGTAAAAAATTTACTATAATTTTGTTTATAAAATATACGATTAAGCTTGAAATGAACTACTTTCAAAGGAAATAGATAGATGATAAAATTATAAAACTTAACTACTCGTACATCTCAGAAACTAAAGGTTTAGAAGTTAAGCATTTTACTGAGTCAGACGTTCCGTATATTTTTATTTTAAACTAGCTGTAAATGTGTCGAATAAAGAATATGTTTTTAATTTAAAAAGTTTATATTTTCGTTAAAATCGTTTTTAATGCAGTTGTGTAAATACGTTATTCCGAGAAATGTCAAGTTCATTCGTTCTCTAAAAAATTAAATAGTAGTTAATATTTAACAAATTAGAGAAGTCAAGCGATACGTTTTTCAATTTACTCCAGCAAGAAAAATTAGTACAAAGAGTGCATGAAAGCGTCGAAAGAATTCTTAAAATATGCGTTGATACCTGTAATTACAACCACCTCACTAGTAATTATGATATCGCCAAGAAAACTTGGTGCGTAGCCCGTACTCGTAAATCAAAAAAAGTGAAATGCAAAGCAGTGAATGTAACACTATTATATCGTGCAGTGTAATGAGTAAAACAATAGGTGTCGGCAAATTTGATCGCCTTAATAAGCATCGACGAGGTGAAACTAAATCGTGTTATGAGAAACGTAATCATTAGCTTCTAATGAAAAGTGAGAATATTAAATATTGCACGTATTGTTACGTTTTCAGTCTATGAAGTTTAAAAATGAGCTACTTTAAATAGGAACCCATCCTTTTAAACTCAGTATCAAACAAATTACTAAAAGGCGGCCACAAATAATTGGTTAAAGATGAGCAGTTCAGAGAGTCTTTTGTTCCCAGGCACATTAACTGATCGAACAAAATTAGCGCGGTCCTGTATAAGTGGCCGATTAATCTAGTTCCACTGCTTAAGAGCACCATTCCACCTTAGACGAATGAAAAGATAATTGGGAAATGGGCTTTTAATCTTAATGGAGCTAGTACGGTTTGCAGGAAATCAATTTGAACAACTCAGGGATGTTTACTATGAAGTTTTTGGGTCGGTCATAATTTTTAATTTTATCCCGTTTAAGATGGCGCTCCTTGGTAGTTATTGTCTGAATTCGTTTGAAGAACTGGGAGATGACTAATAGTTATATCGAATTACCCAATATATAAGTATAGGATCGGCGGCTAATAATTGAGGAACCATATTTGGAGGTCAAGAATATCTTGGAAAACAAGTTACGTAATAAATAAATATCAATTAAGCGACTTAGAAAATTATAGGTTCACTAAAGACAGGGTTGATAACCGCAACTTATGGTCAAACACCATACAACCAGTCAGTGATTTGAAATTAACTTCATAATGAGATTTCCTGTACTTTACCGTATATCCGTATAAGTTTTATTTTTGTAGATACTATTTACCATATACTCGTAATAAACGTCGTAAAATTTTAAATTGATTGTTAAATAGAATCTAGCTTGGGTATAATGCAACTTATTAGGATTTAGAGAATTTATATTTCCTTAATTGTTTTTAACTAGAAGGAATAAATTAATTTTGTCGTTAGAACCCTGATTTCTCATTGTGAGTCATTTAAATCTGTTCCCGTTTTTCGGATTAATTTTTTTAGCGCAGCGTAATTTTGGTGGTAGTAGAGCGCTGAGTTTTAAGCGACGTAGAGTCGAATTTGAAAATCACGGTCTTTTTTCGTCTCACCTTCGGCAAAGAAAGTTGTGAATTCAGTCACTGGGCCCTTATCGGGATTTGTAACCCATGTGCACACTCCAAATTTTACCATGCTTGGAAATCGCCTAGCCTTGTGAACATGGCGAATTATTTGTCTTTTGCAGCATGTGAACTCTGGGATCGCCCTTCAACTTAAGGTAAGCACAATTGTATACACAGTAAGTGTCAAATTTCTTTCTGGGCACCCGCAGAACTGGTCTAGATGCGGTTCAAGCCATTTGGTCCTGTCCACTGGGTGATGAGGTGCTTTTTCCGCTAGAACGCCTAAGGCACTTCCAGTTTGGGGCAGTAGATAGTATGTAGCACAAATTCTTCAATTCCCCGAAGCAACCGCGAATGCCTCCATTAAGCCGAGCTGTGTTGAAGCTGAAGCCCTTTCTGTGCTATGCATTAGTGTAACTACTAGCACATTCATGTTTTTCTGCTCATATGCCAGCGGAAGTTTATTTTTTATTTGTACAATTAGGCGGATTAACCTGCGATTTGCGCAGCATGGCATTTGAGGCCTTTGATCCAAATGCTCTGTAATTCTTTCGGATAAGTTTTCCGCACAGTCAAGGCTGCTTGTCAAGTAATTTCGTTGCGATATCGGCTATCGCGTATGCCAGAACATGTAACAGTCAATTTTAGTTAACTTTTGGTGTTGAAAATTTAGCTTGACCATTTTAAGTTAGCTTTCAACGTAGTTTTCTTGGCTTGTTATATGAATCTTCCTGGGCGTTTGCATTGCGACCCAGTTGTTAGTACACTTTTTTTGTTCAAACAACACTTTTGTATTATTTAATTGACGTCATTAGCTACAGTCCCAGTTTGACTTGTGAGTTCAGCACTCTAGGCTCATTTTGCTTGACATGTTGCTATTGCCTTGTAATATAATTTTAACTTTTATTACTGCTACTACTGGTGCATCTGTTTATTTATCCTTATGGGACCTGCTCGTTTTGTAGAATTTAGGTTTGGTAAGCAAAGAACCACGAAAGGTAGGTGTGTTTGCGACTGTTAGCTAGATCTCTTTTTTATTGTGGTGAACGACTGACGCATACTTGCATTTTCAAATTATTATATGCTTCTTTTAAACCTAAAGAACCGCCGCCTAGTCCTGATCTACGCCATTCGCTGCCGAAAGTTTGAACTATCCAGGACTGTAGTCGCCTTTCGTTTAAGGGTGCCACAAAACATCACAAAATACACTAAAGATTTTTTGGAGGCTAATTTAAATCTCATGGGTTCTACTGCAGCTTTAACTTGAATTGCATTATACATATTAACATACATATTATGTTGCAATCATATAAGCTGACCTGTGACGATTGAATATATTTTACCTCAGTAAATAATGTGATAATACGATGCAATATACACTTTAGTTAGAGTGAGAGTTTCTACAGCATATGAGAGTACAGGTGAAGTTTTTCTTTTGAGAGCCATTAATATGCTGGATTTTAATATGTCTCGTAGTTTAACAAACGCATCTTCAGTCAATCTCGCCCTTTTTTAATTTCTTGGGTTTAATTGTCTATGATGTCAATTGCTGCAGCTGCCTCTCTCTCCAGTTATTTTTTTACCAGAAAAGTCGTAATCAGCAGGTTGATTAAAGGGTAACTATTGCTTGATGGACTATTTCTCTCCATTTAGAACAGTCATACGTCATACTTATCATTGGTAATTTGTTGCAATGGCTTTGCGACAATATTTTTAACCTGATCCAGCCATCTTTGTGGACATCTTCCGTACAGCCATCTACTCGTTCTCGTACAACTATTTTTTCAAGAATGCTACTATCTTTTCTTGAGAAAATGTTTTAATATTTGTTGATATGGCTTTCTGAACCGTCGCCGAATTATATCTAGTTCTGTCAATATCGAGATGTTCGTGTTACTGTCCGTGCAAGATATTCGCACATCTCAAAAGCGTAAATTTTCATTCGATAGACAGCTTTGCTTGTCCATGTGTCGGCTCCATAACTCATAATTGGGAAAACAAAGGTATTAACTATTTGTTAAGGTGTTAATAGTGACTTGTTGGTCTCTCCAGATTTAATTAAGGTTAGTCATAGCATTTTTACTGATTTGAATTCGTCGCCTGCTTGTATTTGCGGAGTCGCCTTGATTGCTAATATAGGAGCCCAGGCATACATAATGGCTACTACCTCATATTCGCCAATAAAGTTGGCATCATATTTGTTGTTATCGTCTTTGTCTATAATAATAATTTTTTCTGTCTCTATTGAGTTCAAGTTTTTTAATCTCTTTATAAATTGCATTATTTTGTGTTCTGTACTAACAAACATTTCTATGTCGACGGCATATCTTAGGTTGGTAATTCTTTCTCCACCGATCTTAATTCCATCATTTCAGTTTTCTAGAAATTTGCACATGATGTATTCGGCGTAAATGTTAGAAAGAATGGGAGAAAGGATGCATCCCTGTCTCACTCTTTTTTTTATCTTGAAGGTTTCCGAAAATTGTTTCTCAATTTGAACTCTTTCGCCTGCTTTATTTATCGTATAGTTGACGTACCAGGTGAATAACATGCATAAGCACTCCCATTTAGTTTCATATACCCCCTAGTTTATTGAAATTAACGCTGTCAAATACTTTTCTATACACAAGAAAACAGATATATAATTGTTTATTAAATTTGCTGGCTTTTCTTCAATTTGTTGTAAATTTAGTAATCGTTCGAGAGTCCTTTTGCTTTTCACAGACCCGGTCTGTTTTTTCGCAATTTAGGGCAACTGAATATAAGCTTCTGAGATACTCGTACCTTGAATAACTACCAAATTTGTCATAAATTGCGTATTGCGAACATTCATTTTTAGTCCAACAACCCAGACCCAAATCGATTTACATTAAGCCGTTAGTTAAGATTTTTGTGAATAAACTATACACGTGGAAAAGAAAGCTTATCGGCCAGTTTTCTGAGTCGTCCTCCTTTGGAGCGCCCGATTGAGTGGCATTCGTCTTCTTTCGATAGCTTTTACCGCAATTATATTTTTACCTGGAGATTTATTGAGTTTCATCTCTTTTATAGCTACTTCTGTTTCGATTATAGTTACATTGGGAACTATGATGCTTAAGCGTTATCTTTTATATGTAGTTTTTGTTACTTCGTTATCATTAAGCATCCGAATCTCTTATTAAACTTCCATTTTATTTTACCACTTCAACTATCTTATTAGTTTGAAACTATCGATGGTCTTTGTAGGTATTTCTGGGATTGATTTACTTAGCGTTATCTGTTCCTGTGTATGTTTATCTTTTAGTTCATATTAAGTGTTTTGGATCATTAATTTTCTAGCAGTGTGTATACTGCATGCGTTATCGATGCAGTTGATTACTCTTTCATTAAATGCTTATGTCTCGTCCTACACAACTCTGGATAGGCTCATTACTTAGGTTAACTCGAATCATAAGCGATTATATGACAGTGGGTAAGTTTAGGCAAAGTTGCTCTTATAGCTACTAAATAAAAACAACATGGGTGCCAGTTGTCGTGTAGCGATAACGATAACTACGGACTAAACCTTTATTTAACCCAACCTATAAGAAACGACAAGGTATCGGTAGATCGCATAAAAGAAACTACCAGAAATAAAACTCCAATACGAAAGCTTTAAGGAATTTATATAGCAACTATGAACACAAAGTACATACATATATTAAAAGCAATTAGAAACTACAGCTAAAAATATTGCATAAAAATTAACATTACACAAATAACAGTCAGTTTGTTACCTTTCAAGGTCACACATAAATTAAATTTTATTAATATATAAAATTAAAAAGGGCTTGATAGGTTTGAACAATCTTGAATTTAAAATTACTATATAAAATATGCGAAGTTCTTGTACTTAAAATAAACCCAGAAAGTTACTATTGAAATATGCAGGGTTCGCTGAATTTAAAATAAACTCCCACAGTTATTTTAAATAAATTAATATAAACTTAATCCGCGTTAATAAAATTATATAAACGAACATTCAAAGGTTAAATTAATAAATATACATGGTTACAACAAGATATTGTTATAAAATAGTATGTGGGGCTATGATTATAAAAATATTTAATTAGTTATTCCCAAAAGCGAAGAAAATCGTAATTGAAGGAACCTTCTTAAACATAATCTGAGGACGCAACGCTTCTCATAAATGTCTTTGGATAACGAAGCGCATTGTAAGTACGTAAAATAAACGCTTCGTCAAAAAACAAGTGTCTTCGCTGAACGTCATGGGAGCTAAGATCAAATGGTACAACTTACATCAAATCCAAAATTACCTAATTAGAATGTTAACCTAATACCAAGAAGAAAAAGTCATTGACTTTAGCAAATGACCTACCATTTGTATACTAGTTTTTGTTAATGCAATAAACTGATTTATTATTACTACTATTATTATTAGTAATTGCAAATTAAACAAAATTCTATTATTTTTGCAATTATTGCGAACACACAAGTTTGTGCCAGATGGTTTGAATGTAGCATGCATGAAAGTTTAAGTGATTCTGGTCGCTGAAGTACAGAGACGCCATACGAAGACATGGCATTAAAGTAAAAAAATGACCTTGCGTTATTCAAAATGCTACAGGTCGGACAGCGACGCCGTAACCTTAAATGCGTCTCGTAGTAGGAGGCTTGTTCACTGTTCAGGTTTCTAAGACAGATGTCAAACCCTCAAGAAGTTACCCAAATAACGGATTGGTCGCTGAAGAAGGCACGTAGCCGAGAGAACCAAAACGGAAGGCCTGCAGGTAACAATCGGCGACTAGAGAAAATCTGCACGTCAGCGTCCCCCAGAACTAATAAGGATTCTCTTAGGTACGTCACAGTAGTTGCACAGCTACATGGGATGGAGACAGCTTAGAGAAAAAAACTTTTCTCAAGCACCTTACCGCTTGTCCCTTTCTAAAAACAACGGAGGACAAGTGTCAAAATTTTTGGAACAATCAGAAGACGCACATCGCTCAACAATATACACGTTACTAAATTGAGACTTTCAAAAGTTACCAAAAATTAACCAAAATAAAAATAGGCGGCATGCTCTACACACAGATACTTACAGTGATTCAATTCCAACAAAGAACCGCATAGCTACATCTGGAGGAAAATCCACCAAAAAGGCAATCTGACCAAAGCGTTAAGAAGAGCTACTGAGTAACCGCAAAAAAATGTTAGCCGTTACCCTTATAACTTTCTAGATTTTCAAGAGGTCACGATATTCTCTGTAATTTCAACTTATGCCTTCTTATGTCGGTTGTATTGTAACTTTTCCATGCTCGGTACCTTTTTTTGCAGTGAACCTGTAAAATATTGCGCGAATTACCAACCATTCGTCAATCATCTAATTATCAATTATCGATTTTGCTAATATATTAAATAAATCTTTGGTAGCAGTAGTAGTAAAACTAACAAATTCTAAAGTTTTGACTAGAATTTTATTGTAAATTTGAATAATCTATACCATACGAAATGTCTATTAATCGACAAGAACACTAAAATCAACGGAGCGTTGCGTTCGATGTCTATAAACGCGTGTGAATTTAAAACAATTGAAACGTTTAAAATTCGACAATATTCTTAAAACTTTAAAAGGGAAAAAGAGAAGATGGGACGCAAACATCGTTAATTACGAACAATGCCCCTCTGAATGCTGAAAGGAGCTTTTGTAGCTATGTGTCCTTGATTATGTTATCATAAAAACTGTAATCTAATGAAAACATTATTATTATCATTTTAAGTTGAAGCATCAAAGCAGTGATGTGTAAATATTGCGAATTGTGTATTGTTTTTTTGAACTCGCAAATAAAAAAGGATCCTTATGGGAAGCAGTTTCAGGATAAAAATTTCAAAAATGCACAATGTATTTCTGTTGAAAAACTAAACAACTAAACCTACACTTCTGAGTAAAATTTAGAGAAACCACCAATACAATTGAAAATCATTTTATAAAAAATTGTTACTCATTCTAATATAATTAGCACATATTCCCCTCTGCTTTTAAAGCTACCAGAATCTCTGCCTCACAGCAGGCCTCTGTACTACAGATTTGTTGGTGTTCAAAGTACTAACCCTTTGAGAATAGCCTCCGCAAAGGAATAATAACTATTTGTGATACCTCCTCAGTTCCAGTTAATGAAAATTACATTACTAATAGAATTACAGTAGACCAGTACACCCAACATTTCACTAACCTATTCAACAAGCACAACGCTATTAACATCGTACTAGCTTGAAGACAACATAAAGGAAATGAAATCAGAGTGGAGAGCGATGATATCTTGAGGGCAATAAAAGGATTTCGAGGATGAAAGGCGCCTGGGATTGACGGCATAGCAAACGAATTATTGAAATACGAAGGTGATATACTAAGAACAGAAATTCTAACACTCACAAAAATTATATTTAGAGAACAAAAACTTCCTATAGAAATGAAGACCAGTATATGTTCACAAAAAAGATAATGATCACGATCCAACCAACTACAGGGATATCACACTTTTAAAATCTCAGTACTAAAAATAATACTCTTTAAGATCAACGACTACACAACAAAGACCAAATGGGATTCAGAATAAAAAATAGGTCCACAACTGATGCAGTATAAGTCATTCGGTAAAAATACGGCTTTCATGTGCTTCGTGGATCTAACGAAGGCTTATGATAGCGTTAGCTTAAATGATGTATTAGATGCATTAGATCAGAGAGAAACGTCCCACAAATGGCAATCAACCTAATTAATGACTAATATAGCAACACCACAACATAATACGTCAAGGACTCGTTCAGCCCTATGCTATTTAACATGGTAATGGATAAAATCATAAATAGAGTTAAAACAGCAAGAGGATATAAAATGGGAAATAAACAAATTCAAATAGTATGTTATGCTAACGATGCTGTCTTGATTGCCAGTAACGAGTATGACCTACAAAGGACACTTCATCCGTTCGCAATAACAAAACGCTATACAGTGTACCACTTAGGTGCAACATAGATATAGAAGAGACTGTAATTCAGCAAATTATGGAATCTAAATATGTAGGAATCATCTCATCCAGTGCGCAAGAGATATGCAACGAGGTACAACATCAAACAAATAAAGGGGATACAGCCTCTGGATGCTTAAAGGACGTAATATGAAAGAACCAATATATATCGATAGAAAGTAACTTCAAGATATATAAGAGCGCCATAAGACCACTACTCACCTATGCAGCAGAAATGCGACATAAAACAAGCAGAACAAGACAAAGACTAGAAACAACAGAGATAAGATAAGATAAGAACGTTAAGGTCAATAGCGGGAAAACTTTAATAAGAGACAGAGTGTCCAGTGAGGAAATAGGCCAACGGTGCAATATTCAAAACATTGGCAATTTTATACAAACCAGAAGGAAAGAATGAGATGTCCATGTCGATAGAATGCACACTGACCGTTTACCCAAAATAGTTCAAGATAACACGCCACAAGGTGGGAGAAGAGATGGACGCCCTCCAAAGCGAAGGAAGCAGAGCTAGATATCGACATCAATCGAGACACCATGAAACTACTAATATAAGCTGTCGTTAAAGAAAAACAGGCGTAGCCTAAAAAAAGAGGAAGAAGAAGAAGAAGAAGATAACTCATCGGAGGTCAAATGACATCTAAGAATATTTTACATAAAAAATATTTAAAAAGTATTAATTTTTCCAAAGTTCTGTAGTAGAAGTTTTGAAAAATTAAATTTACCGAGAAATGCAACTTTAAAATTGACAATGGGAGTTATATTCGAATTCATGGAAAACTTTCTATTATTTATGGTGACATACTCATTAAATGATGTATAAAAAATTGCATTTGTAAATTTAATTTACTTATATTCTGTTTTCCTAAAGTTATTTAGTGTCTTAGTCGCGGGTTACCAATTTTGTGGTTCCCGCTGAAACTATTATGTTATTTATTACTGTGGAATTAAGTTCAGTAAAATACAACTGTTTGTGGAAAACAATAACATTTCTTTTATTCCTTTAGAACAAATTCGCTAATATTACTTTAAAATACAAACACGAATTGTGAGTAGCCTGGTCTTCGATATTGAATTATTTATTAAATAAAGACCTTGGAAACTAACCTCGGTCTCGACTTTGCTCCAAAATAAAACAAGTCGGCATATGCAGAAAACGTGATATTAAGTCAAGTGATATTACACGAAGTGATTGAAGTGAACTGATGTTAAGTAAAAGTAAAAGTAAAAGTCGAAATAAAAGTCATGTAGAAAACTAAGCTACTGCTTTTATATATGTTGCGCATGAATGGAAGGGACATTCCTTATTCTTTTGAGTACAATAGTATTGCTAGCTAAGCTTCTTTTCTCTATTGTATCACAAGAGGTTGAAATCTTCCGTCGAAAAGAACTTTCCCTTTTCGAGCGTTTAATACTGTATTTTCGACAGGGCTTGACTCTCCCTTTTCGCCTTGTTTATTGTTATTTGGGACAAAAGGGTTTGTTGGCCGATATTCCTGCGTTTATGACATAACACCGGCTGTGTTTGAAATTGCATCGTGAACGTTTAGCCAAGTTAGTTTTGATTGTTCAACTCGACGACACAAATCACATTTGATAATACAGATGTTTCGTATTGCACGCGGACAATTGATACTTTCTCAAAACTGACACAACGCCAACTCCACTTATTTATTAACTGATCTAGTAGTGCACTCTAAGTCACATTTTTTTATGGCCTTCTCTTGCACGACAGACGTTTTCAGGCCATTGATCATTGCTACGCTACAGTTATTTCAAATTCTGTTGTTGGTCCCTTAATTTTGTTCAGAAGTGTATCTTTTTCTTCACAAAATATTTGTAGTGTTTGACGATATAGCAATCGATTTCCAGTGTACCTAGTACTCTTTAAATCTTTAAACTTTTTCCATAACGAATCAGATAGATGGATTGAAAATATATTTCTTTACTTTTCATTTTACATATATAATTAATTTGCCTGGCGTTGCTTTCTTGCTTTTAGAATAAGTTTCTATTACAATTCAATCTCCTTATTAACAATATTTGTAATTCCTTAAAATAATTATAGTGAGATAATGTAAATATAATTATTCACTAATCTGTAACTGTATCCCTTTCTTCCATAGCTTGAAGGCTAAATATTCACTAGAAACCATTATTCATCTTATGTAAAACGGAATTGATTTGTTAGTTACAATGGCGACTGCATATTTATGTAAAGTATTATTGAGATCCCAATTAGCCGCATGGGAAGATTATTATGCGTGCATTCAACTGAGTCATGAAAATTAAAATGTAAAACAATCGCCTACAATTGCATATATGAACTTCCTGCAAGTCCTCATTCTCAATGGTCTCAATTCATTGCATGAAAACGCAAGGAATAGATGACTGGATGCTGTTTTAAAGAAGTTTTTATAGTGAGAATACAGAAGGCTAACATTGCATGAAGCAGTAGCTCTGCTAATTGTTTTTATTCATGCGACACAGGGCTATATAATAGAATAAATTGCTCGACTCAATTAACTATGGGTATAATTCACAAGTAAATAATGTGAAGTAGATATAGTGCACAGAAAAATAATTGTGTGGGCTATCACACGTTAAAAATCAGACAAAAAAGACATTTAAATAGTTAAGTGTATTTGTAATCTAATTGTCAAAAGTGTCTTATTTTAAAGTAGCCTTTAGAAAGCGTTAGACGCAAATATCTATTTTGAACTGCACAGCCAAAACGAAACCGTTTCGAACATTGTAAAAGGTTCAGAGAGCTGTCAAGTATTCCTTATCAAAAAACATGATGAAACATGGATGTAGTACTAAAATTTTCAATTCAAACAAGCATCAAAGCAATAGAAATAATAGTTATTCAGCAGAAGTACATATATTGTAATGATACCCTCTACTCAATATAAGGGTTCTTAAATAAAAATAATAAAGAGGGACGTATAACACAATTTATAAATTAAATGGTTTCTGTGTCAATCTCAGGGCTAAAGAAAATGATGTTGTAATAATTATTAGTTAATAAATGGTTTATTGCTCTTATGTATTTTATTTATTTGTAACTAATTAAAATAAAGCTCAGGTATAGCATGAAATAAATTCTTATCACAGGGATAGGTTCAACAACTAGTATTACAAATACTTTTTGTATCATAAATTCACTAGTATGGCAATTGCCCGAATTCGTATCTGACAGCTTTAACCTCAAACTGACTGCAAACACAACGACGATCTGCACGTATAAAAACCTTGCATCATTTGAAATAAAAAAAACACAATGGCAAAAAAAAATCACATCAGGTAAATATTATGTAAATTATGTGACGTAATTTTCGGCTAACCTGGTTTTGTTTCAGCGACGCAAGCCAACGCTCTGATCTGCTTTTGTTCTATTTCCGGCAGAAACGGTCCAAATATTTGGTTCAAATCGCAAAATGGAAAAAGCTTCTGGAAACAGAGGTCTGGTGCTACACCTCGTAGACAGTCTAATCTTGAAAAAGCCCAAATTTTACGGACCAGCTGGAACGCCTTCCCTATGAATTTTACTTTTGGAAGTGGTGCTCCGATGTTGGCTCGCACAATGAATAGGAGCCACGGCTCCTATTAACTTGGTGACGGCTGCTGGGTTCTCCTTCCTATTTGTAGGGCTCACTAAAGGGTTCCTCCACACGTAGATTTGTAGTAGTATTTGTTTACGAACCTGTACATAAGCTGAAAAAGATTTCTTTTCAGTCTGAAGCATCTCTCCCAGTCAATTTTATTTTAACTAACACGATATTGAAATATTGCAGCTTTTGTTATTAGTAATAAGTTCAGCAAAAAGACGTTTACGATTGAGAATACCATAAAGGTTTAATATATTATATTACAATATTATCAAAAATATAAATACTGGAAAAAGCGTCTAATCAACAACGTTCCGCTATATATTATTTTTTCTTTTATTTGAAGGTAAATAGTATATCACGGAATTAACACATTTTTTCTAAATTTATAGTTTTTATATTTTCAGACACAAGACAAAAGTAAACTTCCACCTTTAAAGCTCAAAATTGATTCACATAAGATTATTGGAATGTAGTATACAAAAAAAATCTCAAATTTATCAGAAGTGTAAATACTTAATATCCAATATGAAGAAGTAAGGCACTACTCTACCGAAAGTAACGAAAGTTGGTCTTTTAAAATGAGAAAGGAGTTGGTGTACTAACTATTAATTTTTTCAGGTGTACAAAATTTTTTACTTATCTTAATAATACAATTTATTATATTAAATTACAGTCTTTTACCACCAAAATCATTTATTTGTCTGTTAAAGTGTGTTGAATGTCTTAATGAAGATCTCATTATCATAAGCCCAAACATAAGCGACTTTGGAAAATTTAAGATTACGCTCCTTGAGTATATTTTATTTCAATGCAAAGACTTGATCATTAAGATCATACGAATAAAATTACAATATTTAAAATAAAAATATAATTTATGCTAATGGTAGTGCACCCGTTTCACAACTAGTGAAAATGACCTACTAAGGTACCGCATAAAAACAAACATACTCCCAAGATATTTAGATTAACATTATATACAAAAAAGGAATGGTAAGTTATTAGAAGCATTTATGTGCAAACCTGTAATTGACGACATAATCTAGTTCAGCGAATAATAGTATTACAAGGAAATTTCTCTACAGCAAATCCGTTTTGAAAAACACAAACGCTAATCGTATTTCCGTTCAATAACATTAATACTCTTACTCAACGTGGGGACGTGAGTATCTCAATCTTCTGAAAATATTTATGATTTAGATTTTTTTAAAGAAAGGTAGCTTATTAGGAAACACATTTTTTAACATTTATGAATGCTCAAGATAACAGAACTAAATGTTGGGAAAATCAAGAATATGTTTCACCTCTATATGCTGATTGAATGACGATCAGATTTTGACAAACATACATGCCGGTACCGTTTCCTTTATAAATTATATACTTCATCTTAAACAAGCACTCTGCATAAAAAGGTACCGAAATTAAATGTCTAGTCTTGAAAATTAATACCAGACAAGAGGCATCACTTGCAAATAATTATTTTTGAATATGCAAATTATTATTGTTTTTGAAAGTTGTTTAGCTTAGTTTAAGAAAAATTGTTCTTGAAATGAAAATTGTTATATTCATTACGTATATGTAATTATATTATTAAATTCAAGTGATTGTTGTCCAACAATAAATATTAGTTGTAATCTTCAAACTTCTACTTAGGTATTATTGTCACATATATTTATATCTGTTGTAAGTTCTTTCGATAATAGTAAACACAATTATTTTCGTGAAAAATACAGTTGTTTATCTAGGGAAAACAATAACCTGACTATAATAGGAACGTATGCACGTTTGCTTTGCTTCAAGAAGAAATCCTTATTTTAAATACGTATTAATTCTATTCGACAATATTGATTAACATTTTATGATTTAAATTGACAACTCCTCTAATTTAAGAAAACGGTTTGTCTCATACAGAATTTCAATTTCGACTTTCAACTTTCGAATATTTTCCGCATCTCTTACTATCCAATTAAATGCTATAGTTTTTCAAAATGCAACCAATCATGTGGTTTTATAATGGTAAAAAACCAAAATTTTCCTTTGAAATTGTGTCAGTTCATTTTTATTACTTCCCTCGTTTAAAGACGAAGGAAGTATTGTAATCACGAAAAAATCGCCTTCTCAGATTTCTTCAGATCTTCACGTTTCAGAGTCCCTAGATGACGAAAAACAGGTTTTCTTAATTCCGTCAGTCTGTCTGTCTGTCTGTCTATCTATCTGTCTGTCTGTCTGTCTATCTGTCTGTTGGCGGTATAACTCAAAAATTATTCTTGGAGGAAGACGATATTTTGCATACATATTATGTATCTACCTGGCATGGAACCGAGAAAATTTCAGACAAGTATATGCAGGGTGAGAACCTTAAAAAATTTTTTTTTTTAAATTTTTGCATGAACTCAGAAATATATAAAATTAACAATTTGTACATAGCGTAGGCCTCATATTTGACAAAATCTGGACCTAATAGATACAGAATAGATGTTCTACAAGTCAAAAATGTGCAAAGAATAAGTGCGTTATGTTGACCTTTTTAGGCCACGATCCGCATAAATGCGTAAATTCCAAACCTTCAAATAGACGGGAAACGCATATTTGGGCGAGGCCGTAAATTCAATCATAGGATGTGCATTCAAAGATATACTTTTTTTTAAAATGTACACTATCTGCAATTACCTTGCGAATTTAAATGTGTAAGTCTCCATTCCTTTTGAGATTGCAAAAACCCAGAAAAAAATATTTTCCGAAATTTCTTTAATACTAAAAAGTGATAAATATAATGCGTATATCGCATTTACAGGGTTAGTTTTAAATATTTCTCAATGATTCTTAAACTAGTGGAAATCGTATACTTTCTAGATTTAGGTTATATCAAATTAATCTCAAAATTATTTTTAACAAATGCTACAGAAATTATTTAAACAAAGCGTAGAGGAAATGTGTTGCATAAATATCAGCATCAACGTATATCGTAAAAACTATTGCACATCAATATATACATCCTGCGTAGGATATGTTTAAAAAGGAATGAAGATATTTTAGTGAAAGAATTATCTGCATTGGTTTATTGATGTACAAAATATAATTAATTTTCTATTGCCTGAATTTGGTTGAAACGCACCTCGTTTCAGCAGGAAGGTTAAACCAACTGAAACGCAACTATATGAAGAGGGCTCCGTAGGATTGCGAGAAATTGGTCAAATATTTGTTCGCAGGCGCAGGTGCAAGCGCCGGGGTTCAAATCCTTCCGCTAGCGGGTTTTTTATTTGAAAATTGATGTAATTCGCATTCAAGGGTATTCTATGATTAATTCTGTATTATTTGGAACGTGAAAACATATTTACACCTAGTTCTTTTCATTTTAATAATTATTTAGTGCCACAATGTCCACCTGAGAGGGAAGTTCTGAGTAAACGCTTTTACAGATTGTTACAACTTGCATTTAATCAAGGCGGTATTGCAATAACGACATGTAAACTGTCATTGTGCATCAGAATAAATGTCATATATATAAATGGATATTTGAGAATTGTTACAACAAAATACTGCCTAGTTGAATTGCTGTGGGTTGTATATGTGTAGTACTGTATATTTGACAGAATTTAATGTCTTTCATAAACTATTTAGTCGCTAGCGTGGCCGAGCGGTTAGGGCTCAGGCTGCGGTGCCACGGTACGAAGTTCAATCCCAACATCTGGCAACTGGCGGGCGGCCCACCCAGTCGCTTTAAAATTTGGGTACCGAAACCACAGTTGTGGAAGTAGGGAAAGTCGAAGGCGTGATGCTAACCACATCACCCAGTACGCCGGTAACGGTGTGCCAGATGACTGGGTTTCGGAAAGAGATATTGCGGCGACCCTGACTCGCCTTGTCTCAGGCCATGTTCCTACATGAAATAAAGTGCCCGAACTTTAGTTTTTTTACTTTTTATAAACTATTTAGATATTTGTTTTTTATTTGGAATGCTGGTTAGGTAATGTTCAACAGGATCATCAATTATCAGTACTGGGACTATTCGATTTTATGTTTTAATTTTATACATTACAGCCCATTCATCTATTTTGTACAGCACCTCATAACTGTAAAAAATATTCTAAAAATTTTACAGGGTTGCGTAACAAAGCTTATGAAAGGATCTTCAAAGTACACAAATTTTGATTTGATTCATTTATTTCCAAAGAAAAGTAAAACATAAGTATATAAAGAAAACATAATAACTATAATGTAAAACAAAATAAAGTAATTAATAATCATTTAATAATGTAATCCCCTTAGGGCTAAAACGTCAGAATAATAGATGCAGCAGAATCGAGGTCACAGAAGTAAAACAAGCTGGTAGGTGAGCTATTAATGTATTTTTATTATATTGTATAAAATCAAGTAGCAGCAAAATGGCAGGCAAGAGAAAATCATAAATAAAAACTATGGAAAGAGACAATGAAATAATATTATTAGCTAACTAACGTTATCTATATTTGTTAGCTTCTATGAGGTCATATATAGTGTGTCTAGGCATACATTGTATCCAGGTCCTAATTTTTCTTTTAAAATGATTATTATTAATGCAATGTTTTATTTTGTGAGGAAGCGTAGAATAAATTCTCAGGGGCAATTTAATAAGTAGTACGCTTATTATCGATGAATTGTTTAATGGACGTTATGAGGTATAATCGCAAAGCTGACAATACGAGTACGTAGGGCTTTATCCAAGATTTGCTTTAACCGTTTAAAATGAAATAATACAGTTCTTAATTTTTTTGAAATTACATTTACTTGCGCATCCCGTTTAAGATTTTGATCAGTTTGTATTCCCAAATAATTTATATTTTTAACTTTATCTATTGTAATGGTTCCCTGCCCATAGAAATTCTGATTGCCTAATTAACTAAATGAATAAGGTCAACATGAGTACAGAATTAAATAATGTGTCTATTGCAAGAAAATCAGTACTTTACATTAATAAGTGCACTTGATGTGAGCAGCAGTGACTAATAATTTGAGGGATAGAAGTTAGCATGAAATAAAGCAGGTTACAGAAGGGTTACGTTTAGAGTTTCAGATATGATAAATATTCTGAAGGGCTAATTGAATTTAATTTGTAACTGACGGATTTGCGCTTATTATTGTGAGACATAATGTGAATACAATGATACAGAATGACTTGTTAAGTGCAGAAAGAATATGAGCGTTATGTAGTAAAAGTGTAAGCCAGCAAACGGCAAATTAGCTGAAAGGTAAACGAAACAGTGCTAGCAAAATAATTATTGCAATAGAACAATGAAAATGGAAGGCAACCGATCGAAAGACAATTAGTGAGATGCTAAAGGAACTCCAAGTGTATCAGTGCCTTATAACCAAGGGTTATTTAAAAGAAGAGCAGGTGTAGTAACATTTATTCCAACAAATAGACAATTTTAGTAGTTAGGCAAAGACATGACATCAAAACTGTAGCCCATAAGGTTAAACATGTTATCAATCCTAATTTTCTTTTAAAAAATTGAAAATCTAGTTGCTCACTGACCAGGCTGTCTGTTGTTAAGAATAACCAAACAAGCTTGTAAAATTTGTGTTGGGGCCAGATTGGACTCCTCAAGTTATCACATAAAATTATAAATAAAAAGTACTTTTGAATACCATTTGTGTATAAAGTTATTAACCAGTGTACAGGGCATCTGTGGGTATAGTTTGCCAAGTGTTAAGAGGTCCAAGTGAAGCATATTAGCCAGCAGTAGGATTCATCCAAGTGCGAGTAAGTTCGGGGGCCCATTTTCTTAGGCAAGCAGCATCGCCCAGCGAAAATAGTGCGTGCTACGTGGAGAGGGGACCTTCAGGAGCCTCTACTAGTAGGAATTCCAGCCAACAAGCCATTTCCAAGTGCATAATTCACGTGACGTCATTGAAAAGGGTATCCGGCGTCAGAGAGGTCTCCGATTAAAGTAGGATTCTTCAGGAAGCCTTTGCTGCAGCCCCATAATTCACGGGGTTCGTCAAGTTAAGAATTTTATGTAGCATCATATGAAAATGCAAGATGACGCTTAATTTTTCAGTTTTGACCGGATATAGATCAAAAACGATCGCGCTGGGTTTCTCCGTCACACTAGAAACAAAACGAGATTAGCAGTTGCTACGTTACAGAATTAATAATTTCCTGATGCTTCCTTGACGTTTTGGTGTTTTAAAATTCAATTTAACGCTGTCTTCGCACTGGCAGATCATATTGTTTGCTGAGTTAACATTCTAATGTTTCCAATAATGCCATATGGTTTACCGTATCAAAGGCTTTAGCTAAGTCCATGAACACACCCACAAAGCATTTATTGGCATCTAAAGCTTGATAAACATTACTTGTTATGTGGCAATTTGCATTTTCGGTTGATATTTCTTATTTGAACCCAAATGTTTGGTTTGTTATTAATGTACATTTATGAACATACTTTAAAATTCTGTTTTAAATTTTTTTTCTGCTATTTAGCAAAATTTGAAATAACTGTTATTGACGGATGATTGCCAATATTCAATTTGTAATCTTTTTTTAATACCGGTTTAACCACCCCTACTTTAAAAGCAGATGGAAATATTTCTGTTTCTATATTTTATTCATAGGGTAAGCAAATGGTTCTTTTACATATTGAACGATATTAATTGGTTTGGGTACACTACTCGTCATTTTCCCCCTCTTCTACAAAACAAGTATTAAAATCATTAGCCATATGTTTTTTATTTGTAATCGTTTAATTCCCTACTTTAATTAGATTTATTTCAGAATGTCTTTCTTTATTTTTATTTACAAATTTATTTATAGTATTCCACAAGCCTTTATTTGAATTTCTATTTTCAACAATTTTATTTCTATAATATTCAATTTTTCCTGCTTTAATGAATTTATATAACATAGTTTTATTGTTTTTAGACTTGTTAAGAATGCCTAAGTTGCTTGTTTACGTTAAAAATTGTTTATGCAATTCTTTCTTTGTAATTACCAATTTCGCAGTTCGGTTTGTTATCCAAAAGTTGCGCTTGCGACATTTAAATTTAATAACTTGTATATTTGTTGCTGCATTCACACTCCTTTTTATTTTTTTAGTGAATACATCCATGAAATTATCTACATTTGAAATTAATCGATGAAATGACAGGAAAGTGATCTGCAATAGCAATTTCAATCGTAACAGCATTAGTTTTGGCAAATTTAGTATTTTTAAAGAATATATGATCTATACAAGTTTTCATGTATTTTTGTATTCGTGTGTACGTATTTATTAATGAAATGAACCCTTTTTCTTCCATCATATTTAGGTAATCATAACAATAATATTGTCTAGAATCAATATCAATATTTATATCACCTACAAAGAAATAGAAAATGCATAGACACCTAGATAGCATAGATACCTTTGTAAATTATTATCGAATTCATTCATACATGTTGTATGGGGTCTGTAAACAGCACTCACTATAACTGCATTGTCCGAGATAAAAATAGTGGCTCTAATGCTTTTGATATTTCCTAGGCTAATAACTGCAGTATTGTATTTATATACAGGGTGTTAATTAAGTACGTAGACAAACTTTAAGGGGTGATTTCTTGATCAATTCTAAGGTAAAAAGTTCATATAAACATGGGACCTAAACGGCTTCGTTTTCGAGATACAGGGTGTTGAAGTTTAAACAAAAAAAGTTTTTTTCAAAAAAATGGAAAACGGATGGAGGTATTCTAATTAAACTTGGTGTATGATAGTATTTCATAAAGTGGCATTGTTCAGTCAAAATAAATTTAATTTATTTCCACCAGTGGCGTGCATCGGGGCGACCTCTGTTACCTTATTTTAGAAAAATCTGGTACGCCACTGTTTTTTTAGAAAAAAGTTTTGTAGCTATTGTAAGATTGTTTTTTTATTAAATAACATTTTTAAATGCTTCTTTAGACTGTATTTTGAAAACGAAGCCGTTTAGGTTCCATTAACGTCCAATCTACGAAATTGCTGTTACAGATTTTTCCATTTTTCTCGCAAAATGTCTATTCTATCAAAAAAATAAAAGATACTTCTTTTGTATAGTCTCAATGGATAAATCTAAAAAACTTGTCGTATTGACTAAAAAACAGTGGCGTGCCAGATTTTTTTGAAATAAGGTAACTGAGGTGGCCCCGATGCACGCCACTGGTTTAAAATAAATTAAATTTATTTTGACCAAACAATGCCACTTTATGAAATACTATCATACACCAAGTTTCATTACAATACCTCGAGGAGTTTTCCAGATTTTTGAAAAAAAAATAATTTTTGTTTAAATTTCAACACCCTGTATCTCGAAAAGGAAGCCGTTTAGGCCCCATGTTTGTATGAACTTTTTATCTTAGAATTGATCAAGGAATCGCTCCTTAAAGTTTGTCTACGTACTTAATTAACACCCTGTATATCTTTAATGTACATTACAACTCCATCATTTTGATTGATGTTTTCCCTCATAAATTAAATTAAAACCTGGAATGTCAAAACAATACAATTGAATTTATATCCTAATTTACTTAATACTATGAATGCTTTTAGGAAATTGTTATTTATGCTCTTATATTAAAGTGAAATACAGTGAAATCTGTTTCTGGTATAATTTTAAAATTAATATATTCGTCTACATCATTTACCTTCGCCGTTTCAGCATCAAAATAAGAAAAGTCCATTATATATTGATCCATAAATTATAAACTAATTTAAATATTATAATCTTGAAGCAGAACGCTGCAGGGTAAAGTACGGTTCAAATCAGACACATTTACGCTATCTCCCATACAGCGTCGAACATAAATATAACCCACTATTTAACGTTAAGCCTAATGTTTATACCACATCGCCCAAAGAAGTTATCGATTCTATTATTCTTCACACATATACAGATTCTCCCATCCTTTGCCCATGTATTTTTAAACTAATATTTCTCTTCAGCAGATTTCGGAAGGTTTACTATATTCGCTGTTAAATCTTCTTTAATTGGTGTCCCACTACCTGTCAACATTTTTTTTCTAAAAGCTGGTTGTTGATAGAATACAAATTTGATTATAATCGATCTGCTACTCCCATTCTTGATTTTACCAACACTATGTATCTTATCTATATGCTAATTTGTATGTCTTCTTTAAGATGATCCTTGAAAATAAATATGGCAATGTCTGCCAACTTTTCATTTTTAGCTTCTTTAATAAGGAAGAATTTCGACGAGTGTATTGGTCCAGGTCGTCGATCATTTTCTGTTGTTAGTAGCTGTTAGTTTTTACTTCCCTCGTCTAAAAGACGAAGGAAGTATTGTAATCACAAAAAAATCACCTTCCGAGAATTCTTCAGATCTTCACGTTTCAAGGTACCTAGATGGCGAGAAACAGGTTTTCTCAATTCCGTCTGTCTGTCTGTCGGTCTGTTGGCAGTATAGCTCAAAAACTATTTGTCGGAGGAAGACGATATTTTGCGTGCATATTATATATCTACCTCGCATGAAACAGATACTCAATTTCTCTCTACTGATCTAATATTTTTTTGTACTTGTTCCATAACCACATTCTATATTATTTCATCATCGAATAATTAATTAGTAATTGCGGTGATAATTTTGGTAATGTCTTCAAGCTAGTCTCTTATGAAAGGCATTTTCTGGTCAGCATTTATTAACACTGTGTAGATCCTTGTCGACACGACTGCAGCGATCATTGTTGCGCCATTCTCTCCACCGATCGTTCATGTGCACGTTGATCACTGGCGAAGCCTAGTTTGTTGACAAATGTTCTGTCACATAGATCACAGAATAGTTCATCATTTTTATTATATATGTAAATGGCCACCGTTCGTTCCTTTTGTTTCTGATATTCTCTCTTTGCATCCAAGTCCCTTACACGCTGTTCCTCGAATTGTTCTACTTCTGCGAACTTCATTTTTCCACAGAGTGCGGTTTGGAGCCAGGTTGTCCATAACATCACAAGATAATCCAATATTTCTCGTACCTCCACTCTTTCTCTTGCCATAAAGGAGCTCAGAATATAGAATTTTCTTTGGGAGTCTTTCGTTACTCAGTCTCATTACGTGGCCACACCAACGAAGTTGATTACGCATTAATAATGATTCAATTCCAGGCGTTTCACTTCGCCTAAGAACGTCCGTATTCCTTACATAATCAGACCACCTTATGTGCATAATTGAACGTAAGCATTTTAGATGAAATTGGTCTAGTTTTCGTATTTGATATCTGTATACACACCACGTTTCTGAGCCATACAGTAACGTTGGTATAATAGCGGCTTTATATACTTTAATTTTGGTAGGAATTGGAATGTCATGTGATTTGAATAGTTTTTGGTATAGTCTGCCAGAAGCTGTTGCAGCCTGGCCTATACGTGTATTTATTTCAGCATCAATTTTGGTGTCCGACGTGATTGTGCTTCCCAAATATCTGAAGTTGTTAACTTCACGAAGTGGAGTCTCGTCAATTTGGATAGCCATATGGTCAGCCTCAACCAACATATGGCGTACTGTCTGATGCATAACTTTGATCTTCTGACAGCTAATCTTCGACCCGAATTTCAGACAAGCGTGATTTAATCTCGTGACACTTTCCGGTAAGGCTTCCACAGAATTAGCCACCAAACATACATCATCTGCATACAAGATTTCTAGTACTCTTGTCAACTGGACTTTTGAAAAAGCTCTCAGTCTAGAAGTGTTAAAGAGTCCACCCTGGAATCTGTACTTTATGTGAATTGCGTCGAACATTCCCTGTATTGCTTGTTTCATGACCGCACAAAAATAAGGGGCAAATAAAGTTGGTGCCAAAACACAGCCCTGCTTAACGCCAACAGTAACGTCAAACTCCTCACTTAAAACACCATCCACCTGTACTCTGCACTTCATTCCTTCATGTAACAGTTGAATCATATGAAGAAATTTCGGCGTGCAACCAGCTTTTCTTAACACCACCCATAAGGCGTTTCTCGGGACTCTGTCGAACGCCTTTTCTAGGTCGACAAAGCACATATATAAAGGCTGGTACTGCTCTAAGCTTTTTTCTTGAAGCTGTCTTATAGAAAATATTGCGTCACAAGTGCCTCTATTGGCACGAAAATCATACTGGGATTCAGGTAGAAGCTGCTCTGCAATAGGCTGCAATCTATTTAATAAGACTTTTGCCAAGATTTTACTGGCAATATCAAGCAGTGATATACCTCTATATGAGTTACAATTGGAGGCGTTGCCTTTTCCCTTATATAATGTGCATATGGTAGGTGCTTTAAATTCTGATGGTACAGTCTCAACTGTCCACATTCTGCTGATGAGGTTATAAAGTTTGTTATGTAGCGCATCACCTCCTTCTTTAAAAACTTCTGGGGGTATACCGTTGGGGCCAGGGGCCTTCCCATTCTTTAGGCTAGATATAGCATTTATTACTTCTTGGATCGTTGGCATCTCATCTAAGGAGGTAACAGTTTCGTTCTCAGGTAACTTGTTGATGAAGTCCATATCAGCTGTACTTTCTGTGTTCAGAAGTGTGTTGAAGTGCTCAAGCCATCGTTGCAGTATCTGCACCTTGTCTGTTAATCGTTCTCCATCTATAGACATCATAGGTACTGTTCTTCTCTTTGTTGGGCCGTATAACCGTCTAGGATTTTTATAAAACAACCCCATCTGATGTGTATCAGCATATGTTTGTAATTCACGAGCTCTCTCCTGCCACCATGTATTAACACTAAGCTATCAACAGGCGGTATAGGAGCGTGCACACGACTAGCCACTACGACTGACTCGCATTGATCACCAAGTATCCTGAACAAGATTAATTTTGTACATTATTAATGACATTTGCAGGAATTTGTCGTATATTAGGTAGCAGATGCTCTTTAAATTTTACTTTGAGTGTTTATTTTTCATAGTTTCTGACATATTTTTGTTACCCACCTCGATACCACTTTGATGCCGCTTTATACAAAGAAATATTCCTTTAGAAGTATAAAAAAATCTGGTGTGATACACTCACACAACTTCCTTTTACAGTGATCTTATAATTAGTCAAAAATTTCATTTTTAATTTTTAACCATTTGTTAAAAAATTTCTAAAATTACAAATTCTACAAAAACGGTACAAAATCGAGTGTTAGTTGAAGAGACAAATTTTCTCTAGAATTTTAAGGTGAATTCAAAAATGTAATAATATACCGGGTGTTTTATTTAAAATAGGAGTTAATAAAAAAAATAGAAAAAAAAACAAAAGAAACCCACTTTAGAAGTATTCAACTTGAAAATCACCTATCTCACATCAATACACATTAAAAATGTAAGAAAAATGTAAAATTTAAAAAAAATCGTTATAGCCGTTTTTGAAAAAATCGAAAAAAACTGAAAAATCACAAGAGTAAACACCTACTTCCGGTTATGAGATTTTCTTCAAAAGCTTGCTGTCTCATCTACATAGTACACAAAACTTATATATGAAGTTTCAATGCCATACCTCTTTTCGTTTTTGAGATATTCTGTTCACAGACACACACACAGACAGACAGACAGACAGACAGACAGACACACAGACAGACAGACCAATGAAAAAAAAATATGTTTTTTGGGATCAGGGGACTCTAAAACGTGAAGATCTGTTGAAAACTCAATTTCGAATTTTTGGGGTGAATCCAATACTTCCTTTATAGTAGTAAAAGGAAGTAATTAGGGCTGTCATTAAACAAGTCATGCACTTTTTTACAGGTGTCATGTACTCCACTGTAAAGAACAAATGAACACTTCAATGGGTTCGAGCGTTATTGCGAAGATAAAAAAAAGCTACTAAATAAATTCATGTCCTCTGCCTTATCGCCGATATGGACAATAGGTACAGTCCGCAACAGAGAGCACTTAAAAACTCCACTTACTACGGGGTAACCATCTATTCCTACCTGAAGCCTTTTTATGTCAAAATGTCACTGAATTCGAGAAGTCACACTAGAATGCTAGGCTAAATTTTGAAAAGCAATCCGTTACACATATTATTACAAGTTAAAAGACTATTTCATTATGTAAATTGTGATCAAGTGTCTAAATCTGTAACCAAAAGAAAGTCGCTATTCAATAAGATAATAATACGCAAAATGCCAATGTTTTTATATACTTTGCTTTTTAACATTTTTGAGATGCTGAGAATCTCTACATCATTATGTATACAATTATGTTTTTAAGTAAAGACGAAACATGTAATCGAATGGCGAAGACAGATATAAGTTAATACGGACCCAGTCGTACATGAATGGGGCAAAACATTTATAATAATAGTTAACTAAATTGACATTTATTAAAATCAAATAGTTACATAGTAAATTGTGTAATGTGTAATTTAATATTAATAATAAAACTAAGCGAAGTTTTCTTATTTTATACCATATGATTTCTGTGGGGGATAGATCTGGGCTACTCCAAGGCCATCTAAGCACAGCGATTAACTTCTTTTAAATATAATGTTGCAGTTTTTATAATATTGCAAGCAGTGCCAGCTTGTTGAAAGAGACATTTGCAAACTCCACAAGGCAGCAATGCACCCCCACAACATCAATATAGAAGCCGGAAACTTTTTCTTTATATTCAGACAATTCCTCGTGGAAGGCTTTCTTTGAGAGATCGAAAACCAGTTAATGACCAGAAATGCTTCAAGGAAAGTGTATTACTGATTAGCATATTTTCACTTATATTTAAGTGTAATGCTTTGAGGTAGATGGTACGAAGCTAAGCATGTTGTCAGGTCATTTTGTATTTTAATTAGCCACCTAGGCTTTAGGGCAGCGTGCCCGTATGTTAAACCCTTTTAGTTACTTATTTGGCATCATCGCCTAATTCCATAATAATGATTTTGCACATATTTGGCCTTAAGCGCAGTATTTCTCGTCATCTGGGGCACCCCTTTGTTGGTACTTTGACAGCCGGGTGTTAACGCTCGCAAGATTTCCGAACCTTCTAGAAATTACGCTGTTGGTGCGACTGCGAGGCCTCGCGCTCTCTTTGTCACCGGAACGTATTTGTTTTATTGGGCGCATCGCCATTGGCTGTCGAGAGTCACGTGGTAACGCCGTTTTGGCTCACGCCATTTCGGGTGTCGTAACGCTTCTTGCTCGGCAGTTCAACTCAGGCCATTGAACAAGGGAGGTGTGTGTCGTTTAGCGGCGATCTTATTACGCCAAGGCGTAGGTGTGATGGAATTCCATGCCCGGTTCTACGTCGTCACGTAAGGGAGTGTTCCCTTTAGCTCGTTGTGCGAGAATCCCGTTGAGGTAGGACATGATTGGACTAGCTTTGCCGTCGTAGCGGCGTTTGTTGAAGCGCCAGCCTTGGTCGCCATTTTGGGGGCATCCAGACCATTTACACCGTCGGCCGTTTTAGAGGCGAATTAATTGCCACAGGCAACCTGTTTCCCGCCAGCTGGACCGCATGCCGATCTCTTGGGCCGTCACCAATAAAACTAAGGTATTTGTAACCATTGAATCATAACCATTGTTGCGGTGTTGCTTCCACTTGTACGCTCGCTTCGCGGGGGCGTATTTGTGTGCCGCGGTACTCCATGTGACTAACTTCTTGTGCGCGAGCTTTGCGCCTAACCATGTGAATAATTGCTGAACTCTTGGCATCGCCAGTTTGGTCGCAGTAAAATTGCATTTGCGCGAACTTGATGTGAAATCATGTGCACCGTTAAAAATGTACCCTTCGCATCTTAAATTGTTGTCGGGAAGTGGCGTCGCTCGTTTTTAATCTAATCACTTCCCTCACTTGGGCTTTGCTGTGTTTGCCCAAATTATCATGTAAGCCAGATCACTTCTTATCAGGGCGGTGCCATATTCGCCAAGTTTTGTGCGAGACCTTTCGTATGTTAGCAACGGCGTCGTGTTCGGCTCGTTGAGTGTTACACGAAGTTATCGATCGCTTGGGCGGCGTAGCACCAGCTGTGTCATATTCTAAATTCGCCTGCGGGCGTTAGGCTATGTAAGCCCCCTTTTCGGCCAAATATATCTCAGTAACGCGGCCCCCTTTTTGCCTTGCGAATTGGGTTTCTAACTAATTCGCCGCATCTCTTTGCGGCGCCGGATTCTGCCGACAGATACGCTGTTCGCGTCGCCTTTGCTGTTGCATAACTCGATTTTTATGAACAAACGTTCCCTTTGTGGGACTCATATGTCAAACTGCTCTTGATTTTGTACAGTTATGGGTGTTGTTTAGTAACAGTAGTGCGCCCATCAGCTGATGCTTATTTATAAGAATTAACCCAATGTTTGCGGCACGCTTTGCTGCCCCAATGTAAGAATTGAATAATAGACGCTTATCTAATTAAGAGACGCTTTATTCTTGGTCGATTTGTGCATGTTCTGTTTCAGCGTGCGCCCATCATTGAGAAGATAAATGTACGGTGGGGCCAGTGAGATCAGAGCGTGCAGGTAAGCTTGGTGGTGACATTGCCGTGGCTGAAAGAGCCCCACTTCATGATCTAAGTATTTTTGCCATCACGAAATCGTTGTGTGAGTTTATAATTCACGAGTACCCCTTATCGACGGAATGTCTTGAATACTTCGCCCCCGTCTAACCGCCCAGGCCCGGTTATTCGGGTTAAGACAGGCTTGGTGGCGCCCTCTTTATTTTACCGTTATTTACCGACCCTCTGGCCGTTACCCTTAGATAATCTCGTTAAGAACCCGCCCAACTCCACTGAAAGTCTAGCCGGCCTATCTTGTTGCGGCTGGGTAGCGGCCTAGGAGAACTTTCGTCCCGATTTCGTCCATTACGGCACGCGCCAGCCGTTTCGTTTATGTATGAGCCGGTGCGGTGTCGTAAAGTCAGTTCAAGACCGTAACAATGTATCAGATTAAATTTCGGCTTAGGACCACGGGACCCGTGCAGACATATCTTCGTGTTCGTTCTACTTCGTATCCCAACAGAACTGGAACACCACAGTATACATATTTCAATGGTTTTAAGAGTAAGTTGAGTAAGCTACTTATGTGCACGAGTAGCCTGTATGTATAATGTCTTATCGCTTATGGAAGATTTTGAAATAACTGAAATATAAAACAAACAAAAGAATTCTTTCATCAACGAAATATGGAGCAGATGTAGTTTTATTTAAGATACCCATGAGCTTATTCGACCAAGCAGTAGCTTGGCAGAGGGTAGAAAGGGTGAAAATAGTTTTTTTTGCAAATAACTTTACAATACATATTTGGCTTCGGACCCTCTACCTCAAAGCATTATACCTAAATATACGTGAGAATATGCTAATCCGTAATATACTTTCATTAAACTATTTCTGGCCATTACTGGTTTTAATGAACTAGAGCGAAAAGAACTTTGAAGAGTTTTTTACAAACTATGCCAGCATGCCAGATTGTGAGCATTTATGGCACCTGAAAAAGTTACATTATTTGAAAATTCTATTGCTGTAGTGCTATTACCAAGTGTTAAATGGATAGATACAGGTTTTCTTATGACAGATTCGAAAACTAATTTTAGAAGATGTGTTTGTACAACAATTACTAAATGAGATATGTCTTTTTCAAAGCAAGTTTCATAAATCTGGAAATTAAGTAATCATAAATGTTTGTTATTTTAGGCAAAATAATCATGTTTCCGCAAAAACAAATAAGCCTGATTTCTATAGGTCAAATAGCAAAAACTGGTCTTAGCGTAAATAGTTGGTGACAGAAGCAGTAAAGTTTTCGGACTTTCAGAAGAAGCCTTCCATGAGGGATTGTCTGAAGATAAAGAAAAAGTTTTCGGCTTCTATATTGATGTTATGGAGTGCACTGCTGCCTTATGGAGCTCACAGATGTCTCTTTCAACAAGCTGGTATTGGTTGCAATATAATCAAAACTGCAACATCATGTTTAAAACAAGTGTCTGTTTACCACTGTGCTTAAATGACCTTGGAGTAGCCCAGATATAAGCCCCACAGAAATTATATGACATAGGAGAAGAAAGCTTTCATTGTTCTTAAAAAATCATTAAGCAAATATCATTTTCAAATTTCCTTTTCTGCTACTAATTCCCTTCAGAAATTATTAGTTTTTAATGAAGATCCTACCCCTTTAATAGAACGATCTGGTGTCTACTGCTTTAACTGTTTGTAGTGCCAGTGTTTTTATATTGGTCAAAGCGGACGTACTTTCAAAAAATGAATTAAAAAACATTAAAAACAACAATTTTACCATTGAGCAACCTAATAAATCCGAAATATTTTCGAAATTGTGTCCAACAATAATGAACTCAGACTCGATGAGATCACAGATTTTGATACTAATACTATTTTCATGAATATAAAATGATTTGGACATTTTCTAGTGTTTTATTGTATTTGTAACCAGTATAAAGATTTTTCTAATGCAGTTTGCTGGTTAATTATTTACTTCTTCACTTGGTTTGTGTTTTTATAATTTTTACTTATTTTTGTTGAACTTTTAAATTTTAACTAAATATGGGCGAGAATCCCAAGATTAAAGAAATGTTTCATATACCAATGGTTTACGGGAGGAACAAATATAAGGATTGTAGCACAAAGTATGCGAATCCGAGTTATGTTAAAGATGCCAAATGCAATGTGGAAGACAGCACAAATCTTGCTTGTTTGCGGAAAAAATTAAGATCCAAAAGCACATTAAATTTTAATAACAATTGCTTCTTTGTGAAGATCAGTTCCCATAAATCATTCATGATAAAAAATCTGTACACGAAGTAAAGTCGGCAGGTTTTAAAAAGAAAGTGCAAAATGATGGTATTGTAAGAGGTGGCAATTTGTAGCGTGCGATGATTTAGTGGTTGTAAAGGCAAGATGCCACCAAAAATGCAGAGCAAATTTTTTCGACAAAGAAAGAAAAAGTTTGTCGAATGGGCGTCCCGAATCTGTTGAACTTGCTGCTGCTACGAATGACATTTATCAATTTCTGGAAGAAAATTATGACCGCCATTTTGTTATAGACGAGTTGCGAGCCGTTGCTAATAATATTCAGTGAGTCTTGAAACTATCATATTTAATCAAAACTACAGAATCGGTACGGTGCTGCTAATAAAAGAAAGCTGCCTATCGTTTTCTTTACAAACATTGGTCACAAAATTTTAAGTGACACATGGCAAGAACAAAAACTAAGCAAAGGAATAGAAAGAAAAATTATATAGTCCACAGCGTGTATTGTAAGAGATATTGCTGCAACGTTTGCAATATCACTACTTATACACATCGTTTCAGCTCCCTTAAATTATTTTTGGAAAAAGCTATTCTAAAGAACCAGAAGTGAGATTTAAATAAATTGGAAACAAAATGCAACACTATTGATCACTGTATATCATCAGTCGTTAAACTACGAAGTTTTGTATCACTGTTGCTTCTGAGCATAGGCTTTAACGTTATTGATAAATTCATAAAAATCATGATTTTAAACTTCAATCATCCCTACTAAAAACTGTTTCAATTGAAACGAAGAGATTGACTTTTATACCATGAGTATTTGATAATTATGATTTCAATGTCCATACTATCGACTGCCATAACTACATTCATTATATGGACGGTATAGTATTCGTGACACCAAGGGAGTTTATTGAAAATAGTATGGAATTAGTTTAAAAATTCGAGAAATTAAAACTTTTTGAAAAAAAAGGACAAGTAAGACAATATGAATCTGGAAAGGCATTAGGCTTGCATGAATTTTAGTGAAAGATTTAGATTTAATTTACCCTTCCAAAAATATACTGAGCTGCCATCTCTGTGTGATATAGAGTGGATATAAAAGTTTTTAAATTTGGATAACGTAGTTGGATTGCAAAGATGCGACTTCTCCAGAATACAATAAATGCGTTTAAATAAATTTGTTTTTTTTCCATTGATCCATTATGTGTTGTTTATATTTATCATATGAAATACATAAAGTAGCCCATAACGGCATAGGAAGTAAAGAGCGGGCGTAATTATAACATCCTCTTATTATGCCCTCTCATACTGAGCGAGCGTAATCATTACGCTCGTTCTTTACGCCCTAGGAAGTTATAAACTGCTTTTCAAGCTCTTCAAGCGTTTAAATCTATTTACGGATTCAAAGTGGAAAATAAAACGTTGTATGCACCACAGGATACCCCTCGGCCAACCCTCGGGCTTGGAAACTCGTCGGCCTAGAACGGGCATAAACATCTTCATAACGTCCTAATAGTTTGTGTAGCAAGGGCATTATAAAGATGTTAATGCCCTCTGAGGACGACAAGTTTACAAGCCTGAGCTTCTCTGGCCCGAGAGTTTATAAGTCGCCCGAGGACTGTAAACATCAAGTAATTCCCGTAGTGCAGAGAACATTTTATTTTCCACTTTGAAAACGCAAATAACTTAAAAAGCTTTCAGAATAGTCTATAACATCCCAGAGTGTTATGGACTGTTTTATATACCTTGTACCACAGGTATAAAGAACACATAATAGACCAGTAAAAAAGAAATAACTATTATGTAAGACCGGGCAGAATTGATCACCATATACAGTATTTTTAAGGACGTAATGTGACAGTTTACAGCCCGCTTAGTGTCTTGTCTGTCAATTTGTAAAGCAGCAACAATTAGTGACATCGTAGGGTGTCAAAATTTATAAAAATTATGAGTCTGGTTTTTATTGTCAATATTTCGATTTGTACATAACATGTTGCACTCACCCCGTGCATAACTTGAGTGTAAGACCCTTGTCATGTTAAAGCTTGTGGCTAAGCCTTGGGCTCTAATTTTCACTTTACTTTTCTTTTTAGTATCCATTAGTAATGTTTATAATTTCATCAACGATTTGTTGGTCTCATTCCTATACGGCAGGGCTCATATTTACTTGATGTCCAATTACGAAGCAAATGATTCAAGTACTTCTTTTTTAAAAGTCACTCGTATCTTGTACTTATTGAAAAGTATGTATCAAATACCTTTCGAATACTTTTAAGCTGCATCCGCCCAATTTAGAACCCTGAAATGTATAGTGAACCAATTTATCAAAACCCCTTGCAATAATTTGCTATATTTACAGTTTCGATGGACATAAAATCCAAAATTCAAATTCACCTGTAACTTCCGTAATGGCGCATTGTTCAAAGACATTCCCAAAGCGTTAGCAAATTATAAAAATGTCATTTAGTCGCCACCGTTTCTAAAGTTGGCGTAATTTAGGACGTCCAATTAACAAATTGTCGCGGCACTGTTACATTTCAACGCTCGTTTGAACTTCGCAGCTGGAGCCTCCACGAGGTTAACGCCGAGTTAGACAGTAATCATCGGGATCCCGAAATCAGCTGAGGAATCTCGTGAAAGAATTCCACCAGCACGCCGGAGACTCGCACGAAGGTTCAAGCACCATTCGTCCCCATAAGAAATTGTTTGGAGTCACTGTGTGATATGCACGAATTGTATCAAGCTTTTGCTGGAGGCTTTCAGTCGCCTTCGCGATATGTTGGAGGGAGCTCCTCGCCTGGTAGCTCTTCGGCGCACGCTGTCGGTACCGGTACCATCGTGGAAAAAATAAACATTTGAATGTTGCCTTTGGAAATTTTCTAGTGGATCTTAACAGCGAAGTGAATCTGTGGTGATTATCTGGTTATCGATTAAACTGTGTATGTGGCATGAAGTAGCTGAGACGTTGCTAAGAAGTGGTGGTTGCTGATTAAGGGTTGATACGGAGCTAAGTGCTGACTTAAGGTTAGTTGCGATTTTGCGAGTACATTTCGTCAGGAAGGTTGCAAAACTTCGAAAGTCGCGCGGTCATAAGCGCTTAAAAGAACCGTTTTTGTACCACACTAAACTACTTATGTGGAACCGGCTTTGCAACCCATTTTATCAATTTTGGCAGGTGAACTTAAATCTTTGGGTTGTACGTTTCCAGCATGAAATTTAGTATCATGTTTAAGTCAATTTAGTTCATAAAACAATTCTGCAAGTTTAACGTGATAATAAGCATATAATTTCAGAACCTTTATTTGCTATATAAAACGATAGTTATCGCACCTTACGCAATATTTTAAATTGATAGAGACAGTTGATTATGTCAGAAGTTTCTCTGCATTTGTTGTGGTTTTTACAACCACGATACTATTTGGCTTTGCGACCTATTTTACCAATTTATAGCAAACACGGATAGGTTATTGTTTGGGTAACATTTTCTTGGGTGTCGAAGTTGGTATTTACATAATTTGTATTTTATGCAGTGATTTGAATAAATTAAAATGTTGCACTTATAAAATGGCATAACTATTTTATAGCGCTTCAGCATTTGTATTATTCGGTGTATATCCCAATATTTGTTTAAAAAGATAAACATCGCCTACGCATTTCTAAAAAAGCTTTTGTATACGAGCTGCCACATGAACAATGCAAATCCTGTGCAATACTTGGTTAAAGCAAATACACTGTTTATGTTTATGAAATCGGCATTGCTAAGATGCGTCATTTTACATGTTTTTGCACTAACTTTAACATGTTTGCGTGTAGGTATAAAAAACGCTTTGAAACGTCTGGTTTCTTATCATAACGATAAAACCAACTACAAATTACGTGCATATCCTTGAATTACATAACAACAAAATTATGCACCTGGAAAACGAAATCAGTGAATCAGTGGATATCCACACAATAATTGATTTTCATAACTTCGCCTTAGGTGCCTATAAAACTTAGAGGTGGTATTGGTATTTTCCTTTTATATGTTGTCTACATAATTGTATTTCTTTTCACCTTGTCATTTGTTAATACGTCGAGCAACTTGGTATATCAAGAGTAAAAGCTATTACATTTCTTAAAATCTCAATTTGATATTAAACTATTTTATAATATTAAACAACCATACTTAGCCTCTTGATGTTTTATCGATACACAATTTATCTTCTCGTTTTCATAACAACTTGGAAGCCATAACATATTCAATTTTGATTTCAACATGCAGCTCAACTTGTAGACAGTTAGTTGTACAGAAATTGTAAAATAAAGAGTCAGTAACTAAAATATAAGGAATGTTGGGATACACAGTTTCAAAATATAACTGCCGATTTTTCACACAACCCTCAAAAAACATAAAATACATAGATTAGCAAACTACCGATATTTGGAAAACTTTTTTGCATTACTTTTGCTATAACGCAAATGAATTTTTGTGCAACAAAAAGAGGAAAATCAATAAACAGATAATATGCAATTGCAATTTCGATTATTTCTCGTCTATTACTTAGGTATTGCCCAGAGAAAATAATTGCTTTTACATACTTTCATTTTTAAATAAACAAAAATTCTGGTTTACAAGGATATTTTGTTAGAAACAGAAAACCGACATAAATTCCGGTTTTAAAAAATACTCTACGAAATACATTGTAAGGTATCGATAAGTATATTTTTATATTAATTGTTCGCTTATCATGTTACACTTTTATATTATTTATTTATTTTTTGCCTTATAGGAATTTTGTGATGTGGTATATATATGTTTTTGCACTTCCGGGACTAAAGTTGACACTTTAGTCCCCGGAAACAGGGACTAAAGTAGCTCATTTAATCCCTAGGGACTAAAGTAAAAATGATACCGTAACTATGGTAAATTTATGTACACACGAGGTTAGTAGAGGTTTTGTTTGTCATTTGACACAGTAAGTCACACTTACGATTTAATTACTAGTTACTATGGTTATATGGCTATAATGTTTACTTATAGTCCATCGTAACTAAATATTATTTACCAACATATTACGAATTGTTTACCTATTAAGACATTGTGTACCACGTTTTATATAAATGAATGACAGCGATGTTTTTGGAGTAGCCCCGTCATTCATTTATGACGGGCACTGTACACTACGGGGATTCGTCTTTCGTATATGAGCGACGGTCCAGTGTATTTTTATAGGGGAATTTAAAGTGTGGCCACATTGAACATATTCATATATTTTAGAGAGAAATACTAAACACTACAGTTTTAACTGAAAACAAGTTTTTATTAGAACTTAAATCTTACAAAAACCAAGTAACTTAGTAGCAAAATATATTAATAAACTCAGTTGTAATACGCCAAACTTATTTGTGGCTGATCAGGAGATCTATCGCAGTACGTGTTCTAACAGGCTGACAATCTTTTTGTTTTGTAATTTTGGCAATTAATTTTCTGCGCAGTGTTTTACCATTATCATACCATCTTCAAGAAGAAAATAAAAAAATTAAATGCATGGTCCCACACGAAAAAATAATTAAGATTCACATTGGAGGCAGCGTCATTTACATTTGACTGACATCCTAAAAAGTATGGAGGCGTTTAAAAAAGATGGAAATAAATACTACGAGTAGTTCAAGTTCAAATACCATTTAACAACAACATTAACAAACAATATAGAAAAAACTGTACAGTGTGTTCCAGGATTGATGTTACAAGAGGTGGGATGGACTAAACATTTTTTAATTTTACTTTAAGGTTGTGGGATTAGGTCTTGCTTGGTCTGAAGAGAATTTTAAGAATATTTTCAGTTTTTGAAAAAACAAGTCGGCCTGACAGTGAAGCGAAAACTATTTTCTTTTCAGGTAAACTACACCCTTTGTTCATGATACGGCAAAACTTTACCACGAAAATTTGTTCAGAATGATACAATTATGGTACTACACAAAATTTCAGGGAGATCTACTTCTTAGATTAAACCATCATTTTTAATAAATACAAAATATTTTGCTTATTTTAAGAGAAAATGCTGTTTAATCTGAGTAGGTAGATCTTCCTGAAATTTTGTATAGGGAAATAATTTTTCATACTGAACAACTTTTCTTGGTAAAATTTTGCCGTATCATGAACAAAAAGGTTAGTTTAGCTTAAAAGAAGATAGTTTTCGCTTCACTGTCAAGGCCGACATGTTTTTTCAAAAATTGAAAATATTCTCAAAATTCTCTTTAGACCAAGCAGGATCGAATCCCACAATCTTAAAATAAAATTCACACATTTTTAGTCCATTTCACCTCGTGTAACGTCAATCCTTGGGCACACTGTATATGGTTTCGGGGGTTATATATTGAAATCACGTTGGTACGCAATGTACGCTTCCGTTTGTTCAGTTTTAGGCTACCTAATTTATTAAAGTATAAAATTTCCATTTTGGCAGGATTCTAGACCTAAAAAGTGTCATTGTAATTCGTGGTACTTAATATACTATTAGTGCATTGAAATACAAATTTCCATTTATTTAAATAACATTATCTACTTTCCCTAATTCACTTTACTAGCCGCAACACCGAAATGGTAAAAGAAGATAAATATTGTTATATGTGTGTATACAGGATTAAGTTCACGATAAACAACAACAATATTTCTTAAAATTTCAGTTTTAAGCAAACTCTCAAAGCTTTGCTCTGCATAACTAATTGTGTTTAATATTTAGACAGGCAGAATTACGATTAATAGAGAACTACACCTATAGGTTTTTAGCAGTATAAATAAATATGATGAGACGGTGTAAGCCCCTTCGATACTTTGGCACATATTTGTTGCACAGCCTCAAGAAAGATAAATAAATTAATAGCCCAGTGGTTAAGCATTCTGACTACTAATATAAGGGTCACGAGTTCGATTCTCTATTTTGGTAAGCTTGTTTTTTAAATAAAAATGTGGATAAAATCTCTACAGAATGCCATCATTTGAAAGTGATGTAAAGCCGTGGGTTCCAAAAGTTCCTTACTAGGAATGGAATTCCTTAGCTTCGGCAAAATTCTAGGTACGACTTTGAGCATATGACCATAGTAGTTAATGTCTACGATACTTGGCACTCCGCATACTTAGATCTTGTTCATAACACACAAACAAAAATTGTTGATTGACCTGCAACCAGAGTTCGTATGGAGTGCTTTTAGCGATACGTTTCTTTTTGGATACCCACCCCGTAAGACACATTCAGTCGTCGTAATCTGTTTCTTAGTTGGCATTACGTGAAGCTTTCCGCGACTGCTGAACATACTGAACGTAGTAACGCCTTTGATTTAAAATATTTGGTAACGGTTTTTTTGCGAAATATGTTTTTTGAATATGTCAATAAATATAATACTTGTTTATATACTCGTTTCATACTACACATCAAAAGTTACGACAAAAAAACGTATGTTTTATGAGTTGTTCAGGGGTTTGTTCCCTACCCCAACGACTGATATCGCCCAAAAGCTTTCATGTTTACATCCATCGTGCGTGACATACGCTATCTTTCTTAATTTTCCGATTTTAGTTTAACGCCCAAGAGTTGTGAACGCTGGGGTTGAAAGCAACAATTTGGTTGTGTCAAAATAAAATGTTAGATGTGAAATGCGAATTTAAACAAAAAAATGTCTTCGTGTGTGTATCTTAAGTGTAGCTTCTACAAACGAGTGGTTAAAGCTATGTACGCAAATACCGTATAATGTACTATAATAAGTACTATTACCTCTTGTATTTATCGACCAATATCAGTTTTAATAAAATTTAATAACTAACACCCTTAAACAATAATGGTTACCTAATATTAATTTGTCACTTTTACCACGTGTAAAAACTTTTTGTAGTAATCGAAGAGAATACGTCAGTGTCTATATAGTCTTAAATTTTAACGCCGTCTCTTTCTAAGTTATGAATTGCAGTCTCTCAGCGCTGCATCAGTCTAAACATCTATCCACTATATTAAAAATTGCGACCAGAAAAAAACCACTGACAACAGTGACAAATGAAAAATGTCTTGTTGATCTTTGTCTTAGCTCAGCAGCTTTACACAGCACTGGAATTGCATTATCGTCTGAAACTCTTGGAATGTACGGCCACAGTGAAATTTGAAACAATTACTGAGGTAATTGTTAAATGGCAACTTTGTAAAACGGATTTATTTCTGCACGTAGCAGAATTATAGCAATTTTGCAAATTCAAACTGTAAAATAGGAAAGTTCATGGAGATATTTTTAATATTGATACACCTTATATGTCGAATACACATTTTCTGAATAGCAAAAAACAATGAGAACATATTTTCTGTAACCGAATTTAAAAATTGCACTCCTTAGGACTCTTTCTTCTTTTGCGGGATTTGCCAAATGTGGTTTCTTAATAATTTTAGTACAATCATCAAGCAAATAAAAACGTATAAGCTGATTAAGATCGATGGGTCTCTAACAGCAATGAAAAATGCGGAATCGCTTTATCACGAGGTCCGCCATAGATGGCGGCACTAAAATCCCTGAAATGCCTTAGGAATTTTTCACAAAACTTGAATGTAAGCGGTCAACGTCTTAACCGGATCAAAATTGCGGTATGAACTGCTTCCAGTTTCTCTAGGTCACTCGAAGGCTGAAAATGACGACCCCTGAAAGGTCTATAGGCAGTTTAGTCCCATATGCGAGCATCGCATGACGTTTATGGGCAGTAAAAGGTAATTACATTGTCAACAGCAATGCTGGAAAACGAAACGAGATCGCAAAGAAACTCCATAATTTTCCAGGAACTGCTCGTAATTCCTGATAACTCTGAATTACCGGTGACGTCATGCTCCTTACAGTTAGAAAAATTACCGTAATTTGTTAATTTGTCGTGCGCAGGTTTATCTTTTGCAGCTTCGAGCTATGCAAAGTGGCTGGGAATCGTAAAAGTCGTGATAAAATCTGCTTAGGTTAATAAATTGGCGGAAAATAGTTAATTATTGCTACAATCATAAACTTCGGGATTTGGTATCTCATATAAAAAAGGCGTGAATTATATGCGCATATGTTACTTTAGTAACACCAGTAGATAACTTACAAATTTAAAACCTACTCATTTCAGACCAGCGATATCTTTTATACAAATATCATTTATTGTCTCCTGCTTCTTATCGTAATCATAAAAACATGTTTAATTAATGTGCAAACACTGCAAACAATTTAGTAGAAAGTTGAAAATATGATATTCAGACATTCAGACGGTGTTCAACACCGGAATTTGCAAGACAAAGTCGACTATTACATAGCAATAGAAAACTAAAGCTATTAAAAAATTCCTCGAATGAAAGAAATTCATTATAAGAAAGTTGTTCTTAGTTACCACTAAAAATGTATCAGATCACAGTTACCCAACAAATATCTTGCAAAGTTGCGTAACTGCGGCTATTTCATTTAATTACAAGCGGAGAATCCTGAGGTCATTGTAATTAAGAGATTCAGTTTATTGAGTTCTAACTGGATTTTTATTGTGTAAAAACTAACCAAACGTAAAGCAATCTTGAAGGAAATACTGGTAAATTGAAGCTTTTGATGGTTTTGTAACAAGAGAGCTTCTTGGTTGCTGTTTTCTTGGACGATATTCGATCAATTTTTATTTGCTCCAGCAAATTTGCATAAACGTTGCCTCGCAACGACTTCGACTTCTTGTTAGTAGGATAAACTTGTAAAAATGGGAGCATATTGTTGAACTATCAGAATCGTCTAAAAACACCATCAAAATTCTATTGTATGATGCTGGTGTAAAAATTGCGGTGCTATCAAAATACAATTAAATACAAAGTGAGTTGACTGACAGTTAACATGCAAAAATCTAGCAAATGAGTGCATGTGGTATAACATTAACTGTTGTTTTTACAATTAGGAAACGTCTGTCTATTTATTTAATTGCGGAAGGTTGCAATTTTCGTATTTAAAAATTACTGAGCCATTTATGAATAGTGCCTAAAACCAGCAAAACTATTTCGCAGCTTCAATACAATAAAAACGTTAAAAAGAGGAACTTATGAATACAAACCGATAAGTGTTAAGATAAATATGCAGAAGTCTAAAATGAGTGCATAAAATACAGCATTATTTCTATTAAATTTGCATCTAAAGAATCTAAACGACCAATTATATTAAAATTGAGAAACATTAAGTCCGACAATCGAAGTTCGAGTAAGCGAGGTTACTGGTTGTGTCGTACTGAAACTAAAGTTGGCAACAATTGAGATGAAATATTAGTGGATTTTCTTTAAAAAAAGTGTCTATTTGTAGCACAATCTCATTGTTTTCAAATAAATTCGAAATGAGTAATATATCCATAAAATATAAAAAAAGCAGGTAATAATGAGATACGATATGGCAATGGTAATTTTGAGGAATAATGAGGAAAAATATATATTAGTGTGTATAGAATTATGTCAAAAATCCATTATAACTTACGACTGACGCTCATTGGTTTTAATTATTTTTTTTTATCTGGATATACTTATAAGTTTTCATACAAATTACGCCATTGTAATCTTACTTATCGTTAGAATGACAATGCTTAGATGTGGTTAGATAACAAGACAAAATGAAATAATCACCTTTCTCCAGAATTTCTCGGAATATGATTTATACATGGTACCCGATAGGACAAATCAAAACAAGAGAAAGATCATAATAGTTAAGAGACATTGTTATTATAAAGCTTCATAACAGATATAATATAGAAGAGTTGCGAGTAGAACACAATTACATTTAATTTTTTTATCAGATTGCTTTTTACGTATAACTAGAATTAAATAGCATAGCAGTTACTTAATAGTCAAGATATTTACCAACGAAGAGCAGGTTCATATGTTTTAATTTGAAGGAGAAGCATGAAGAGATACATCCCGGGTAAATGGTGTATGTTCAGAAAGCTTTTCTCAAAAAAGGTTACTTAATTCTGCCTGGCGCCAAACTTGGAAAATTTATTAATTACAACCTCCTGAAAACATATTTTGGATGAATTTACAACTCTTACGAGTCAATTTAGAACATCACATTTTTCGTAATCTCAAAAATGATTCTACAAAAACTACCTACTTGAAGCATGCACACGGATTGCATGTGTCATACTCGTACGATACTTTTTGGGGATTTTTAAGACAGTAGCAGCTCTACCTCTATTATTAAAACTGCATACAGGAATTACAACCCACGATGTTGAAGAACGTCCAAGTTTCTATCAGTAGTTGCTTACTCAACAAGAAAAATGACATTTTCATCTTCTGAGTTCTGTTTATAGAAGAAATACGTTGTTTAAGATCTGGTCTTAGAAAATATCACAACTTTCATTACTGAAATGATAAACATTCACAGTTTGTAAACATGTTAATGCGTGTATGGATACCCCAGGTGATCAGTTTTAATCTTTCCATATGAGTTACCCCACAGAAAAAAGGAGGTTTTTGAGATCTGGTCTTAGAAAGTACTAAAACTTTAATTATTGACATTAAGAACATCCACAGGTTCTTACCAAATGGTTGTAACAAGAAATTGTTGGTTCCGTGTGTCTGAAAATCCCATGTCCTCATTTTTATGTATTCCATTGAGTTACCAAACAAAAAAAAAGTTTTATGAGATCTGGTCTTGCAATGTACCAGAACCTTAATTGCTGACATTATGGTTATGAATATCCGCAGTTAGTTATCACCTCGTTCCAACCAACAAAACATTTTTATCAACGTGTGTGCGAAAATTCCAGGTGACAATTTTTAATAGTTTCGTATGAGTTACCAAACACAATAACTAAGTTATTTGAGAACTTGTTTTACAATGTACCACAACTTTAATTACTAACATAGGAAGCATCTATAGTTTCTTACCAAATGGTTGCAACAAGACAAATTTGTTAATGTGTGGATAGGAATTCCAGGTGATCATTTTTAATCGTTTCATATGAGTTACCAAACAGAACAAAACGTTTTTCTGAGATCTGGTCTTACAATGTACCAGAGTTGGGCAGTAATTAATTACTTTGTAATTAATTACTAATAAAATTCCTTTTTGCTGATTTGCCTTGGAATTGAATTACTTTTCAAAATACGCCAATTTTAATTGATAATTGCCATTTCTGTTAAAAAGTACTTGACGATAACTGTTTCAAAGTAATTAATTACTACATTCAATTAATTAATTACATTTGAGTAATTAGGTTATTTTACAAGCATTTGAATTACTTGTGGTAATTGAAATTACTCGTTATAAATTATTGACGTCGATTGGGTATTAAATCTCCAGAAAGCAAAAAATAGGATAAGGCCTACATGTTAAGCAAATGGCAATAGGGCATTCCTGTAGCAACATAAGTATTATTTATGATTTCCTAGTAATTAGTAATTGAATTAATATTTCATTTAAGTAATTGAAAATGTGGAAATTGAATTACATCATTCGGCGGTAGTTGCTAATTAATTACTTTTTACTTCCTTCGTCTGAAAGACGAAGGAAGTATTGTAATCACGAAAAAATCACCTTCCGAGATTTTTTCAGATCTTTACGTTTCAAGGTCCTTGGATAACGAAAAAGAGGTTTTCTTAATTCCGTCTGTCTGTCTGTCTGTCTGTCTCTGTCTATCTGTCTCTCTCTCTCTCTGTCTGTCTGTCTGCCTGTTGGCAGTATAGCTCAACATCTATTTGTCGGAGGAAGACGATATTTTGCATACATAATATATATCTACCTCGCATGAAATCGGTACAATTTCATACAATTATACACAGGGTGAGCACTTTAAAAAAACTAAAATTTTATTTATTTTTGGGTTAATTTTTAAATAGAAGGAAGTAATAACTTTCACATAGGCCAGGCCAAAAATAAGACTCAACCGATACAGGATAGTGTCACAAAAGGGTAAAAACGTTTCAACAATAACAATATTCCCTTAAACTTAAATAAAGGCGCGCGCCACACCCATATCTAATAGCCTCGATGGCACAGTTCGACTGTGGATGCAGTTACGATTTCTATGCAGGTGTGGTTACGAGCGCTATGCAGATGCGGCGGTTCAAACCCCAGCGGGATACATTTTTTTTATTTGAAAATTTATTTAATTTATTAGAAACGTGAAGATATTTTTACTCCTAACTGAATTTGATTTTTAAAATTATTTGGTGTCACAATGTCGACGAGGGAAGTTCTGGGTAAAGCCTTTTACAGATTTTTTATAGTTAATTACGTGGCAAGATAAGTAAATTAGCCGTTATGTGCGAGCCGAATTATTTGCAGTAATCCGATGAGCCCCAATAAAGACTAATTGCAAGCAAGCCGCGTACAACGTTTTATTTCCTGTTGCTGAAAATCCTAAAAATTCATATTAGTGATTAATAAAGGATGTATCTATTAAAAAATAAGGTGCTTGTAAAGTCGCCAAGGCAGCATTTTACAGGCACCTGGCCTGTAAAGACTCATTTACCGGTCAGTTCAGACGACAGTAAAACTTTACAGGCACCTGGCCTGTAAAGACCCATTTTACCGAGTCAGTTTAGACGACAGTAAATGACCGTTTAACAAGTCAAGAGGAAATAAAAGTAATTTACCCAGCTCTGCAATATACTATTGCAGACTAAAAAATGAAAACACTAACGTTAATCTAGTGCCCGTGTGACCATTTTCATTTTAGTCAGCAATTGTATCACAACTTCAATTACTGACATAATAAACATTCACAGTTTAGTACCTCCTGATTGCAATAAAACATGTTTATTAATATGTATATGGAAAATCCAGACAATCATTTTTAATCGTTCCATATGGGTGACCAACCAGAAAAGAAGCTTTTTGAGATCTGATATTACAAAATACGAGTACCACGACTTTAATTACTGACACTATGAACATCAACACTTTATTACTACATAATTTCAACAAAAACTTCCAGATAATCACTTTTAATCGGTCTATATGAGATACTAAAGAGAAGCTTTTTGAAATGTGGCATTTCACGGTACCACAACTTCAACTACTGACATAATGAATATTCACAGTTTGTTACCGCATAGTTTCAGCAAGACCTTTTGCTAATGTGTGTTTGGAAATTCCAAATGATAATTTTTAATCGTTGCATATGAGTTATCAAAAAGAAAAGATATGTAAAGCGGTTTACACGGAACTTCCCTAGTAGACCAAGAGCTTATAACACCTGAATTACTAGTCATAGCGGCAAGCTCGGTAGGTAGTAAACCTTTTTATATTGTCCAAGTAAGTGTGAACAACGCAAGTATGGCAGCCGAACTGCGGCTACGAATATTAACGGCGGCTTTTGAAAACTGTTGATGATCTTAAATATTTTTTTTAAAAGCGGCAAGGCTAATTTATGTAATCGATAGATAAGGTCCCTAGACCCCAGACGGAAATCATGTGCCATACTGATAAGAAGGGCATAGGGGGCCGCCATAATAGGTCAAACTGGTAATTTTTTCGTTGCAAAAAAAATAATAACGACAAGCTTCAATTTTTGTTTCACCTAAACACCAATTATCCAAAAATATAATTGCCATACCGCTTGAATGGTTATGTGGTACAAACATGTATGAGTTTTTGGACAAAATTTGTGATAGCAGCATGGCTAATATTTTGGTAAAAAAATCGAACATGTTTGTACCAGTATGGGTACCCACATAACCATCCAAACGGTATGGCAATTATATTTTTGGATAATTGGTGTTTAAATGAAGTAGTAAACAATAATTGAAGCTTGTCGCCATATTTTTTGCAATGAAAAAATTACCAGTTTGACCTAGTATGGCGCCCCCCTATACTCTTCTTATCAGTATGGTACATAATTTCCGTCTGGGGTTTTGGGGACCTTGGGTATCTATTACAACAAAAATTTGCCTTGCCGCTATTAAAAAAAATATTTAATTTCATTAACAATTTTTAAACGCCGTCGTTAATAGTATTTGTAACGGCAGTTCAGCTGCCATACTTGCGTTTTTGACACTTGCTTGGGCAATATAAAAAGGTACAACCTACCGAGCTTGCCGCTATGACTAGTAATTTAGGTGTGATGGGCTCTTGGTCTATAGCGCGAGTTATATCAATTTGTATATAGACCGTTACAATTATAAACATCAATAATTAGTTCTCAAATAGTTCCAACAAAACATTGTTGTTAATGTGTTTATGAAAATTCCAGGTAATCATTTTTTATTGTTATCTATGAAATACTAAATAGATTTTTGAAATGTGGTCTTTTAAAGAACCACAAGTTTAAGTACTGGCATTATGAACATCGACAGTTTATTTACAAATGGTACCAGCAAGAAATTTTTGTTAATTTGGGTACATTTTTTGTTGATCATTTTTAGTCGGTCCATGGGTTACTAACCAGAAAATAAGGTTTTCTAAGATCTGGTGTTACAGTGTACCACAACTTTCATTAATGACATTATGAACAAATATCATTTGTTGGTTCCAACAAGACGTTGCTGTTAATTCGAGTATGGAAATTTCAGGTCCTCATTTCTAATCGTTTCATATAAGGTACCAAATAGAAAAAAGAAGTTTTTCGATACTTGGTCGTACATTGTACCAAAAATTTAATGTAGAATATCCGCAGTTGATTAGCACATGTTACCACAACAAGAAATTTTTGTTAATCTGTGTATGAAGATTCCAGGTGGTAATTTAATCGTTCCACATGAGTTACCAAACTTTCTGCACATTTAAAGTTTCTTTTAAATCAATTACCGGTATTGCTGGAATATGTGCTCTCTATATTTCGAGAACAAGTATGGATATTTTGCTTGTCGTTAATCTCTCAAATTTGTACTCTCGAGCATTTTACTGTTACATGTGATACACTGAAACCTGTTGTTAAATAAATCTCGCGACTGGTGTTGAGATAATCAATAAAAATAGTATTTTATAGTTTATATTTATTCAGCTTTCCTTTGAAAATAAAACAATTTCATCAAAAACAGAATGCTTAATAAATACAAATTTTGCTTTACATGCGAACACAATTAATATTATTATTTGCTTACAATTAATGCACTTTTAGTTGCTTACTAATTAGTTTTTACTTTGCACATATCACAAGAGAAAATTATTTTAAATACACGCGTGCGAACTGCTCATTACTAATCAAAACTATCCGGTGTAAATCTCACTTACTCTACTGGACATTTTAATTAGACTATAGTTGTTAAATTAAAATATTATTTTTAAGATGTTAAGTTTATCACGTACTCAATTGGAAATTCAAATTGAAAATTGCTGTACCATTCGAGATGAATAAAACGCACCATTTTATCAATATGCACGACAAACAGGTCGATAAACGCAGTTAGTTGCTAATAATTTACTAGCTATTTGCACGAACCCACCGGCGTTATTGATTTGTATTTTCATTGGAATCGCAGCACTCAATAAATTATTTTATATGCTATGTTTATGCACTATTGCTAATGGAAAAAATAGCTATTACCGTCAATCTTGTCTGATGTTTTACAGCAACATTTATCCCACGTGACAAACGTATCGCGTACGATACTAGTTATGTAATGTAATTACAAGAATAATTCATTAGAAATAATTTTCTTCATATACGTAACTCGATGTTTGCCATTTGAATTACAGAAATCAAAGTTTGATCGCATCATAATTGTTAATTATTTCGTATGTTATTTTAGTTTAGTGTTAACAGTCACTTTCTACAACGATTACAATTAATTAAACTACTGGAAAACAATACCCAGACCATTAAAACGCAGTAGAATCGACGTTTAAACTCACTACAGTTTAAAGTAATAAAGCAGCGGCCTCAGACGTATCAAAATAAATTTATTTGCACTGCAGCTACCCGCAAATTACATAAGAAAATCGCCTCGCGTTTGCTTCCTTTTACGTTAATGCTACTTTGAAATTTTAATGCGTAACTTATAGCCAATCGTGGTGGGCAGGACATTAGCGTACAATACGGCGCAGTGTTGAATTAGAATTTCTCTAACAGTAATAATTTTTCTTGCCACTATATCTGCTTATGGCCTGACTGTAAATTTATATATGATTGCTGAAATTGGTGTTAACTTCCAACAGCAGGTACGCAAGCTTTTTTTAAAATATTAATGCGAAACGTATTTACTTCGACTTGTTGCAAACTGAACAAAGGACATATTGAAGGTTAAACCTAGATTAATAGATTGCGTTAAAATAAACCCGTAGTGATAAATTATTAACGATATAACAGTCACTTTTTGTTTGAATCAAGAATTAAGTAGAGTCTCTTATATTTAAAATGGACGGTTGTTCTAAAGAGTTTACTTAAACTCATTCCTAAATAATTGTAAAAGCTGGATAAAATATATTCGAGTAAATTAAAAATGTGTATTTTTAAACGAAAAATTTGCTTCACAGTAGTGTGTAACTTTACGTATTTATTATAAAGTGCTAGAATTAAAAAGTGATTTTTTTATACATTTAGTTCTTAATCAAATATAATAGCTTTTGTCGTTCAAGTATTCATTTGTGAAGTATCGAAGCATGAGAAATTGTAGATATAATTAGTTGACTGCGATTTTCTACTTTTAGGTAATATTTATTGGAGATTGTTGAAACAGTGAGTTCACGTTGATCTTTTCAACTGAATTCCAAAGCACACAGTTTTTCATTTCTCTTGAAATGTTTCACAAAGCAATTATTAGCGAAATAAACATAGTAGTGCATTTAATAATGTTTATTAGCTATTTACACAAATCAGTACAAATCACTGTTAAACTATAAATTGCTAATTTTAATTTCCATGAATCCAATATATTTTACATATTCAATTTTAACTAGAAATAAATAAACAAGGTCGTTCCACAAAACCGATATTGTACGTGGGATACGTATTGAAGTTTTAATATAATTAGTATAATATATGTATATATATATATATATATATATATATATATATATAACATAATAAGGCGAAGAAATTTTGCCTGGGAAAGGGGTTTAGCCAACACCGATCTCAGTACTTGGGCAAAGGTTTCCAAGAGCTATTAATGGTTTGTTGAAATAAAAACACTGATGTCAATGGTCGACGTTTAGATATTTATTTATATCATTCTCGAGACCTGAGGAGAGGTTTACAGATAAGAAGCGATGTTTGTACAATGTAATTAAGATCTTACCTAACAACTTGTGGTAAAGAACCAAAATGGCACATGTAAATCACAAAACATGTGACAAGATTTTAAATTTTAAATTTACATAAGCAGCAATTGAACGAAGCTAGCATGTTACACACTAACGTAAAGCTATATTTTCTGTCACCAGGTTACATATTAAAACTCACAATTTACATTTAATAGTTATTTAACCTACAAGTGTGTTAATGAAGGCGATTAATAATCGAAACTGTTTAAAGCAAGAACGAGCGATAGCGAGTGAGTGCCTTTAATAGTTGAGATTATTAATCGCCCATTAACAAACGAATTGATTACAAAAATTTTACGTTGACCGCAAAATCTTTTTTTGTGGCGAAAAATGTGATTAATACAACTAACCAAAACGTCAAAATCACAAAAACAGTTAATTAATGAAAAAGAGTGTATTAATCAAAAACATTATATTAATGACGTCTATTAATCCATCCTTTTTTAGGAAAAATAATTGATTAATATTGAAATTAACAAGCGGTCAACGAAAAAATTAATTAATTACTACAATTTTATTGGTTTTAAGCCATAATGGCCGTCAATTGATAAAATTGTTTAAACTCGACAAGGAATGTGAAAAAGTTATAAACTTTGCAGATATCATTTGTTGGCCGCGCCTTACGATCGGCGTCAGTATCATACCAGGGACGTTCAAAATGGAAAGGCACTGTTCGCTGGCAAATGCAAGGATGCTTTAAGAAATTAATTAAAGGGTAATTATTTATTTATAGGGTTGAAGGATTTATTATAAGGAGATTGAAAGAGGGTAGGTTGAAATTATTAACCCACGATTCTACCAAGGTTGAGAGAATTCTAAAGAAAAATTGTTATTGGACATGGCTAACAGAAGGTGATATGAAACGCTAAGGTTGTCGATGTCTGTTTTTGAGTTATCTCATTTACATTAAAGGATTATCCCACACAATAAAAAGGGTTTTTCACAAATTCAATCACATAATAATAGCAGATAACCACCACCATATTATAAAAGATTGTTTCTCCAAATTGAAAGATATAACTCTAATTATGTTAACCCCGAATGTTATCTATCAGATAAATTGTAATGGCTGCCCTTCCACATATATTGGGCAAACTTCACAGAGGTTGAAAGCTAGGATTACCCAGCATAAAAGTGATTCCCGTGTAAAACCTAAGGCTTGCGCTTTAGCTAGTCATGTCAACAGTACAGGTCATGAGATGGATTTTGATAATACCAAAATCATTACAACAGAATCTAATAGTAACCATTGTTTATTTATTGAAACGTGCCACATTTTTGGTAGTTACAACACCCTTAACTCAAAAACAGACATCGACAACCTTAGCGATTCATATCACCTTCTGTTAGCTATGTCTAATAACAATTTTTCTTTAGAATTCTCTCAACCTGGGTAGAATCGTGGGTTAATAATTTCAACCTACACTCTTTCAATCTCCTTATAATAAATCCTTCAACTCTATAAATAAATAATTACCCTTTAATTAATTTCTTAAATCTTCCTTGCATTTGCCAGCGAACAGTGCCTTTCCATTTTGAACGTCCCTGGTACGATACTGACGCCGATCGTAAGGAGCATGCGCGGCCAACAAATGTCATCTGCAAAGTTTATATAACTTTCTCACATTCCTTGTGGGGTTTAAACAATTTTATCAATTAACGGCCATTATGGCTTAAAACCAATAAAATTGTAGTAATTAATTAATTTTAAATGTATTTGTGAGTTTTAATATGTAACCTGGTGACAGGAAATATAGCTTTACGTTAGTGTGTAACATGCTAGCTTCGTTCAATTGCTGCTTTTGTAAATTTAAAATTTAAAATCTTGTCACGTTTTGTGATTTACATATGCCTTTTTGGTTCTTTACCACAAGTTGTTAGGTAAGATTTTAATTACATTGTACAAACATCGCTTCTTATCTGTAAACCTCTCCTCAGGTCTCGAGAATAATATAAATAAATATCGAAACGTCGACCATTGACATCAAGTGGTTTTATTTCAACAAACCTTTTGATCGGTGTTGGCTAAACCCCTTTCCCAGTCAAAATTTCTTCGCCTTGTGTAGTAACCACCGAGCTGCGAAAAGGACTTTGTTATATAACATAATATATACATGCAAGGCAAAAGTTTTATTATATATATTATTTGTAAGTGCTAATTACTACATTTGCCATTTCTAAAATATTTTTAACCTTGAAATGTAATATAATCTTGACGAATGATTAGGCATTGGGTCGCGTCCCTGTTTGAAAGTCCCAGACTGCACGTGCAAGCAATGCCCCGTATCGTGAATGCATTACTAGGGATTTATTTCGTATCGACGGGATGCTGGGTTAGAAATGGAATTTGGAATGAGAGAACGTTCGGTGCTGTGATAGGGGCTAGAAGGGTTTTGTGAAAGTGAACTATTTTGCGCAGTTACTTCCTGGTGCAAATGATTCTGCGAGTATAAGAATGCGTTAAGTTACAATAATGCTAGGCGAGGCTACGAGAGCGGCTATGCGTATCCTTAGTTAGTGGATTAGATTAGCTAGTGTAGGATTTACTTACTATCGTAGTTAGCTGAATGATGTTTGGTAGCCTTTTGGCAATTATAACAAATTATAGACGTCAGAAGTTTTTGCTCGTGCTGGACGATTATATGATAATCGAAGATAAGGATCTTGTGAGAACACGAAGTTCTGCCTGGTGATCCGTGGAAGTATGAAGTTCATCAATGATAAGGTAAGCCCGCGGAAGCACGAAGTTCCGCAGTGGGGCAGTAGGCTTGCAAGATTTACGGTAACTATTTTACTGTGAAGGATTAGGGTTGGGCTTGTACCGACTATGTACGGGTTGTAACTATAATTAATCTAGTGGATTATCAATGGGCAGTACTATCGAAAAGTACCGACATCTCAAACTCCCTGTGAAGGCAGCGATGAGGTACCAAGGGGTTGATACTGTCTGACGCAAGGCCAAGCATTGTAGCTTCGCTGCTGGAAGTACGGAGGGGCCAGGGGTGGACGGCCATCCCGGTGAGTACAATCACTATCGATGAGATTTACGGATCACACATTTGTGAAGCTAGACGTACCTAGCAATTAGGCATAACGTCCCCCGCCTTCCGTACCTTTCGGTCTCTCAGGCGGGACGCTACCGATGCCGCAGGTCCGGCACCGGCCCGGTCGAGGCCTATCCAACCTCTGACGACTTATAGAGTCGCCGCCCGTTAGCCCCCGCCGAAACGGGAGCCCCTTTCCCAGCCTGTTGGGTACCAACTGCCACTACGAGTCCTTCCGCACTGGTCAACCACGCTCGCGGTACCCGACACCGAGGTGCCGGGTATCTCGATACGTGGGGCTTGGTGTTGACCGCCCGTAGTACCCGTGTATGTAACGTTTGACGGGTCACCGTTCGAGAGCAAGCTCTCTACCACACATATCTCTGTGCCAGCGGCTCAGCCTTTCGGCCGTACCGCCGCACTCATCCTTCAAACATCCTTACCCACCGTTGCGGAGGCCTAAATCAGTAAGTTTATGTTCTTTTACACTTAACCGCCTGTTTCCGCCACTGGGCCAAGCAAGGCTCGAGTTTGCACTGCTTGCATCCCATCGCCGCCTTGTGGTCATAGGTGAGTTGCACCCTTTGACACATTTCAAAAGTATCTTCAATATTACACACAAAAACGGGGCCAACAAAGTGATTAAATGAAATTTTCTATTTCGTTAAAGTATAGAATGCATTTCTAGTTTTTTCAAAGATACATTTTTTACATCCGTTTGAAACTGTACAGCGACTGATTTCATATTAATTCTTGAGGGAGCAAACTGGAATATTTTGGGGTAATATAATTTAGAGATTTTTGACCAACATTTTTTCAGAAGTTATTATTTTTAAATGATTATTGATTTTTCTTCTTGTGGAATGCTCTTGTTGAATGGTTTCTGAGGAACATTTATGCTTAAAAAGTGACATAAGAGATTTCAATAGTGCTCACTGCATGGGATGTTCAACTAGTTTAGCGTTAGCTAGAGCAAATTTGATGACCATCAACAGTGAAGATAACGAGATGAAGAAAAGAAAAGAAATCAGTCCACCAGAACAAATGTACAAAGTAAAGCAAACAAATAACGGGCAAGCAAATAAAGATAGTGAATCAAACAGCATAGCGCAAGACGAAAAAATAAATGAACTCAAGGTGATGCTCAGACATATTCTAAACGAGGTACATAATATAAAGTTGAAGCAACAAAACTACAGCGATGCGATAAAAAAGCTAAGGGATGCAAACAAACAGAATATTGAAAAAATCATGGTGCTGGAAGAGAAGACAGAGAAACAAGAAATAGAAAAACGCAGCAACACTGTCGTCATAAAGGGTATATCCATTTAAGAATAGCAGTTAAAGGAGGGAATCGAGCAATTTATAGTGGACTAATTGGTAATTGTAGTAAACGTTAGGAATAGCTATGCTATTAAAGGAAAGTGAAGTGCAAAAGCTATTATTGCAGAAATTGAAACGGCTAGTGTGAAGAAGACACCAGAATCTACATCGAGAGTGATCTAACACACGAGGAGCGTAGCACTGCGGGCGGAATTGCGAAGAAGAGCGATTGATGATAGAGCAAAAGGAAGAAAAGCAATAGTTGGGTACAGAAAGATTACAATTGATGGTGCAAGGTATGACTGGGATTCACGTGTACTCGATATTAGGAAAGCCGAAACAACAGACGATTAATGGAACACAACGCAGGAAGAACAATGACGACACAAGCAATGAAAAGGTATTTGATTAAGGATGTAACAAAAATAGTACCAATATTAACGTATCGAACAATACGGTGTAAAAAGAGAGTCTAAGGTTTGGAAGTTGGAATGTGAGATACTGCATTCAGGTAAAATGAATCCACTTGCAGGGGTATTTAAAAAGTACAACATTTATTAAGTTTATTTTGAGTTCGATCTTCAGGGCAGCTTGATTTAGTTCTTCAATCATTATTTTCAACTCATCGGTGTTAGAAGAAATGAAGACAATATCATTTGCGAAACCCAAAATACTCAAGACACGTCGCGTTGATTTTTATTCCTCTTGTATCCCATAGAAGACTTTTAAGAACTTCTTCCAGAGGAAGACTTTTAGAGGGATTGTATCACCCTGCCCAATTCTTTTGCTTACTATTATTCTCTCTGATTTCAGATAGTCGTTAAGCTTTCCTTGGAGAGCAGCATTATTACAAATGTTTTCGATAGTATTGGAATATCTGGAGTCTACTCTTGCACTCTGTAGTGATTTATAGATTTTCTAAGTTTCAACGCTATTAAACGAATAGAAATGTTGTATTCATTGACCTCTTCGATAAGAGTTCGCATTGTGTGGAGATGACCGATGGTGTTATATTCTTTACAAACCCAGCTTGCTCTATAGGTTGGTAAATATCAAACTTTCGAGTTAATCGGTCCTTAAAATTCTCGTAAAGGGTTTGTAAAATTGTCTATATTTGCCATATCTTCATTTTTAAATATTAGGACCACTTTTGCCTTTATTCCATGCGCTTGGAAATTTCCGTCTTCAATGCATTTGTTCATAAGTATCCTTACAAAGTTTACGATAGCATTTCCACCTAGTTTCAGCATCTCCGTTGTTATCTGGTCTACTCCAGGGCATTTACCATTTTTCATTTGTTTCAGACCTTTAGCTGAAGTTAGTGCACTACGAACGAGGGATATGCTCCAAACTTTATTTTACAACAGCAACTTAGAAACTCATTCAAACAATGAGCAGTAATTTACACATTCAATAAACCATAAAAATAATTTAGCTGGGTGGAGTTCCATCAACGGTAAAATGTCAAAATCAAGGGATGTTGCACAAAATATTGGACGAGCTCACCGCCAAATTTAAGCGATGAAAGGCGGACTTGGCTCGTTGCTCGAAACGGAAGTTAATATTTAGCTTACGAGCTAGAAATGCGTCATTTCTGCACGCTACGTAAGAAACACTTTTCCAAATTCATTCAAAGAATGCATAACAATAGTTCAAAGAATATATGGAAAGTTTCATCAGAGATTGTTCGATATGGGAAAATGGTTGCCAGACAAGGTGTTGACAAACGATAGTTGTTCTTTTCAATCCAATTAGAAATCGATATGAAATTTTCGCGGTACTTCAAGACGATATGGGATTCGGACTTTTATACTTAGTCGCACATGTGCCAAAGCGGCACGGCAAAGGTTGACCAAACTGTACAATCATTCCTAATCAACCACTCAAACTAAACTCTCTTGTTTTGCTCCGCGTTGCCTTTAGCGCGACGTGCTCAACCAAACAAAAATACTAATACCTTCTTTCTTTGCACCCCTAATGCGAAGTTACATTTTTAGACGATCCTAACAAACGAATTATCTACTTATTATAGAAATTAATGGTAGTATTAGGAAATAACAAAATAGTTTTACTAAGACATCACCATTAATGCAAAGCAAATACTCGTCTTAATAGAGCACTGAAGAATTTATAAGATGGCATTGATAAACAGTAAATTTGGTATATTTTTGTGAAACTCTTGTTGTTGACAAAACTGATCTCAGTTTCAGATTCCTTAATTTTTGACAGTGAATATATTGTTCATTTTTAAATAGAATTATATAGCTTGTTTCGATATTCAGCAATATTGTGAATAGAAATTCCAGAAAATGTTAATTAATGCGTGCAAAATGCAATAAACAGTGGTTTATAAAACTCACACGCAATGATATTCTGTGTTCTATTGACCATGAAAATACACAGAAAAGAAAATCTCTCTCAATTTCTAATATTGTTCCATGTATTCATATATTTTTAATATACATGATATAAACTTTGTACGACTTTGAATAAAAAATATCTAATAAACACCATTAAATTACGACGACGTTAATGCCAATATCGTGGCCTTCCTAACCATAATCATTTTTCGTTGTTTTTTAATGATTATGTTATGTAAAGCACATCCAAGTTTTTCATTATAAAAGAGAGTCAACAAATGCCTATACAGGTTGTCTCTAAAGGTCTTTACAAAACGTAAGCACAAATTTCTGAGGCTAAATTATGACGATCTAGCCCAACCTACCTTAGGCCAAAAGTTGATAGGTTTCGAAATATAGGACGTCAAAGTTGTAATGTTCTTTTACTTTTTTTAAATATTTATCTTAATAATAGCAGCATCTGCAAGAAATTTAGAATTAATTGTTTCTTTGGGGTGTGAAAGCCAGATCTGATCACAGTTTTGATGTACATTACAGAGGGCGAAGGAAGGCAACGACGGGTTTCAGTACGCAATAAAACATTTAAATCCAATTTCCTCAGAAACGATAGCTCCGGGTGACACCTACCAAGTATACCTGTTTTGGACAAAAAATGTCAGGGAATAGGAATTTTTTATTAGAAATTTAATACACCGAGTCACAAAAAGTTATGAAGCTTTAGCGAAATGCTGCTGGTTGCGTCCAACTAATTTGGGGCGTGTTTAAGGTCCAATGGGCGAACAACAATAAAAATGTACACAACGAGTTAATAATGATAAGAATGCAAAAATGAACTGGCAAAGAAGAATAGGAATAACACACAAAATCAATAACAAACTAAAACAGCAACCTTAATTGTTTAGAAAAACTCTAAGGAAATGTTCAAAATGACTCCATTTTCAAGTACACAAACATTAATTCGACGGAGAAAGTTGAAGTGCACCCTTTCCATCATCTTATCGTACCCACAATTACTCTTCTTCGGTCTAGAGTATACCATTTCTTTAAGAGTTTTCCATAAAAAGAAATCTAACGGCGTTAAATCCGCTGAGCGGGGTGGCCAATTTGCAGGAGCATCATTTCCTCCGCCGGTCCATCGATTTCGAATATTCTCAGTTAAAGTATTTCTTAAAAGTCAAATGTGGGGTGCACCGTCGTACATATTTTGTTTAGTTGCCAGTGGGGGATCATCCAATAAATTTGGAAAATTTAGTTGGTGGTGTTCCAGTAATTTAAACCATTTAAACGAGACAAGATGACAAAATCAATTATAAATCTATCAATGATTCCTGCCTATACGTTGATTACAAATTGATGTTGATAATGCAACGCCTTCATGACATGCGGGTTTTCATCAGCATAAACATGTTCATTATATAAAATTCCCACACCCCTTCTTGTAAAACAACACTTAGCGGTAAATAAATTTTTGGTATGAAAATTTTCATCAAGTGCTCTCCGTTCATTAATGAATCGTTAGAAGCTGTTGTACTGTCTAAAGGTGGTATGGATGCAGTAGCTGTTCTCTTAAAGTCATATCTACTATATCTTTAGAAACTCCCACTTCCAAACCTAGGTATCTGGTGCTCAGACTCGGATCTTCTTCAACTGGTTCTAGATGTTGTTCTTCAACCGCAGGTCGTACGATCCCGTCCATAAACAACAGCTGAAGGAGCAAAGCCACCGGTTTCTCGAAGACGTCTTTCAACAGTATTTAATGTTTGGTGGTTTGGTACTTGCCTATTTGAAAGTATTACTATGTATACTCTCACCGACTCCCGACCATTTCATTGACAATAACTATAAAATGATGCCATGTTGGTCACTTCTGCGTAAGTGTAAGGTACGGCCATATCGAAAAATTTAAAAATTAAATGTAAAATTTTTAAATTAAACGATAAAGGTTTGTCAAATTGAATTGTTTAACAATACTCTTTTGTAACTAATGACGATACCTAGCATTGTTAAATCGTGGCTATGTACATTTTTATTGTTGTTGGCCCGTTGACTCTTAAACACGCTCCAAATTTTTTGGGCCAATCCTAATCACGGATAAAATGTAAACGGAAGCAACGACGAGTTTTAGTAAGCAATAAAACATTTAAATCCTTATCAAGTTTTTTTTAATTGCCAGAGAATAATTTTTTTTTGTTAGAAATTTAATACATCGAGCCACAAAAAAGTTATGAAGCTTTCGATGTATACGAAATGCTGCTGGTGGCACCCTCTGCAATATATATCAAAACTGTGATCTGGTTTTTATATCCCTAAACACCGTTAATATCAAATCTCGTGCAGATTCTGCTATTATTAAAATAAATATTTTTAAAAAAGTAAAAAACATAATCGCTTTGACGCCCTGTATTTTGAAAACTACCAACCCTTGGACTAAGGTAAGTTGGGCTAGATCGTCGTAATTTAGCCTCAGGAATTTGTGCTATCAATTTGTACCGACCTTGTACACCCTGTAAAAATAAAAATTAATATGCTTGAAACAACGGAAAGTTACGTGTGGCTGTGTTTTCGTTTTTTTTTTGTAAAGGTAGTAACGGATACATGAAAATAGATAAAAAAATGCGAATAAATCAATATTGGCACAGCATCTATGGTCCAAATTCGTATGATACCACAAATATGGATTTTCCAAGTTATCTATTTTTTTATGATAGCAAATACTGAAATCCTACATATTAACTTTAGTATACCACAAGCAGAATAATTACCAATCTTCTAACGAGGTTATCACCATAAGAAGGAGATATTTCAAACCAAATAGTTGTTTTTATGACAGAATTTTAATGTCAGCCATAAAAAAATATTTTAATGTGAAAATGATTTTTGTTTTAGTAACTTCCGTGTTTTATCAGATCACCATGTCGGTTATTCTATTCTCTACAATATACGTTGCTAATATGCTGCACGTGAAATGCAAAACTTAGGAACTGTTTCATTTAATTTGTTTAAAAAAAGACTGTCTAAGCTCATATAAGAGAGTTGTTAGTAGCAGGTCATGGATGCCAATAAAAATAAACACATTTGTATAACTGGAAAACTCACTCTTTTCAATTTTCAGTTGCAACTTTGAGATGTTGAAGTTAAAGCGTTTAGATGAGCTGTACATAGTGCAGGCTTTATTCTTACGAAAAATGGGAGCCAATAGATACAGAATAACTGTTTTACAATACAAAAACGAGGCACAAATTAGCGCGTTAATAAATATAGCTGCAACACAGGAATGTGAAAGGTCGGTGCTTCGTGGCGCAGGTAGAAATTTTTCGCCTGCCGTTCGAATTCGACCACCGGTAGCGTTTTTTGTATTTAAAAATTTATTTAATTTATTAGAAACGAGAAGATATTTTTATTCCTAACTGTTAATTTGATTTTTAAAATTATTTATTGTTACAATGTCGACGAGGGAAGTTCTGCGTAAAGCCTTTTACAGATTTTTACAACTGGTTTGCTGTCCACTAAACATTATGAAAGAGTCGCAGAATACATTTTGGGCAATTATTTACTGCGATTATGTAAGTCAGTAAAAGTTTAGTGGTAGTTTTCAGCAACCATAGTTCTTCTTTATTCACAGTTAGTTATTGGTTGTGTGAATTTAAACGTGCACGCTGTACATTAGAGTATGAATTGACACTTGATGACTTCCAGTAGCTGTTAATCGAAGAACGAAAACAATCACGGTTAGGATGGTGCAAATGTTAGATAAGTTCGATGCAGCAATATTAAGTTACGGGTCATGAGTCTTGAATCTCTTGTTGTAACCCCGAGACTAAATAAGAATCAGGTGTTTGAATTTTGAAAAGGAGGCTGTGCCAACAAAAGCTGTTCCCGCTAAACAAATATGATTGCTGATTTTTGCAGAAGCAGGGGTCCGTTGCAATAATTTTTCTTGACAATCGTAAACCTGTAACTTATAGTTAATAAATATACAGAAATTTGCCTTTCTCAAATCTTTGAAAAATTATGTATAAGTAGTAACGTTGAAAAATCTGGTTTTTGTGGTATTCTGTTAGACCACGATAATGCAAATGGGCATACGACCCCAATGAATTTAAACTTCTTACACGAATCTGAAGTCCTGCTGGTCAGTCATCTTCCTCGGTACAGTCCAGACCTTGCACCCCGCAATGCATTTTTTTTTCAATGATTGAGGGAAGAATATATGGTAAGACGGATGTCTACCTTCCAAAAAATGGAGTTCTTTATATGGTTTGATAAGTGGTTTCAAAGAATACACAAATGTGTGTAACTATATAACAAAAAAATAATTTTAGTTTACTTTTCTTACAAAAAACAATTAATGAAACAATCCTCGTAAAACCTACATAATATTATTTCTCAAACTTCTGATTTATAATATGAAATAGCAATTCAAATTTAATTTCTATCGAAAATAATTAACTAGTAATGACAATTTAAAAAATGCAGTCGCCTGAGCAGAATACGTAAAAAACAATGCGCAGGTGATCACTTTTTCATACATTGAATTTTGACGAATTTTGAAGGATAATAGTTATGGAATTAACCACGGTATACGAGTTCCAACGTACGTAACAAAAGTTTTGGAACAATTTGAGTATGTAGATTTAAATCAAATTCAATATTATTCAAAAAACGTTTAAAACATGATGATCTTACATCTAAGGTAACATTAATCATCAAACTAGATAATGGCAAGCGCTACATATTTTTTCAACTGTCAGCAATTTTGCCGTCACACATTACATACGCCCTTGGACATAATTTACCTCAATTTCATAAGTTTTTGAAATATTCTGCTAAGTAGTTGTTCCTTATTTTGTGTATTCCAGTTATTGTCGTGCACCATTCTGCTTAGTTAAGCAAAAAATCCTTGATAGGCTTGCCTGGGGAATATTCGTTGTTATGTTTTACTATAAATGGAGACTGATTCAATTAGTCTCTCGTGGATCTCGCGTAATGGCAAAAAGCTAAGTCTCACCAAAATATGATTTCATCATCAGCATATTATTGTTTTAAACAGGACGATACAATTCTTGAGGCACAGTCATGTGTGAAATATTAAAACGCCGACCTAATCTCCGAATTAATGTTTTTACCCTGTATTTAGCTCTGGGGCGTTCACATTTAAGTAAATTTACGCAAGATAAGAAATATTTATCTTGTGTAAACTTCGTATTCTCTTATAGCTCGATAAATTATTGAAACTAACACATTTTGGTCTCTGAAGATGTTGACAATACTGCTCTTGGGCATTTGTTGAACCAATTGATAAGTACTCATTCGGATTTTAGTTTGTAAGACATTTTAATCAATGTGATTGCAAAATGTGTACTATAAAGGTAATTAAATGGTATAGTTGTACTAAGATAGTCCTATTATACAAATGGGGCCAAAATTATATACAGTGAATTTATAATAAGGCGAAATGTGGTTTCTACGGATACACCACGTCCATACTATGTGCAGATACGTTTATTTTAAAATGCAATATAGGAACTTTACTGAGTACGTAACAAAATCATGTATCCTACAAAGGAAGACATTCTTTTGATCAAATGGAATAAAGACATCAGCTCGCAGCAAGTGTGTGAGTTATTACACGTTACATTCACTGCTGTTATTTGTAATGCTTATTTTTCAATACAGTTACGGTTCATACATTGTAGTTTAAAATAAAAGCATTTACACATTGCGTATCCTTAGAAACCAATAATTAACAATCAAATCCTCATGGAAACTACAAGACCATATTGCGCATTACAATAAATTCACTGTATAACAGAAATGAGATAACATGAACAAGACTATAAAATGCATTGAAAGATATAAACATAGAAGCAAATATTCGAGTAGGCTTGACGCTCATTTTGATTATGACATATGTCAACTAAAGCTGGCTACTAAATATTTTTTGTATGGTCATCTCTTTCTTACTCAAGCAATATATTTGGTTGTTCATGTTATCTTATTGCTGTTATATATAGTTATGGCTCCATCAGTACAATGAACGTAGAATTTAAATACGTGTTGATATTTCAGAATCGTTTATTTATATGTCGCGGTGTATCCTTAACAACAACTACAAAACTAGTAGATTCTAGATAATCGATACGCAAACACAACATTACTCCCCCCCCCCCCCCCGCCAAATAAAAGGTAAGGAAGGAAGGTAGGAAAGCTAATATAATCCAGGGAGAAAAGGATAGGATTATATTTAGCTACAAAACCTCCTGGATCTTTTCAACAATCCTTATAACAATAATAACAATAATAAAAAATAATAATAACAATAAGAAAATAACGGATAACCGAACACAACACTACGCATACGTTGATACTGGTTGCCGAGTCTGGGCCGTTGATGCAGCGTATCCTCCTACTTCAGAGGTGAAAGCTGAAAAAAGAGAAATACGGCAAGAGTATACATAACAGAGTAAAAAAATACATATACAAGCAACAAACAGATAACACATGGAAGCGTGGGAGACTGTATTATTCTAGAAAGCAGTCTAGTTTCAGCCGATCGAAACTGACTGTCCCGGCAATGCCTTCCAGCGACATGTATTTATCTGTCCGTTGGCAGACTTTATAGGGACCTAATAATTAGGTTTTATGCCTTTTGTATGCGTACTACTGAGGTACAGGTGTGTGCACGATTCTAGATCCTTATGGATGTGTGGTTGCGATTAGGGTAATTTTTGGCCGCTAATATAGCGTTTTAATCTAGCTTCAAATAGAATTGTTATCGTTGGAAAAATCATTCGGCGATGGAAGAGCAGGAGAAACTTGTAATTCTGATTTCATACTGGATCTAAGGAATAAAACTATCCATGAG
>OW679198.1:114813876-114867794 GCA_940337035.1 Agriotes lineatus
GTAATGTAATTACAAGAATAATACATTAGAAATAATTTTCTTCATAGCCGTAACTCGATGTTTGCCATTTTAATTACAGAAATCAAAGTTTGATCGCATCATAATTGTTAATTCTTTCGTATGTTATTTTAGTTGAGTGTTAACAGTCACTTTCTACAACGATTACAATTAATTAAACTACTGGAAAACAATACCCAGACCATTCAAAAGCAGTAGAATCGACGTTTAAACTCACTACAGTTTAAAGTAATAAAGCAGCGGCCTCAGACGTATCAAAATAAATTTCTTTGCACTGCAGCTACCCGCAAATTACATAAGAAAATCGCCTCGCGTTTGCTTCCTTTTACGTTAATGCTACTTTGAAATTTTAATGCGTAACTTATAGCGAATCGTGGTGGGCAGGACATTAGCGTACAATACGGCGCAGTGTTGAATTAGAATTTCTCTAACAGTAATAATTTTTCTTGCCACTATATCTGCTTATGGCCTGACTGTAAATTTATATATGATTGCTGAAATTGGTGTTAACTTCCAACAGCAGGCACGCAAGCTTTTTTTAAAATATTAATGCGAAACGTATTTACTTCGACTTGTTGCAAACTGAACAACAGACATATTGAAGGTTAAACCTAGATTAATAGATTGCGTTAAAATATACCCGTAGTGATAAATTATTAACGATATAACAGTCACTTTTTGTTTGAATCAAGAATTAAGTAGAGTCTCTTATATTTAAAATGGACGGTTGTTCTAAAGAGTTTACTTAAACTCATTCCTAAATAATTGTAAAAGCTGGCTAAAATATATTCGAGTAAATTAAAAATGTGTATTTTTAATCGAAAAATTTGCTTCACAGTAGTGTGTAACTTTACGTATTTATTATAAAGTGCTAGAATTAATAAGTGATTTTTTTATACATTTAGTTCTTGATCAAATATAATAGCTTTTGTCGTTCAAGTATTCATTTGTGAAGTATCGAAGCATGAGAAATTGTATATGTAATTAGTTGACTGCGATTTTCTACTTTTAGGTAATATTTATTGGAGATTGTTGAAGCAGTGAGTTCACGTTGATCTTTTCAACTGAATTCCAAAGCACACAGTTTTTCATTTTTAGCGAAATAAACATAGTAGTGCATTTAATAATGTTTATTAGCTATTTTCACAAATCAGTACAAATCACTGTTAAACTATAAATTGCTAATTTTAATTTCCATGAATCCAATAAATTTTACAAATTCAATTTTAATTAGAAATAAATAAACAAGGTCATTCCACAAAACCCATATTGTACGTGGGATACGTATTGAAGTTTTAATATAATTAGTATAATATATGTATATATATAACATAATAAACTGCTCAAGTACAGGTCTAAAGAGTAGCTTCAGCACTGCGAAAACATTAAGTATATGTAGCGCTTGACCATAGCTTTCGATTGATACCCCATATGACCCATGTTGCCATTGAAAAATAAAGTGACCTTTGACATAGGTCGCCAACGGTTGACCTTTCGCCAAAACCAAATAGCGCATGAAGGTGCTCGGGACCTTAGGAACAACTTTGCCCCCTTTCAAAATTTCGATATCTGTAGCCGTTCGAAAGTTACAGGCGATCCAGACAGACACACAGACAGACGGACGGACAAAACGTTCGCATAAGTACGCTGAAGCTACTAATAAGGCCAAGAAATTTTGACTGGGAAAGGGGTTTAGCCAACACCTATCTCAGTACTTGGGCAAAGATTTCCAAGAGCTATTAATGGTTTGTTGAAATAAAAACACTTGATGTCAATGGTCGACGTTTAGATATTTATTTATATCATTCTCGAGACCTGAGGAGAGGTTTACAGATAAGAAGCGATGTTTGTACAATGTAATTAAGATCTTACCTAACAACTTGTGGTAAAGAACCAAAAAGGCACATGTAAATCACAACACATGTGATAAGATTTTAAATTTTAAATTTACAAAAGCAGCAATTGAACGAAGCTAGCATGTTACACACTAACGTAAAGCTATATTTCCTGTCACCAGGTTACATATTAAAACTCATAATTTACATTTAATAGTTATTTAACCTACAAGTGTGTTATTGAAGGCGATTAATAATCGAAACTGTTTAAAGCAAGAACGAGCGATAGCGAGTGAGTGCCTTTAATAGTTGAGATTATTAATCGCCCATTAACAAACGAGTTGATTAAAAAATTTTTACGTTGACCGCAAAATCTTTTTTTGTGGCGAAAAATGTGATTAATACAACTAACCTCCATGCAAAATATCATCAAAACGTAAAAATCACAAAAACAGTTAATTAATGAAAAAGAGTGTATTAATCAAAAACAGTGTATTAATATATCTATTAATCCATCATTTAAAAAAAACAGTTAATTAATGAAAAAGAGTGTATTAATCAAAAACAGTGTATTAATGACGTCTATTAATCCATCCTTTTTTAGGAAAAATAATTGAAATTAACAAGCGGTCAACGAAAAAATTAATTAATTACTACAATTTTATTGGTTTGAAGCCATAATGGCCGTCAATTGATAAAATTGTTTAAACCCGACAAGGAATGTGAGAAAGTTATAAACTTTGCAGATATCATTTGTTGGCCGCGCATGCGCCTTACGATCGGCGTCAGTCGCTGGCAAATGCAAGGATGCTTTAAGAAATTAATTAAAGGGTAATTATTTATTTATAGGGTTGAAGGATTTATTTAAAGGAGATTGAAAGAGGGTAGGTTGAAATTATTAACCCACGATTCTACCAAGGTTGAGGGAATTCTAAAGAAAAATTGTTATTGGACATGGCTAACAGAAGGTGATATGAAACGCTAAGGTTGTCGATGTCTGTTTTTGAGTTATCTCATTTACATTAAAGGATTATCCCACACAATAAAAAGGGGTTTTCGCAAATTCAATCACATAATAATAGCAGATAAGCACCACCATATTATAAAAGATTGTTTCTCCAAATTGAAAGATATAACTTTAATTATGTTAACCCCGAATGTTATCTGTCAGATAAATTGTAATGGCTGCCCTTCCACCTATATTGGGCAAACTTCACAGAGGTTGAAAGCTAGGATTACCCAGCATAAAAGTGATTCCCGTGTAAAACCTAAGGCTTGCGCTTTAGCTAGTCGTGTCAACAGTACAGGTCATGAGATGGATTTTGATAATTCCAAAATCATTACAATATAATCTAATAGTAACCATCGTTTATTTATTAAAATGTGCCACATTTTTGGTAGTAACAACACCCTTAACTCAAAAACAGACATCGACGACCTTAGCGTTTCATATCACCTTCTGTTAGCCATGTCCAATAACAATTTTTCTTTATAATTCTCACAACCTGGGTAGAATCGTGGGTTAATAATTTCAACCTACGATTTTTAGGAAATATATTTGCTTTACGTGTAAAATTGTGGCTTCTTGACATAAGAGATTTTAATAGTGCTCACTACATAGGAAGTTTAAGTAGTTTAGCCTTAGCTCGAGCAAATTTGATGACCACCAACAGTGAAGATAATGAGATGAAGAAAAGAAAAGAAATCAGTCCACCAGAACAAATGTACAACTTAAAACAAACAAATAACGGGTAAGCAAATAAAGATAGTGTATCAAACAGCATGGCGCAAGACGAAAAAATAAATGAACTCAAGGTGATGCTCAGGCATATTCTAAACGAGGTACATAATATAAAGTTGGGGCAACAAAACTACAGCGATGAGATAAAAAGCTAAGGGATGCAAACAAACAGAATATTGAAAAAATAATGGTGCTGGAAGAGAAGATAGAGAAACAAGAAAAACGCAGCAACAATGTCGTCATACAGGGTATGTCCATTTAAGAATAGCAGTTAAAGAAGGGAGTCGAGCAATTTATAGTGGACTAATTGGAAATTTTTGAGTTTTAATATATAACCTGGTGACAGGAAATATAGCTTTACGTTAGTGTGTAACATGATAGATTCGTTCAATTGCTGCTTTTGTAAATTTAAAATTTAAAATCTTGTCACGTTTTGTGGTTTACATGTACCTTTTTGGTTCTTTACCACAAGTTGTTAGGTAACCTCTTAATTACATTGTACAAACATCGCTTATCTTATTTGTAAACCTCTCATCAGGTCTCGAGAATGATATAAATAAATATCTAAACGTCGACCATTGACATCAAGTGGTTTTATTTCAACAAACCATTAATAGCTCTTGGAAACCTTTGCCCAAGTACTGAGAACGGTGTTAGCTAAACCCCTTTCCCAGTCAAAATTTCTTCGCCTTGGGTAGTAACCACCGAGCTGTGAAAAGGTTTTATTATATATATTATTTTTAAGTGCTAATTACTACATTTGCCATTTCTAAAATATTTAGAACCCTGAAATGTAATATAATCTTGACGAATGATTAGGCGTTGGGTCGCGTCCCAGTTTGAAAGACCCAGACTGCACGTGCAAGCAATATCCCGTATCGTGAATGCATTACTAGGGATTTATTTCGTATCGACGGGATGCTGGATTAGAAATGGAATTTGGAATGGGAGAGCGTTCGGTGCTGTGATAGGGCCTAAAAGTGTTTTGTGAAAGTGGACTATTTTGCGTTCCTGGTGCAAACGATTCTGCGAGTATGAGAACCATTAATTGTTTATAATGCGTTAAGTTACAATGATGCTAGGCGAGGCTACGAGAGCGGCTATGCGTATCCTTAGTTAGTGGATTAGATTAGCTAGTGTAGAATGTAGTTACTATCGTAGTTAGTTGAATGATGTTTGGTAGCTTTTTGGCAAACTCTCTTGGTTTGCTCCGGGCTGCCTTTAGCTCGATGTGCTCAACCAAACGAAAATACTAACCCCTTCTTTCTTTGCACCCCTAATGCGAAGTTACATTTTTAGACGATCCTAGTAACGAATTATCTACTTATTATATAAATTAATGGTAGTATTAGGAAATAACAAAATAGTTTTACTAAGACATCACCATTAATGCAAAGCAAATACTCGTCTTAATAGAGCACTGAAGAATTTATAAGGTGGCATTGATAAACAGTAAATTTGGTATATTTTTGTGCAACTCTTGTTGTTGACAAAACTGATCTACGTTTCATATTCCTTAATTTTTGACAGTGAATATATTGTTAATTTTTAAATAGAATTATATAGCTTGATACGATATTCAGCAATATGGTGAATAGAAATTCCAGAAAATGTTAATTAATGCGTTTAAAATGCAATGAACAGTGGTTTATAAAACTCACACGCAATGCTATTCTGTGTTCTATTGACCATGAAAATATACAGAAAAGAAAATCTCTCTCAATTTCTAATATTGTGCCATGTATTCATATATTTTTAATATACATAATATAAACATTGTACGACTTTGAATAAAAAATATCTAAAAAACACCATTAAATTACGACGACGTTAATGATAATATCGTGGCCTTCCTAAACATAATAATTTTTCGTTGTTTCTTAATTATTATGTTATGTAAAGCTCATCCAACGTAAGCACAAATTTCTGAGGCTAAATTATGACGATCTAGCCCAACCTACCTTAGACCAAAAGTTGATAGGTTTCGAAATATAGGACGTCAAAGTTGTAATGTTCTTTTACTTTATTTAAATATTTATCTTAATAATAGCAGCATCTGCAAGAAATTTAGAATTAATTGTTTCTTTGGGGTGTGAAAGCCAGATCTGATCACAGTTTTGATGTACATTACAGAGGGCGAAGGAAGGCAACGACGGGTTTCAGTACGCAATAAAACATTTAAATCCAATTTCCTCAGAAACGATAGCTCCGGGTGACACCTACCAAGTATACCTGTTTTGAACAAAAAATGTAAGGGAATAGGAATTTTTTATTAGAAATTTAATACACCAAGTCACAACAAGTTGTGAAGCTTTAGCGAAATGCTGCTGGTTCCAATTTGGAGCGTGTTTAAGGTACAATGGGCCAACAACAATAAAAATGTACACAACAACGAGTTAATAATGATAAGAATGCAAAAATGAACTGACAAAGAAGAATGGGAATAACACACAAAATCAATAACGAACTAAATCAGCAACTTTAATTGTTTAGAAAAACTCTAAGGAAATGTTCAAAATGATTCCATTTTCTAGTATACAAACATTAATTCGACGGAGAAAGTGAAAATCCACCCGTTCCATCATCTTATCGTACCCACAATTATTCTTCTTCGGCGTTTACAGGTCTAGAGTATACCATTTCTTTAACAGTTTTCCATAAAAAGAAATCTAACGGCGCGGCGTTAAATCTGGTGAGCGTGGTGGCCAATTTGCAGAAGCATCATCTCCTCTGCCGATCCATCGATTTCGAATATTCTCAGTTAAATGATTTCTTAAAAGTCAAATGTGGGGTGCACCGTCGTACATGAACCGCATATTTTGTCTAGTTGCCAGTGGGGGATCATCCAATAAATTTGGTAAATTTAGTTGTTGGTGTTCCAGTAATTTGAACCATTTAAACGAGATGGTAAGATGACAGAATCAATTAGAAATCTATCAATGATTCCTGTCTATACGTTGATTACAAATTGATGTTGATAATACAAAGCCTTCATTGCATGCCGGTTGTCATTAGCATAAACATGTTCATTATATAAAATTCCCACACCCCTTCTGGTAAAACAACACTTATCGGTAAATAAATTTTTTTTATGAAAATTTTCATTAAGTGCTCTCCGTTCATTAATGAATCGACAGAAGCCTAGTCTTAAACTGGGTCGAGGGGTAGAAGCTGTCATACTGTCTAAAGGTGGTATGGATGCAGCAGCTGTTCTCTTAAAGTCATATCTACTATATCTTTAGAAATCCCCACTTCCAAACCTAGGTATCTGGTGCTCAGACTCGGATCTTCTTCAACTCGTTCTAAATGTTCTTCTTCAACCGCAGGTCGTACGATCTCGTCCATAATCAACAATTGAAGGAGCAAAACCACCGGTTTCTCGAAACGTCTTTCAACAGTATTTAATGTTTGGTGGTTTGGAAAAAATGCGAAGAAATCAATATTGGCACCGCATCTATGGCCCAAATTCGTATGATACCACAAATATGGATTTTGCAAGTTATCTATTTTTACTTCCTTTTACTACTATAAAGGAAGTATTGGATTCACCCCAAAAATTCGAAATTGAGTTTTCAACAGATCTTCACGTTTTAGAGTCCCCTGATCCCAAAAAACATATTTTTTTTCATTGGTCTGTCTGTCTGTCTGTCTGTCTGTCTGTGTGTCTGTCTGTGTGTCTGTGAACAGAATATCTCAAAAACGAAAAGAGGTATAGCATTGAAACTTCATATATAAGTTTTGTGTACTATGTAGATGAGACAGCAAGCTTTTGAAGAAAATCGCATAACCGGAAGTAGGTGTTTACTCTTGTGATTTTTCAGTTTTTTTCGATTTTTTCAAAAACGGCTCTAACGATTTTTTTTAAATTTTACATTTTTCTTACATTTTTAATGTGTATTGATGTGAGATAGGTGATTTTCCAGTTGAATACTTCTAAAGTGGGTTTCTTTTGTTTTTTTTTTCTATTTTTTTTATTAACTCCTATTTTAAATAAAACACCCGGTATATTATTACATTTTTGAATTCACCTTAAAATTCTAGAGAAAATTTGTCTCTTCAACTAACACTCGATTTTGTACCGTTTTTGTAGAATTTGTAATTTTTGAAAATTTTTAACAAATGGTTAAAAATTAAAAATGAAATTTTTGACTAATTATAAGATCACTGTAAAAGGAAGTTGTGTGAGTGTATCACACCAGATTTTTTATGCTAGCATACACTGAAATCCTACATTTTAACTTTAGTATACCACAAGCAGAGAACAAAATTGTCAGAATGATTACCAATCTTCTAACGAGGTTATCACCATAAGAAGAAGATATTTCAAACCAAATAGTTGTTTTTATGACAGAATTTTAATGTCAGCCATAAAAATTATTTGAATCTGAAAATGATTTTTGTTTTAGTAACTTGCGTGTTATATCGTATTACCATGTCGGTTTTTCTATTCTCTACAATATACGTTGCTAATATGTGGCACGTGAAATGCAAAATTTAGGAACTGTTTCATTTAATTTGTTTAAACAAAACTGGCTACGCTCATATAAGAGAGTTGTTAGTAGCAGGTCATGGATGCCAATAAAAATAAACACATTTGTATAACTGGAAAACTCACTCCTTTAAATTTTCAGTTCCAACTTTGAGATGTTGAAGTTAAAGCGTTTAGATGAGCTGTACATAGTGCAGGCTTTATTCTTGCAAAAAATGGGAGCCAATAGATACAGAATAACTGTTTTACAATACAAAAACGAGGCACAAATTAGCGCGTTAATAAATATAACTGCAACACAGGAATGCGAAAGGTCGGTGCTTCGTGGCGCAGGTAGAAATTTTCCGCCTGCCGTTCGAATTCGACCACCGGTAGCGTTTTTTTTTTTTATTTGAAAATTTATTTAATTTATTAGAAACGTGAATATATTTTTAATCCTAACTGTTAATTTGATTTTTAAAATTATTTATTGTCACAATGTCCACGAGAGAAGTTCTGCGTAAAGCCTTTTACAGATTTTTACAACTGGTTTGCTGTCCACTTAACATTATGAAAGAGTCGCAGAATACATTTTGGGCAATTATTTACTGCGATTATATGAGTCAGTAAAAGTTTAGTGGTAGTTTTCAGCAACCATAGTTCTTCTTTATTCACAGTTAGTTATTGGTTGCGTGAATTTAATCGTGCGCGCTGTACATTAGGATTAGAGTATGAATTGAGACTTTGATGACTTCCAGTAGCTGTTAATCGAAGAACGAAAACAATCACGGTTAGGATGGTGCAAATGTTAGATAAGTTCGATGCAGCAATATTAAGTTACGGGTCATGAGTCTTGAATATATTGTTGTAACCCCGAGACTAAATAAGAATCAGGTGTTTGAATTTTGAAAAGGAGGCTGTGCCAACAAAAGCTATTCCCGCTAAACAAATATGATTGCTGATTTTTGCAGAAGCAGGGATCCGTTGCAATAATTTTTCTTGACAATCGTAAACCTGTAACTTATAGTTAATAAATATAGAGAAATTTGCCTTTCTCAAATCTTTGAAAAATTATGTATAAGTAGTAACGTTGAAAAATGTGGTTTTTGTGGTATTCTGTTAGACCACGATAATGCAAATGGGCATACGACCCCAATGAATTTAAACTTCTTACACGAATCTGAAGTCCTGCTGGTCAGTCATCTTCCTCGGTACAGTCCAGACCTTGCACCCCGCAATGCATTTTTTTTTTCAATGATTGAGGGAAGAATCCAAAAAATGGAGTTCTTTATATGGTTTGATAAGTGGTTTCAAAGAATACACAAATGTATGTAACTATATAACAAAAAAATAATTTTAGTTTACTTTTCTTACAAAAAACAATTAATGAAACAATCCTCGTAAAACCTACATAATATTATTTCTCAAACTTCTGATTTATAATATGAAATAGCAATTCAAATTTAATTTCTATCGAAAATAATTAACTAGTAATGACAATTTAAAAAATGCAGTCGCCTGAGCAGAATACGTAAAAAACAATGCGCAGGTGATCACTTTTTCATACATTGAATTTTGACGAATTTTGAAGGATAATAGTTATGGAATTAACCACGGTATACGAGTTCCAACGTACGTAACAAAAGTTTTGGAACAATTTGAGTATGTAGATTTAAATAAAATTCAATATTATTCAAAAAACGTTTAAAACATGATGATCTTACATCTAAGGTAACATTAATCATCAAACTAGATAATGGCAAGCGCTACATATTTTTTCAACTGTCAGCAATTTTGCCGTCACACATTACATACGCCCTTGGACATAATTTACCTCAATTTCATAAGTTTTTGAAATATTCTGCTAAGTAGTTGTTCCTTATTTTGTGTATTCCAGTTATTGTCGTGCACCATTCTGCTTAGTTAAGCAAAAAATCCTTGATAGGCTTGCCTGGGGAATATTCGTTGTTATGTTTTACTATAAATGGAGACTGATTCAATTAGTCTCTCGTGGATCTCGCGTAATGGCAAAAAGCTAAGTCTCACCAAAATATGATTTCATCATCAGCATATTATTGTTTTAAACAGGACGATACAATTCTTGAGGCACAGTCATGTGTGAAATATTAAAACGCCGACCTAATCTCCGAATTAATGTTTTTACCCTGTATTTAGCTCTGGGGCGTTCACATTTAAGTAAATTTACGCAAGATAAGAAATATTTATCTTGTGTAAACTTCGTATTCTCTTATAGCTCGATAAATTATTGAAACTAACACATTTTGGTCTCTGAAGATGTTGACAATACTGCTCTTGGGCATTTGTTGAACCAATTGATAAGTACTCATTCGGATTTTAGTTTGTAAGACATTTTAATCAATGTGATTGCAAAATGTGTACTATAAAGGTAACTAATAGTATAGTTGTACTAAGATAGTCCTATTATACAAATGGGGCCAAAATTATATACAGTGAATTTATAATAAGGCGCAATGTGGTTTCTACGGATACACCACGTCCATACTATGTGCAGATACGTTTATTTTAAAATGCAATATAGGAACTTTACTGAGTACGTAAAAAAATCATGTATCCTACAAAGGAAGACATTCTTTTGATTAAATGGAATAAAGACATCAGCTCGCAGCAAGTGTGTGAGTTATTACACGTTACATTCACTGCTGTTATTTGTAATGCTTATTTTTCAATACAGTTACGGTTCATACATTGTAGTTTAAAATAAAAGCATTTACACATTGAGTATCCTTAGAAACCAATAATTAACAATCAAATCCTCATGGAAACTACAAGACCATATTGCGCATTACAATAAATTCACTGTATAACAGAAATGAGATAACATGAACAAGACTATAAAATGCATTGAAAGATATAAACATAGAAGCAAATATTCGAGTAGGCTTGACGCTCATTTTGATTATGACATATGTCAACTAAAGCTGGCTACTAAAATATTTTTTGTATGGTCATCTCTTTCTTACTCAAGCAATATATTTGGTTGTTCATGTTATCTTATTGCTGTTATATATAGTTATGGCTCCATCAGTACAATGAACGTAGAATTGAAATACGTCTTGATATTTCAGAATCGTTTATTTATATGTCGCGGTGTATCCTTAACAACAACTACAAAACTAGTAGATTCTAGATAATCGATACACAAACACAACATTACTCCCCCCCCCCCCCCCCCCGCCAAATAAAAGGTAAGGAAGGAAGGTAGGAAAGCTAATATAATCCAGGGAGAAAAGGATAGGATTATATTTAGCTACAAAACCTTCTGGATCTTTTCAACAATCCTTATAACAATAATAACAATAATAAAAAATAATAATAACAATAAGAAAATAACGGATAACCGAACACAACACTACGCATACGTTGATACTGGTTGCCGAGTCTGGGCCGTTGATGCAGCGTATCCTCCTACTTCAGAGGTGAAAGCTGAAAAAAAGAGAAATACGGCAAGTGTATACATAACAGAGTAAAAAATACATATACAAGCAACAAACAGATAAACACATGGAAGCGTGGGAGACTGTATTATTCTAGAAAGCAGTCTAGTTTCAGCCGATCGACACTGACTGTCCCGGCAATGCCTTCCAGCGACATGTATTTATCTGTCCGTTGGCAGACTTTATAGGGACCTAATAATTAGGTTTTATGCCTTTTGTATGCGTACTATTCCTGAGGTACAGGTGTGTGCATGATTCTAGATCCTTATGGATGTGTGGGTTGCGATTAGGGTAATTTTTGGCCGCTAATATAGCGTTTTAATCTAGCTTCAAATGCCGCCACTAAAATGTCAGATGGTTAAATAGAATTGTTATCGTTGGAAAAATCATTCGGCGATGGAAGAGCAGGAGAAACTTGTAATTCTGATTTCATACTGGATCTAAGGAATAAAACTATCCATGAGAGTCTATCTGGCCAAGAATCTATACTTGTTGAGTTTAAAGCATCTTTTAAGGTGCGATTAAAGCGTTCGTTGATTCCTTGGCATGGGATGATATGTACATACGTGTTGATATTTCAGAATATTTTATTAAATTGTTTTTTTATATGTTGGGGTGTAACCTTAACAACAACAACAAAACTACTAGATTCTAGATAAGGTTACACAAACACCACAGTACTGTTATCGTAAATTCTGATACTCATAGATTTTTTGTTTCCAATGGTGATTTAATTGTATTTCCGTAGCTTAAAAAAATATTCCCAAAGCTTTTGTTACATACGTTACGTAACCTTATGTGCATTATTTGATTTACGGCCTAAATCTAAAGTTTTCCAACTGATAAAATGTATATTATAGATTAATCTCATACTAATTAAAATGTCCGCTTGTGCATGCGAATTTCGCCAACGGTAATAGGTTCTTCCTACAATACTACTATGTTTATAGATGCGCTTAAAGACGGTTTACGGTTAATTTCCTTTAGCAAACACGCGAACTTTTTTAAAAGCTGAACGCCAAGACATGGCATTCCAGCTTACGATTTAGACTAACGTCTGTCCAATCGAATAAGGAATACACGAACAAATGGCTGAACTTCTCCCATGGATTAATTTAGTTTTAATCAAAACCTGTCGCTTTGTGATATTTATTATCTATTAATAATTACGAAACGCTCCGTTTTAGCTCGAAGGGGCACCGCTCAGACAGCGTATTCTCGTCAAGGCTCCTCTCAGTATTCCTTATATAATAAATAATGACGGATCCTTTATTATCCACGCATGCAATGGAAATTAATTATGGATTAATGCAGCCGACTTCGGTCTCAAGCTGCTAAGCAAGAGCCTCATTAGAAAATGTAAGAGGTGCAAACGTCACATTCACGTGCTAATGCATGCTTCGTGCTAACACGTTCAGTAACGGCAAAAACGCAGGCTAAAAAAAGCATTGTTGTAATTCGTGGCTCCGTTTTGTGATTGCTCCCGATCAAAGAAAAGTTATTAAGTGGAAATTCGCAACATATATTAACTCAATCGTTTGGCAGCTCCAATACCAACTCGACCATGCAAATTGCTTCGTTGTTTAGTTGCAATTGATACGTGGACTACTTTTAGAAAAAGATTGTAATTTATGTCTGATTATCGAGTGTGCTTTGCATTCGTCCTGTAGGAAAAACATAGCTCGGAAATCCATTTACACCGCCATAAATTTCACAGCAGGATGGCATGCAAATTCAACATTGTATTGCGATTTTCCAAACCCGCTATTTTCTTAGAATTGCGTATGAGGTATGTGCAGAGCACCAAGTAGAAAAAAAGGAAAGAAGTAAATGTAACCCCTTGTTGAAATAATATCAAAAGACTAACCACATAGTCATGAACAGAAGTAATTTATTGTATTATTAAATTTATTTTACTTAATGTCCTCATCTTCTTTAGAATTTACTCTTGTATATCTTTCATTTAAAAAATACCAGTAAGTAATCGCTATACGTAGTTTTTATAATTACAAAATTAATGTTACTCATTTTACTTGTATATAATTAAAATACAGTCAGAAAAATTGAGGAAAAATTATTAAATTAAATATTATTTGGCAGAACTACATTTGACTACAGAATTCGATAACATTGTTGCAAACACAGGCCTTATTAGTACTACTCCGCATATATTTTATTATTAATTTTAAATACAAAATGATATACATTACAAATACAAACAAAAATCAACCAAACTGATACAAGTAGTTACATTATTACGAGTATATTTCAAATACGTGTTTTTAACGTCAACATTTTAACAAGTACCCTTGCAGCTTAGCTCAGCGGTGGAGGTGAATGGCGGCAGACATGAGCATGGGGTATCCCTCAGATAAACAGTTAATTATTTATCGCGGGTTTTTTAGGTTTTTTATTCGATTAAAAAAACGTTTTTTTTACATAACTAGTATCTGTCCTCTAATTACTAATGTAATTAATAGTTCTCAGCTACAAGAGACTAGGACTTAGCAATGCAACTGTGAGGCATCCTCTTCGCTGATTTTAAATTGGTTAGATTATTAACATAGTAAAAGTAATAAACGCTAATATTTGCTCCATAGATTCACAAGAATTTAAATTTACTTTCACTAATTTATACATATTTGGGTGATCATAATAACAGTATATAATATGAATAGAAAAACTTGCACATTTGCACAGTAATATCTTATTATAATAAAAACAGTGGATATTTACCTAAATTCGAGAGGTTGATATCTCCAATCAGCTGTAATAACACATTAGTCTTTTTCTTTTCACTGCGTATTGAGCTCTTGAGCCAGTTCTATTCCCCTAATTTAGATCTCCTCACCATTTTGGTCATTTCTCTCCTTCTAGTGAACAATCATGGCTTTAGATCGTTTCTCACGTTCCGTTGGTGGTTTCCTTCTATGACTCTTGAACGTTACGTTTAATTTCAACTACTTCTAGGTGTTGTTAATTTGCTTTTTTAACAAATTCTATCTTTTTTAGGGGAGTACCTATTATGTAGGTATTAATATATTTTGCCAATCAAGTATGAAGCTGTTATATTACCCTATCTTTGTTTACTTTGTCCACGGTTTCCAGAAACAATAGATAACCAACTGTATTTTGTATGAAAATCAAAGTTTTGCTACAATTTTACAAATATATTTTAGTTTTACGGTTCTGTACTGCTTATATAATTGAATTTCTGTTATATCAAATGTATGCTGCTTTACGATTCAAAAGCAAGCCAAGTAGATGAATCGATTTTCCTGTTCATGCCCTTTCACAAGTAAGAGTTTTTTGCTTTGGCAGCATGTTTTTTTGTTCTGTTGTGTTTGTAGATTTCTATGCTTTTTTTAATTTTTTTTTATTAAATGTTACAGTACCTCGACTGCCAGGGCCATTGGCACTAATTTTAGATAATACATAACATTATGGTATTACGTTGTTGCAATATGATTACATTTATAGTAATTGTAAAAGACCAGTGCCTTTCAAATACAGTTTCAGTTGATTCATTTAGATCGCACAAATTATGTCCTAGCTCACATACCTACGTTACGGTGATTTTCGTATTTCCGGCATTCGCATATTATGTGTTTTATAGTTATATGTTCATTGCAGGTGGTGCACACTGGTGGGGGGTTTTATTTCATTAGGTGGATGGGGGTGATTTTACTGTCGCTTATTCTTATCCTGCTTATTTTTACTCCTCTTGTCTAGTCAGCTCCATTGAAGTTTTCCATTTCCCTTAATTTGTTTTATCTGATATTGAACCACCTCTGGTTCCATTTTTCGAAATTTGACTTCTTGTTATGGATTTCAATGTCATGTTGGAATATTATTGACTTGCACTGTGGTCTTGGTTGCAGCTTATCTTTCTAATTGGTCCACTTCTTCAATGCTTTGGACGCCAGTGTGCGATGGTATCCATACGAAAATAATTAATAAAATTATTAATCGGGTTACGGCTATAAATGTTTTTATTTCCTCTTGCCTTGTTAAACGGTCATTACTGTCGTCTAACCTGACTCGGTAAAAGAGTCTTTACAGGCCAGGTGCCTGTAAAATGCTGCTATCGCGATTTTACAAGCACCTTGTTTTCTAATAATCACAGCCTTCATTAATCACTAATATTAATTTTTAGGATGTTCCCCAAGGGGAAATAAAACGTTGTACGCGGCTCGCTTGTAATTAGCCTTTATTGGGGCTCACCGGATTACAAGGCTCGCTCCTACGTCGCTCTCCCTGCAAATTAGCCGGCTCGCCCATAAAGGCTAATTTGCTAGGCTTGCTACGTAAATAACTATTAAATATTGTAAAATTGTGAGAGAGTGCATCAACACTATAATTTTAATACGGGCATCTTTGAGAGCATATGCTAGTTCTTTGTTGACGACGAATAGCTCTGTTGTAAAGACTAAGCACATACCATTTAGTTTCATGTAGTTTTTTGTGTATTACGTTTAAACGCACAACCAGGGTTGTTTTATTTAGGAATTGGTAAAAATATATACTGATGAAGGTGTGTCTTCTTTTCGGTACATTGTAAGGTCCAGATGTACACGAGGCATGCTTCCAAGTCATTGCATAAGCCTTTTCGATGTCCAACAATATCACTATCAGTGTTTCCAGTAACGGTATATTGTGCAGGGAGGATCGTCCTTAACGAAATCCGCATTGGTTTTTAGTAATCCTTTTTCCCTTTCCAAACACATTAACCTTTGGTGCAGTATATTTTCTAGAATTTTTTGCACATGGTATTGGTGAGCGATATAGGTCGTTAGCTGGACGAGGGCGTTTTATCCTTCTTAGGCTTTGCTATAAGAACTATTGTAGATAATTTCCAGTTTTCTGGAAACAATCGTGTTTTCAATATAAAATTGTAAAGCTCCGGCAGGGTAAGTTTTAAGGAATAAGGAAGGTTTGTCAACATTTTAAAGTGTATGGTGTCTGCACCCGGAGATTAATCTCTAGCTCTGCATAGTGCATGTTCTAGCTCGGTATAGGGGGTTTCCACATTATAAAATTCGTTGTTATTTAAAATAATGTGTAGTGGTTCTTGTTCTACAGAGTTTTTATAAACTTTAAAGCTACTATCGTAATTATCGCAGCTTGAAGTGTATGCAAATTGATGCTGGGTGCATTAGCTATAACTAAATTTGAAGTTAAGATACGATCGATCTGGTAGTTTGATTGTAGGTATATTAAAGTTTTTGAACTTATTTTCGATGTTTTGAACTTTTCCCTGTATATCTGTTGTTGTCGTTGCGTTATTTATGGAACTGATATAATTTTCCCATGATAATTGTTTGCTGGTTCTCTAGACTTTTGAAATTCAATAAGCGACAGGATATATTTCGTCTTCCGATAAACATTTACAGCTCATTTTTCTTCTTGGTAGTTTTCATTCCTCTAAGGAGCTCTATATTTAGCTAAATTGATGTGTAGTAGAGGAATTGATTTCTGATTTTTGGTGACTACATCTGCTACCTTCCACCTTGCAAGCCAAGCTCCTTCATGGGGTGTTAGTGCCTCACCACTATTACTATTATTATTATTACTACATCTGCTTATCAGTAAATTGAATAGTGGCTAAATTTAAAGTATTGCTATACAGTGAAAAGTTAGCTTCATTAATTTTTCATTTCGTTGAAGTGACGAGTCTTGATTGTGTAAAGCTAATGCCCAGTACAATTGAAAAATGGTCGCTATCGAATAAGTTTTCTAACGATGACCAAGATGTTAAGTGCGGTGTAACTGTATATTAAAAATTATAGCACGTACAGCTTAAGCATAATAATATACGCATTTATAATTCTTAAGCGTGTTTTTCTTTTAAAAAATATAAAACACATTATACATTTCTTCTTCACCAGCGGCTATTCGTAGAATTACTTTTTTCAATGCATCTCCATCAGCAGGGTATTTTAAAGCTTTTGATCGTAGAATTATTTCTTCAGCTATGAAACATTGGAGAATCACCGGCTGCATTTATTCAAAAACCTGGAATTAAATTGTGTGGTGGTTCATAAAACCCACATTAATTTTGCTAAATAATGTAATTCGGACAAGCTTATTCATTTTGAAGTGCTGTTCTTAAAACTTTGATATGTCGTAGAATTATTTACCTCAATTCAAATCACGGTCTATGGCAGTTCTGGGTGTTTCATAAAAACTTAGATACATTTTGTTAAACACTTTCTTTAAGCTCCGTTATCTATAATTGAGATAAATTTATTCCATTTTAAACTGTGGTTCTCGAATAAAAATTAAATACACGTGATTTTTTTTAATGCTGGTGTCACAGTCTACCAACTAAACTTAAATTGACGTGAGGCTTCGCTAGTCATGTTTTCAAATTCTTGATCTCCATTGACAGGGTATTACAGAGCTTCCGCCCCTCGTGGAACTAGTTTCTTCAATTCTGAAACATTGACGAATCACGCCCTGCAGCAGTTCAAAAAACTGTAATAAAATTTCCCATTGTTTCATAAAAACGACTGTGAATTTTGCTGAACAGTTTTTTTTTACTTGATTTTCAGTAATTCGAATAAGCTTCTTCAATTCGAACTATGGTTCTTGATTGGGAATTAAATTTGTTTGAGATATTGTTGATACAGTTGTCAGTATTAACAGAAGTTTTTTTGAGTCCTGAGCTATTCAACATTTATTCGACTAAACTGGATTTCAAAATTTGTATGAAAATCGGCTTGATTAACATATAAATATCACCGTATAGCCATTCCGTAATAACTGCAAGAATTTTTTTGTTGGTTGAAATGTGTCACCGTCATCTGACAGTAGAATATAATCAAAGCTTTCAGCAATAGAACAATAAAGCGTTGCGGCTTACGTCCAGCAGTTTTTGCAGCTGACAGTCAGTCGGCTTTCAAAAATAATTTCACCTCGGTGTCGATAGCATCAGCTGATCTAAACGCTTGCACCACATTTCCTTTTACCGATTATCCGGTATCAGAGCGAATGCCATTAATTATTGCATATCCGTGTGGCAGTAATACTTGCCGCGCCATTAACTCCAAAAATGATTACGTACAGTGTTTTAAAGAGGTGTTGCTAATTGGAGGAATAGTCACTGTTATCTACTTATAAAATCGTTTGCATTTTGTTGAAATTATTGCTGATTTCCAATGGCAACTGACGTCGCTAAGAGGTCAATTAATTTTACACTACATTAGGCAGAGGTCTGTTAATGGCTTTAGAAGTGTCCAGATGCTTCGTGTTATTACATTACATGTATTAAAACTTTTCGCATTTTTTCGTTTGAATTAAATTAAACCTTATAATAATTTTCTTGGAAATCTATTTTAAATGACCCCGTAAGTCATTGTCGTGGTCAACATAGGCAGCCCACAATTTACATGATTCATTTTAAAGCTTAACCGCCTTAACTCGCTAACTGCACGAATTGTAATTTAGAATATGTTTGGAGTGTAAATATTGCACAACATTTTGCACTGCTGAAGGTTTATTAAACATTAACGCATATGTCGGGGTTACTAACAAGCATTCGCTACAAACCGCAACAGATGCCGTATAATAATCTATGAACGTAATGGACAACTAATAGCAATTACTTGACGATTTGTTTTTATTATTAATGCCGAAACGCGGTCCTGAAGTGAACAGTTATGTAACGAATAAATTATTAATTCATTTGTCCAATGTAACGACTTAGCAAACATTATTAACGGTAAGGTAGTATTAAACGTGCAATTAACTACTTGGATATGCAAAAGAACTCATATGAACAAACAGATTATCGACAATAGTTATGATGGTTATTTTTCAAACACAATTTATCTTTCGGCTGTTGCTTCATTAAAGCTTGCTCCAGACAGTGTGCATGCTAAAATATTTAACTTTTTAAACATGTTAATTAGCGGGTAATTAAGGTTAATTCTTGCAAATGTCTAAAATATTAATATTGCTGTATAATTAAATAATTTTCACACATCTTTTCACAGGCGTTGTTTATATATTACGTTTTCGTCATATACTGCATGCATATGTATAATTTTCAAATAAATATTAGACCTAACTGTGCGCAATTCAAACTAGTCATATAACAGCTTATTCTTTCCGACTGATGTATTTATTTACACGTTTTCATTAGCGATAATTCTAACACATAAAACTTCTATTTAGGCTTATTTTGAAATTATTATGCAAACAATATAGTCACAATTCGTTAAAAACCCCTAACCACACAAATATTTAACAGCATTTTGGTATTAGCTTTAAAGAGCATTTTAGTTTCAACATATTCGAAAAATCTAGTAGTCCCCAACATATTTACGAAACTGGTCATAGTATTACGTAAACCGACCTCTAAAAATAGTAAAGGCGTAAACTTGAACAAAGCAGCTAAATTCTTTTGTAACTTTGACTCTTTTTAAGAATCAATAGAATAAACCATCCCCACTCCGATCTTTATACACTATTGAAGTTGACACCTGATTGGTCGCTTAGAACATGTCCTTTGGGTTAGACAGTATAAATGGCGTTATAAATCGCGGTAGTGCTGAAGAGGATATCTTGGGCCAACTTTGTCGTGTTAGTTTCTCTCCAAGGCTATTAAAAATGACATATTAGCTGACGAAATACGTATTTAGAGGTTGTTAAATATTTTTGTGGTTAGGGGATTTTAACGAATTGTGTCAGATTCAAACCATATGCTCCAGCAGTGTTTTATTTTAAACTATCTAGTAGCCATTTGTACTTTACAAATACAGTTAAAGATCAACCGTTATAAAACAATGGGTGTAGTATGATTGAATATTCGCTACTTTAAATTTTGTTGTGATTAGTTCTAGATATCTTACTGTTGCGTAATGGGACGGCATTGCTGCAAAGGTATCTTAAATAAGTTTGGATTAAGAAAAACATTTACTGATATATTTGGCATTTTTATTGACCATAAAGAACTTACAATTAAAGTTGTAAAGCAATTTTTATTCCCTTTTTTCATATCGGTCCTTTCCGATCTAATCATAATATAGAAATACATTTGGTCTTCAATAGCTATCTTAATATTTAGTATATAAAAATGTATCGATGGATAACACTATTATGCAGACTCTTGTTAGGTTCATCAATTGGTAAAAAATTAAAACTTAATTTTTACTTCCCCTCGTCTAAAAGACGAAGACGGTATTGTAATCGTGATAAATTCACTTTTCTCAATTCCGTCTGTCTACATGTCCGTCTGCTTATTCATCTGTCTGCCCGACCGTTGGTCCGTCTTTCTTTGGCGGTATAGCTCAAAAACTAGTTGTAAGAAGAAGATAGTTTGCATGCAGAATATGTCTACCTGGATCGAAATCGAATATACTTTCAGTAAAATATATACAAGGAAAGCTCTTTTAAAAAATGTAATGTTGTCTATTTTTGCTTCAACTCAGAAATAGATGAAAGTTATATTTTGCATTAAGGTCGTGTTTTTCCCCTTGACGAAAATAGGACTTAATAGATACAGGGTAAATGTCGTAAAAATTACAAACTTGTGTAACGATTAGTACGGCCTATATAAAGCAGTCGCGAGCAAAAATAAGAAACTCACCGTATTGGCCGAATGGGACTAGCGATCGGGTCCGCTCGGAATGCTCCCGGGCGGTGAAATTGCAGTGAGTTCGAATCCTATGGGCTGCATATTCTTTTATTTGAAAATTTATGTAATTGGCATTGCCAAGTGTTTTCTTTTATTTCAGTATTATTAGGAACGTTAAGATGTTTTTACTGCTTTTTGGTGCGCTCTTGCGAGGCAAGTTCCGTGTCAGCGCCTTTACAGATTTTTTTAAAAAGAAAATTTTGCTTTAAATCATATTCTATTGATTTAGTCTGTGTACTAGATAGACAATTTTTGAAAAAGATTTTAGTCGCCCCACATTATTTCCTTTCGCAATTAATATGTGTTGTTATAACCATATCGTAAATTCCAGTATATTTATATGGAGGTCTCGACGAGATGACATTGTGAGACATTTCCCTTATGTCACTAGATAAAAAAATCGAAATTTTGTTAATGCTAATTAATTTTTTATTGTCAGTATCTTAATTTCAATCATATTTGTTTAAATAATTAAATTTGACACATTTCGCAGCTAAAATTTTATATTTTACAATATATTTAAAAAAATTGTTAATTCCAAAATTGACAACTATTTACAACTTTCCAGTTTAATTAAATACTAGTATTTGGTAATTCTAATAGTTATTTATGATGCAATTGCATAAAGCTAGTGTTTACTCACGGACGAAGCAGAATTAAGACGCGAGCTTAGTGAACGTTTTAAGTAACTAAAGATGCTTTACGTATGTGTATCGAATAATATTCTATCTACAATGAATTCTAGACAACACGGTAAACTAAAAAAATACTTTAAATGTAAATGTAAATTTTACATTCATAAGATCAAACAAGCGAACTATAAATTAAACTTTCGAAAAATATGTAAGTAATTGGACTCAATAAATTTTTAATCTATTTCGGAATATGCTGTTTATTCCGTTAATTATATTTAATACAAAACACATCAGATCTATACATAAAAGGCAGGAACCTAAAGAATCTATAGAGTGAAATTATACCGCTGATAAAGAAGATCCAATTATTTCCTTAGGACTACAATTATTATTTTAACACAGAAATTGTTCAAAATAACCTAGGAAGACGAAATGAAGATTTTATCTAGGATAGGTGGTGCAGAGGGGGCACCAGGAAAGGACTCGAAAGTAAGTACACCACCCAGCCTAGAAAAAAGGTATATAGTGGAAAAAGACTGAAGGTAGTCAAAAACCTTTAAGCTTGAAATTGTTGGGGATGGCCACTTGGCATTCGGTCTAATTATGGGCGTGTTAAGCTAGTTATTAATATAAAGTTAATGCGAGATTACAAATGCATTTTTTTCATAATTTTGTTGTCCGAGTATAGTAGACAAATTACTTTTCAACCAGTGTGCATTTCTGCATTTGAATTTACAGTCTCATTACCTCGTACACTTAATATAAACAAAACTGCGATATTTCTGTTTATGGGCACAACAAAATTTGTCATCTCTTCTATATATTTCCGAAGGTCACAATGGTCAAGGGTGTCTCCAGAAGCAGAAATTTTTGTGAGGAAATAGTTTGATATATCGTGGTAACCCAGGTGGACGGTCCCATAAGGATTCTCGGGTGAAAGATGCCTGTCCTGCTAGCTATTTTTAGGTTAGTAGCAGCTTTTGATCATGTGTGTTGTAAACATCCTTAATTACATTAAAGTACAATATCCGGTGTAACTGTTTATAAATATATAAGAGAAAGGGCCAAGTTAACCGCCCCCCCCTCCCCAAAGTTCCACAATCGTAATGTGATTAGATGTAACTAAGGAGGTTTACAACACACACGATCATAGGTTGCAACTAAACGAAATAAGCTAGCACGACACAGAACATCTTTGAACCGATAATCCCTAAGGAACCACACAATGTAATCAAAAATAAAGTTAAAGGGCTACTGTAAACAAGTATTAATTCACGGTTTCACTGTCTCTTCGAAGGAAAACCAATTTTGAAACTGAACAGTATCTACTGAAAATTTAAGTTCCGCTTAGCGATGTTTCTCCTCATGTATTTTAATAAAGGTTAGATATTTATAACATTTTCTTGGAGAGTATGTCCTTTATTCAACAAAAAACCAACGTTGACATTCAAAAATCCATAAAAGTAGGAGGCGATCAAATTTGTGTAAACCAAAGAATTATCTTGCAATTAATGGCGCTTTAGTCAGTACATTATATATTTAGTATAACTGCCATATATGTAGATTAAATTAAACCTACCAACTCAAGATTTCTGGTATTAGAGAAGACTTCTGGAGTTTGGCCTGACTATTGCATGATACAATTTGTTCCTCTTTTTATCTATCTGTACTACTGATGTGGGTGACCAACATATATTTTTAACTTTAAGCTTTAAATTTTCTTAACATTTATTTAAATATTCTTTTCTTCTCTTAAGTCCAGACGTTAACTTATATTGTGTCGGCTGTGTTTCTGTGAAATTGACCTCCTCATTACATTTTACAACAGAAACTAAAAAGACACCTTCTATAAAAACTGGCACAATGAACAATTAGTTTAAAAACAAAATGCCTTTGAAAATGCCATTAAAGGACTCGCAACTGAAATTCTGGCTGTCATTGTAACCTTATGGATGCTTTATATCTGAAATTTTGTTATTAAATTAATAGGTAAGTGGAACACTTTTTTTTATTTCCGATATGTTCTCATCAAAGTCTTCACAAGTGACGTTGCTTATGGAGAAGTTACTATTCAGCTAGTAGTTTTTGTATGAATACAATATATTACAAACGGAAATCCTCTTGATTCTAATCTGTTTGCTGTAGGTCATGCTTTAATTTCAATTAACCTATCTCAAGCACAGCAGCCCCCGAATGTGGCACTACACCACTTTGGCAAAGTAGTTACGCTACCGCTTAAGTTCATTACTAGTAACGCAAATACAATTCGATAAATACAGAAAAAAGGCAACCAATCTCATTCGAAAGCTGCTCAGTTCTTCGTATTAACATTTTCCAAACAATTGTGCAAAGACCATTTGGATAGTTTACGTCTTTCTCGAGTTAGCCGGTTTACATCCACATTGCGTGCCTACTACGCTAAACTTAATTAACCGACTTTCCTTTAAAGCTGAAACTGGTACTGTCTTCATAAAAGTTATCCGTTTCGTGAGACCTTTTGCACAGGGTGTTCAGCGACATGACGACCATAATTTAAGATTGTATTGCTGAGGTCATTTTAAGCCAAAATGTTTCATGAACGTATATTCAAAACTCATTCGTTACAAAAATACAAGCATTCTGAATTTTAATAATTCATAATTACTGATTGTTCATTTCACCAAAATAAAATCAAGATTGATTATGAGTCGTTTCTTTATCCTAGTTTCAACAATTGTTTAAAGTTAGTATTGTTTATGTCAAAATCAGCACTACTCTGAAGAGAGCTTATGTGTAAGATCATGGATGCTGCAGCAACTATCAGTGCTGATATAAGTCAATTGTAAGGAGAGATTAACTGTGTATACAAGCATTAGGTGGACATTTGAACAATCACTGCAGTAATACGGTCTTCAAATACTAAAATTCAGTTAAATAAAAATTAATTCGTTGATAACCCTGTGTGATACCTTGAATATTTACTTATCGTATGTAACTAGACATTTAAATGACGTTTCGTAAACCTTATTACTTTTTTTAATAATTTACCCTGTTTGTTGCCAGCTAGCTCAGTATGATGATCGCAATAGCTCATGGGCTACTCGCATTAACATTTACGCACAGTTAGGATAATTGTGTCTGTCATACATATACATTTCAACAATATTAAAATAACTCCAAAACAACTGTATTGGAAAGTACATCCTTTGAGTTCATGAAAGCCCGCTGTCGGATTTCATGTATCAAAAGCAGTCATCAATTCGCATACGCATTATTTGTTTATGTAGAGCATTTCTTTGTACTCGAAAGTTTTACAATACAGCCTGAAATAACGATCTATCACGAAAGCTGAGAAAATTTTCTGTACCAGATTATTTTAAATACTCGAACCAGAGAATGGCTCTTGGCCCTAGAATTTGGCTCACTCTAGACTGTGTAATCCTTGGAATCCTTGGAATGTAAATTCTACACATAGGCAGCGGGGAAGCCCCTTGCTGTTGGCTGTAGTTGCTCTGGTGCTGCTCGGTCGGCTGATGTCACGGCATCAACAATGAATGTCAAGAAACTACGTAGTTGTTTTGCAAGTGTGTAATTACAATGTTCACTATTCAAATGGCTTTTGCTGGACACGCAAACGCTGGTTGCTACGTACAAACACTTTTGAAGCAAACTTTAAAAGCTGCTAAGCTTTTTAACCGCTTCCATTTATTTCGCACCTATCACAATGTACTAGGAGCCGCTTACATACAGACGACTCTGGACGAAGCCCGTAATCGTAACAACTACCTTTTAATCTCTCCGCGTCTTGGCTTCAAAGTTGCGTTTATCGCTGTACCCACTAAATCAAGCTCTACCGAACAGGACGTATCCGTGCACTGTTGTTAAAAGAGATTGAATTAGTTAAGCCTAATTAACAATTAAAAGCATGCAACTACAAAGTGGCTATATACGTAAATATTAAAATAAACATTCCAGGCAAGGGCGACCAGATACCCGTTTCACATATTAGAAAAGATATGAAATAGTATCTTAATAGAAGTAAATAATATTTTTAAAGATCACAATGATGACAGTAATCATAAAAAAGTTATTAGTAGGAAGTATTGCTACTAACTTTTTTTCTGAGAAAACAAACACGTTTATTGTTGGCACTGGATATTTTCTATATTTCACAGTTTGATTATTGGAAACACGCTAAACAAAACTAATATTCAGAATCACAATTTCAAATAACTTTTTCAAGACTACATTCCAGCTGTTACAATCGCAGACTGGTAATTTTGAAATATTACGTGTTAAGCTATTGCTTCTAATAGAATTTGGCTTCAAAATTAGAAATTTTAGAAGACAATAAATGACCTTGCGAACCGCTTAATGGATTTTTTGCTTGCCACAATAATCGTTTATAAAAAAACTTGAATTCAGTTCTTTTATCAGCGAACAATATTTAGTCAATTTCTCCTCACCTTCTATAAATTTAGTGTACGAACTATTTTTGTCGTTCCCCGTTAATATCGATAGGATAGGATATTTCTTAAGTAGAGGGACAGTTCACAATATTCGATTTCCGCTATTTCTAATTGCCTCCAGAAAGCAAACAGTAAGAATAAGCTGTGCTGGAATTGCGTTTACTTTTTTTCAAATACACTGTAAACTGAAGAGGTTGTTCGTATATAATTTCATATTGTTTACTAATGAGAAATAAAGTATTCTCTAGTAAACGTTTCAAGTCGAATAAATTACATTGTCAATTTTCTTGTCATTTATGAAGTAAAAATGTAATTTCTTTGAAACTTAACGAACAGAGTGAATTAATATCTACTAAAAATTTAATTTCCGCTTTTAGACACTGCATTTTGTTCTTTTTATGTATTTTAATAAAGGTTTTATATTTATAGGCTTTTCTCGGAGCGTACTTTTGAAACCTTCAGTGCTCATTTTTGTTTACATTAATCGTATTATCGTACAAGCTGACGCGTGAACCATTTGAATAACAAATTTTGATTAAATATCGAACCAGTTTGAAGTTTGAGCTTTATGGTTCAGTTCAATTATATTTCATGTCAGCCCGTTGTTGATCCACAAACGAACTTTGACATTAGAAATTTCCTGAAAAATTTGGAGTTTCAGGCGATCAAATTTGCACAAGCCTAACAAGGATTATCTTGCAAGCGTGCGACAGTTTAATCCCCTCAACTTCGTTATTAATCTAGCTCAATTTTGCCATCTGCGGCCTGGCATTGTCCATAATCACTTTGCCAATCAATAGAGCCGAAAACGAAACGCATTCCATTTAGAAGCCGTTGAATATTTATGATCGAAGCTAGTCAATTAGATCGATGGCTCTACAGCGCCGCCCGTTCTATTAATTACGGGAATTTATCGAGCAGTTTCTCTTCGTACATACACATTTGCGTGCATTGTAATGTATCCAACGGCTAAGTATAGGCTTCCAGGGAATAGTTGTATATCCAGTTTAAATCTAATCTTTCTTCGGCAGTTTCAGTACCTCTTTAGCGCGCCGTTTTTTATGAGAATTCCTGCGTGGCACTGAAATATCTTGATGAAGATCGCTGCTGAACTTCCAATAAATGTATGCTTGCCAAGGCTGTCTAAATTCCTCTTATTTTAAGATGGCCATTAAGGCTTCTGAGAGATAAGATCGCATTGTTTGATTGGCAATCATATTTATTGGTTCGAATACTTGAACTGGAAATGCATTAAAATGGACCTGAATACCATATTCGTCCACCTAAACGCAACTTTTGCGATTTAATTGTAAAATGTTAACATCTAAATATGGCTACAACAATACAAAAACGTGTGATAGATACAGTATATTTGCAAATTTCTTATCATTTTCAATGTACAGACGAACCCGTACAAGCCATTCCTCTCTTAAACTTCTCATGGCAGAAGATTTTTAAAAAAGGCCAAACGTAGATGTGGGTACACCGTAAGCAAGTGTAACCAGATTAACTTCCTAAGTTTTAATAGAAGTTGGAAATCGTTGACTAGGGTTCTTTAAACCCATGAACTTTCATAAGATTTTTAAAAATGTGTAAGAATGTTTGTTTTCTATTAGTAAACCAGCGATTGCTTAGGCCAAAATAGCCAATGTGTTCAAAATCTGTAGTTAAATATATATATAAATACGCTCGGGCGTCTACTCAATGCATTTAGCTAACTGTAAAATGTTCATTCCATTTGGCGACCTCTCTGTAAATAAACAGTTTGCACATAGACACACTACTTTCCAAAGAAAATGAGTTTAATATTTGCTACTGTTCACGAAACGAAAATGTGGAAGTAGATTTCATTTGGTTATGCGTAAAAATAACCGAGCGATTGCTTTAGAAACATTTGCAAAACTATCTAGCTTAATTATTCTAAGCTAAGACGTTTATTAGCCGAATTCTACTAACTGTAAAATTAGTACTCTTAGTATTTGCTAACCTTGCTGAAAGCAATTAATACCTATTTCTAAACCAATCTTCCAAATTATTATGTTTATACTCACTACTAGCAATCAATATTCTTAAAAATTCAATTCATAAAATTCTTACAAATATTATAAATTTTCTTGTTTTGAAGAACTCTATCTAATCATGGCTAGTTTGAGATGTTCAATATTAAGTCTAATTGACTACTTCCAGTATATTTCATTCAATGGTACCTAATCTCATATACAGGTTGTTTACTAAACATGCGGAAAAGATTCAGCGGGTTATTCCTTGGGATATTTTAAGATTTTTTGTTCTTAGATAATTGGTGACCGGTATTTCTACCAGGAAGACTTACCGGTGAAGTGTATCGAATTTTTTTGGAAGAATCACTATCTGGGTTTGGCAACGAGAAATGTAATATGGTTTATGCACGATGGTGCACCAACACATTTTAGTGTGGTTGCTCGTGAGTTTTTAAACCCAACATATGAAGATCGCTGGATTGGTCGAGGTGGACCTCACGTATTGCCTGCTGGATCACCAGACTTAAATCACTTGAATTGGTTTTATATGGGGTAATTTGAAGACATTAGTGTACACTATTCCAGTGGAAAATGAGGAAGATATGAGAAATTGGATAATTAAGGGGTGTAATGCAATAACAAATCAATCTGGTGTTTTTGAAAGAGCTCGGCAGTCAATGAGGAGAAGATTGGATACATCCATCTTAGCTGCTGATATCAGTTTCAGAAGTTTTTCTAGATTTAGAATCTTCATATGTAATATAAAAATATTTTTAAAATGATTTAAAAGCTTTTCTATGATATATTCGGTTTCGAGCCAGGTAGACTTATAATCCCCATGCAAAATATAGTCTGCCTTCAACAAATACTTTTTGAGCTCAAACAGACAGACAGACAGACGGAATTGAGAAAACGTATTTTAAGGACCTTGAAACGGGATAATTTGAAGTAATCTCGGAAGGTAATTTTTTCGTGATTACAATACTTCCTTCGAGTTTTAAACGAAGGAACTAAAAAACCTCTTTTTCGTTAGCTAAGCAACCTTAAATGAAAATGTCTGAAGAGTATGATTTTTTCACAATTACAATACTTACTTCGGCTTTCAGAGTAGGGAAATAATAAACAAGTTTATTTATTTATAAATCCATAGAATACAGTATAATATTCAATTAATCGAACCTCAATTACCTGGATTTTAGATTTGCTGAAAAAAATGTGTATAATCAAAATTAAGACGAAACCGTTCTCTGTCAGAAAAATAATGAGTGTTACACTTGATTATAATATAATATAATAAAGATATTATAATTAAAGGTATTCCGGAAAGTCAGTAAGGAATTCATCTTTTTTCTGGATAAACTGGTACAAGCTCGGTTACCAAAAAACTAAAACAGTCATCAATTTAACAAACTACATCCAGCAAAATCCCAAAACTTTAATAGTTAGACGGTTCAATCAGGCAGACATTTTTATGTGGCCGCATAATTATGTTTATGTTCCTGTGATCTATTATTTGTTGTATACCTACATCTGTGATACGAGTTATTTAAAGCAGTCGATAACGCTCTAGGGCGTAAAAAGCGGGGTAATGATAACGCCCGCTTATTTTGTCCTCTCATAATGAACGGGAATAATCATTACGCTCTTTACGACCTAGGGTGTTATGGACTGCTTTTCAAGCTTTTCAATTTATTTACGGATTCAAAGTGGAAAACCAAACGTTAATGCACCACGGGCATTACTTGATATCTATACCCCTCGGGCACAAACATCTTCATAATTCCTTTGGTACATAAATAAGTATTTTGCATGGCTCCCACTTTATGCAGTAGAATTTCCTATACCGTGTATCTGAATGCATGTTCCGTATACGTGTTATATAGTTTCCGTCTTAAACATGCGTATATATTACATTATATACATTGGTAATAGGGGACTTCAACTGCAGAATCGGCAGTCAGATAAACGAAACTGAAGAATATGTCGGAAAACATGGACTTGGAATTAGAAACCATAGGGGCTCGATGATGGCAAATTTTCTGGAGGAACAACGTCTTTACAATGCTAACACCTTTTTCGAGAAAATACCTAATCGTAAATGGACATGGCGCAGCCCGGATGGGAACACTCGAAATCAGATAGATTACATCCTGGCCAACAACATCCATATGATACATGACGTGGACGTACTGAACAGATTTAATACGGGCAGCGACCATCGCCTGGTGGGAGCACATATCTACATAAATACGAAACTTGAGAGGAAAAAGAAAATGAACAGACCCTCATCTAAACGTGTCAACTTAGACGAACTCAAAGAAAATCCCCATCGATTTCAAACCTGCCTCACAAAACAACTTAGCGAACAAGAATCCAAAACTGACAATATCACAGAGATCAACAGCAACATCGTAAATGCAGTAAACCAGGCAACTAAATCCTATAGACTGAAAACAACTAGAGAAAACAAACTTTCACAAAGAACACTGAACATGCTAGAGAAAAGAAGACAATTAATAAAGGAACAGAAGAGAGATACAGTAGAGTATACCAAACTGAACAAAACTGTCAGAAGAATGGCAAAAGAAGACATACTGGAACATAAAACCAAAATAACGAAGAAAGTACTCGAAAATAACAGAGGTATGAAAGTTCTTAGAAGACGATTAACAACAACAAAACAAGAGATTGTAAAAGTGAAAGATAAGAAAGGAAATTGGACTAATGACAGACAAGGTATTATGAGAGCAGTCACAAACTTCTACCAAGACCTTTATACAACAAAGGTAAAAAGCGACATAGATGAACAAAACACAAGAAGAAAAGTTACAAACGTAGGCTCTGAAGATATACCACCAATTAATATAGACGAAATAACAGTGGCAATGAGACAGACGAAGAACGGGAAATCTGCCGGAGAAGATGGAATCCTAGCAGAGGTACTGAAACTCCGAGAAGCTTCACTTATAAAAGAACTAGAATCACTCTTCAACAAATGCCTACAGCAAGAAGACATTCCAGAGGATTGGGCTAATGCACTTGTAATATTGATTCACAAGAAAGGAGACACCGAAGATCTGGAGAATTATAGACCTATTAGCCTACTATCTCAAATCTACAAACTATTCTCCAGAATTATAACCAATCGCCTAACACCGAAGCTGGATTTCTACCAGCCAAGAGAACAAGCAGGGTTTAGACGAGAATTTAGCACTACCGAACACTTACAAACGATAAGAACACTCTTGGAAAAGACAACAGAGTATAATATACCCCTTTGGCTGGCATTTATAGATTTCCGGAAAGCTTTCGACACCGTCGAATTATGGGCAATCGAACAAGCTCTCAAGGAAGCAAGAATTGACCATCGATACAACACCCTAATAAAAAACATTTATAATAAAGCCACTCTACAAATAAAATTACATGACACATCTGACAAAATAAACATCGGACGAGGAGTAAGACAGGGTGATATATTGTCGCCCAAGTTATTCACTCTAGTCCTGCAAGATGCGCTAAGATTAATTCATTGGGAAAACCGGGGCATCAATATCAGTGGAGAGAGACTCCATCACCTACTATTCGCTAATGACATAGTCCTGATTGCTCAATCAAAATAAGAGCTAGTGAGCCTCATCGAGGACGTTCACAGAGCAACCGCCCGTATTGGCCTTGAAATTAATTTCCATAAAACAAAATACATGACAACAGAGAACGAAGACGTCAATCAATATGTCACGCTTGGAACAAACAAGATCGATAAGGTAACCAAATACAAATACCTAGGACAGACCATAACCGTAGGAAAGGCGAACCAAGAACTGGAAATAAACGAAAGGATACGACTTACGTGGGCTGCCTATAACAAGGTAGAGGACATACTAGCTACGAATATTCCAATTCCACTGAAAGCCGAAATATATACTCAATGCATTCTGCCAGTGACAGCCTACGGCGCACAGACCTGGACATTCACTAAATCTATACTGAACAAATTGAGAGTTAACCAACGAGCAATTGAGAGAAGGATACTCGGCATATCGTTGAGAGATCACAAAACGAATGTATGGATAAGAGAGAAGACAAAGGTTATAGATATCGTTAACCACATCGCGACATTAAAATGGAACTGGGCTGGTCACGTGGCAAGAGGACAAGACAAATGGAGTGGCAAGATAATACGATGGAGACCGTGGAGTAACAGCCGAAGCGTAGGAAGACCACAAATGCGATGGAGCGACGACCTCAAGAGAACAGGAGGCTTAAATTGGTACCAGGTAGCACAAAATAGAGCTACTTGGAGAAGCTTTAGGGAGGCCTATACCCAAAGGGTAGAAAACGGCTGAGAAAGAAGAAGAAGAAGATTCAGTTTGGACTACGGATTCTATCTTTTTGAGATTCCATGTTGTAGAGATTTCAATGTATACCATATTAGGTAACAGTACGGCGCAACCAAGAAAATTTAGTATGTTGATTGTGTTTAGTGTGGACAATATACAATTCATTTTTCATTAAATATTTATTTGTAAGTCTAGAATTTCCGAATTTTTCAGACAATCCTTCATTCCTAGTAATCCATAAAAATCGAAGGGTTACTTTACCACCAATGTCTCTTAAATTTGTGACAATGTTTGTCTTTCTCTGATTTTTAAGTTCGAATAATTTTTTGTCTCCCTGTCTATATCAAGTGTACACAAAGGTTTTTTTTTATAATGTTTGAAGCTGTCGCTGTTAGTCGAATTGTCAATATTAGAATTAAATTTCGGCTTAGACCGCATCGTCTTTGTAGATAAACGCCCAGAATTTTTGACTTAATGGGCCTAACATCTTGTGAACTCAAGCAAGGGTTTGTGTAACGGTTATGTTCTTTGGTGGCTCGTGAACTCTTACAAGCCACCCATGATTTAGTACGTGTTATTAGAGTACCTTATGAGTAAAGATACGCTGGCATATTTAGCCCTTTTACTGTTTGTGCACCCATATAGACTAACGTTTTACAAGACGGAGGACAGCATGGATGTATTTATAGTCCTATGTGCCAGCCGTGCAGAACTGCGTAGCGTTGATTGGTCGTTCAAGTCCAATGCACTTTGAGTCAGCGGTGCGTGACTGGCTGACGATCGGTGATTGTAATGATTTAGACAGTAAATGACAGACTGAAGCCATCTTTCCTGTTTATATTATTTGTATGTTTTTCTATTTCTATTGCTTCACGTATCACTCTTGGGAAGTAATGAGGTTCTCTGGCAAGTACTCTGGCCTGTTCGAATTTGAAGGTGTGTCCATTTGTAAAAGTATGCTCAGCTACGGCTGATTTTGTAATGCATTTGTGTTTGCAATCGCCTTTATGTTCTTGAAGTCTTAGATCAATGGAACGACCAGTCTGTCCAATGTAATTCGAGCCGCAAGAATAAGAAATGTGATATACGCCAACTGTTTTTAAACTTGATATTTTACTGACCTGAAACTGTTACCCAAAGTTTCAGTGGTCGTAAACACAGTTTTCATGTTGCATCGTTTTAGGACGAGAGTGGAGAATAAACAGCTCATAATCAGTGCAACGTTTAAGGATTTTCAACTTTGAATACTAATTAACTTAAATAAAAGAATTCTCAAGCAAACAAATCCGATAAATATTAATAAATTGGTACCATCACTTTAACAGTGTGCTTTGAAAAGAAGTTTGCTATCAATTGCATAACACTGAGCAATATATAAAAGTTAATTTAACGAGCAAAATTACCAGATGCAATTCCTTGTATACGCTGGAATAAGATGTGCATAAGTAGCCCAGACATGTTAACATATAATTTGCCACTCCCGAACACTTAGCTTATTTTCGCAAACAAAGAGAATAAATTATATACTACTTCAAAATTGTAGGACTAATAACAAGATCGTGCAATGCCATTATTGACGGTTTCTTAATGGGCTATATGTGTCTTAATGTTTGAATTACAAACGCTCACCTACTTTTTTTAAGTAAATTTTTAGTGATTAAATATATAACGAAAAGCATCCTCAGTAGGTATTTTTAGACCACCCTTGATATGACTTTTAGTTTGGTTTATGTTGTTTTAAAACTTCGGAATTGATTAAAAATATTATAACGCCACTATTTAACAAAGTAATTACCACTAATTTGAAGGTTTTTATTATAAATTTTACCATTATCTTTGTACGAGAAATTTAAATGCTAGATTCAGCAGAACCTAACCTTGAAGTTTAAGAGTAAGTTATAAAGGTCAATAGAAATGCAATACTACTAAAATTAATATAAAAAATTGTAAGATTTAAATGAGAAAAGATAAATAATCACATAGGTAGTTGTAACAATGCTATCATTAGTAAGCATGACGGTGCACCATTCACACCTGTTAGTAGAGTAATTGCTACTTGTTTATTACGAAGGAAAAATAGTGATAGAGTTCGAAGTTAATTTCAGTTGGATATAGTAACTATTTGATAACTGCAGGAAGATGTTTTTCTTGTATTATTACTACTGTTTCTGAATGATTAGTTATTAATTTAAAAAATCACCTTTCTACTATATCGTTGGTTTTATTTTAATCTGTAGCTTCTTAATAATTCAAACATAGAGCTTATCGTGCCACAGCCCCTTATGCCTATCATTTCTGTCGTTATAATATACATATGCAATTTCTTCGGTAAAACTGAGAACCACACATAAACATCAAATTTCGGAAAAAACGTTTTCGTTAAAATAGTTGCTTAACAATTCTTATTAATTGAGACATTCGAACAGAGTACTTAGGGTGAGTTAGTGATTACTTGACTTTCGTATAGTACATACAATGGCTTAAGAAATTCCTTTCAAATCAAATCAGGAAACTTCGCCCACGCAAGTCCCTCTAAATGGAAACAGAACTGTTGCGAATCAGTGTAAACCATTCGTAAACAGCCTTAGCGGTCACTACAACGTCTTTGTAAACCGCTATTATCATTTAATAAGCTTCGGCCTCACCTTTTCCAAATTTTAAACAAATTTTCATGTTCTTTCATTTCGGTTCCATTTAGCTACAAGACTGCCAAACTTAAGTTGATAGCCAAATCCCCAAAATTAAAATTATGCCTGATGGTACGTTGTCTCGACATTTGAACTTTCTGCAACAGTCAGCTCTGAACACGTATTGATTCACTATTGAAATTGCCACGTTCTCCAAACTCTACTTTTTCATCACTATTTTGTGTTGTATCAAGTTATTTAGATTGTGACTTTTTAATATCGTCTATGCATTTTGACGCTTGCTGTAATTCTGAAGAAGTTACTGGTTCTGGTTGGTTTCACTATTATAAAGTCTCCTTATTTGCATTGCAAAAGGTATATAACTGATCTTAACTTTACCGCTGTTCATTCACCATAAACAAAGATTACATCTTTCTTTAAACGGAAATAAAAAAATGGAAATAAGTTATAGAATAATGCACCTTATTCTTGAACTATGAAATCGAATTTACAGCACTTTTGGTCGTCGGCGAAAGCTATAAATTAGATGGCTTTGTAATCGTAAAGCACAAAGTTTTCGCTCTCTGATCGATCTTTTAATATTTTTTTATTTAGAAAAATAGAAAAAAGATTTCTTTATATGAGTTTACACTGTGACTGCAGTCTTCACTACATATTTGCTTGAGAATGAGAAAAACGACAGAAATTCTTACGAGTGACTATGAGATGTTCCAAACAATCGTCTCAACAATCACAATAGTTTGGCAAGTAGGTACCACATCTTATAAGTAGGATTTTGGCAATATTATTGTCTACGTATCTATTTAAAGACAGCAAAAACAGTTTTTATAATTTTATTTTCAAAATATTACAGACCAAAGCAATTCCAAAATCGCTTAAATCATTTATACCTTGCAATTATTTTTCTGACTGATGACGTGCAAACAACCACTGGCCAAATACTGGCAATTAACTATTGCTCCGTTTCATCACAAATTAGTGGGCACACATCTTCTCTTAGTGGGCTTGATAAGATCTATAGTAATTATTTACCCTGCTCCCTTTCTTCCTTCCTCTTTTTATGATTCCGTGCAATCATTAATTACGTCCTCTTCTATATTTGTCATTGCGTGCTTTAATTTTGAAGTCTTTAGGGCAAGTAAGAGACCTTCATTTGAGAATTTCTTAGTTCCTTAGTTATCTAATAGCCATCCTTTTCTCAATTTCTTGTCCATTTTCCGCTGGTATCATTTGTATATAAAAGGTTGCCTATTTTTGTTCCTTAATATGTCACCATACCAGTTGTCCAATTCCTTTCTTATTATACACATATGTTGGCATAATGCATCCTTGTCTAACTCATTTGTTTTACTGATATAATTTCATTATTTCCATACAGACCTAGCCAGATGCATTCTACCATCTTCTTCGACTGCCTATCCACTCCACTGGATGTTGGTGATTACACTTCTAAAATTTTCTTTATCTCTTTATGAGATTAGATAATGTCCCTATCCTTCTTAATCCATTCCATTGTCTTCTGTTTTTGCCCATGGCATTTGTTTCCTTTCTACTCCTCTATATGCCTCTACCTTTCTGCTAAGATTACTTCTAGTATTTTGTAATTTTTATTTCTAACGGTACGTTCCAGATAAGCCGTTTCTCTTTCTTTAAATAGATAAACAATTTTCGGTCTTTAAGCATTCTTCTTAGCACTTCCTCGCTGGTCACTCTATTAGTCCAGGGCACTCTTAGTAAACGCCTGTAAGTTCATATTTTGAAAGATTAGATTTTATTGATTGTGCTCATTTTCATGGACAACGGTGCTATTCTATGGAGCAGCACCGACCATTTTGTATAAAGCATGCGAAGTGACAACTGGATATCCCTGTTTCTTACAACTTGTTCATACTTATTATACGTTGAGCGTGCTATGTCAATTCTGATTTTAATTTCTTTTCTGGAGTTTCTGTTCGCATCCAGCTGGCATCCCAGATTTTGTATTACATTACTATTTTAATTTGTCGATTTCTTATTTGGATAGCCGTGTTAATGTATGGTTCCCTTTTCCTGCTGATAATCATGAACTTGGTCTTTTCTGCATTTATATTAGTCCATATCATTTGCTGCTATCGCTTAACTGGGTACGTGTCTGTTGTAACTCTTCGATGATATGCATTCATTTTTATACTCAAGGGCTTCGTCAAATATAGCTTGAGAGTTCAAGAAAGATTTTAATATACGTTCGCCCTCGCTCATCTGGTCAAAACACGTCCTAACAATTTAATCAAAACAGTAAGAAAATAATTAGACCAATCCCGACTTAACTCTTACAAACACTACATAGAAACAAAGGACAAAATGCGAAATATTTGCAGAGCATTTAAAGAAAATCTTCACCACAACAGACGATGGGAACAACATAAATCACATCAATCGAATAGACCAGCCAGTCAGCAACATCAATGACAATGACCAAGTCATTTGAAGTCAAACAAAACATCAAACTTCTGAAAAAAGAAGGCACCAGGAATTGATCTAATACCCAACATACTTCTCAAAAATTTATCTACCAAATCCATTACATTCCTGACAGCTATATTTAACGCTTGTCTAAAATCTGTTTATTTTTCTTCCACGTGGAAACATGTGATTCTAACGTTTCCAAAATCTGAAAAACAACATAATAACCCAGCACACTATCGTCGTATGAGCCTGCTCTCTACTATGTTCAAACTCCTTGAAAGAGTTGTGAAGTTTTGTTTAAACCAGTTCCTAGATCTAAACCATATTCTTCCGCCTCAACCATTCGGCTTCAAAACCTTACATTCAACCAATTATCATATACTGAGAATTACAGAGAAGATTGAGAATCGTGTCTGGACTAATCGATTAATATTTAAAATGGCTGCCATCAACACACTTCTTTACCTCCGTCGTATTATCAGATCATCCTTACTGAAAGTACCTTCCAAGTACAAATCAATTCATACCCCTCTGCGATTCGACACGTTAATGCTGGTATTCCCCAAGAATCTATATTCGGCCCTATATTATTCAGCATTTATATGTCAGACATCCCAGCTACTCCTCATGCTGACCTCGCGATGAACGCCGATGATACAGCTATAATAACGCAAGACTATGACATTCATCGAGCAGCAGAAAAATTGAAGAAAGCATCGAACAACCCACTGGTTCAATAAATGGTGCATCAAACTGAATGCGGATAAATGTGAGTCAAAAATATTTACCCTTCGACGACCAGAAGACCCCCCCCCCCCCCTTCCCAAACATAACCATATACAATACTCCAATACCAATACCATTAACTAAAACAGCCAAGAAATTTTACCAAAATATTGACCTGTGCTGCGACGCAACGCACTACAACATAGCAAGAAAACACATACATATCAGACTAAAAAGAAAGCTACCAGCAGATATCGTAAATAGTGATAGTGAATAACTCTATTAACTATGCAACAATTGCAAAACAAAATAACTTACAAGTGATATACCGGGTGACACTGAGATTAGGGCCATGCTTATATCTTCTTTATGTATGAATCGATTTGGATAAAATTTTATACCAAGATACTAGACATAATTTCTGATTGGCTGATAGATATAGCCAAAATGGTTGACTTCCGGTTTTACCGGAAATGATACTAACTTTGTTTCTTTAAATGGAACACCTTGTATATTTTATATTTTTCTGCATCTACGAGTCAAATTACATATAATAGTTTTGCCAAATTTAAATTTTTTTTAAACAAAAAATTTATTTTTTTATTAATTTTCAGTTTCAGATAAAGATAAAGTAGTGCATGATAGTCCACTGCATTTAGTCAAAAATAGGTCGAAACTACGGAATAATTCATATTGAAGCAAATAAGGTCAATTTAGGTGTGTTTTGGTGTCCTGAATATAAGTAACAAAAGTCCCGAGCATGGGGTTGTACGCTTAACATTTGGCAAAGCTGTAATGGGCTGAAATTGGGCTTAAAAATCATTTTTCGCAAATTTCTCGGTATCTATCGACTCTACGATAAAAATACATCACAGCAAAAATAAAGGTAAGAAAATTCTCTACAAAAAAGATAGGGAGTCATTTTTTCGTATAGGCGATTTTTTTTGTCAAAAAATCAAGTGAAAGGTCATACTCAAAGAAAATATTTCATTTGTAGCCGTTTTATCACACGGACGCATAAAATATTTGAAAAAAACCATTATTCTATTGCAAGTACCTTGAGATCATTTAAAAATGGGACAGAGAGTGCCATGGAATTTCTGTTTTACACATTTATATGTGCAAGAGATGGAAGGTCTAGAAAATTCAATGGACAATGCAGCTTTTCAGAAGTTTACCACCGACTTTTTCTAAGTTAAGCGCCCTGATAAATATTTCTGTGGAACATATGATAATTGAGCAATATTTGATGAAATCGTCGAAATCAAAAGGAGGTTTTACACGTGGGAGGAGTACAAATGAAAGTGTCGTCAATAAATGGGTGTTCGGTTTACTGACTGCTAGTAACATCAGCGAAGGACTCGCTAACTTTTGTGGGATTTATTTTCACTCTGGAGAACAGCATTTTGATGCTCGTGAATCTCTCACAATCCTTTGACAATTTTACAAAAAGTTATGTCGATTGCAACAGGGGTTACTGGTGATGAAAAAATTAACTGTCACAATGCTTATAAAATTGGAACTACTGCAATGGAGAAAAAAAATGGAAACAATTTCTATAACATTAAATTCTCACGTGCCGACACAGTGCTTCCACTGTTAACCGCCAACAGCAATCTCAAGGTCCATGATACAACAGTGCCCATTTATCCACTCTTATTGTTCCAGAGAATTAGTGTCATGAAAAGAACAAATGAAGAGCTTCGCACCTATTTGGAGTATGAATTGGCTCCATTTCCGGTGTCACTCTTTGATGAAAAACCAACAAGTCAGTTTTCTATGACAATTTCCTGCCATTAGAACTTACACCAGATTTGGATAATGTCACTTATGTCATCGATGGAGGATTTCTTTTGCACCGCGTTATATGGCATCAGAATGAAACGTATGGTGCTATTTGCCAAGCATATGTTAATTATGTACAAAAGCACTAACTCCATTATTGTTTTCGATGGCTATGAAAATACAAGGAATAGTGTGAAGGCTATGGAGCAACTACGCCGGTCGTCAAAATCTTCATCTGTTGTTATCTACTTTAATGAGCAGATGGTTGCAAACTGTAAGCCAAGAGAAGCTTCTTTCAAACAATCGAAATAAAATCAGATTGATTTCGATGCCGAAAGAAAAGTTTGAAGCCAATAGTTTCATTATTGAACATGTTGAAGATGATGCTGACATTTTGATAATTGAAACAGCACTCAGGGAGTCATATAAAAATACCACAGTTGTTGTTGGGGAAGATGTGGATCTTCTCGTAGTTTTAACGGCCCGTACACCTATCGAAAAAGAAATTTTTCTTCTTAAACCAGGGAGAGGAAAGGTCGCACGAAAAATTTATTCCTCACGAAGCTTCGATCCACACAATGAGATTCGAAATCACGTATTGTTTTTGCACGCATTCTCTGGGTGTGATACGACATCTGCTCTTTTTAATAAAGGCAAGACTGCAGCTCTGAAACTGTTGAGAAAACGGCAAGACTTGAAAACTGCAGTTGAGGTTTTCAATAAAAATTATACTTCTCGTGACTTGATTTCTGCAAATGGAATCAAATTTTTCCTCCCAATGTATAGTGCTCCCGCTAAAGAAGTATCTATCAATAACTATCGCTATTCTAGCTTGATTAAAGCTGTGAACAGAAGCAGACCAGTGAAATTGAGTTTATTACCACCCACTCTTGAGGCAGCTCAGCAGCATCTATTTCGTGTTTACTTTCAAGTTCAGAAATGGTTAGGTAATAACTTGAATTCTGAGGAGTGAGGGTGGATGTCAAAAGAAAATATATTGTGGCCAAGAACAACATGCCAACCTCCTGCGCCTGATTGCTTTTTGAACATGATTTTTTGCAATTGTTCGAAAGGTTGTGGAGCATTATGTGGCTGTCGAAGATTGGGGCTTTGCTGTTCACCAGTTTGTGGCAACTGCCGTGGACAAGTTTGCTTGAATGCTGAACCAATGGAAGACTCGTCAGAAAAAGAAACCACCAGTGATGCAGAGAATCAAAGTTTTGAGATTGACCCAACGGATTCCCTTGAACAATACATATAATGAATTTATAGAACGAATAAACAACATTTATACAGGGTGATTCACGAATAGTGTCTGATTTAGCACCGTTTTTTCTGCAACACAATCTGATTGACACATTTGATTCACACTTTTGTTTCATTTTTCTGAAATCATGATTACAAAATTGTTTTCAAATTGAAAAACAGCGAAGTATTCTATGAAAGAGTAATATTTGTTGCAGGAATAAAGACGCTAAATCAGACACTATTCGTGAATCACCCTGTATAAGTATTACAGTCGTGGAGTAGACCCTCAGGGAATAACACATGAAAAAAAACGCTACTACTACTCAACCTCAAGGGTGGTGTGGAATAGAGTACTTTAATTACCTAAAATATCACATAAGTTCTAATTCAATCCAGGATTTTGACAAAAAATATCGCCTTTACGAGAAAATGACCTTCTATATTTTTTGTAGAGAATTTCCTTACCTTTATTTTTGTTCTGATATATTTTTATCGTAGAGTCGATAGATACCGAGATATTCCCGAAAAATGATTTTTGATCCCAATTTCAGCCCATTACAGCGTTGCCAAATTTTAAGCGTACAATCCCATCCTCGGGACTTTTGCTACTTCTATTCAGGACACTGAAACACACCTAAATTGACCTTATTTGCTTCAATATGAATTATTCCGTAGTTTCTGCCTAAATGCAGTGGACTATGATGCATATCGTTAGATTGGTAATTACATTTTCTATCTACTGGCAAGATGGCCCTTAGTAGGTGCCATTTAAAAAATTTGACTTTTTCTTAAAAAACGAGTTTAGCAAACTATACTCTTTTATTAAAAGTTTGTTATTGACCTTATTGATAAAATAGCTATTATTAAGAGTTGCTAGAGTCAATTAGAAAAAAAATTCCAAGTCAAGGCCTTCTCTGGTAAAAAATAAAAATTAAAAAAATAATTTTTTTGTTTAAAAAAATTGAAATTTGGCTAGTCTATTATATGTAATTTGACTCATAGAATCAGAAAAACATAAAATATACAGGGTGTTCTATTTAAAAAATCAAAGTTTTTATCATTTCCGGTAAAACAGGAAGTCAACCATTGTAACTATATCTATCGGTCAATCAGAAATTTTATCCAAATCGATTCATAAATAAAGAAGATATAAGCATGGCCCTAGTTTTATTGTCACCCGGTATATTGCGTATAAACTACTAACACCCAATAAACTATTAAATTAGTGTCAGAAATCTATAACCTCATTAGTAATTTAAATGTTACATTTTAATACTCACACTGCCATGAATAGCACACTGTATTAAAAAAAAGCTGCAATGTAGATATAAGATAATCATGGAGACAGCACACATCCCTCTCTGAGTATGGATGTCGCCGGTGCTAATATTTTGCGTTATGTGTGCTGTCAGTTGCCAGTCTTAAGTTTTCTATATACCGAATGTTCTGTTCGTCTACGTCCGTCTTTCTAAATATAATCATGAGATTTTCGTGCCGAACGCGATGAAAAGACTTCATAATCTATAAAACAAAGAAATACATCTTTGTTTAAGTCTCGACAATTTTGTACCAAAACCTATATACCGAAGAGTGCTTCTCGAGTTGCCATGCCAGACTTATTGGAGTCGTCTGGTTATCTAATCTTATAATCTACCATTATTGGTGGTCCTAATAGTGCTAATGCTGTTTTCCTACAGCTCTCGTTACGAGTTATCAGCAAATAACTCCTCTACATAGTTTTCTCAGAGTGCTTTTTTATCTTCTTTTTCTATTACTATGTCGTTCCTATCGGTCAATAGCGTTAGTGATTGTTGTTTTATGTACACCAGCTACCTCTTTTCGCTTCTTATATTCTTCTAACGTGTGCATCTGTTGTAATTTTTCAGTCACTTCTCACTCTTTCTTTGTCTATTTCCTTTTAGCTTTTCTGATATTACAACTGATGACTGCGTTCAAACTTATATATTCAGTATGTTAATTCTAGGATTTCCTATGTCCTAATTATTCCGTTGCGGTGAATCATATTTTGTCTTCAGTTCTGAGTTGCGTTCTCTTATTTTTCGTTATCTATCCTACTGTAATTGAAAATGGCTCGCAAAATCTAAATAGTTGGTGGCGAACTTAGTGCAAAAGGAAAATTACAAGAAGATTGAAGATTTATTGCAATAACAGTTTTAATTTTTTTGATCCTCTACAGGCTGTATCCACTTTCATTCCATGATTCACATAAATATGATTACATATAACTACTTCAGTTGTTCTTAGTTAGTAAATTGTTATAGCGCAAGCTTTGATTTCTATCTGCTAATGGAAATGCAAGAATTTCATAATTGTTGAGATGACACGGATTTCTGTGCAAAACGTCTGTTTTTGGCCTGCTTGTTTCAAAGTCTGGAATGCCAACCGTCTTGTTCTAGTTTTGGGCAATGGTGTCACATGCTGACGTAACTAGCGGAGAAGTGCAATGTCAACTGGCACTAAACCCGTCTTGCGCAACATTCCAGAGAGTGTTGCATAAATTTAGGAAATAATGCACTCACTGATCATAATTCAGATAGCAGTTTGCCATTTAATTGAAGGCAAGTTCTGAAGAAGTTCGGAACCATTGCACACTCGTTCCAGTTCGACTTCGTCTTGTGCTTTGCTTGGCGATTCGTTTAATCGAGGGCATTTCCCTGCTTTTAATGCAAATGCATGTACGATATCAGAGTCACGGTTAATTAACCAATTGCAATGCGCATTATTAACGGAAATGGAAACAGTCTGCGATTAGCTGAATAATAATGTCTGAAAACGCTGTTATTTCCACAAATTATTAATCTGCCGTTATCTTTGCATCGAAGTCTGCGTTTGAAGGCTCTAATTAATACAGGAAAGTCGTGCCGTTTTAAATTGGCGCTTTGTTTTATACAAATCAGAGCATTTCTAATAAGTACAATTACGGCGGTGAAGGTCGTCAGATGTCAAGGCGAACGACTTCCTTAAATATACGTTATCTGTAAAATGGTAATTTCGCTATTGTTAACAATTCAAGAAAAGAGCTGCTCGAATTTGTTTGGACGAACAAATCCAATCCACGGAGAACGCAAACTTTAGGAAATTCAATTTCATGTCGCTTCTGGATATAAAATGAGATATTCTTAGCAGAATACATTTTTAATTTGCTTCAGTTTTTGAAATTTTATGCTGTATTGTAATAACGTGTAATAAATTAAATTATATCATGACGGCAATTTCTGCAGATTTTCTTTAATGTCCTCTTTTTTCAGGTTAATTTCTCCGCCTCCTGAAATGCCAAGGTGCGAAGCAGAAAGTGATGTGAAGCTTTGAACAGTACAATCAAACGGTAAAACATAAACAAAATGTTTTGAAGGAATACCACAGACGTTTAAATAAACGGAAATATTTAACCAAAGTATCGGTTAGTTCGCGTACAAGTTGAAGAAACTCGTAGTCCTTTGGAGCATGGAGCTGGAGTAATAAAAGTTTTAAACGTAGTGTAACTGTGTGGTTGCTGTAATACAATCCGAAAATGTTGTCCACGAATGTGTTGTGCATGAAAAAGCGCAAGAAAAGGAGTTATTATATATCAGAGGCGTCGGATTACATACCCCGTCCTTCAAAAGACAAAAGGTAAGGCAGCTCTGACTAACTTAGTTTATTTTATAGCTACACAAAGTTTGTGAAGTTGTGCGTTTATTAGGTTACTGAACCTTTACATGTTTGCCACTTTATGCAATTATATATGAAATTATTTTTCATATAATGCCAAATTATTATATAAATTAATAGAGTTGAACCTTTACACCAGAGGTAGAAGAGATTACTGGATAAGTAAGTAAGTAATAGTTTCCAAGGTTTTCACGGCCATTGTCATTAAGTAATAAACGACTTCCAGATTGGACCGTGTCATTATTTAGGTCAAAGAACTCAACGTTTCGTCCACGTTCGTAAGGGATTGCATCAGGAGGAAAAGCAAAAGAGCACGGTAACTCAACGTATAAACCACGCCAGAGGCGAAAACCTTTTGCAAGGGAAGGAAGAGAAGAGCTTCGCCTCTAGTGCGGTCTACACGTTGAGTTACCGTGCTCTTTTGCTTTTCCTCCTGATGAAGCCCCTTACCAAAGTGGACGAAACGTTGAGTTCTTCGACCTCAATAATGACACACACACATCCCACAAATCGTTTATTACTTAAGTAAGTAATAGAATTCAATTTAATTGTTTGACTTTAAACCACTGGTTAGTTTTTTCCCATTTGTAAATTATTATAGACTATAATCTCTCCTTTTTTTAAACGAAAAACTCAAGACTGCTAAAAATAATATGTAGAACGTCTACACGTTCTATGCTTATCTTTTGTTGAATAATTAGAATTTTTCATTTCAATAGTTCAGGGTTATATGTTTTTCGAAACTTTTAATAATTTTACTACGGAATATTTAGATGTAGTTATTAGTATTACGTAACTAGTAGAGAATCACTGAATTTGCAAAAAGACACGTTTGCTTCCCTGAGAACCGATTTGAACTAAGAATATGTTCCCTGTCTGTAAATTATCTAGGTACTTATTTTTAGGGGTAAATACGCGAATTATTTACCAGGGCTATAAAGTCGGAGTGGGAGTCAGGAGTAGGAATTGAGGAATCAGTACTTTTTGGGTGGAGTCTGAGTTGACAGAAATTACCCGAATCCGACTATCACCTTACAAGATTTTTTTTTTTTGAAAAAACACCAAACTATAAACTATTTGAACGACTGTACTTTATTTGAAGACCGACAGATAAAAATCACAATTTTCATTACGTTGTTACCGTTAATTTATTATTATAAATAGCAAATATTAAACAAGATTATAATTATGTAATTTATTATAATCAACCATATTTCCTAAGGCTTGCGAAATTCGTCAGGAACAGGTAAAGTTTATCAGATAGATGAAAAGGAATAAGGGGAGAGGAGTGGGAGTCGGAGTTGGGTCGGATTTTTTTACCGAATCCACAGCTCTGGTATTTATCCTGGTAAATACCCACAATGGGTATTTATTGCCTAATTTACAAATATCATAAAACTAATCTAAGCGGTATGATGGATTACTAAGTTACTGTGCTCTATTTGAATTATATAAAAGTGTAGAATAAACTAGCAGCACTGAGAACATCTACTGCCCAAAATAAAACGTTCTTTATATAATTTTGTAATATTCTATGCCTTGTTAAGACTATTTCTTAATATGTGCTGTTATGATCACATTACCAGGTTTGAAATAAATAGGAATAACCATTTTTGTAAATAATTTAATTAATTTTAGCTTGTCTAACCACATATAAGTTTTTTTATTGTATAATATATAATGATATTAGTGAATACTGAATGATATCATTATAACTGGTGACCCCGACCCGGTAATGGGATCGTAACAGTACCTATATAAGTAAATTTTAGAACTATATTTATGGTTGATGGTTTCTTTATATGTCAGATTACAATTTTCATTTTGTTTTAGACGTTTCGACCACGCTCTTGGGTTTTTCAAGTTTATTTCATTATGTTTTATCTATCGATTCACATTTATTAATTCATTATGTTTTTATCTATCGATTCACATTTATTATTGATCTTAAATTGGCATTGGATGAAATGGTTTACATTATATATCAAACGGACATGAAGTACACAATGTACATTCCAAGACAAAAAAAAACTGGAACAGTTAATATGTTCTGTTGTAAATGTTACTGATATGTATTCCTAACTTAATTATAAACTTGTTTAGAAGTTCCTATGAAAAATATTGTTACAGTTAATGTAATTGTTTAAAGCCTTAAATCATGCCAAAACCTCTGTTATGAATTGTCGTTTTTTCTTGTCTTCCATAGTACATTGATTTTATAAAATATTTTTAAATTTTAAAATTTGAAATGGTACTTATTAACGCTTAATGGTGACAATCGTTAAGGAAGAAGGTACTGTGGATATATGTAACTTGGGTTGCAGATTTTACTCATCTCGATACTGAATGAAAAATAGTTTATTTTATTAAAATAACACTCTTATTAAATGAGTAAAAGTTAGCTTAGCTATTTCAAATTAGATAAGTACCCAGTTTTTAGGTATTTACGCGAGGCAGGAGTAAATACCCAGGTAAATACATATTTATAAATACCTTTCCTACTGTGTATTTACTCAACTCACATCGCTACCTGCAATACGTATATCCACATTTTTTTAAAACGTCAACAACAAAGAAAATTCAATACACTTTCTACAAGACTCGAACTGCGTTAGATTATGCAAGTTCTTAGTATTAGTATTATTATTTTAGTATAGCAAGGTTGGAATTGATGTTAATAAAGTCATTTAGAAAATTTGTAGTCGTGATTTACATCATCCAGAATGTAGGTATATTAAAAGCGAATACCTAATTCATATGCAAGAAGTTTTTCCTACTAAAGATGATCATTTTCCAAGTTTACCAACTTTATAGTAACCCAGAGTTCCTATGAGGGTATATTAATTTTCATTTTTGCGTGGTTGGTTGGGTTTTGCAGTAAAGGTCGCTATTCGGATTCATTCATCTTCTTTAGGTCTGTTGCTAAACGACTTTGTTAGGTACCATATAGGTACTTTCATCCGGTAGGTGATTCTCTAATTTATTTATTTTAAACTCAAGGCTACCCAACAGACAGTCATAGATGCCCAATAACAGGATAATTGAATTCTGGGATTTCTTATTTTCAAGATAGCCTTTTTTCTTTGGGTTCAATCGGTTTTTAAGTCACTGGTTCTAACATATTTTTGGGTTTTTATTGCTGCTATTTTAAACAGTGGGGTGTGTGTTTTGGTCTTATGACTGTAGTGTGAGATTGGATGGTTGTCTTTTGCTAGAAGTTCACTTCACGCCAAGCTGATTGCCGGCGCATCTTTGTCATCAGCCATAAGCACCGGGTTAATGGTCGCTTCGAGGTCCAATCTCATATGAAATGATTCATAGACTGCAATTATGCCTATCGACATAAATTGAGTAATAGTTAACTTATAATGTTACAATATGTTACAGGGAATTTATATTCGTGAAAACATAGTAATTAATGGAAAATAATCATAACATTTCAGTTCTGGAAGCTTATTTTTCAAATATTTTTCGGGAAAGTCTCCTCCCTACACCCCTTTTTTCAAACCCCTTCGATAGAGCCTGACGTCAAACGTACGGCTCTGGTTATTGGGCAAAGACCGACAAGGAATTTTTAAACGTCACGTCGGCTCCTGTGCCAGCAGCCGAAGACTTATCTTGGAGCATGGACTTGAAGTTGTCGCCTTTGTGGTTGTTCTCTATGGTTTCTTGCATTTTCACATAAATTTTGGTTAGTCATTTTTAGAACTTGTGTTCGTGGAGTTATTCCAAACTTCTTCCATTTTGTTTGTTGCGTGGTTGAACCCCATTTTCGTATTTTATTTTACTTTTTAGGAGAGGAAGTGTGTTGCAGTCGTAAAACATTTTCGATCTTCACCTTTACAGTACGTTCGGTAGCTGTTCACATCGTTGTGTATATCGGGTTGCCAAATAAGTTTTGGTAATATTTCAATTTGCAATTGATATTTCTGGTTTGAAATCTTTTCGTTTACAATTTCAGAATAAAAGGTTTCTATATTTGGAAATGTTTGAGTCTGCCGATGCTATAAGACTCATCATTTTCGGGTAAAATTTGCACGTTATTTGCCTTAAATCTTCAAAGATTGAAAAAGCCGTCCATTGGTGTTTATCTTAGGCTACACATCATACGGTGGGAAACCTACCACTTGATAGCACAGATCATTTCCAGCCGATTCCGTCTGTCTTTCGATGTAAGTATCCATAGTCGTAGCCATCACCCTTGTCCTTTCAGTTGCGATCGAAAGGCATGTTTGGTCGAATCACATGATGGAGACTACTTATTGTAGATTTTAAATTATTGTAATTTAGTAAGTACTTAACAACCGTCAATTGCATAACAATTTTACACCCTTAGCAATTTTGAACTAATAAAAAATCGTCAGATGTTTACCAATTGCATGTGCGTGTATATTTTCCAGATGTATGCAATATTTTTTATTTGTTAAGAATAGTAGACGAGTGGTTTTGCTTATACATATATATGCGCTAGCCGGCGATTGTACCAAGAGCCTTATTTTAAGTGCAATAAAGTGTGGTAGTTTTAATTCAATCTGACGTCGTTATATGACACCTGGCGCCCATATGTTTAGTAGTTAGCAAGAACTTAATACAACTCAAGACCCAAAAGCTGCGAGACGATCAACTATAAAATTTAATAAACATTTTCAAGTAGCTAAAATAAATATTATGCAAACCTTACTTTCTAGAAATCCATTTTTGTATATTTTTAAGCAAATGGTTGCTTTTGTGCCGTTTCTAAACTAAATTAAGTTGTCTTTGCCCTGTACGCAATAGCTTCTTTCATTTCATTATGAAACCGGTTGTTCAAACGTTAAAAACTTCCTAAACTCTAAACTTATTAAACAAAATTTAATATAAAACCTTTTGTATGGCAATAGGCTCAAGCTAACAACCTAAGCTTTTTTGGAAAGCTTTAAAGTAGCTTCTATTTTATTTTGACTATAGACAACAATTAAATTAAATATTTTTTTATCTACTCCAGTGTGAAAATTAACTCATTACGTTACTCCTTTAACACTATTTCGGTTAGGTAATGAAGCCTATTACACCACTCAGTTATGTAATGGCTTCATTACCTAACTGAGTGGTGTAATGGCATCATTAACTAACTGAAATATTGTCAAATGGATGACATAATGACATTTGCCTACTAAAATATTTTTGAAATGACAGATCTGACATTTTCTTAATGCACATTTCTCAATTTTGAGCAGCTGTAGATAAAATTTTGTTCAATACATGTGTGATAACGCATCATTAATATACTTGTGTACTTACATAACTTGTACTACGCACTCGTTTGTAACTTACACACACGTATATTAATGATACTCTTATCCCCCTTGTATAGTAAATAACTATTATTTATAATCTGAGTAAGTATAAATTTGATTTATAGTTAATTGAAAAGATAATTCAATATATTTTAGCTAAATTTCTTACAACATCGAAAGTTTTATCTCAATACTAAATATTTATGCACAATAATAATACAATTTTCAAGTAAAATAAATGTATGAAATATAATTTAGTTGATTTTTGTTTATAATATACAAATAATTGCAATAGAAATGTAAACCGAACATCTAAACGTTCCTCTAATGTGATAAGGTCGTATTTTCATAAATGCAATCAGTTAGTGAAGTCTAATACAATGTATAGCTTTTAATAACAATAATAAAAAATCAGGGGCAGCACAAACATTGGAAGATAATATTAAAAGAGTTGCCTTTAAAGTGACAACTTCGTACAATTTCACCACTATAGAATAACTTACAAGAACGTCAAATCGCTGTCTTACTGTGACGAACAAGATTGTTTCTTTAGCAACAATTGCGCTTACTAGATTTTCAAGACCAGCAAATTGTTTAAATTCCAAGGAACATAACTTGCGAAAGAAGAACATAAAGCAGCTCCCGGGACGGTGTTTGTTGACATTAAAGTGATTTTTTGAATGAGAAATAGGGCTCTCATCCATTTGCCTACAAGTGTAGGAGTGTGGAGCTTTCCGTTATTCTACTCTGAAAAAGCTTCGCAATATTAGGAGCAATTTATTTCCCAGTCTTTCCGACACGATTTTTTAGTAAACGTGGAGCTGTGGGAGTTTGGAAGTAAATCACGTAGGAGCGCAGTTGCTGAAGAGCCTCCTTAGAGGAGCTTTAATGGGGATTTTCGAACTTTACTAAATTATTGAGTTCTTTGTTTGCACACTGTGCTGTCTTCAATGGGATGTTATCGGAGAAAACTGTAAGCTGAAGAGGTGAAGAACTGATTACTATTTAAACAAAAAATAGAATAATAAACAGATTAACCACTAGCGCCTAGCGTTGCCGTACTACAACATCTTCAAGGCTCTGCTGTAGCAGGTTTTCTCTTGCATCCCAGAAGTTGTAATGCTTAGAGTGTACACAATTAGGACTAAGAGTTTGTAAAGAGGATACGTTGTGCAGTTCAAAAATGTTGTATTTCATTGGTTTCAACTTCAACACTTGCAAGTGTGAGATGTCTAGTAAATTTTAACCTACATATAGCATAGCCAAAGCTCAAAGACAATTGCAAACCAGGAGAAAAGGTAAACCTACAACGTGACTTGTTTATGAATAAATTAATTTTTATGTCAGCATTACTCCTTTATTGCAATCGTGCAGATATTCAGATGTTGAAACTTTAGGCTGCAAGCGTATTCCAAGAGGCTGGCCTTTTCTATCCAAACAGAATTTTTCCAAAAGAGAAAAAATGTTAGCTTGACATAACAACTGAACGAAATAGTGATTTTTTTGTGCATCAGTCATAGATTAAACACATTTCTGGCTAATAGGCATAATTTTTACGAGCAATTTCTGATATGTCACGCTTATCAGTCCTTTCTAAATGCATTTATTGATTGTGTTGATGATACCGTTGTTGATTAAATGTCAAAATATGTGTTACAGAGCAACATTACTTATAAACGAAGAAATAAATAATAAAGTGAAGCATGAACTTGCTAAAAGTTATTAACTACAATCAATTTGATTTCTTACTATAACTCAAAACTAGCTAGAATGTCATACACGCATTAAAAATACTGCAGTATTAAAGTATTGTTGTGTAAGTAACATATTCTAGAAACTTTTAAAGGTAATGTGTGGGCGAAATATTCTACTTCCAAGGAATTAAACCAAAAATTTATACAAAATTAATCCGACTATATGTGATACTTTAAAAAACTCTGGAAGTTTTAATGTCCAAATTTTACTTGAATTATTCACTTGCACTATAATTGACAGCCAGACAAATAAAGTTACTACAGTAATTTTACAAACTATTGTCGCGTGCGGCCTCCCACGTCTTACTCTTACACTGTTTTGATTAAAGCATCAGTTCATATTTGATTAGTGCATGGACACTATGGACAGGTATGTAGAAGAATAACTCCTTCTTGTAAAACTGCGATTACTAATGTGGAAACATTCTCTCGTAAACGCAAAGCTGTATCGGTATTCCATAGCCTGTTAAGATAGATAGAAAATTTGAAGTTGAGTGCCCTGGAAAAGAAAAGGTATTTTAGCTGTTCGTTCCGTTAAGCCCGTCGCCCCAATTTCAACACGGACTGGGAGATATTTTTAATTTTGAATTGGTCCTCAAGCAATGAGATTGTTCATGAAGTGAGCATTTTTACATTCGCCTCACGCCCGCTGGTGTGGGATAGCCTAGTCGCTCGTTACCTTTAAAATTGACCAGGAGCTATTAAGCAATGCGTGCGTGTAGTGTATGAATTGATTCCGAAAATAAAAGTTTATTGAAGCTTTACCGTGCAGCACATGAACATTTCGACCGTTTTCGAATTTACCATTTTCATAAATGAATTTTCCATTACTGTTTGCTCTAGAATTATCACTTATAATACCATGAGTAGTCAAAGTTATGTCGAATATTTTTGCTGTGGTATCACGAATGTCCATTGCACTTAGGTTCGATTAGGACGAGTGCGCTAGCACGAGTTCTAATCCTAAGCGCAATGGACATGAGTAGTGATACCACTGCAAAAATATTCTACTTAACTTTGACTAAGAATGGCATTCGAGGGACTATTCAATGAACCAAACTACTTTTTCAAATTAGTTTTCAGTAAATCTAGCACGAAACTACACAATTTCTATAGTACCAGAACACTAATACTGAATTTTTCTAATAAAAATCAAATTTGTTTAAAATATTCACTATACCACTAGTGAAAATTGTCGATTATTTTCACTAGTGAAAATAGTCAATATAGTTCATTTTTATTGGCTCAAAGACGTCAAATCTTGTATTTTTATTGGTCAGTTTTTGATAGATGACAAGTGAGTTGAATAGTCGTGGCAATTTCATTTCGACATTCCATTCCGATTTAAGGAATTATTGAGACCCTACACCACGATCATCTTGCCTCATTTCCACATCCCAATGAAGTCCTGTAAAACGTGTAAATCTTCACAACGCTTGTAGCGAATCTTCAAATCCCCGGTTAAATATTTCGCTCAAATCCCGAAGTTGGACTATTATACGACTTTCTTGGATTTCGTATCTGTCAAAACTGCACCTAACTAAGTCACTTTTGGTTTGACATTTAATATTGTATGTTCCTTACCGTCAATTAATATGCTATAATAGGCTGCATTATGAGTGTGCTATTTACCGTCGATTTGAAAAGTGCTTCGTGTTTTTAGCATAGAATCTTTGTGTATGTAAATTACCTCTCTTATTTGATTGTATTTTAGCAAGTAGATTACCGTTGGGAAACAAGTTTTGGGGCGTATTCCCGAA